>OY728167.1:546863721-548063721 GCA_963277665.1 Viscum album | reverse complement strand
ATTATACTTATATGAAATAAAAGAGTGACATGTTTTCACTTTATTTTCTTTTAATTATAAGTACATCACTTTGATGGATATAGATCCATTAAATTAATCAATTTTGACCCTTAGGTGATATTGGTAGAAATTAATTCTCCCAATAGTATTTTTTAGGTTTTAATATAATTTTATCATCATTATCATTTTGTTTTTCCCCTATTTTACCCGATTTACCTTTAACTGTGGTAAATAAAAAATTACCGTACTTACTATTGATAGTGTACAAAAAAATATATGTAACCTATTAACATAATTTAGACCTGATGATTCCAAATATGGAATAAATTTTTCAAAATTCAAAACACATATGTTTAACAAATTAATTTAAATTTAAATCTCGTTGTCAAAACTAGAAAGCTGGTTTTTTATAAGTACACTTTTTCAAAACATTGACATGCGTTTATGTCCAACATAAATGTGAAATTACTTCCATTGACCAAAATTGAATTAAATTATAAAAACATAATGATATTAAAATTGGAAAAAATAAAATGATAATCAAAATATATAAATAAATTAGATGAAAATGCTATTTGGAATTAAAATGCAGTGTTTTTTATTATTCAAATAAATATGAATTTAATCAGAGAAATAACAAAAATTCTACCAATATAAATTTTGATGTCACTCTTCCAATGAAGACTAATATTTTGTCAAATATAATATATAAATGTGTTAAAAACTGTATTTAAAAATATTGTTCCCTCAAAGGGCAGCAAAACCGCATATTTTAGAAAAATTTTCTTTTATCTAAATATTTTATATGTTATTATATCATGTCGAGAAAAATACATAATATGAATGTTAATTTAATATAAAATTCAAAATGTGGTTATTATTATTCATAAAAACTAGTTTATATCCCATTAAATAATAATATTTTAATAATATATCATTGTTTTGTGAAACTCGTTATTGTGTCTAATGAAAGCTTCAAGGAAGGTCGATCTTGTATGTCATGCAAGCCATGTAAGTGTTTAATGTAGTGAAATATTCCTTTAGTGTTGTGTATACCATAATAAAATCATATTTAATTTATACATTGAATCAAATATATACTCATTTTTGTGTGTATCTTACGCTAACATGATGTTGTGTGTAACATACAACAAGTCGGTTTCGTGTGAAAGGAATGTTTGACATAGTACATTTTAAGATATAAATAAAAATTTTAAAAAAAATCAAAAAACTGGTCCATAAAAACTCAGTAAGTTACATGATCCCCACCATCGGGGTGTCATTATATTTTCCACGTTGGATCAATTTCTTTACCATTATGACCCATCTCATGTCTGTCACCGGTCATAGTGATCAAACATGGATAAACTCTATATTACTAGTTTATCATTCAAATAATCAATTCTTCCTACTCCCAACCAATAATGGGGGTTAGACAAAAAAAATTATTATAATTCACTCCCCACCATTCAAATTCCCCTATACATACCCTTGAGCACCACTATAATAGGATCTATTACTATGCGGGTGTAGTTCCTTCTAAGATATATTCATTTCATCCTTGTTAACACTTTCCTTAAATATTCGATCAACCATATCACCATATTTGATTCATTTATGGTATATACTATTTAAAACACTATTATAATTATCAATTATTCCTAAACCACTCTTTTTATTAATTCCTTTTTCAGGGTACATTTGGGGTTGAACGAGGTAAAATTTTAAGAGTTTTGAAAATTATTGTGTAGTGCATGGTTGGAGTGTGGTTTGGAAAATTTTGTTCGCAAATAAATAAAACCATGATAACCAAGGTATTTTTAATTTTATCATTTTATCATGGTTATTCATGATATTTCCCCTGTTAATATAAATAATGTATCCCATTTAAAATAGGTGTAGGAATTGTGCACAATATGTCTAAATCGTGTGTCTCTACCGAAGAAACCTTGGATGATATTTCTTTATTCCAAAAATATTTCTTAATCCTAAAACAAATATTTGAAGTTCTTGATGGACATTTCATGACCCCATAAATTTTATCCTTCCTTGGGAGAACAAAATTGCAATTCTTGGCCTTCAAAACCCTCTCTAATGTGATCTGAATCTTGATGAACAACTTTCGATATTCTGCAAGTTAGATTCCTCACACCAATTTCTATCTCTCCTGATATCTCTACTCTTTCCAAGGGTTTTGTTGATCCCCATATATATTTATAGATCTAATACCCATTTTTTGTATCTAAACCTATGATTGATTCAGAGATCCTTGTCTTCATTATTCTCTATTGGATTTTCTACTAATGACTTCGTGATCCGAGATCTGTTGATCCCAATACAGTTGGTTCTGTTATGATTATTGATTTTTATTAACTCTATTTTGATATATTTAATATCAATTTTATTTAATAAAATGAAATTTATATATTTCAACTAAATTTATTTCAATTGTTCTATTGTAAAAAACACAATTCCATAGGATTAAGGTTTTAAAATGGGGGTTTTCCATGAAATTGTAAAACCCCCAATTCCATTGATTTTTTACGTGTTAATTGAAATTTGTGAAATTTAGATTCTGAAAGTGATGTAATTTTTTCCAATTAATATTATTATTATAATTGTTGAAATTTATTTTATGTATTTTTTAAAATACATCAATTCCATTGAATTTGGGGTTTATTCTAAAATTGATGGAAATTTGTGAAAAAATTAAATTTATAAATTTAATTTGTGAAATTGGATTGTGAAATTGAGTTTTGAATTAATTTAAAAAAAATATTTGTGAAAATGGATAAAAAATGGCTTTCATAGATACCATAAGTATTTGAATAGGTAATATGAAGGTTTTTTTATTAAAATCCCATTATGGGTTTCAAATAGTAAATTTGTATATTTGAAATAGATAATAGGATGCATTGTATTTTATGGTTTCATGAAATAAATTTACCACCAATGTTTTTTTTGATAAAATGAAATACATATATAGTTGATGAGTTATTTTTATGGATCATTAACATTAACAATGTTCTAAAACATAATATCAGCACATCATATCCCTTAGTAAATGGTGATGAGTACTCTTTGGCCTGAGTTAAAAGGGGTGTATGTACATATTTTCCATATAACCATTAGTGTGGGATCCCGATAGCCTAGAATTATCATACCATATTAGGTATATGATAATTTTAAACACTGGTTTGTATTTCAAGTGAATATATTCCATTAATGTAAATAGTTTTGTAAGAATTTTTATTTATATTAACATTTTTATATAAAATCAACTATTTATTTCGTTTGTGAAAAGTTCAATTGTTTTATATATATTCTATCATTTGAAAAAGTAATTCCTTTTCTTAAATTATTTCCATATTTGGATATGTAGAGCACAATTTTTTGAAATGTGATCATTAAATGGAAAAACTATTTTTGAAAATTGAAATAACATTATTTGGTTAATTTGATATTTAGATCTGTTATGGGGTCCTTGGTGAGTCCCTAATGGGAATTTTATCTCACACCCTACCCGTGCCATTAGGTGTGGGTAGATCATCTCCTTACAAGTTCATGTAGGGGTAAGAAACCACTTAGATGTCATCCTACATATTGATCCATGGACTTTGGGAGTTGATTCCATTAGGTATCGGGACATTTTACCTATTTTGTAACTTTTATTATAGTACATTAGGCTGTTGTGCCTGTTTTACTTCGGGATCATTACTCCTAGTATAGTTTCATATGTAATGATAAATATCTTTTTTCGTTTATTTATGTAATGTTTATGGAATATTTGTTTATCTATATTTTTTTCTGATGGAAGAAGCTAGTCGGTCAATCATGGGGAGCGGGAATACCCTTTGGGCTATGTCAGGACTACCTCGATTAACGGGTTACCAAGGTTCCCTGGCTTGTTCGTAAAAAAGTGGTATCAGAGATCAAGGTTGAGATTTTTCATGAAGATAGTATGAATTTATGAAAACTTTTCTGGACATATGAGGTTGTAGCAATTATGTTGTTGGAAATAAATCAATGAAATGAACCTTAGGTCACCAAGAGTGGTTAGGGAAAAGAGTATTGAGGTCTATTTCAAGTATTTTTTCTAGTTTTTATTTAGATAGATTGAAATGAAATTTTTTTGAAACATATGTTGGGATTAATTTCCATTGACACTCTATTTGAGTTTTAATATGATGTCTTCAATGTCATTAAGTGATGCACTAGAAAGGGAATTGATGTTCTAGATGCATCTAGTTGAAAATTCATGTTTATCGATATTTTTCTTCTCTCCATGTGGTAGTGTGCATTACACTAAGGGAAATAGGTAGCCTATTGATTATATTGTTGTTTCTCGATAAATGTTTAATTATATACGTCATGCAGAACCTAGAATAGGCCCTTTGATTTTCTTCCAATTTGAAAGACCATGGAATTCGATGAGGGTTTTCACTAAGGTACCCACGAATAGTGGTTCATGTGGATTCTCGGGTCACTTTAAAAGATTCTTCCTTATTCATTCCCCTCAATTTAGTATAACATCGTCATTTATACATTCTAAAACTATGGTGCAATCAGATACTTCACGTGAAAAATGCATTTAGTTGCATGTATCAAGAATGAAGCTTTTAAACGTAGTGGAAGAGTCTCCAGTGGAAGTGGGTATGGGTATAATGATAGTGGGATGTATAATCACTATACATTCATCATTAGTGACTATTCTCACTAATACCTGTTATTATCATTCATTTATTTCAACCTATATTTTTAATCTTCTTAATCATCCCATAGAACTTTTATCTTTTTAAGTGGATATTACTACACACCGTGGTATGAAGAGGTAGAAGGGTCTTAATTTTTTTTTCTCTATCACATTTCGAGCTTCATTGGATGTTTGTACCTCTTATCATGAAACCTATTTATTTAATTTCATTGATGGATTGGATCATTTACATTAAAACTAGGATTTATTGTTATTGTGGATGGGACTCCTTCCCTAAACATGTTGGTATGTGCCGAATCATTCAAAGAGAATGGGACCCAAGGTTAGGTAGATTCAGTCCTTATCTGAAGTTGGGGAAAGTGATATATGTGTTTTATTTTGATATGGAGTTGGGATATTTGAGTGGTTATCTCCCTACAGTCATTGTAGAGTTTCCCAACATGTTTCATTGAGACATCACTTGTTTTTTCCTAGTTAGGGATGTTTAGTTTTTATTGACATAATGCCTAGTACTCAACCAGTTTCTATTCCATATTACCATAAAACCAGTGTAAATGAAATAAATAATGTCTTGGTTGGATGAATATATTGAGAATGGAATTATATCCCTAACTATGTGAACTTGGGTGGCTACTATTCTATTCTCTTATAAAGTTAATAGTTCACTTCACATATATGTTCGTTTTCAAACACTAAAAAGAGTTAATATAAAGAACCCATATCCATTACATAGGATTAATGATATGATTGATCAGTTTATTGGGGAAAATTAGTTCTAAATGATTGAACATCAATCTTATTACCATCAGTAAATGGTAAAATAATCTACAATTCAAAAAACAAACTTTCAGTGTATATACAACTATTAAGTGTACCTTTTCTTTAACATTGGTGTAACCATTGCTTCTATAGTTATAATGGGTTTGATGAACATGATTTTCGATGAGTATTTAGATACCTTCATGGTAGTATTTTTTTATCACATCCTTGTTTAATCTATGTCCGAGGAGGATCAACAACATCATTTAAGGAAATTTCAATGTTTTCTGAGAAAACACAAACATTATTTCAAACTATCAAAATGTTATTTTATGGATATAGGGAGTGAAATTATTGGGCCAAGTGGTGTCGGAACATGGTATTTTAGTTGATCATTAATTTTTTAAGGTTTTTATGACATGGGAACAACCAATAAATGTTTTTGAGATTTGATGTTTCTCAAGAATAACTGGATATTATCTCTAATTTGTAATGAGAATCTCGAAATTTGATTCTTCGATGACTGCTCTATCTTGGAATAGAGTAAAGTTATTTAGAGATGATAAATTTTAGAATTAATTTTTTGATCTGAAATGTATTTTGAATACTATCTTGGTCTTGAATCTTCTAGTGGCTAGGTAGGGCTATGTGTTCTTTTCTAATGTACCGTGTTCAGTCTTAGGCTGCTTTCTTATACAGGGTAATCATGTCATTTCATATGGATCTTGTCAGATTCGTCTATATAGTAATAATTATCCATCCAATGACCTTGAACTTATAGTTATAATATACACACTTAAGAGGTGGCAAAATTTCCTTTATAGATAAAGTTTTACCATGTTTTCAGACCATTTAATTTTGAGTTATTTATTCTATCAAAAATATTTGAATCTTCTACAGCGGTGTTGGGTATAAGACCTATAATATTTATATTTTGACATCATCTATACCCTGATGTAAGTGAATTTCATTATATATTATTTGATCCAAAATCATATAATCTTGGAAATTAAAGAATAATAAAAATAGTGGAACTTGATGTATTCATTTCCATAGTTTCATATTGGAGTTCGAGAATCTAGGGCTTATGTTTCTTAGTCTATTGTTCAGTTGGCTTCCACTCTTCACGAATTGATTTTTCAGGAACAATAGCTTGATGATGAGTTTTGTAGAATTAGAGAATCTTGTTGGGGTGGGGATACCAAAACTGATTTTTTCATTCTCCAAAGAGTTCATTCTAGGCATTTAGAACCATTTTTGGTTCTTTCATTGATAAGGAAAGTTGTGCCAGGGGATAGCTATAGTTCCCATTGGATAGTGAACCCAAGAACCTAATGATGTTCTAGGACATGAAGTTGCAGTTTTGGTGGCCAGTAATGATATGGGGAATCACTGAGTTTGTATCTCATTATTATAAATTCCAACAGGTTAAGTTTAAACACCAAAAACCTCAAGTTTTTCTTTATCCACTTATAGCCACTATATAGAGGTGGGATGGGATCTATAAGGACGTTTTGGTTAGTTTTACATATACCCAGATAAAAAAGAATGTGATATGGGTTTTAATTGATCATCTAACTAATTCATCTCACATTACACCCTTTTGTGATACAACCAAAGTTGAGGAGTTGGGAAATATCTATGTGAAATATATTTTTTGGTTTCATAGAGTTCCTTCGGCTAATGTCTTGGATAGGTATCCTCGGTTCACATCTCATTTTTTGAGAGGCCTTCTGGAGGTGTTGGGATTTCATGTCCACTCGAGTATGGTATACCATCAATAGTCATATGGAATGACATAATGGGCTATAAAAATTCTTGATGATATGATTTCATCTTCTGTTCATGACTTCAGTGGAGCTTGGGATGATCACATGGGGCTGAATGAGATTTATTTTTTTACAATATTAACTAGTCCATGATTATAATGGATCCTTTTGAAGCCTCATATGGTTGGCCATGTATAAATCTATTGTGTTGGTCAAAGATTAGTTAAAGTTACTTGGTTCAAACAATTTTAGTTCTAGATATGAAAAAAAGATCTCGTTGATTCTTCAATGGATGTTGAGGGCACATAGTGGATATAAGTATTATCCGGATCGTCATCATATACCTTTGTAATTTTGAGTGACCCAGTGTTCATGAATGTTTCACCAAGTTTGGGTTATCAAAGACTTCAGAGGAAAGGGAAAATTTCATCTTGGTTTGTGGGACATCTTTTGGTTGTCGAGTATATGGGGAATGTTGCACACTGTGTAGTCTTTACACCATAGAAGTAATTGATACATAATGTGTTCCATGTATCTGAGCTAAGAAAATATCTAATTGATCCATCTCATATTCTGAGCCGGAGTGATATTGAGGTTTAACCTAATTTAAATGTGAATGAATGACGATACATGATAGTTTCATCTAAACCCATGTTACTTCATGGGAGGATGATTGTTTTTTTTCTTTTGTTATAGACTCACATTTCTCATTCTCATTGTATGTGGGAGACGGAGATACTGATGAGAGTGCAGTGGCCTCATATTTTTGGAATGGAATCCTCTTCATAGGCTTTATAGGGATGGAAATTTCCTATGGTGGGGGGGTTGTAACATCCTGTTACTATTTTCAAGTATTCCTAAAACCTTATTATTTGTCTTGTTTTTTTTTGTTTCATTTGGGGTTGAACTGGATAAAATTTCACATGGTCTTCCAAATCGTGCACCCTCTCGGAGAAAAATGTTTAACCCAAGGTAGTAATATTTTTCATGGTTGGTTCACGATTAGTCAATCCATGCACCTAATTAAGAGAAACTCTGTGGTATATTTAAAATAGGTGTACAACATGCACAAAATATTTTTAAACCATGCACCTCTACCCAATAAACTATTAATAATATTTCTTTAATACAAATTTTTTAAAAAAAAATCATTATACAACCTCTTTAGGTATCGAACATACGTATCTAGTCTATATACAATTTCATCTTCCTTGAGATCACAAAATAGAAATTACGGGCCCTTTATAACTCTCATAGAATCTATTTTAATCATGATAAATGCCTTTCGATCTTCTCCTGATTAGTTTCTTCACCCTGATCTCTATCTGTGTGATCTCTCTTCTTCACCCTAGGGTTATGTGGACCCCTATTTTCATATTTGGATCTAATTCCCACTGTTTTGGATATAATTATAGACATTATTAATAGATCCTAAATTTCTATGTTCTTTATTGGAGTTTTCTACATATGGCTTTGTGATTTGAGATCCGTGGATCCCGATGTAGGTTGTTCCGTTATGATTCTTGATTTTTAATAACCCAAAATCTCATTACTTATTTTCAATAATTTCAATTAAATTAAATTTTTCTATTTTAATAAAATAAATTTCAATTGTTCTGTTGTAAAAAACTCAATTGCAGTGGATTTAGTTTTTAAAATGGTTTTGGAATGAATTTGGAAGACCCTGAATTCTACTGAATTTGGGTGTGCTTATATAAATTAATGAAATTTAATATTTTTAAAACATATAGATTATTTTATGGAAATTGTGTCATTTAAAATTTTAAATTTAATTGTGGAAATGCATTTGATAAAAACTATTTGAAAAACCCCAATTATATTGAATTGGGGGTTTAATAGGAAATAGATGGAAATTTGTGAAAAAATAAAAATTTTGAATTTTATTTGTGGAATTTTATTTTTAAATTTAATTACGAATTTATTTAAATTACATATTTTTTAAAATTGATTTATAATTTCTTTGATAGAAACCATAGTGTTTTCATTGGTAAAGGTATGTTTTTGATTAAAAACATGTGATGCTTTTTTATTGGAAAATTGGCACATTTGAAATGGACAATGTGATGAATTGTATTTTAAGGATTCTTGAAATAAATTTTCCTACATATTTTTTTATTAGAGAACGTGAATGTCTTTGGTTGTTATGGTGTTATTTCTATGACACGTTACGATTTACAATGTTATTAAACCTAATACCAACACATCACATCCCTTAGGTGATGGTGATGGGTCCTCTTTATCCTGAGTTTAAATTGAAGGATGTACATATTTTCTGTATAACCTCCAGTGTGGGGACCTTATTTCATGGAACTATCATACGATATTAGGAATATGACCATGAATCTCTTTTATAAGTATTTTAGATGAATAAATGCAATTGTTGTAAACAATTTTACATGCCTTCTAATTTTTATAAATAATTTTACATAAACATGTTTATTTAATACATTTGTGATATGTAACACTATTTTATAAGTATTTCATCATTAGGAAATGGAAATCCAATACATAAGGTATTTCTATATTTTTAAATGTAAAGTAATATTTGTGGAAATGTGATCATTAAATGCGTAACAGGTTTGTTTTAAATTGAAATCACATTATTTGGTTTACATGGTATTGGTATATGTTATGGAATACTTGGTGAGACCCTACTGAGATTTCTTTCACACACACTAACTATTGCTTCATGGGTTTGTAGATTATCTCATTCTGGGTTCGATCAGTGGTAATTCACCACTTGGAGGTATTTCTAGCGATTCATCTGTGGACTTAGCGAGTTGCATCATTTGGGGCATGTGTTGTTTTCCTTATTATGGTAATTTTTTATAGTATATTGGACTGTTATGCCTTTCTGAGTTCTTTTACATTATTCCCAGTATAGTTTATTTTGTATGCATGCAATCTTGTTTTTTTTTTCTTATACAGTGTTTTAGGAAAATTCGTTCCCAAATTCATTTTTTATGATGTCGAGTGCTAGTCGTCGATCCATGGGTATTGGGAATTTCCTTCTAGATATATCAGGAATGGGTTGGTTATCAGGTTACCTGGGTACCTGAGTAGGTCCATGACATCCTTTACCATAAAATACATTTCAGGATCCTCACTCAATCTGTGGTCCATAATTCTTGTAAGCATTGAATCAAAACTTGTTTCCCCCAGCTCATAGATGGATTTTCACTGATTCATTATTCAATGACATAGCACCAAACTAGTGATTTCTAACTCAAAATCCTATAGTCATAATGGGCATAAGACACTATACCCTCCAAAAGAATAAACACATCCCAAAATTTTTCGTTTGTATATTACTAGAATTAGGTCAATATTTCTAACCCTTGACCATGCTCCTTCATTGCACCGTGATTCACAATTCATTTTCACCCTTGAACAGCTATGTTTAACTAATTTTGTATTTCAAATTCCTTATTTAATAACAATTTTTACTTCATTTTTATTTTATATATCAATTTTAAAAATGGAAATTTTAATTTTTTTCATAATTACATTGTTGGTAGAGGTGATTTGGAGGGCCCATGATGAAGTTCATGAAACAATGGGTCAAACTACATGTGATCAAGCACACCAGTGGAATCAACCACACACTTATACTAAATTGAAAATATATGTGGTATTATATTTTTTTGGTCCAAAATTCAATGGGACACGTTTCATATGAAGACACCCAATCCACATTTATCGATTAAGTGTCCCATCTGAATGAATATGTCTAGGGAATCAAATATTCACACAGTCAAAAGTGGTGTTCTATATTCTATCAATATCTTGAGTTTTACTTTTCCAAATTGTTCCCATGTATTAATGGAGATATTCTAGAGGTGGGTAAACCAATTTTTAATTTTCTCCAAATGGAGATAATCCTTTCTTGTTGTCTAAAACCATGTCCTATGTGGTTTTTCAAAACCTTGGGGATCAAAAACACCATCTAATTTTCCAATAAAATGATACCTTGAGAAACCCATATTTATGTTCATCCCGGAGGCAATGTTCCGATATTTTTGGTTGGAACCATGGTCGTATATGCATGAATTGAAGTATTTTTGTGTTGCTTGTCAATCCTCAGTGGATGTTCAGAATGTGTCCCAGCAATGTGATCATAGAGTTCAAGAAGATAATAGTATTGAAGGTGGAACCGTTTTCTAGTGTATTCCAAATTTATGGACCTCAAAATTGAATAATGGGGAAATGTGTTTTTGGGAAATTTACATGCATGCTGATGCCTTGGCGAATATGAAACTTGTGCACCATATGTTTTTCAAGATCAGAGCATCACAATATAGAAAAGGAAGAAGGGTTGCCCATGTTATGGGTTTGGTCGCGCAAGTGACTTGTGCTGCAGAGACATGGGAAGCTGGAATTGTGCGCCGAGAGGAAACTTGTTAGTTGTCATGTAGGGTGTCCTTAATGCCTATAAATAGAGGACCACCCCTCCTTATATCCTAAAATTTTAAAGACATATATAAATTCAAGGCTCCCATCGTGCAGGTGGAGTGGTGGGGCAAGTGGTTTTGTGGTCGCGCAAGTAAAGGTTGTGTGACAGTTCTTTGATGCACGTCCAAGGTGGTTCAGACGATAAAGGGAGTGAGTAGCCCATGTTTGGAATTGGTTAAGGAGTTGTTTTGCAAGTGGTTTGGTGAAACTTGCACGCCAAGATTTGAAGAATCGCGATAGTTGACAGTTGCGCACCAAAATCAGTTTCTGTGTCAAACGGTGTGAGACATGCAAGTTTGGTGTTGAATAAGTGAGTTTCGCGCAAGTGGTTGCGGTGGACATGCGCACCGGCTTGGGAACATGCATGATGGATTGGTGAATTGCGCTTGGAGTGTTTGAAGCATACCCGTCTTTTTGGAGCTACACAAATTCTGGACGTTTGCCCGATACCTCGTAGCAAAGTGAGATTCGTCTACGGGTGAAAGTCGAACTTCAACATAGCATCTACATACACCATAGGATGTATTAATTAGTTAAAATGAAGAGAACTTCATTTCTATAAACTGAGTGGGACTTCACGAAAGGCATTGAGCTGCGGGAAGTCAATGGGAGTGACCTGAGGGACGCAGTGATCTATCCCTGATCTTTTGTAAAGGCAGTGAGCCTGGGACAGAGTGATTGTTCCTGGACCATTGTAATCCATGGCTAGTGAATTTTAGTGGAATTAGTTACGACCAAAAACCTGTCGGCATATGCTCCTTGGATGTATCCCTTAGTGGTGAACCAAGTAAAAAGTGATGTGTCATCTCGCTGAATGTGAATGTTTTCTTTCTGATCAGATTCATCATACAAGTTTAACAAGATCCAACCAACGTGGGAACAAGATCCATCACATTAAAAGAAAACAAATTCACCCTGATTCACCCCTCCCCTCTCAGGGTGTCCCGGGGTCCTATAAGTGGTATCAGAGTCGAGGATGCTGGTGTTAGATCTGTCCTTTTTCATCATGGAGAATGCAGTCAAGGCTTGGGGAATACCTCTCTTCGATGGAAGTAATTTTTAGATTAGGAAGAACATAATGAAATCTTATTTATGATCCCTTGGAATGGAAGTCCTCATTGCTAAAATGCAAGGAATAAAGGTTATTGATCCAATAGGGATTTCTATGATTGATACAGACATGAATGTTCTTGACACAGATGCTAAAGCTCAGAATGCTATCATTGCGGCTCTTTCAGATCAAATCTATCTAAAGGTGATGGGTTGAACCTCAAAAAAGTCTATGTGGGTTAAACATGAAAACATTTATCAAGGAGACAAAAAAGTGAAGTAGGAGAAACTTCATGTCTTACACAACAGGTTTAACGATCTCAAGATGCATCCTAATGAGTATGCAGATTCATTCTTCAATCGAATTACTGAAGTAGTGGGAGCAATTAGAGGTCTTGGAGAATAAATCAAAGACATTTATATTGTAATGAAAATCTTAAGAAGACTTCCTCCTATGTAAAATGAAAAGTTGTCATCCCTTGATGAAAGAGATCTATGTAAACTGTATCTGGATGATCTTTTAAGTAGTCTAGTGGCATATGAGATTAGATTCAAACCCTAAGATGCCACAACTCGTTTAAGCAAGGAAATGGCTTTCAAATCCATGGAAAAACTGATAATTTCATAAGATAGTGGTATTGAATATGAATAGTAGAAGGAAATTATTTCTCTCATCTCGAAGAATCTGGTGAATAGAAAAGGTAAATTTAATGGCAAGCTAACACTAGCATGTTTTCGTTGTGGAAGAGTCAGGAACATTACCTCTCAGTGCCAATGTAAGTTTGATGATGATGAAAGTGAAGCAGAAGACATCGAAAAGCCTTAGAAAATGTTTTTCAAAAAGGGAGACATAAAATCTGGACAGAAAATAAAAAGGAATAGTTTTATATGTGAATAGAAAGATGATGATATTGGATTTTGTGATGAAGAAGAACAAGAATTTAAAACTGGAAACCATGCTTCCATGTTGGCTACCATTGAAAATTCATAACCCTCAATCAACAAGACAGAGATAATAAGATTACTGCTAATGGTGATCCTAATATTCAAATTAAGGATGCTTTTCAATGCTTGAAAATAAATGAAAGAGATGCAACAAGTGGAAGGAAATGGTGGAAGAATACTCAAAATATGTTGATGAGATTGAAGCAGAAATTGAACGACTAGAAGAACTAGTGAATGTTCAGTATTAAATCCATGAAAGCACAGATGATGTTATGAAACTAAAGAGTATAATTAAAGAACAAGAAAAGGTCATCAATGACCTCAAATCCAGACTGGATGGAAATTCCAAGACTATTAAGGGTCTTGAGGAGAAATATGTTACTCTTAGCAGTAAACATGAGACTAAATCAATTTCATAAGAATCAAGGAAGAAAATAAAGTTTGGAAGGTTCTCAGATGCTGAGCGGTTGGAGAGAGAAAAACATGGCTCTAATGGAGTTGAAAGGATTTTCATTGATCAAAGACGTGCCTGTATTGGACCTAGTAGAATTTGTTGTGAGGTCAAGTCGTCAAATGATGAAAATAAAGGAGACCAAAATAAAGCCAATCTGAAAGTGGTAGATGGGGAAATGCCTTCTGAAGTGATGAAATGGAAACCCTCAATTCAATATGAAAGAAGAAGAGTATATTATCCTCGATCCTCGTGGAAGAATAATCCCTCATACTATTATCCCTCCGAATAAGGAATAAGGAAACATAGAAGTGAGAAGACATTTTCCCTCATGAAGGGTCAGTTCTATGGATATTTGGGTCATACCATGTCTTATTGAGAAGAGAAAAGAAGCTACCAGAATGGAGAAGATATGGGAGTTCAATAGGGGAGAACAAATTCATATACAAATTCTTCTAGAAGAAACAGTTTCTATGGTAATTTTTTTCGTTGATCTAACTTTGGTCATAAGGTTGTTAATTGCAGACAGAAAAGGGACATGGACATCTCATACCGGAGTTCGAGACAAGTAAAATCTCGTCAACAAGATATTGTTGATCTTACAAACAGGTTTTCTCCATTGGAAGAAGATTATAGGTTTGAAGAATCTGATTATGTGGAAGAAATAATTATAAGCTCATCAATATCTTATACTCAATCTAATATCTCATGGAAATAAAAGAATAAGATGGAGAAATCCAATCTTACGGAAGTAGCCTTCAAAGCTAAAAAGAGAAGTATCACCTGGATTCTTGATAGTGGATGCTCTTCTCATATGACATTAAATACTGACCTTTTGAAGAACATTGAAAAGAATGTTGATGGAACATTATGGTTTGGTAATGATAGTGCTTTGAAGATTAAAGGTAGTGGGAATACTACTCTCGCAAATAGAGAGCTAAAGAAGACAGAATTTCTTTTTGTGGACGGTCTACGCCACAATCTCCTCAGTGTATGTCAACTCTATAACTCTAGGATCATAGCAACATTAAATCAAAAAGGGATCAATATAAAAGCAAAAATAGGGAATTCTATTATGAAACGGTGTAGAATAGATGGAAACTTATATCAGGATGATGGTAAAGTGAACTCTCTCTATTTGTCTGTTGAAGAATAGAACATCCTTTGGCATCGAAGTTCGGGGCACATTAACCAACAAGACATGGAAAATATATCCAACATGAAGATTGTCATGGATATACCCATTATGATACGTGAATGGGAAAAGACTTGTGATGCTTTCATATGGGGGAATCTAGTCTGTAATTCATATTCCCCAAAGAAGAAAAGGGTATCACACCTTCTTTATCTCATCCATACAGACGTATGTTTCCCGAAAAATTTTGTTGGAATTCATGGAGACAGGTACTTCATCCTTTTCATTGATGATTATAGTATAATGGCTTGTGTAATGGTGATTCACAAGAAGCGAGAAGTACTTGATTGCAAGAAAAATTATCGCCATATTTCCAATAATGATACTCGATAGACAATAAAAGTCCTACGATTGGACAATGGAGGGGAATACACATCCCTGGAGTTTGAGAATTACCTAGAATAAAATTGAATAAATCATGAGTTAGCTACTATGAGAACTCCAAAGGAAAATGGAGTTGTTGAACACCAGAATCAACATGTCAAAAATATGGCCATGACTATTCTAATTGAGAGTTGTATCTCTCGCCACTACTGGAAAGAAGCTGTTGAAGATACAGTGCACATTCAGAATCGAATAGTGCTTTATATCGGAGAAACGAATACACCATATGAATTATGGAATGGAAGGAAGCATTTTTTGAAATACTTTCACGTTTTCGGAACCAAATGTTTCATCCTGAATAAAGAAGGAAATCAAGAGAAGTTTGGTGACAATGCTGATGAATGAATTTTTCTTGGTTATCCAATGAACATGTAATCCTACATGTGTTTCATTAAATTCTTGGGGAGGATTGCGGAAAGAAATTCCGTTAAGATCATTGAATGAAAAACCCCAAATGCTTCAAATAATTCCTATGCTGATGAGTTAGATGACGAGGATGAATATTAACATGGAAAAAATAAAAATATAGAAATAAGGGAAGGTGTACGAAACACTCAGGGGTCACATCATGATGTTGACTCAGAAGAAAAATCTGAAGTGGAAATCTTGGGAGAAGAGAATGTGATTGAACCTCAAAGGAGAAATCGAAGAGCTGAGATTGATCCATCTAACATAATTGGGGCTAGGAGTGAAACAATAAAAAAAGAATAACGAGGAATAACATGCAATATTCATTTCAATCATTTGTGGGTCCATACTCATTTGAAGAAGCTGCAAAAGATGAATCTTGGTTAAAATCCATGAATGAATATTAGGATCATATTGATAAGAATGAGACATGGGATCTAGTTCATAGACCCGAATGTCAGAATATTATTGGTACAAAATGGATCTTCAAGAACAAGTTTGATGAGCATGGAACTGTAATTAGAAACAATGCATGACAGGTATGTAAAGGATACTCTCAGATTGAAGGTCTTCATGTTGAACAAACCTTTTCTCCAGCAGCTAAACTGGAGTCAATCAGGATCTTCCATGCCATGGCACTCCAATGGGGATATAAAGTATATCAAATGGATGTATAGATAGTATTCTTGAATGGTGTACTTGAATAAGAAGTATACATTGTAGTCTACAAATAGGTGACAACATTGATCATTCTCTTTTTATCGAATCATTATAATCCTAATATGTATTGTTGACATTCTCCATATGATCGGATGGAAAGTATTCTAGTGGAAATTCTCTGTATTTCCTCTTGGATTAATCATAGTCCCCTTTTCTAGTGTTTATGGCTTTATAAATTTACCTTGATCTACCTACTAAGGTCATGGATGCCTTGGCTTGACCTCATATACATTGTTATTATCATTATCTTTTATAGTATTGTTCACACCTTATATATGTGATCTCCTTATTATAAACTAAATTAAAATTAACTAAAAATTGTATGTTCAGAGACCCACAGAGGATGAGAAAGGTATGGTTTCTTTATGTTAACACTACATTAATTTTAAATACCTACACACTATTATAGTTTATATACATACAGTGGATTTGTATAGACATCATTGGTGGTTTCCTACTAAGATTTATCTCACACCCTATCCGGGCCACCATTGGTACGTGAGTAGATTATATGATCACAGGTGTGGAAAAAGGGAAGTTTCCCGTTTTGGATACTTGACTTCTTATTTTATTATCGGATTTTGGTAGTGGATAACTGTGCTATTCTTGGGATGATTGGATTGTCTTTTTACATTTTTATTCTTTTTTATATCATGTATTATATTGTCTTCCTACTTCCACGTAGGCGTGTTTTCGATTTTTTAGATACATATTTTCATATTATGTAAATTATATAGTCTACATCTTTTGATGATTATTTATTACATGCATGCTTATGACTATTTTTTATTCCTCATTCTTCTTTATTACCCTTTTTGGTTTATTCACCATTTTCACCATTGTGATGTACTCTGAATAGAGGACATAGTCTCCCCACTGACACACCCTCAGCCCTGAATTCTAGTAAGCAGACACTGGTGTATTGGGATGCAGGATGGAGTCCATGTGGCCAACTAGGTTCATTTAATCAGGATTGAGCCATGTTTGTGATATCACATTGTGGATTCAAATAGATTTCTTTCTTGTCATATGGTTTAGAAAAATTTTCCATGAGATTTGGAACATGCTAGAACTTTTTCATAAGACATACTTGGGAGTGTATAACCCATGTTTGTGGTAAACAATATGTTTCATTTGGATGTCAATTGTTTTTTTATATCTAACCTATTACAGTTGATATATTTTAACTATTTGGTGATTCACATGAAATGTGATATTTATTTTTCATTGTGGATATTTTACACTAGCTCGGTTCAGCCATGAGTATTGCTCTAGGCATCATCATAGGAACTTAGTGATTCAAATTCAATGTATATTTCTTGGCATATAAGTACATTTCATTTCATATATTGGTTGTGTTTCCTATGATTTTTTAGTGTGACTATGTTGTTATATATTCTTGTTCTTCTATCATCCTCTATATGATAGATAAATTGGATATTTAAAATTTCTAAATAATCCTAAATGGTGTGTCCCATATAGATTTATGGTGTCATGTTAAATAACCAATATTGATAAATGTAATCTATGAAACCATGGATACATGATATGGGATTTGGATATGATTACATGGCTACCGATTTAAATTTATAATGTGTATGGGCCTTTATAAATTAGAATGGTTAATTCAACTAATTGACATTGTGTACTCTATCCATTACATTAAGTGACTGAATGTAAGGGGTGGTTGTAATTAAATAGGTTCCAATTTATTTTACAAAGTGTAAGGGACATTATAAACTAGAAATTAGTGTCCATTTATTTGATCTTCGTGTTATATATAAACTCACTTTCAATCATACATTATGAATTGTTACTTATAAAAAATGGTTTCTTATAAATGAGAAGGACAAGTAAAATTTAATGTCTCTCCCTCCTTAAATTGTAATTTAACCTCTATATACTAGAACCCTTATACATCAAATCATAAATACTTAGAAATATTATGGCCTTAAACCGAGGTAGTAGGGATAGTATCATTTTGGTAGTGATCCCCTATGTGTATCTTGATGATATAAGTGAATGTTGGTTTTTGGGAATTAAGAATTGTCGCATTACAATTGAGATCTATATGTTTTTAATGATATAAAATCTTGTTCTGGGCATGTACTTGAAATTTGTAGATTAATGTCACTAAAACATCCTCAATTCATAAGACAAGAGGTTGGAGATTAATATTCCCTAGAGGTGATGGGCAATGAGCCACCAATGATACCTCCAGTAGATCAACCTACAACCCCACATATAATTCCCAAATTGGGAAATGAAATTTAACTCTAGGATAGTTTCCTATGATTGATGTAGTCTACACATGTTTATCCATGACTTAGACCTATGATTTCTGATAAAATCTTGGGATCATGGAGCCACATACTCCCATCTTCAAGTGGGATTGAGGTCTTGAGGCTACTGAGTCATGGATATAATCTATTTTATCCATCTTTTAGAATATAGAGATTCCATTAGAGAGTAGTTTCATGATTTACACCTACATGTTACATGTTTTTTCCAATCGTGGGTGGGATGTGATTACCCTAGCTAGTTATCATTAGGTCATGGTTTGGGGAAACTTTTACACAGACTTCTAAGATTAATTTTATTCCCTCATACATTGAGATATGACCAATCCATGGATTTTATACACCTTGATTAGGGTACTATGTCCATCATTTAATATTCAGCATGCTTCATCAAGCTTCAACATTTTTAACAAATTATTTTCTGTGAGGTGTTATTTTGATTAATTTGATTCATGTATTTGCATAGGTATGCCATCTACTCTCAATTTAATGTGGTATTCTTATATACATTTTAGGATATGATGAACCATGATATTATCACCGAGTGAAATTTGAGGTAAATTGATAGTATAGGGAATAGAGGGTCAATGCCGAGAGAGGTAGTAGTTTTCACAGTGGCAGGAAGAATTGTCTTAACGATTATCATCAGAACAATGGCAGCCAGAGTACCCAAACTGGTAGTTTTATGGTATTCCATCGGCGTGTATGGAATGGGAATTTGAATCCATAGTGCGATAGAGACCTGATGTAGTTCCATGCTTGTGGAGAAATGGGTAATATTCAATGGTTTACCCTCTATTTATTCCTATTTATAGAAGAAGAGGACCAAAACTAGCTCCACCATTAGGAGAAGGACCAGTGACTCTGTGTTGGGTAGGAATCCATAGTATCCACAACCAATCAAACTGATGATTAGGTTCTATTAATGGTTTACATACTTCTAATTTACAATTCCAATAGAAATGACTTTCTCATGGTAGTCCACCTATAGGTTGGGTCCATTGATCAGGCCAGTTGCATGCCTTACAGTTGATACTTGAGGAGAAGAGTGTATTAACTTCTTCTATACTAGATATTATTCTAGTATCCTCTACTATAATATCTTATTTTTTAATTGTAGGTGTATCACAATCCTTTATCACTATAATGATCATTGAAATTCATGGTCTTGAAATTATGTACTTTATTGGGATGATGAACCCTGAAACACCCTTGGGTGTACAATAAGAGGGTATACAACAATGAAAGGGTTTTCGTCTTATGATCAGAAGTTTTCACTTAGTTTGTAAATTCATTATCCTTGATACATTAGGGGTTGATATCATACATGGTATGTATTGGAACATGCCTTATCATGACCACATTGACTGTTATCACAAAATTTTAATTTCACATTGCTCAAGGGATGTAGATATGTACATAAGGGTAAATGGGATTACCAGGATAGTAGAGCTAAACTAGAACATTGTGGGACGGGCATAGTGATAGGCCAAATTTCCAACCATTTCTTAAGATATTGGATGGTGTGTCTAATAGATTTTACTCTGATGGTGGATAGTTTAATGGATGTTTTTATTAATAACTTCTCTAGACTACCTTCTAAGAGAGAGGTAGCAGTTATGGTTTATCTTATTCTGGGAGTATCTCAAATATCTATTCCTCTATACAAGATGGCACCTTCTGATCTCTAAGAGCTCAGGAAATAGATATATGATTTAGAATCTGTGGGTTTTTTCCGATCTGGTACTTCTCCTCATGGTTCTCCTACCTTTTTTTCCAAGAAGATGGATGGAACCGCCCAACTTTGCAAGAATTGTAAATAGTTGAACTTGCTTATAGTGATGAAACAACAATGATTTCATCAAATAGATGATATCTTTGGATACCTATTAGGGGATATTTAGTTCTAGATTACCAATATATGATAAGTATTTCATCAGTTGTGATTCAACCCTTTAGAAATACCACATACAACCTTTCAATGTTGGTTAGTTTTATATTAGTACCTTTTTATGCCATCCATTCTTAAAAATAGGAATTTTATTTTCATGGCCTTGATTAATAGGGTTTTCTACCCCTACATGGATTCTATCATTGTGGTTTTTTTGGATCAAATCACGGTGTACTCTAAAATTCAATGTGACCATGCCAAATATCTTGACATCATATTTAATTCATTAGGAGAGAATCATTTATATGATAATCATAAAAACATATAATTCTATATCGAAAATGTTAACTTGTTGGGTCGTATTATCTTGGACATAGAAGTATCATTTTACCCAGATAAGGTGAGTGTTGTTTTCTACTAGGATAAGCCTACAAATATGTTTGATATATGGATTTCTTTGGGTTATATGGATGTTTTTTGTTGCTTTTTACATGAATTCACTTTACTAGTGGAACCCATTACCAATCTGAATAAGAAGGTTATAATGTTCTTGTGGTCTAAAGAAACTGACAATGAGATTACAGGGAATAAAAGAAGACTTAATTTATCATTGATCTCAATTATTCTAGAGAATTGAAGAGGTTATACTATGTTCATCGAGGCATCCAAAATCAAGATGAGTGTAGTACTAACGTAGGAGGAAGAATTAAATTTTTATGGGTATCACAACTTGAGACCTATAGAGCACCATTATCCTATGAAATACCTCATGATTGTAGCAGTAATTCATGATTTTCACTAAAAAATAAATTATCTTATGGGAGAGTGCATTTTGGTGTTTATGGACCACAACAACAACAAATATATATTTTTTCAGTGTGACATGAATCACAGATATTGTATGTCGGTCGAATAACTATAGTATTTTAACCTTGAGTAAGCCAATTTTCCTATAAAGGGGAATGCAGTAGCTGATGTGCAGAAATGTAAATCTCAGGAACATGTCATTCAGAAAGCCAATGATGAATGGATGTTTATGACCCTCTTTTTTGAAATGCATCAATAGATTTAGGATAGTATTTAGTGTAATTTTATTACAGCCTTAACAATTACCTCTTAATTCTTTGATATGGTTAAGAGAATGAGTTTTTTAGATCCATAATGTTTAGTAATTTGGAACGTATTTACGGTGAGAAACCACCTCTAGATTGGTCAGTCGATGGAGGCGACATCCAACGTACACATTGACATTTTTGGGTTCCTAATGATATGTGAGATCATTTTATGTAAGAATCCCATGCTTCCTAGTGCTCAATGAATATAGTCATCTTCAAGATGTATTGTGACATGCACCTCTAGTATTGGTTTAATTAAATTAAATTTTATATTGTGAGTTTTATCAATACATGTTACACGTTTCAGTGTGTAAAGATGGATCACTAGAATCCATCCGGATTTTTACTATCGTAACTAGTCCCATGATTGAAATGGGATGATGTTATGATGAATTTTTTTACTGTATTACCGAGGTCCCCTTGAGGAAACAATGTGATATTTTTAGTCATGGAATGACTGAAAATTTCAGCCCATATACATCATATCTAAAATAATTTCATTGTTATTGAGTTCTGGAGTCTGTATGTATAAGAGATTATACTCTTACATTGGGATCCTCAAACTATCATCTCTGATAGGGATTCCTATTTCATGAAGAGGTTTTTGAAATGGT
The DNA here is from genome assembly GCA_963277665.1 of Viscum album. Lineage (NCBI taxonomy): Eukaryota > Viridiplantae > Streptophyta > Magnoliopsida > Santalales > Viscaceae > Viscum > Viscum album. The sequence continues at coordinate 548,040,933 of OY728167.1, read as the reverse complement.
CATAAAATCTTTGCTTACATAGGTTCTTCTTAGCCAAAAGGTTAACCCCTTGACCAATGGTATGTTGGAACAGACTACTAATGTGTTGGGGGACATGCTATGACAATTCATTATTGATTTTAGATGTTCTTAGTTGAAACATACACCACTCACTATGTTGTCATACTATAATAGATTACAGGAAACCATTTAGATGGATCCACTTGATGACTTATATGGAGGGACAAGTTATTCACTTCTATGAAATATAGAGGATTGGGAGGTACTGCTACTAGGTCCCCATCTCATTTAAGAGAATTCAGAGTAGGTCTAGTTGATCAGATAATGGATGGGTACTGCTCAGTCTAAATAAAATATCGTTTGTCGATCGCTTTTGATGACCTATAATGTTTGTGGTTGGAGATTTTGTTTTATTTAAAGTATCAAACATACTAGGGACAAGATATATACATAGGTAATGTAAGAATTTTCCTCCTTTTTTGGGGCCTTTTTATTTACTAGAGAGATTTGGGCATGTATCCTATCGATTATTATATCATTAGAAATTCTATTTCATGCATGATATCTTCCAGGTTTCATAACTTCATTGTACCAGGCCGACCCTACTCATAATTTTTATCTTAAAGATGTTGAATTGGATATTAATTCTTCTTTTAGGTAGTATCTCATTCACGTCATTGATCACTTCACAAAGGCTCTTTGAGGAAGGTCTGTTCATCTAGGATGGGAATGATGGTAGAATTATTGTGTATAGGATGATACTTCAGAGAGAGAATATGATGAATTTTCTTAGTGACCAGAGTAATTCTAAGATGATTATTCACCATCCTTTTAAGTGAAACTCGTATATGAGTGACTTTAGTGGAGGGAGACTATTAGATCCCATTTTTTATATTTGGTACCAATCATTTTAATTTTTAGCTAAACCCTTATTGACTTTATATTTTGAATTAAACCTAGAAACCACACCATAGGTATGGTAATACAATTTTTGGAATGAAGTGTGAGGGCTGGATGGAGCTTATCCCCAAGAAAAATACACAACTGATATTAAATAAATAATTTTTATTGTTTTGTCCAGAAAAATATCATGGTGTGTGTTGATTTTTCCTACAGGGGAAAACTTGTGCATTACAGAATGTGTATTGAGATTAAATGCATTATAAATATCACCGGATTTCATTAATGTTTTATAATACTTTATTTTTTTCACCATATTCCTTTTATTCTCTATTACCTATGAGATACTGCCATGAGGTTCCCTTTTTAGCCTAAAGTTAGGCCAGTATCTTATTTCCTCATATAGACTCTGATTCGAGTTATTTCCATCACGTTGGAAAACCATTAGTAAATTGTTTATTCTTTTAGATCCTTTCATTTTTTGTCTTTCCATCGATGAAGCAATTTTTTAAAAGATCATATGCATTATATTCTGGTTATTTTCCTATTTCTCCATTTTCATCCAATATCAACCAAATGAATGGCCAATACTATATGAGGAGAGTATTGAAATCTTATGGTAGGTGTTCTATGAAATTTCCCTCAAAGTCGTAATGTTTATCAACAATTTCTGTATTGTGAAAACTAATTTTACTATAAATTTCTCCTTAAATGAATCATCCTTAAATTTAATCAACTAAATTGGAACCTATTTCTTTAATGACACCACTTAACATATTCGGAGGTTGAGACCTAAATGATAACAACCCCATGTAGGATGAATTATTTATTATGATTTTTATGTCAATGTTGTGATTAATTGATACACTATTCAGGTACATTGACTTGATCATTTATATGGAGAGTCTTACAAATAAGTAAATGAATATTTTAAAAATCAAATGAAAACATATATTTATATAAATATCACTTTTCCTTGATAAATTATTATGGAATTATAAATTGATGTTATTTCCTTATTTTAATCTTGTCATGTATGATAAAAGGAAATTAAATGAACCAAATGAAAATTTATTTTTAATGAGTATAACATGGTCTTAAAGGATATATTTATATGGTTCCTATTTCATATGAAACATTGTCTTCTTTATTGGAATGGTCAAACTTGATCCAGCCATAAAATCATGAGGGAATTCATTAAACACATAGAGGATTCCATTCTGATTCATTGATTTAGTTTCCAAGGGAGACACCCACATTAGAACATGGCCTCTTTCTAATAAAGGATGAATAAAATGATACCATTGTACCCATTCAATTTCTCTATATATATTATAAAGACTTAGATACACTCCTTTGATTCAACATTATATCTACAAAAAATTGATGTCATGGTTCATTCTTCTTGGTTCTAGCCATGCTTAAACTGAAATTTATTATGGGTGTCCTCCGTAAACATGGTTAGAAACTCTTATAGTGGAATTCCTTGGGTTTTAATATTGAACAACACTGAGTCCATTGTGCTAGGATAATTGGTTGTATACCAAAAGCTGGTTTGATCTCCTATGGTTATGGATGCCTTAGTTAACCTGAGTTCCTCTATTATAATAATAATAATTTACAGTATTTGTAAAACCTTACATATGATCTCATAAATATAAATTTAATTCTAATTAAATAAATATATATATATATTTAGATACCAAATTAGGCCATGGAAGGTATCAATTATTTATTTTCACACCAATTTACTTTTATATGCATGCACACTGTTACAGTTTAAATTCACGGAATGGTTTTGTATAGATGCTTTTAGTGGTGGACTGTTAAGATTTATCTCACACTCTATTTTGGCCACTATTGGTACCTGGGATTATTATATGATAGGTGGTGTGGAAAAATGGAATCTTACTATTTTGGATACTCGACATCTTAATTTATTATAGGATATTGGTAGTAGATGATTAAGACAATGATTGGGTTTCTTGGATAGTATTTTCACTTTTTGATAATTTGGTATATCATGTGTTGTAATATAATCCAACTAGAATGAATAAATTTTTAACCATTTTTTTCTGAAATTCCATCATCTTTTATATATGAAACATTTTTTAACTTTTTGTGGTTTTTTTCTTTGATGCTTATACTTTTTTCTCTACCTTATTGATTATTATTACACATCCATTTTTCACCATTTTCGGCGATATTATACAATATGAATAGAGGGAATAGTCTACCCTTAGACATAACCACGGACCACACCACTAGTCAACATCCTTAAGAGTATGTGGTGGTGTTATTGAGGCTATGTGGCAAACTATGTTTGGTTACTCCGGAGTGAATGGGTTTTGAGACATCATAGAATGATTCCCCTGATTTTTGAAAAAACATTTCCAAATGATTCAATGTGTTTATATAAATTATATAAAATTATTAGGGACATAAATTATCATGATTATTTTGGGAATCCCCTAAATCACAATTAAAAACCAAAAACCACTACAAAATGGTGATTCTGTCATAGTGTTTCATATAGGGTTGAAAAGTTTTCTTAAGGATATGTGAAGTGATACTCTAATTTGAATGTTATAGAGATCAATTCCACCAACTATGACTTACAGTTATTTGATACCACGTGTGTGTCACACACATATGCCGGTACACATAGACTTAAGGATGAAAGGTAACTGAAAAATAATGATGTAGATATTTGTGTTAGTAATGGAACGAGAGTTTTTTCAATAGAGGTCAACACATATTATCTAAATTTACCAAGAAGATTTGTTTAAGAAATAGAAAATTATTATTATGTTGCTTTAATAAAAATAAAATTGATTTATCTATCTTGTTTGGATAACGAGGGATTCTCATTCACTATTAAGAAAAAAAATTATTCAATATTTACGAATGATATGTTTTATGGAAATAGGAAAGTGTTAAATAGTTTATACATTCTAGATATGGAAAATCCTACTTATATCTTTTAGAATAAAAATTTTAGTGTTGATTCTAATATTATGCATTTTTTGATTATCGCCATGGGAATATAAATGAGAAACACATTCAAAAACTCCATAAATATTTATTTTTGGACACATTTGATTTTGAATCATTTGAAAATTGAAAATGTTTTTTTAGGAAAAATGAGACGAGAAAATTTTAGTGTACAATAATAAAGGGCTAGTGTACTGTTGGATCTCATAAATTGTGATGTATGTGGACCAAATAGTACTCAAGTGAGTAGTGATTTTAGGTAGTTAATTACATTTACCAATGATTTTAGTCAGTATAGACATGTGTTTATGATAAAACACAAATAAGGAAATTTTTAAAATTTCAAAGAGTTTTAGAATGAAATATAAAATCAACTAGGTATGTGTATTAACAGAATTCTATCAAATTGCGGTGCTGAATACCTATGCTAGTAATTAATTGATCATCGAAGGGATTATAAAAATTGTTCAAAAAATCAGACCACCTGAAACACCATAACAGAATGGTGTTTCTGAAAGGGTAAATAGTACCTTGTTTGATATGGTTAGATAAATTATGATTTAGGGTGACCATTCTATTTTATTTTGGGATTATTGAATGGATATTGTGGAAATTTTACTAAACGATGTTCCATATAATGCATTTGTGAAGACACAACATTGGTTGTGGTATGAGAAACATAACTTTATATATTTTATGATTATTAGGGGTTATGAAGAATATGGTCCACATTTCTATTCTATTAAACTCAACATTAATACCTATAAATATAAATTTTTGTTATCCCAAAGTAATAGTGTTATATTATTTAAATAGTCCTATTGAAGACAATGTGTTTGTGGACCGATGTGGTTTTTTCCTTTAGAATGAACAATTATTTCAAGGAGTGGGTTGAAGTAATGTTAATCATATATTAGTTCAAGACCAACACTCAAAATGTGCTCCTAAGATAGACGTTTATATGTTTTGATAAGGAGTTGTGGTAGAAGAATGGAGTCAAGTTACACAGGAACCTATATGGTTGGGTAGGATTCATCAAGATCCTAATAGATATGGATTTATTAAGAAAAGTTTTAATGAAATTAGTTTCATAAGAGATAAACATAATTTCTACCATGATTCAATCGAGATTTATTATTTTGAAAAATGATTAAAAGCTACAAAACCTAAAATGGACTCCATGTATAGTAATTATGTTTTAAACTTTGTGGAAGCACCTTAAGGGTTAAACCCCATAGGAGGCAAGTGGGGTTTCCATAAAAATTGACATTTATTGTAATGGTCTATATATAAATCACAATTTTTTGGAAAATTTTATAAGAAAATTCATGGTATTAACAATTAAGAATCTGTTTCACCTATGGAAATGAAAAATTCTATTAAGACATTTCTAGCCATAACAACTCATTTTGATTATAAAATATATTTAATGGATGTCAGAAAATCAATCCTCGATATGAATTTAGTCAAGGAAATATATATTATATATCTTGAGGTATTTTAAGTTCTATATGTGATACAAAGTTATGTAACCTATAATTGTGCATTTATAGTTTGATTTAGGATTATTAGAGTTGGGACATCTAGTTTGATGATGAAATCAAAGAGTTTGGGTTCATCAGAAACCTAATTTGTTATTTTAAAATAAGTGTATTTGTGGGATAATTTTAGAATTTATGATATTTTATGTGGCGACAATATAATTTTTTAAAATGATATCCAGACACTTAACTTTGTGAATATTGGGCTACATAAATAATTCTCAATGATATACATGGGTGAAGAAACCTAAATATTGGGTATTGAGATCTATAGAGATATATCTCAGAGGTTGCATGGACTGATTCAAAACAAATATATTGGTAAAGTGCTTAAAATATTTTTTCATGTAAAATTACAATAACAGGTCTGTATAACTATTAAATGGGAAAAATATCAGGAATATTTAGGATCATTATAAATGGTTTGAAAGTGTGGATATTATTCCTTATGCATCTACTATAGGATCTATCATATATTCCATGTTATGTAGTTGAATCGATGTATCTTTTAATTATTTTAATAACTTGTAGGTACAAATATAATCACATTGAGAGTCAGTGGATAGCTATGAAGAAAATACTAGAGTGCCTAATAAGTGATAATGATATTTTCTAGATATTTGGAGGAAATGATGAACTCCATGAAAAAGGTTACAAGGTGGAATCATTCGTATTTAAAAAAAAATTATAATGTAACAATATAGTTTTGTGTTTTTCCTAAATTAAGTTGATATTAGTTGGAATAGTTCAAAATAAGACCCCATTGAAAAGTCAACAATAAAGATAGATTAAATCACTTCATTTAATTTTTAAGAAGGAATTTTTTAGATGAAGAATCTCATCTCTAAACATGGGGTGATTCCTATCATTGAATGAGCGTTCAAGATTTAGTATGCTAAAAATGGATTCATAAAGGAAAAATAATCCAAAAATCACCAAAAAACCAAAAAATCCTTCCAAAAATCAATTTCATATGAGAAATCATTGAGAAGGGTATGTAAGATCAAATTATTGGATAAAAAGGGAATGAATAAGATCTATTGATGAAACTGTTACTTTAATGACATCATGAGGGTCATGTAGAATCTATGGGTGTCAAACACATGATATATTTTTTGAAATAGTTTTAAATGTATTAGGAATTTATAATAATTTAAATTTAAATTTCTCATTAATTAATGTTTATTGTACATTTTTTACATTAAGGGTTGAATTATGATATCCTCTTGAAGTAAGGCTGAGTTAACCATAATCAATTTTCATCATGGAGTATAATGAGTTGTGATGATATATGAAGGTTGTTATGAATAGATTCATATACTCATTAAAAATGAATTTATGTGATATATGAAGAATATATTCATAAGATAATAAGTAGAGACTTATTACTTGTACTGACCCACCAATGAATATGTTATAGAATATCACATAGTCATTAATATACTTAGGGGTGTATGATTATTATTAATACTTATTACTTAAATATGTAGAGATACCTAACATGATTAAGTTAACACTTAAATGTATTTATTACATAATTCATGAACATCGTAGATAATCAAGGGATGATTGTTTATGTTGTTGATCATGTCATCGGTTGGAGTGCAAACAAGATAGAATTTTTATACATGTATGATAAGTAAATAAATATTGTACTTGATTGAATTTAAATAAAGAAATGAATAACCATATTTATTTTAATCACATATATCATGATCAACTACTTGTATGAGGGATATGTGATGTGATCATTTGTTAGATGAATGAAATTTGATTTGTTCATTGACATGGTTAGTTTTTTTTGGAATTAAGAAAATATGAGATGACCAATACTAGATCGATATTTTTTCCTATATATTGGTCAAATGATATTATAGAAAATGGTATTATGTAGTTATTCATATAAAATATATGATATATCTTTGGGTGGATAAGTTCGTATAGTGATATGAGTATGTTTGATAAATATCACACCAGGAGCCTTAGTAGGTTAAGTAGCACCGATGTTTTTCTAGAGGTTTGTATTTGATTATATATATGGTTTATAGATATTTTTTAATACTAATAAATTCCATAGGTCTACACAATTATACCATAGGATATTTAATATTTTTTTTAAACAATTGTATCAAAATTATGGTACATTGATGAAACTGTGGCCAAAAAGAGTTTTACATTGATTCAAAGAGTGTTTTCATGTTTTTCATTAGGTAGTTATGAGATTTTGTGCAAGTTGGATCCTTTTATAAATGAAAAAAATCATATATATATATATATAGTATATTATAATATACCTTATTATAAAAGGTGATAAAATCATAATGATAATTATACCACAACCTATGAATAGATCCCATCAAAGTGTATGATTGAGGAATAAGTTTATAGTAATTCATGTTTGAATTTGGATGATCTTATTGCATGGTTTCCTTAAATTTATAATCGATTATTAATGTATTATTATTTTTGTGTATATTTAATAAAATTGATAAATGTATTCACCAATATAAAGGGTGTCCTTTTATGACACATGATACAGAAACAAAATCATTATTTATTCAGACACATTATGGTTAGCTATATAAGGGGATATGATACATTATATTTTATGGGTGGCCATTATTTATAGGTGTGCATTATAATTATTTTCATGCAAATATTTACATTTCTCTAATTAATTTTGAAACATTTTTCATCATTCCATAATTAAGGCACTAGAATCCGTTCCGTGTTTGGGATTCCTCAAGTTATGAGTTTAAATCCACAAGATGGTGTAATCCCTCATAGGTAGGAATAATTCATTTTCTAATTTGTTATCAATATCTATCATTCTATACAAATTATAAAGGCAATTACTTTGTTGATATAGGGACACCATTCTTTGTTAACATTTATGTGTTTAATTCCATTATGATATATCATGATTAGATGAATTTTTTGTAGTAGATGTGATCATAGGATGACACCTTGAACCAAATAATAGAGAATCATGTGCAGAAAGTAAGATAATATATCATCCCCTTATTTATTACTGGTGAGGATAAAGGGCTTGATATTGAATTGGGTGGAAGATGCCTGGATAATTGGAAGCACAATTGGAGGGGGTGGGGTGGAATGAATCTTATATGACTACATCTAGGGAAGGGTTGGTATAAGAAGGATTTCATGACATAGGTTCATGCAAAATTGAGGATGTCAAATGTATAATGACTGGGAAGTGATAAACATATATCTAAGGGAGCTAGAGTGATCTGCATGGGCATGAGATCCTATGAAGCACATAGTAGTGGACGTGTCCCGGGGTTTCCAAATATGTGGTGTCCAACTATGAGTGGGAACATGCATTGTGGTCTAACGGGCCATGTAAGACACATCCAATAAATAAAAGGATGATGCATTGGCTTGCTGAGGGATACCGACCTGAGATGAGGGTTGACTGGATGGTGGGTTTATTTCCCCCTTTGTAGAAATATCATAAAGACTCTTTAAGAGAAAAGATAGGAATGAAAGGGGTATGAGGTTAGGTAACTATTTATGATTCAAGGTAGAAAGGGTGACTAATAAATTGTGCCACTCAAGTGAGGTTAGAGGCTTTATTTATAAGTAACACAATACAAAAGAAAAGAGATAGATTTTAAATTTAAAATACATGTGATAAGGATGACTAATTGAAACCTAACCTAAATATATAAAAATATAATTACCATAAAAATTATTATACAACCCAAAAATTTTGATTCTATCCCATGATATGATCTTTTGATTCATTTGTTTAAAATGCTACGTGATTAACCTCATATTGAGAAAATGAATTAATTCATTAGGATCATACAAATAAATGGTATTTTATACTTTTACACACTTAGATATAATTTTAAGCTCTTTTTTTAATACATATTCCTTGTAGTTTTTGAAACCATTATTACTTAAATCCTTGGTCTAGTAGTATGAGTAGTCGCTATTAATTTATAACGATATTGATAATCATATTGATAATTAATATTGCAAATGGTTGTGACTTATTAAGTGTATTTTTTGACTAATACTAATTAATCAGTTTATTTGTGAAATAAAAACTCCAACCCTAGATATAAGGGAAAATTTGACTGTTTTCATGTCCCAAAATATTGGAAAATATGTGCCCTTAATTTTTTGTTCTTCTAAATGACCAACATTATTTATGAAAGATGATATAATAAAAATATTGAATTATGAATATTCTTTAGAATATGTCATAAATTGTGATAAATATAATTTATCTAGTCACATAACCTATTAATATTTTTCTTATCATTTGTGTGTTATTAGTAAATGGTCCTCCACTCATGAGAAAAATAAAATCACATATCAATCTTGAATTGATTTTCATTTATAGGAACTCTTCCAATATATGAAGAAACGATTTGATCAATATATATAAGGGATCATGTGTTCTTGAACCCTTTGTCAGGTCTTGGGTACTAAGGGAGTCCGTGGATTTTATTTGGTGGTTTTGGAGGTTGAGGATGGTTTGGTTTTTTTTATTTTATTTTAATGAAATTATGAATTTCAGGTTTAATCCTATATTTTTTTGTTATAGTATGAATTTTCGCCTATGTGTGGAACTAATATTCTGATTTTACATTCACTTGAAATGACCCTTACATTTTGAAGCGAGTATAATTTTCAACGAAAAATAAGAATCTTATTATCTTGAGTGAGATACATTCTCTATTTGATAAGGGTATTTCAAATTTTATAATTGCAACAACCCAGGTATTTATAGAATAATACATTTTCATTTATTTTAATATTTGTGATTTACATATTATTTTTACATTTAAGGGAACTCTTTGTCCGATAGTGTACTCAACATACAACAATAGGTTTCTCTAAAATATTTCGTTTCACACAACATTGAGTTATACCAAAAAATAATATATTATTATTATTAATTTAAATGGTATTTAATGTATAGTTTTTATATTGGTGGGAATGAAAAAAAATACCTAAAATATGATTATACATGTTTTTAAAATTTCATTACTTTTATCTAATAAATTATAGATTCTTAAAATAAAAATGAATATGATTTTAAGCTTGCAATAATCTAATATTTTTAAAATGTCTTTTAACCGCCTTTTGATGGAGAACCCTTTTTAAAAATAAATTTTTCACTTTATTAATTTATATTCGAAAAATTAAATTTCTTCTATATAATTGAGACATCAAAAATTACTTTGGATATATTTTTAGTAATTTTATGATAAAGTTCATTTTTTTAATGAATAGTGAATAAATCAACATTTTAAGTCAAAACTACCTTTTTATCTAATTTTGTCTTATAGTTAAATTATATGTTTAATTGGTTTTAAAGTGTAATTTGATTGCATTTTCAATTTTTAATCCAATTTGTTTCATTATATGTAATTTAACTTTTAAATAGAACACAAACACATGTCAATCTTTTGAAAGTTATTATTTCTTAAAAACCAACTTTTTGGTTTTGACAACAAGAATTAATTTTAAATTAATTACTTCATCTTCTGCATTGTGAATTTAGAAAATTTTATTCCTTTTTCAAATTAGGAGGTGTAAATTGTGTAAATATGTACCATTTATTATTAGAGATTATGAATAGTAAATTTATTAATTATTTTAGTTTCCATGGTTAAAGGGTAAATCTGGTAAATAATGGTAAATGATTATATTAAAATAATATAACAATGTACTAACGAGTGTCATACTACTGTAGTATGAGATATTTCTGAACATGGGCATCCTTGGATTGATTGTGGGACCCCATGGAACCACATTGATGTGAAAATGATATTTTATAAGAATTAATTTAAAGTAATGAAAAATATAACAGAAACATGTATTTTTTAATAAAATAGTTTTTATATGGCATTCTATAAGTGATAACTTCAACAATAAGTATTAATTATAAAGATAAAACTATTTAATACATCATGGTATTTTATTTATAATTTTTAGACATCAAATAAATAAATATATTTATGACACAATAATGACGTAATGATTTCCATATTAATCAGTGCTAAAAAAAGAAGATTATAAATATTAAATTAAATTTATTTTAAATATTTTTATGACATAAAATAATTTTATGGATATGTATGAGTTTTTATATTTGTATTAATGATGTTTTATTGAAATAAATCATGTTTTTATGGATTTTTGAAAAATTCATGATACGAATAGCATAAAAAAGATACTAAATTATTTTTTAAAACAAATACTTTTATTAAATGATATAATATTCTTAAAAATATAATTTTATAAAAAATGACATAGGTAATATTTAAAATATCATTAATGACCCACATGAGGTTCGTTTGAAATTTTATTGTTTCTATATTAACCATATAGTATGAATATACAAGAAGACATGGTAAGAGTTAAATTAGTAAACTAAGGGTTAAAGATAAAATATAATGTTAAATTTGTGACCTAGTCTTGTCTAAAACATATTGGTTGAGAGAATTGTGGCCCAAAATAATCTTATATTTTAAAAAAATTACATTGAGACCATTTCAAACCGAGAATCATTTTATTATAAAATAATACTTAAAAACATCCCTAAAGCCCCCCTCCTCCCGCTTATAAAAGGCCACCACCTCTACACATTTATTCACACCTCTCATGCCCCTTGGATCATCCAACCTCTACTAAAATAATATAACAATATCCCATTATTCATCCAATATGACATACCATAGGAATAAGTGTCATGACATGTCCTCGAGGCTCGTGCTGTGACTACCCCAAGCCCGCCTTCCATGGGCCAGGGGTCGACGACTAGCATCAAAGGCGTAAATCCATAAACTGGGAAGGCATTTCCTTTATAAAAGTAAAAAAACACAATAGAGTATTCAACAAGAAGTAAACACTAAGTATAACTGAATACAAAAGATTGTGTTGGAAAGTAAATGGGCATGTATACAAACCCAACTGAACAACGAGTACATGTAAAAAGGGATAATAGATGAAAGCAAAGAGCAGCTATGGAATCGTCCTCTGGGGATTTCTACCTGAAGGGTTGGTACAAATGGCCAGCTCAACACTCACGTCCTTCAGCCTACTCCGTGTTCTGACTCATCGCAAGGTCCACCTCCGAGTACCATCCAGTCGTGGATCTCTCGGCCTTCGTCAGCATTGTCTGTCGACTGCATCCAACATAATGAGGTGCGGGCATAGCCCGTGCAGGGGTGAGTATAACGATACTTAGTAGGAACCCCAAGACCCACGTGGTATCACAATATCCACTAAGGATAAGCAAAAGAATAATGATACAACCACAAAGTAAATAACAACCCTACTTAGGTATATTCCTATAAATATACCTAAGTTACCAGTCATAGTCCAGCTCCAACTCACAAGCCCAAGAACAACTCAGTCCACAAATGATGTAAAGTCAAACACCATGATGATAATGGTTGAAAGACATGACTCAGCTCACACAAGTATGCCACAATAGAAGAGAGATTAGATGATCAGATGTAGACACTTGATCATCTAAGTTGTCAGACTAACACAGGATACAGTCCAGCTTAACCGTCTGACCCACACAAGATATGGGACTGACTTTCTAATCTAATTTGTCAGACCCCCACAGGATACAGTCCAGCTAAGCCGTCAGACCCACACAGGATATAGGACCGACTATTATAGAGTATATATATGATCAGATGAATTCACTGATTCATCTATGTTATCGAAACCATATAGGATACAGGACTAGCTACACTGTCACAACTATCAAACCCGCACAGGATTCTGGTACAGTTGTCATCGTCATCGAACCAACGAAGGATTCCAGTACCGTAATCGCCGCAACCAGCTCAAGCATTCCCCCACACAGCACGCTCGATTCTGGGAGGGTCCGATCCTTGGGAATAGGGGGTCGATACATCAATTATCACGATGTCCAGTGTTGATGTATCCTAAGGTACTGTCTCATAAAAAGAAACCCAACGCGATAGAAGGCGCGTCAATCGGATGCCCGGTCTGAGAGTTATTGGATTTTATGTCCCAGGGGCCCGATTGGATTTTAGGCTCCAACCAACACAAACGTACTCCAACTGCATCCAAACCTCAAGTGGAGTATGAAAAAAGAATCTTCTCGTCAAAAGGAAATCAACGTAGTTGAAGACATGTCAATCGGACGTTCGGTCCTTAAGTTATAAGCGTTTCCGCTCCGAGAGCCCGGTTGGATTCAGGTTCGAACCAAACCGTCTGTACCCAAACATCTCCAAAACCATTAGTTGTAATACCAAAACAACCATCCCAATCCATGGAATCCTACTCAAGTGACATTGTTTCGATCAGAGTTTCGTAGCTCATGTTACAGGCGATTAACCAAAACTGGTCTGAATAGGGGGGTCTGGGTCTAGTCCGACCCCGTCCAACCCGCCCTGGGTCGGCCCGAACTGGGTTTACCAGACCCGGATTTGGGTCCAGCATGATGGCTGAGGCCCGACCAATGTGCGGCCGCCCGACATGGTGGTCGGCCACAGCTCGTCCAGCTGGTCGAGCGCAATACAGGGTGGTGGTGGTTTACGACGGGGCCAGCTGGTGCTACCCATGCCTCACGAAACACGCAAACGCTGCTTACGCTCTGCATCCATGGTCGGGGCCACGTCGGTGTTCTGCCGGCGGCGTGCGAGGGCCGCCGCTTCCCCCAGGCGTCCAGCCGGTGCCGGTTGCCGCCTCCTGCCGCCAGCGCCGCCGCGCCGCCGGGCTTCTCCGTGGGCCACCTAAGTCGTTCTGGTGGACCGTTTTCCCATTCGGCTGCACCTACGGCCTCATCGGGTCCTGCCCTTCACTGCGACAACCTCAAATCATCGTTTCCCTTCTGTTAACCCATCTCCCAAAAAACCGTGCATCAATAATGAAAAGGTGGAGGGTACGGACTTGTTCGTTATCCCGTGCCTCTACGTTAGATGATCAAACAATTATCCAACATAAAATCGCCCAAGTACAAGGGTATAAATCACATGTTTAAATAATCCATAATCCTCCCTACCTCAATTCATGGTTCGTTCGTCGTCGACAATGTCGATTCGTTGATGTCGGGGTGCGTCCGAGGAGGAAGCTTCGTTGTTCACGGACGACATCTTCTCCCTTGACGTGGATGAAGAGGATGGAAGAGGGTGTTCCTTGTGGGTGTCGCCTCACATTCTTGCACCAGTTGAAGAAGTGGAGAGAACCTTCTTCATAAAGAGGAAGATGTTGTTCTTCATTGAATATGTTCTTCATGGAGAGGAAAACTTTCATCCTAAATCTCCAGAGCTTCTCCAAAAAAATATTTTCCAATGAAAATAAAATTAATGGCTTCCCAATTTAATAATCTTCCCATGAATTTCAATTTATTTCAATTGAATTCATGACACCTCAAAATAATTAATAATGGTATTAATTAATCTTGTGTTGGAAACAATTAATGGGAGGGAGGTGGAGAGGCACCCCCATTATGTAGAAGTTAAAAAGTTAAAAAGGGGGTTCCAGGGAGTTAAAGGGGAGTTGAGGGGTTAGGTGCTCGTGTCGGCACAACTTCTAAATCATATTTGGAGATGATAACCACCCCCATAACTAAAATTATGTAACACATAATTTTTTTTTATTTTATGGAAATCACAAAAATTCACTTCTCCTCAAGAGAAAACGCAACTACAGTAAAGGTCCCCTTAAGTGAATACCAGCGCTGTGAGTTCATCGGTGTCCTCAGATTTCAATTCTGAGCTCCGGTTCAAAAGATAAAAAATCCCGCACATATGTTTACTGAACGTACCCAAACAAAACTTAAGAAATTGATTTTGAGCACATCGGGCCTCGGAATCAGGTTCTGTCAGAAATCATGCCCTCGTAAAATTCCAAAGTATTTAAGAAAAAAAATTCCTTGAAATGTCCGGGTCTTTACATTACCCCCACCTCAGGTATTTACATCCCCGTAAAGCTAAAACTCACACTAGGGAAACAAATGAGGGTACTGAGCATGCATCTGAGTCTCCTGCTCCCATATGGTCTCCTGGGTGTTCCTGTGTTGTCAGCGAATGCGCACCAGAGGAATCGACCGTCCATTTAGGACCCCCTCCCATCGATCCTTGATCTCCACCGGGACCTATGTGATGTTGCCCCATCATCGATGTCCATCTCTCTGTGGTCGATGATGTGGGACGGGTCATGCACATATCTACTCTGCTGGGATACGTGGAAGACATCATGCACCGATTAAACTGAGGTGGAAGGGCCAAGCGGTAAGCCACCTCGCCTAATCTGATGAAGACCAGGAACAGCCCGATAAAACGCAGAGATAACTTTCCGCCTCATCCAAATCTCCATAGACCTCGTTGAGGTGATACCCATAGGAAGAGGTGGTCACCATCCTTGAACTCTAGTGGTCTCCATCTCCTATCGGGCATAGTACTTCTGTTTTCTTTACGCAGTCATCATCCTCTCCTGGATGATCTACACCATCTCCGTCACAGCCTGTACCATCTTTGGTCCAACAAGTGCTGACTCCAATGGGTTGGTCTATCACAGAGGTGATCTACAAGGTTAGCCATACATTGCCTCGTAAGGGGCCACCCCGATGGTGGAGTGGTAGTTGTAGTTATATGCAAACTCCATCAAGGTTATGTGATCCTCCCGCCGTGACCAAAGTCGAGGAAACATGCACGAAGCACGTACTAGAGAGTTTGAATGGTCCTATCAGTCTGACCGTCTGTCTGAGGATGGAAGGCAGTTCTCAATCAAAGCTGCATCCCAAAAGCCTCCTGTAACCCCTTCCATAGCCCATAAGTGAAACGATCATCTCAATCGGAGAAGATAGTCGATGGCACACCATGAAGCTGTACGATCTCCGGGACGTAGAGACGTCCCAAGATCTCTACTGAGCCCTGATCTTTAATCGATTGGAAGTGGGCCGACTTGAAGAGTTAGTCGACAATCACCCAGATAGTGTCGTGACCTCTAGATGTACGTGGAATCCCCGTCACGAAATCCATTGATATCCCATCCCACATCCACTGAGGAACCTCTAAGGGCTGAACTAATCCCCCTGGGACCTGGTTCTCTGTCTTCACTTGCTGGAAAGTGAGGAAATGTTGAAACGAACTCAGCTACTTTTTACTTCATACCCGGCCACCATTGTTGTCTTCTGAGGTCCTGATACATATTCTCTACTCATGGATGTACCTGCAGTGGGGAAGTGTGGAACACCCTCATCACCTCCTCCTGTAGTGAAACTGGAACCATGGTACGTCCCCTGAAGAGGTTGACGTGCTCCCAACCGTCAGAAAATCCATCAAGCACCTGCCCTGTATATATCTGAGCACGTCATGTCTCACAGTCAATGTCCCCACAATGTGCCTCTATGACTCGCTGACAAAGTGGAGGAGTGACTGTGAGAGACTGAAGAAAGACTACTCCATCTCTATCCACAAAGGATATCTGCAATGCATTCAGCAGCTATGTCAACTCTCCTAGCAGTGGAATTCATGATCTCTTGCTGAGAGCATCTTCTACAACGTTCCCCTTCCTAGGAGTATAGACTCTCTCGAATTCATAGTCCTGGAGGAACTCAAGCTATAACAACCCATACTTTACATACATTGTTATTACATCAGAATTGAAGCACACTTATTACAACATATAACAGGACCAAGAAAAGACTGTATTGGTATATTGTCTTTAGAAACTGGGAAACATAAACAACTGGTTCATAAAGAATCTACTTTTCCTCCCATTTATTTCATCATATCTAGAGTCCCTTTATGGCATATTCTACTTAATAACCTTCTTCCTGACCTGGGGAAATAAAACATACAAAAGTGTGAGCTCAAATGCTCAGTAAGGGTAAACAAAAGAAATATCAATCACATCATATACATAAGCACATAACTTTTGGAAATCATAACCTGCAAAAGAGATCATAATTTCATAACATGGGTCAAATCATAGTAGTGAAATGTAATCCCAATAATCATAACTGAAAACATGAAACTTTGTGGCATACACACATAATCATAGAGAATCATTTCTTATTATTCAAGACTCATTGCCAAGACTATCTTAGTGGACAAATTCCATTTCTGAACCGAGTTCACTCCTCATTTCAGTCCTGTTTCACTGAACCGGTATAACCTACCATTCCATCCATGTCTATCTCATGAGATATAAAATCTTTACCCAATGCATTGGAGGGAGATATAGGTCCCACCCATCTCATAATGATACCATTCTTATGTGTGCCACAAAATCATAAATCATACACCATTTCATAACCCATGTAGTAAAAATGGGATTCTTAAACAACATGACATCATAAAACAATTCATATAAGATAAAGGAATTCATAAAAATATTTCCATCACAACATAATCAAATCCGTGTAATAATAGGGATAGAAACCGAACCCTATATTATCTTAGATGGAAAATTATTTTGATAAAACACTGGAACTCCATTCTTGAGGAAAATATCCTTTCTACTTAAAAAACTCTTTTCCTTTCATAACATGTCATAAAATTCTAAACTAATAGAATTTTAATAAAAATAAACTTGAAAACTTGTAAAAGAAGCTTCTTGGAAATAATGTTTTAAAAATCCATTCATGCCGTATAAGTTAAAAAAACATTCTTCCCGTACTTTTGTGGGAAAGGTCAAAAAGTACCTCGTACGAAAAATGACAAAAGATTCATTTTATATATTTTACTAAAAACTCACCGAAGGGTAAACATGGATTTAAACAATTGTAGGTGGATGGAAAAAATATTACATATTAAGGAAACATGGATGTGGATGATAAAATACACCCCAGTAAATACCAAAGTATAATCAATCTCGGATAAAATGAGATTGTGATATTTCCCTTACCTTAGGTCCGATATGCTTTTTACGTGTCCAAAGCTCATGTATAATGATTTAAATAAGGTTATTGACTTATTCCAGAATCATACTTATTTTTATGATATCATATATGGTCATATTCTTAGCTTCTTAGTAGTAATATTTCATTGCTACTTGTTATTCGGGTGTTTATAACTTTTTGTTCTTATGCGTGTTTTGTCGAATAAATTCTTATTATTTTATTTAGTTTATAGATACATCATTTCCAGAATGGTATTAGTGTAATATATATCATATTAATTCATTAAATTCATTTATATAATCATTATTAAATGAAGATCATGTAGAACGAGTCGCATCACATCGTGGAGACGGTATTCCGTACGTACGCACGAGTGATGATATCGTTCCGATGATCATGGGATTGTATTGGAGTGTATGTATACTATTTCAGAATAAGTATCACTTTGTAATAGTCCTATATAGTCATTATTTACACCATTATACCCATCCATGTAAGGTGGTGGTGGAAAATAGATTACACCACGGCGTGGAGACGGTATTCGGTACGTACGCACGCGCGGTGATTTCTTTTTCCGTTGGATGGATTGATGGTGAAATAGGGTTGCTTCATAATTGTAATAACATATCAGTATATTAGTGATACTGATTTTATTACTTCATAATGAAAAAAACTAAATAAGAAGAAGTGGAAGAATAAACAAAGATGAAAGAATCAGTAACGGACATTACCTCTTCTTTGAAGTGCTTCTTTGATACCTCCTTTTAGGGCACTAAAATAGGTCTTTGAAGAAGACCAGAACCTCTAGGATGTCTCTAGGGAAGTGCAGAGGAGGAATTGGCAGGGTTTGGCCGAGCTTGAAGGCTCAAAGTGGTGTGAGGAAGAGGGGGAGGAGGTGCCCTTTTATAAGGGAGGAGAGGGGTTCCTTTGGGAAAACTAAAAATATTATTTTATTATAAAGTCAAGTTCGGTTTTAAATAGCTCCAAATTGATATATTTCTAAACTAAGGTGGGGATGGGTCGAAATCATCTCATCCAATATAATTTAGACAAGTTTAGGTTCCTATTCTAACCTTATCATTTAGATTTAACATTAAGTTAAATAATTTTAGTTTTAACGTGTCTTCTTGTGTTCTTATTCTATAAGGTTACTAAACTTACTATATGCAGCCAAACGAACCCCAAGTTGTTTATTATTAATATATATAACCTTATATAAGTAATTTGGCCGATCCTTAGATTTTTAGGAATAGAATAACAATTACTAATATAATATTTGATTTAAAAACTAATTTATGTCAATTTTGACACTATTTAGTAATTGATTTTTTGTGAAAATCATAACAGAATGATTAGTTCTAAAAAAGTTAATTAAATCAATACTAACATGTCATATTAACCTATTAAATTAGTGTAATTCATAAAAAGTCTCAAATTACATTTATTTTGGTGTTTGTAACATCAATTATGTCAATATTTCATTAATAAGATAATTACTGCATCATCTTTGTGTCATAAATAAATTAAATTACATAATGTCTAAAAATTAGAAATAAAATACCATTATGTAGGAACTCTTTTTATCTTTCTAATGAATATTTATAGTCTAATTTATCTTATGTATAACCTTATATTAAAAATTATTTACTTATTAAACTTTGATTTTAACTATTTTAACCCTTCTTTAAATAAATTAATAATAAATGTCCTAATCTAATCCAAGTGGGCCTAAATGGTCATATTTTATTCCTAAGGTTGTTTTTGGTCGAATTATACTTGTCCAATAGAATTAGGACATGTATTAGGGTAATAGTAATATCATTTTTACCCTTAATTACCCTATTTACTTTTAACCGTGCTAAAAAAAGAACAAAGTTACTATTCACCAAAAAATTATTTTCATCTCATTGAACCACATTTTACTTACTGACATCAACCGTGTCTCTCAGATTTTCTAAATTTCACTCACAGAAGAGGTAAAATTTAGTTTTATGAAAAATTCAGATTTTTAACTACCACTTAGTGGTTTCACTATTCATCAAAAATTGAATGTTTTCAGAAAAATACCAAAATTTCACCCTAGGATAATTTCGATATTCCGAATCCAAAAATGAAGTCCATTTTGAAAAATAAAATTTATAAAATTTCAAAAAGTCGTTATTACTATTCATAACGGCTAGTTTTAATTATATTTTATTAGCATATTATTGTTTAGTGAAACTCGGTATTGCGTACGACACAAGCTGTCGAGGAAGGTTGCAATTTCGTGTAAAGCAAGCCAAGAAAGTGTTGTGTGTAGAACAAGATTCCTTTGATGATTTATATAACATAAAATTCTCGGGTGTTACATTATACCCCCCTTAAAATGAATTTCGCCCTCAAAATTCGTCACTTTGTAACAAACAGTTGAGGATACCTATACCTCATCATATCCTCAAGCTCCCATGTATCTTCTTCTAATTGGTGGTTCCTACATAAAACTTTTACCAATCGAGTGGTCTTATTTCGTAGGACTTTTTCGCTACGATCCAGAATCTCTATCGGTTGTTCTTCATAAGAAAGATCTTGCTCCAGCGATACAACTTCTGAGCTGAGTACATGTGAAGGATCAGGTATGTACATTCTCAGGAGAGACACATGGAACAAATCGTGAACTTGAGAGAGATTCGGTGGAAGCGCCAATAGGTAAGCTACCTTCCCAACACGATCCCGTATTTCTAAAGGACCGATATAGCTAGGGCTCAACTTCCCCTTCTTTCCAAATCTCATAACCCTCTTCCTGGGAGATATTCGTAAGAACACTTTATCACCCACTTCAAACTCTAGGTATTTTCTTCGGTTTTCGGCATAACTTTTCTGTCGAGTCTGAGCTGATCTATTGTGTTGTTGAATAGATCTGACCTTTTCTGCCATTTCATCAACGAGATCGGGTCCTAATAGCTTTCTTTCCCCAACTTCATCCCAGCAAGTTGGAGTCCTGCATTTTTTCCATAGAGAGCTTCATAAGGAGACATCTGAATACTGGAGTGAAAGCTATTATTATAAGAAAATTCCACCAAAGGTAGGTGTTGATCCCAACCACCTTTGAAATCCATAGAGAAAGCTCTCAACATATCTTCTAGAGTTTGAATTGTTCTCTCAGATTGACCGTCTGCCTGAGGATGATAAGCAGTGCTGAAACTCAACTCTGTATCCAGAGTATGCTGAAGACTTCTCTAGAACATCGAGGTAAATCTCGGATCCCAATCAGATATAATAGAAAGTGGTACTCCATCCAATCTTACCACTTCCTTTACATATATCCTGGCAAGCTGATCCAGAGAGAAATCCTCTCTAATAGCAATGAAGTTTGTAGACTTTTTAAGACGATCAACTAGGACCCAGATAGCATTATTACCCTTGGATGTTTTAGGAAGTCCTGTGACAAATTCCATAGTGATGTTTTCCCATTTCCATTCGGGTATGGGTAATGGTTGTAACATCCCCTTAGACTTCTGTCTCTCAGCTTTAACTTGTTGACAAACCAAGCATCGAGAGACATATTCAGCAACATCTCTTTTCATGTCATCCCACCAGAAGTACTCTTTCAGGTCCCTATACATCTTCGTGCTTCCAGGATGAATAGAGAATGAAGAACTTTGAGCCTCATCCAGCAGCTCCTTCTTTAATTTGGGGATGGGAGGAACACAAACCCGATTCCTAAACTTTATTATCCCATCACAATCAAGGTTGAATTCAGGAACATTTCTCACCTTCTTTTGTAACTCGACATCTTCTTTCTGTGCCTCTTTAATCTTCACATGTATATATGGTTGAACATTCATTTGAGAAAGATACGATTTTTCCCCATTCATTATAATTCCAAGATCCATACTTTTTAAATCCATAAATATTGGATCTTTTGTGATCCTCATCATGGATAAACTAGCATGGTCTTGTCAACTTAATGCATCTGCCACCTTGTTTTCTTTCCCAGGGTGGTAATGGATTGAGTAGTCGTAATCCTTAATCAGCTCCAACCATCTTCTTTGGCGCATATTCAGCTCCTTTTGTGTGAAAATATACTTTAAACATTTATGATCAGTATAAATATCACGCCTTTCACCATAAAGGTAATGCCTCAAATATTTAATGCAAATATTACCGCAGCTAGCTCCAAATAATGAGTTGGGTAATTTTTCTCATGTATTTTCAACTATCATGAGGCATAAGCTATCACCATATCATTTTTCATAAGAACACACCCCAATCCCTTCATGGATGCATCACTGTAGATCACAAACCATTCTCCCCTACAAGGCAATGTGAGCACAGGTGAACTTGATAACCTTCTTTTCAACTCCTTGAAATTCTCTTCACATTCCTCCGTCCAAACAAACGTAACTCCTTTCCGAGTCAACTTGGTGAGTGGATTAGATAATCGTGAAAAATATTTCAAAAAACGTCGATAATATCCAGCCAAACCAAGAAAACTTCGGATCTCGGTTACTATTGTTGGTCTCGACCATCTTTCGATAACCTCTTTTTTTGCTGGATCCACAGATATCCCCTCTTTTGAGATTATGTGACCCAAATATGCATCTTTTTGAAGCCAAAATTCACACTTGGTAAATTTGGCATAAATCTTCTCCTTTCTTAGGGTCTTAAATATAATTCTCAAGTGATCTTCATGTTATTCCTTTCTCTTTGAATAGACAAGAATATCGTCTATAAAGACTACCACAAACTGATCAAGATAGTCTCTAAAGACTCTATTCATTAGATCCATGAAGATAGCAGGGGCATTAGTAAGACCAAATGGCATCACTATAAATTCATAGTGTCCATACCTTGTACGGAAAGCCGTCTTTGGTATATCCTCCCTTTTGTCCCTTAATTGATGATACCCTAAATGAAGATCAATCTTGGAAAAGTATTGAGATCCGTGTAGTTGTTCAAATAGGTCATCAATGCGCGGGAGAGGATATTTGTTCTTTATAGTGATCTTGTTATGTTCTCGATAATCAATGTAGAGTCTCATTGATCCATCTTTCTTCTTAACAAACAGAAAAGGTGCTCCCTAAGGTGATGCACTAGGGCGTATGAACCCCTTATCCAGATTCTCTTGGAGTTTCTTCTTCAATTCCTGCAACTCAATTGGGGCCATTCTATATGGTGTCTTTGAAATGGGCAAAGCACCCGGTACGAGTTCTAATGAAAACTCAACATCACGATTTGGTGGAAGACCCGGTAATTCCTCCGGAAAGACATCATCAAACTCCCATACAGTGGGTATATTCTTAATCATGAGTTTCTCACCAACCATTTGAGATAAATAACCTTCATTTAGTGGAATCAATACCCATAAAATGGAAGAAATTTCCACTGGAAGGTTATGTTCAACCTTTCATCGATATCCGATCATATATTGATATGGAATATGAAATGTGACTTCCCTTCTTTGGAAATTGATATGAGCTCCATGTAGACAAAGACAATCCATGCCAAGAATCACATCAAATTCCACTATAGGAAGGATCACAAGATTTACAGGAAGCACTTTCCCACAAACTTCAATCGGAGAAGAATTATAAACTTTTGATGCGACTGTTGTGCCATTAGGTGTTGTCACTGCTAACTCAACATCTAATTGTTGAGGTAATATGGTCATACCCTTAGAATATTATTCAGAAATAAAGGAGTGGGTGGATCCAGAATCAAATAAAACATTTTCTACTTTATAGTGGATGGTAAGTGTACCTTTCACCACATCGTTATCGTACTCCACATCGCTGATAGAAATTTCATGTGACTTTCCTTTGTCTTTAGACTTAAGAGTTTGTTGACGTCGACCATCATCATCAACCCTAGGATTAGGGCATTTATTGGCATAATGTCCCATCTCCCTGCACTTGAAACATTGATGTGTAGTAGGTTCATTCTGTGTATCCCTTCCTATGTTTGCATCATTCGACGTCTTCTTCCCATCATCGCAGCATTCAAATGCCCGATGACCTTCCTTTCCACATTTGAATCATTTACATGTCCCTTTAAGACAACTCCCTCCATGTTTCTATCCACACTTTGACCATAAGGGAAAGCTCATCTTCTTTTCAATGTGCTCTTTAGATTTTCTTTTGAATTCCATTTTCCTCTTCTTATCAAACCCATATGACTGATGGGTTACTCAAATATCCATCTCAACTTTGAGATCACATCGAACGATTTCCTCTTAGCTATTGAAGTCCCTTATGGATAACGCCCTTGGAAGACTTGGTTTTAAGCCACTAAAGAATCAATAGATCTTACTCTCAGGTTGGATAATAATACCAGAAGCGTACCTTGCAAGTCTTGTAAAATTTGCTTCATAGGTACCAACAGATTCATCATCCTTTCGCTTCAGTTCAAGAAACTCTTTCTCCATCTTTGTTCGGAGAATACGAGGGAAGTACTTATTGAAAAATAAGTTCTTGAACTCGTCCCATTCCATGGACTCAATTTCATCCCTTTGCCTCGTATTCTTAATAAGATTCCACCATTGATCAGCATCACCTTCCAAACGATACACTTCTAAGATGACTTTATCATGATCAGAACATTGAAGAACTGAAAATATCTTTTCATTATTACTAATCCATTGTTCAGTAACTAATGGATCAGTAGACCCGCTGAATGAAGGTGGACGCTATCTCATGAAGGATTCAATGGAATGTTGCTCCTTCCGTTGCTCGTTTGGAAGTCAAGAATGATTCAAAGCTTGAGAAAGTTGTGTGAGCATGGCTACAAGATTTTTCATTCTAGCTCCCATAACGTTTGGTTGCTCAGGGGGATGATCATTTCATTGCCCATCGCATTCCGCATTAACACGGTTCCTTCGGGTTCCAGCCATTGAGTAAAACCAAGAAGAATATGTGAGCAACACTAATTATAATAGGAAAACCACATAATCATGAATAAAATTTCACACTTAAGGTCTTATCCTAGGTTATTCATGTCCATTTCTAAAACACTATGATTTTGTTCTATGCTTAGACTTATCCTTAGGGTTCTTACTAAGGCTTTCACATCCTAGTTTCCAAAGGTTGACTATACCTTTCCTCTAATACCAACTTTAACGACCCATACTTTACATACATTTTTATTACTTCAGAATTGAAGCACACTTTTTACAACATATAACAAAACCAAGAAAGGACCATATAGGTATAGTGTCTTTAGAAACTGGAAAACATAAACAACTGGTTCATAAAGCATCTACTTTGCCTTCCATTTATTTCATCATATCTGGAGTCCCTTTTTGGCATATTCTACTTAATAACCTTCTTCCTGACCTGGGGAAATAAAACATACAAAAGGGTGAGCTCAAATGCTAAGTAAGGGTAAACAAAAGAAATATCAATCACATCATATACATAAGCACATAACTTTTGGAAATCTTAACCTGCAAAAGAGATCATAATTTCATAACATGGGATAAATCATAGTAGTGAAATGTAATCCCAATAATCATAAAATAAAAAATGAAACTTTGTGGCATACACACATAATCATATAGAATCATTTCCTATTAGTCAAGACTCATTTCCAAGACTATCTTAGTGGACAAAGTCCATTTCTGAACCGAGTTCACTCCTCGTTTCAGTCCTGTTTCACTGAACTGGTATAACCTACCGTTCCAGCCATGTCTATCTCATGAGATATAAAATCATTACCCAATGCATTGGAGGGATATATAGGTCCCACCCATCTCATAATGATACCATTCTTATGTGTGCCAAAAAATCATAAATCATACATAATTGCATAACCCATGTAGTAAAAATGGGATTCATAAACAACATGACATCATAAAACAATTCATATAAGATTAAGGAATTCATAAAAATATTTCCATCACAATATAATCAAATCTATGTAAT
Source organism: Viscum album (assembly GCA_963277665.1). NCBI lineage: Eukaryota > Viridiplantae > Streptophyta > Magnoliopsida > Santalales > Viscaceae > Viscum > Viscum album. Next base: position 548,014,726 of record OY728167.1, on the reverse strand, counting down.
AATAGGGATAGAAACAGAACCCTATATTATCTTAGATGGAAAATAATTTTGATAAAACACTTGAACTCCATTCTTGAGGAAAATATCTTTTCTACTTCAAAAAATCTTTTCCTTTCTTAACATGTCATACAATTCTAAACTAAATAAATATCAATAAAAATAAAATTGAAAACTTGTAAAAGAAGCTTCTTGGAAATAATGTTTTAAAAATCCATTCATGCCATATAAGTTAAAAAAACATTCTTCCCGTACTTTTGTCGGAAAAGTTCAAAAGTACCTCGTAAGAAAAACGACAAAAGATTCCTTTTATATCTTTTACTAAAAACTCACCGAAGGGTAAACATGGATTTAAACAATTGTAGATGGATGGAAAAAATATTACATATTGAGGAAACATGGATGTGGATGATAAAATACACCCCAGTAAATACCAAAGTATAAACAATCTCGGATAAAATGAGATAGTGATATTTCCCTTACCTTAGGTCCGATATGCTTTGTACGTGTCCGAACCTCCTGTATAATGATTTAAATAATGTTATTGACTTATTCCAGAATCGTAATTTTTTTTATGATATCATATATGGTCATATTCTTAGCTTCTTAGTAGTAATATTTCATTGCTACTTGTTATTCGGGTGTTTATAACTTTTTGTTCTTATGCGTGTTTTGTCAAATAAATTCTTATTCTTCACTTTAGGTTATAGATACCTCATTTCCAGAATGGTATTAGTGTAATATATATCATATTCATTAATTCAATTCATTTATATAATCATTATGAAATGAAGATCATGTAGAACGAGCCGCATCACATCGTGGAGACGGTATTCCGTACGTACGCACGAGTGATGATATTGTTCCTATGATCATGGGATTGTATTGGAGTGTATGTATACTATTTCAGAATCAGTATCACTTTATAATAGTCATATATAGTCATTATTTACACCATTATACCCATCCAAGTAAGGTGGTGGTGGAAAATAGTTTACACCACGGCGTGGAGACGGTATTCTGTACGTACGCATGCAAGGTGATTTCTTTTTCCGTAGGATGGATAGATGGTGAAATAATGTTGTTTCATACTTATAATAACATATCAGTATATGAGTGATACTGATGTTATTACTTCATAATGAAACAACTAAAGAAGAAGAAGTGGAATAATAAATAAAGATGAAAGAATCGGTAACGGACATTACCTCTTCTTTGAAGCGCTTCTTTGAGACCTCCTTTTAGGGCACTAAAATATGTCTTTGAAGAAGCCCAAAACCTCTAGGATGTCTCTAGGGAAGTGGAGAGGAGGAATTGGCAGGGTTTTGCGGAGCTTGACGGCTCAAAGTGGTGTGAGGAAGAGGGGGAGGAGGTTCCCTTTTATAAGGGAGGAGAGGGGCTATTTTGGAAAAACTAAAAATATTATTTTATTATAAAGTCAAGTTCGGCATTAAATAGCTCCAAATTGATATATTTCGATTCTAAGGTGGGTATGGGTCGAAATCCTCTCATCCAATAGAATTTAGACAAGTTTAGGATCCTATTTTAACCTTATCATTTAGATTTAACATTAAGTAAAATAATTTTACTTTTACCGTGTCTTCTTGTGTTCTTATACTATAAGGTTAATAAACATACTATAAGCAGCCAAACTAACCCCAAGTTGTTTATAATTAATATATATAATTTTATCTAAGTCATTTGGCCGATCCTTAGATTTTTAGGAACAAAATAACAATTACTAATATAATATTTGTTTTAAAAACTATATTATGTCAATTTTGACACTATTTAGTAATTGATTTTTGTGAAAATCATAACAGAATGATTAGTTCGAATAAAGTTAATTAAATCAATACTAACATGTCATATTAATCTATAAAATAAGTTTAATCCATTAAAAGTCTCAAATTACATTTATGGTGGTGTTTATAACATCAATTATGTCAATATTTCATTAATAAGATAATTACTGCATCATCTTTGTGTCATACAAAAATTAAATTATTTAATGTCTAAAAATTAAAAATAAAATACCATTATTTTGTAAATATATTTATCTTTCTAATGAATTTTTATAGTCGAATTTATCTTATGTATAACCTTATATTAAAAATTATTTACTTATTAAACTTTGATTTTAACTATTTTAACCCTTCTTTAAATAAATTAATAATAAATGTCCTAATCTAATCCATGTGTTCCTAAATGGTCATATTTTATTCCTAAGGTTGTTTTTGGTCAAATTACACTTGTCCAATAGAATTAAGACATGTGTTAGGGTAATAATAATATCATTTTTACCCTTAAATACCCTATTTACTTTTATACGTGGTAAAAAAAGTAAAAAGTTACTATTCACCAAAAAATTATTTTCATCTCATTGAACAACATTTTACTTACTGAAATCAACCGTGTCTCTTGGATTTTCGAAATTCCACTCACAGAAGCGGTAAAATTAATTTTTATGAAAAATTTAGTTTTTTAACTACCACTTAATGGTTTCACTATTCATCAAAAATTGAAAGTTTTCAAAAAAATACCAAAATTTCACCCTAGGATAATTTCGATATTACGAATCCAAAAATGAAGTCCATTTTGAAAAATAAAATTTATAAAATTTTAAGAAGTGGTTATTACTATTCATAACGGCTAGTTTTAATAATATTTTATTAGCATATCATTGTTTAGTGAAACTCGGTATTGCGTACGATGCAAGCTATCAAGGAAGGTTGTGATTTCTTTTAAAGCAATCCAAGCAAGTGTTGTGTGTAGAAAAAGATTCCGCTGATGATTTATATAACATAAAAGTCTCGGGTGTTACACAAGCCATATTCGTTGTCTTAGGATTAGGTCCTTCCAGGAGAAGATATAACTGAGACTCTGGTGGTAAGAATAGATGGTAAAACGCTCTCCCATCCGATAGTGCCACCACATCTTCAAGGAGAAGACCACTGTTGCTAACTCCAGGTCATGGGTAGCGTAGTTTTTCTTGTGATGTCTCAACTACCATGAACCATACGCGATCACTGCTCGCTCCTACATCAGGACACACCAATGTCCAGTCCCTGATGTGTCGTAGTAAACTATGTACCGTACACCCTCCTCTGGTAGCATCATGATGGGTACACTGGTCAACCTCTTCCTCCGCACCTGAAATCAATGCTAGCATCTATATGACCACACGAAGGGTTTCCCCTTCTTCATCAAAGCTGAAATCAGTGCTACAACTCTGGAGATGTCTGGCACAAATCTCCGATAGTACCCAGCCAGTCCCAAAAAACTCTGCACCTCTATCACTCTCCTAGGTGGCTCCCATGCAAGTACTGCCTTGATCATCGCTGGATCCACTGATACTCTAGTCTCCTAGATGAGAAGTACCTCGAATTGAACCTCTCGAATCAAGAACTAGCACTTCAAGAGTTTACCATAAACCTGGTGCTCTCGGAGTGTATCCAGTACCACCCCCAAATGGTAGGGGTGCTCCTCCTCAGTAGTCGAGTAAATCAGTATTCCATCGATGAAGACTATGACAAATAGATCGAGGTAAGATTGGAAGAACATTTTCATGAGACTCATGAACACTACTAGAGTGTTGGTTATTCCGAAGGGCATAACCACGAACTCATAGTGGCCACACCGACACCTGAATGTTGTTTTCTAAACATCCTCTTCTCAAACTCTAAGCTGATGATAGCCTGACCTGAGGTCAATCTTTGAGAACCAACATTCTCCATTGAGCTGATAAAATTGGTCGTCAATCCCCAAGAGTGGGTACTTATTCTTCATAGTCACCTGATTCAGGCGATGGTAGTCGACACACAGTGGCAAGCTCTCATCTTCCTTCTTGGATAACAAAATAGGAGAGCCCAGGGTGAAACATTGGGTCCGATAAATCCCTTCCCCTGTAATTCCTCCAGCTATACACGCAGCTCACAAAGCTCAGCGGGAGACATCTGATATGTCGGAGTAGATATCGGTGTTGTCCTGGGGTATAGGACAATGTAGAATTCTACCTCTCTGCAAGGAGGTATTCCTAGAACATCACTAGGGAAAACATCTGTGTACTGATCCACCACAACAAGAAAACTATGACTCTGAACATCAACCACTCTGAGGATGAGACTAGCTATCTGATTTGTGATCAGATGCCCCCTCCTTTACATAAGTCCATCCTAAACTGCAACGGAACCCTTCTCATCAGCAGAGGTTATCGTGGTCTCATCCATGCGGATACACCGCACCTTACGCCTAATACAGTCAATCTGAGCATGAACTGTGGACAACCAGTCCATACCCAAAATGAAATCTTAAGGCCTCGACGCCACTATAAGAGGATCCTGGACGAAGCTCTATCCTCGTAGAGTAAACTCATACTTCCAGCATCAGTGTGTAATCATCATGTTTTCCCCCTTAGGAGTCTCTAGCCGTAATGATCGAGCAAATGGTTCGGTCGGAATCTACGAGCTCCGAACAAGGGTAGGGGAAATAAAAGAATGACTCATACATGTGTGTATAAGTACAGAAGCAAGGGTGGAGTAGACATAGATAGTACCTCGAATCATCTCAGGTGCACCGTGGTCATAGGCCTCCTGAATCTGCACCGCATGAAAGGTGTATGGAACAAACTCGGTGTGGAAGAGACTCTCGAAGTCTATTCAGTGTAAGGATGCCTCATCATGCACCTAGAGCATCAGTCTCCACCATCTACCTACTGATGTGTGCTGGAGACACACGGCAAGGATCACCATGAGGTCTGCTGGTGCCTCTACCAATTTGAAAACTCTCACGACAGCCTCCAACCAGTCCTCAGCAGCATATGGGTTCGTCTCTCCCCAGAACCTGGGCGCCCTCTGTCGCTGAGACACATGAAACACACTCAGGTGGCATGCACCGTCTACTTCTAGAGATGGTGGTATCGGTGGCCCTGAAGGTAGTGGTACCGCTGGTGCCTCCGCTGTGATGGGGCCCTACACCGAGGCCTCATCGCTCGGTGGGCTACCATCTCGTACGTAACTCGGAACCCTAGCTAGCTGCCTACGTGGGGCCATCATGAAATGAAATAGGTGTTCCATGGTCAAAACAGAATACCTGGTGAGGTGACACAAACTAATCACAATGAACACTTTTCAAAGGAAACACACACACGCAATCAATGTTTTCATGCACTGAGTCAGAAATCAGATGTCCGGGTCCTGGTGTATAGATATGTTGGCAGCCGCACCAACACTGGAACCCCTGGACTGAAAACCACACTCAATACTCTTAACACTATTACTTCATAGAAAATAATGATCAGAGTCCTGAGTATTATAGAAGAACCTCCCTTTGATAACAATTTGTCACGGCACGTCCTTGGGGCACATGCCATGACAACCCCAAGCCCTCCTTCCATAGGCCAGGTGTTGGGGACTATCACCGTAGGAATAAATCCCTAAGCTGGGAACAAATTGCCTTTATAAAAGTAAACAACCACAACAGACTACGCAACAAGATGTAAACACTAAGTATAACTTAATACAAAAGAGTGTGCGGGAAAGTAAATGGGCCAGTATACACACCCACATGAACAACAAGTACAAGTAAAAAAGGGACCACAGCTGAAAGTAAATAGAATCTCATGGATCGTCCTCTGGGGATTCCTACCTCAAGGGTAGGTACAGATGGCCACCTCGGAACTCACATACATCAGCCTCCTCCATGTGCCAACTTGTCGCATGGTCCACCTCCGGGTACCATCTAGTCGTGTCGCTCTCAGCCTCTGTCAGCATTGTCTGTCGTCTACATCCAACACAATGAGGTGCAGGCATATCCCATGTAGGGGTGAGTATAACAATACTCAGTAGGAACCACGAGACCCGTGTGGTCTAACAATATCCACTAAGGATAAGAAAAAGAAGAAAGATACAACCACAAAGTAACAACCAACCCTACATAGGTATATGCCCATATATATACATATATTACCAGTCACAATTCAGATCCAACTCACAAGCCCGAGTAAAACTCAGTCAACACAAGAGGTAATGTCAAACACTATGATGATAATGGTAGAAAGACATGACTCAACTCACATAGGTATTCCACAATAGAAGAGATATTAGATGATCTGATGTAGCCACTGAATAATCTAAGTTGTCAGACCCACACAGGATACAGTCCAGCTAACCTGTCAGACCCACACAGGATACAGGATCAGATATCTCATCTAAGCTTTCAGACCCACAAAGGATACAATCTCTCTAAGCCGTCGGACCCACTCAAGATACAAGACCGACTGTTCTAGAGTATAGAGATGATCAGATTTAGTCACTGATTCATCTAATCTATTAGATCCACAAAGGACACATGACTAGCTACTCTGTCAAAATTTTCGAGCCCACACTAGATTCGGGTACAGTTGTCATTGTCATAGAACCCACGGAGGATTCCAGTGCGGTAGTCGTCACAGCCAGCTCAAGGGTTCCCGCACATAGTACGCTCGATTCCGGGAGGGTCTTCTCCTCGAGCAAAGGGGTTCGGTACATAAACTATCATGAATTATAGTTTTTCTGTATCCTGAATTTCCGTCTAATAAAAAGAAACCCAACACAATAGATGATGTGTCAATCGGACACCCGATCAGAGAGTTATTAGCTTTTCTGTCCTAGAGGGCCCATAGTTTTTTAGGCTCAAACCAACCCAACTGTACTCAAACTACATACTAAACTCAATTTAAGTATTCCAAATGAACCTTCTCATAAAAATGAATCCAACGTAGTTGACGACATGTCAATCGGACATCCCATCCATAAGTTATAAGTGTTTCCGCTCCGAGGGCCTGATTGGCTTCGGGTTTGAACCAACCCATATATACCCAAATGTCACCAAAACATTGAGTGTGTTATACTGAAATGACTATCTCGATCCATGTAATCATACACAAGTGATGGTGCATCGATCGGAGTATTGTAGCTCATTTTATGGGTGATTAACCGATAGTGGTCCGAAGAGGGGGGTCTAGGTCCGGTCCGACCCGTCCCAACCCGCCCTGGGTTAGCCTGAACCGGTTCGACCCGACCCGGATCTGGGTCTATCCCAGTAGGGTGCAGCCCGACCCTTGGATGAGGCAAAACCCATGCGTAGTGTCCTGGCCAGCGCGGAAGGCGGCCCGGCTCAGTGGTTGGCAGCGGCTCAACCAGCTAGCTGAGCGCGTTCCGGGGGGGGGGGGGGGGGGCTTGTAACGGCGGCGCTAGCTAGCGCCTCCCATGCCTCCCAGAACACAAGGATGTGGGTTCCACTCCACCTCTGCGATCTTCCACCGGCACTGTGCGAGGGGCACCGCTGGCACCAGGGGGCCGACCGGTGTCGGGCGCTGCTGCCACATGACGGCCGGCCGGTGCCGGCCCCGACCTCCTGTCGCCGGCGACATGCACCTCCACGCTTCTTCGCGGCCCACTGGAGTTGTTCCTGTGGTCCGTTTGGCCTTCCAGTTGTGCCTAAGGCCTCTTCAGTTAATGTGCTTCACTGCGACGGCATGAAATCATCGTTTCCCTTCTGTTCACCTGTCGCCCAATAAAAAACGCATCAAAAACGAAAAGGCGGAGGGTCCAGACTTGTTCATTAGCCCATGCCCTCCACATTAGGGGGTCAAACAATTATCTAACATACAATTTCCCTAGTAAGAGGGTATAAATCAATTGTTTAAATAATCCATAATCCTCCCTACCTCAATTCAAGGTTCGTTCTTCGTCGATAGTGTCGATTCGTTGACGTTGGGGTGCGTCTGAGGAGGAAGCATCGTTATTTGTCGGTGGAATCTTCTCCCTTGATGCAGAGGAAGAGGAAGGAAGATAGCATTCCTTGTGGGAATCGCCTAACATTGTCGCCCCAGTTGAGGAAGTGGAGAGAACATTCTTTGTCGAGAGGAAGATGTCGTTCTTCATTGAAGATGTTCTTCGTGGAGAGAATCACATTCCTCTTAATTCTCCATAGCTTCTCCAAAAAAATATTTTCCAACGCAAAAGGACTTCCCAATTTAATAACCATTCCATTCATTTCAAATTATTTCAAATGAATTCATGACACCTCAAAATAATAAATAAAGTTATTAATTAATCTTGTGTTGGAAACAATTAATGGGAGGGAGGTGGAGAGGTTCCACCATTTTGTGGAAGTTAAAAAGTTAAAAAGGTGGTTCAAGGGAGTTAAAGGGGGAGTTGAGGGGTTAGGTGCATGTGTGGGACCTACCTATAACTCTTCTTTGGAGAAGATAACAACCCCTTTAACCAAATTTATGTAACACATAATTTTTATTTAATTTAATGAAATCAAAAAAATTAACTTCTCCTCCCAAGAAAATGCAATTGCGGTAACAGTCCCCTTAAGTGAATACCAGTGCTGCAAGTTACTCGGTGTCCTCAGATTTCAATTTTGATCTCTGGTTCAAAATATATAAAAACCTACACGTACGTTTACTGAACGTACCCGAACAAAACATCAGAAATTGATTTCAGGCACACCAGGCCTCAGAATCAGGTGCCGTCAGAAAATGCAGACTCATAAAATTACAAAGTATTTACGAAAAAATTTCCCTTGAAATTTCATGGTATTTACAATAATGAAATTCATGAAATCCTTTTGGTCCAAATCAAAAGGAGTTACACGTTTTAAGAGGTAGCGTCTTCTAAAATGTTCCATTCAATTATATTACTTCTTCACTCTCTATTCAATTATTATTATTTCATTACATAAAAACATGAGTATCATCAATATACTAGTTATTTTGTTATGATATGTATTTTAACTACACTTACACACACCTCCATCTAATGGATACACACACATTGTTTCTATGTACGATGAACTACTGCCTTACGAAATGATGATTGTTCCATTTTCCCATACCACCTCCCACGGTGGCCATTATTATTGAACTATATTTATATATGATTCATATTATATATTTTTTTTTCTTTTTTTATTTAAATCATACCATTATGCTTTCTATAATGGGTAAATACGATAAATTCATTTGAGGAAGTACGGACTACCATGCCCTCAATGTTATCTGACTCATTCATCCCATACATAGAACATATAAAGTTTGGATTTAATGAAATTATGTAACGAATATAAAATATGATATTACACAATAATTATAATATACATATGTATCATTTAGTTTTCACACCATTAAATATGAAAAAGAAATGAAATTAGTATTGATGCATACATATGACTTACCGTCTCCATGAATGGTGCATTTCATTTCTTATCTAAAAATGTTATGTAACATTATAAATATATATAAATAATGAATATATATTATATTTAAATAATTAAGGTCATTATGGGGATCATGGACTTTTTACCACATGTACAATTTTTAATTATAACAAATTCATTTTTGAGTAAAGTACTGAATATCAACAAAACTACCTATATTAACATAAATTATTATTTAATGTTTATAACGTGGTCATAAGTGATATAAAAGATATAATAAACTTTAAAAATGTTCTAAATCATGTAGAGATTATCATAATTTTTTTATTCTGAATGAACAACGAACATACATGACAAGTCGGAATATAGGTAAGGGACATCGTCTCAATCTCCTTTCATTGAGAAATATTTTGATTTATACACTACAATCATTTATACAGTGTATAAAACCCTTGGACTTTTAATTTTATTCAAATAGAATATTTTTTTATGAATTATTTTAACAAATGACAAAAAAATGTTTCTTTTTAATGTACGTGATGACAACAAACTTTTCGCCACTGAAAGAATTATTTGATATTTCGCTTCCTTAACAAGCCGTAATTTTGTTAAAAGGAAAATAAATACCAAATACTCTTTTTAAATTTTTTGATATTGAAAATAGTTTTGAAAATTGATTTTTTATCTCAAAATATTGAAATGATATATTGTGATTTCAATATGGAAGTGTAATATTTCCTTTATATTTGTTTTATGTGTTATAAATATGTTATGGTTAAGGGGAATTGTTTACATAAATGGGTTGTTTTGTGATAAGAAAATGGTGGGTGAGCCTGATTTATCTCTCCAATGAATTGGGTAACATGGAAGAGGTAAATTTTAATGTTTCTCCTAAGAGGTTTTGGGAATATACTTTGATGGGTATTCCAAATGTAACTCCCAAGGTAGATGTGAAAGCTCTAATGTTTGTATGTTTTGGATGCCACAAGTTACCTTTAATGATTTATGATTTATATTTGTTATTCATAAATCATATGATTTCATGAGGTATGTTAAAGAGCTTATATTTATGATTGAAAAGTATGATTTCATTAATTTTTATGTATTGATGGACTAATGTTTTCATTCCTTATTTTATAAACCTTTCTAGTCTTTTTATGATCATCTAAAGTTTTTTAAAAAAAAATTCATAGTGTATAACAAATGGTAAGGTAAAGTAATAATTCAATAAGAATTATATCAAGAAATGAATTCTTCTTTTATTTTATGGATTCTTATTTTTGTGAAAAAATGGATAGAGAATAAGTGCCTACACTGTAATTTTTGAGATATATTGTAATAGTTATGGCCTAATTATCTAAAACACTATACCTGAGAATATCCCCAATGTAAAATTATTTAAATAACTCAATATTATATAATGTTTTAGGATGGGGCCATATAATTGGTATTAGGGGTTGGTTTAGAAAACTTTAAGAGTTATGATATTCTTAAATTAATACCCATAAATTAATTTATGATATGATCGAAATGACATAGCATTGTAATATTTACATGTTGCTTCACCTATGATATTTATTTGTTCATAAAGGGTTTCCGTAGAGGAAATACGGAAACAATTATGGGACGACATCAAGAGGAAAACAACCTTCCAAACCAGAAAACTGATATTGTCAGAATCATAACTGAACAGTTTTTGTAGTGATGGAATAGTTTATTGAGGCTATAAATGGTATTGGTATCCGTTCACGAGATCATCCAAATAAACAACAGAGTAACATATCAGTATTATAGCATTACAAGAGGCATCATCCCCCATCATTTAGAGGATCGTCTAGCATTGTGCTCGCTGAAGGATGGATTAAAGCACTGGAAATGATTTTCGATGTCATGAGGTGTTCAAAACATAAAAATGTTAGTCTTGTAGTTTACCGTTTTGAAATTGATACTGATCAATGGTGGTCGATTGTAAAAAAATATTTTGGATATTGAGGATAATGATGATCTTGATTTGGATTAATTCAAAGGTTTGTTCCTTGAGAAATATTTTCCAAAGGCAGTTCAACTTATGATAGAAAAACAAATCCTTAAATTGAGTTAGGAGGATAAATCAGTAGAAAATTATGAAACAAAAAACACTCAACCCATAGGGTATGCTCCAAAATTTTGATATGGGATCTAAATATAAAAATAAATCATGTTTACTTAGGATTAAATCTAAAGTGTTGAATGGATTTATCTTCTTCTGAGATTAAAATTTATGAAAAACTTGTTCAATGTGCGATGAAGGTGAAAAAGGAGTTTGTCGATAATCTGGAGTTCATTAAAAAATAAAAAAATAAGAGGTCTAGGTGGTAGAAAAAATGGAATAACTCTTCAAAAATTTCTGATGGTAAGAAACATAAGTTCATATTTTGTAAAAATTGTGGTAAAAATCACATTGGGGATTACCTTTTGAATTTAGGTAAGTACTTCTGATGTGATCATATGGGGCTTATGTCTTGTAATTTCACTAAACAATATCAAGGAAGTGGTAAGATAAAATAGGATTTGTAGTCAGCAAAATGTTTTTGGTGAAATGAGATGGGTCATTCTACAAAAGAGACTCCAATGAGTAACTCAAATGATGGAAAGAAACCAGGCATCAAATAGAAAGGGCTGGTGAAATTATTTGAGACAACTTTAGCAGATGTTAGTCCATCAAATGAAGTACTATCAAGTATATTGTTTTTTTATTCTGATTATTCCAATGTGTTGTTTGGTTCAGGGTCTACAAATTCATTCATTTCTGAGAAATTTTCTAGTAAATTGGGAATTCCATCCAAGATATGAATCCTTAACATGTGGTAAAAACAAGTGGATGAAATTTTGAGACAAAAAAGAAATTATAATATCCTTCATGTCCTTATGTGAGGGAAAAATATTACTGAAAACCTTATTTTTTCCCTATAGTAGTGTTTGATGTTATTTTGGGTATGGATGGCCTTCTCGTTTATCATGCTAATACTGACTGCAGAGCTAAGGAGGTTTCACTTCATAAATAAATTCAGTTTTTGTACAAGAATTAACCCTTACTTTTGATAACATATCAGGAGGCTGAGAAACTAGTAAAAGATGGAAGCGAATGTTTCCTTGCACATATTGTTGAAAACAAAGGAAATGTTCAGATTAATGATGCGCCCATGTTAAATGAGTATATTTATGTTTTTCCTAATGAGTTTCCATTTATAATACCTTATTAGGAAGTAAAATTTACTATTTAATTAGTTCTTAATGCTAATCCAATTTCAATACCCCCTTAACGAATGGCTCAAATTTAACTTTTAGAGTTAAAGAAGAAATAGCATGAGTTATTAGATAAGGGTTTCGTGAAACCTAGCATGTCATCATGTGATGATCCTATATTTTTTTTCAAAAATTAATATGGTTCAATGATATTTTTGATTGATTATACAATCTTTAACAATATCACTGTAAATAACAAGAATCAATTTCCTCATATCGAGGATTTGTTTGAACCACTCCAAGGATCTAAGTATTTTTTTTCAAATATTAAATTGAGTTCGGGGTACCATCTGGTGAATGTAAAGGAAGAATACAATATTAAGAAAACGTTCTATGCAATATATAGCAATTATGAATTTGTATTTATTCCTTTTGTGTTAACCAATTCACATTATTTATTTATGGATCTTAAGAATATGATTTTCCATGATTTCTTAGATAAGTTTTTGGTTGTGTTTATTATTGATGTTTTGGTAAATTATAAAATTAAATAGTTGCGTGGATGTCATTTAACGGTTGTATTTAAAACCTTAAAAGAAAATAAACTATATTGTAAATTAATCAAGTGTGAATTTTGGTTAAAAACAATTTAATTCCTTGGTCACATTGTTTTTAAATATTGAATAACTATTAATCATGTAAAAAAAATTTGTTTAATAATTTCCATGAATAACAAATATAATCTAGATTCATATTTTTATTGGTTTACCAGGTTATTACTAGAGGTTTGTAGAAGATTTGACATGGCTATCTATCCCAAAGACTAAGTTAACATGAAAAGGTGTTAAGTTCATCTAGACAAAAGTATGTGATTACTGTTTTTAGGAATTGAAAAAAAGATTATTAAATGCTCCAGTTTGGGAACTACCTTCCAAAAATGGAGAATTTTCTATCTGTAGTGATTCTTATTAGAAATGACTTGGTTGTTTCCTAATGCACAATGATTAATTATTTGCTTGTGCTTCATGTCAGTTGAAACCTCATGAGTTAAATTACCCTACACTTGATTTGGAATTAACATACGTTGTTTTTTCATTAATAATATAGAGGTATCATTTGTATAGAGTAATGTGTGAAATATACAATGATCTCAAATTTTTGATGTATATATTCTCCCAAAATGAATTAAAAATTAGACTGAGGATATGGCTTGAATTAATCATGTAATATGATTGCACAATTCATTACCATCCAGGAAAAGAAAACAAGTTGGTTAATACTTTTTGTCGGAAATGTAATTCTACATTGACCATGTTACTTTTGAAACGAGATCCCTCTCTTTTTTATTTGATGGATTTTGGATTCGAAACTGTTTGTGAAGGAAATTCCTCTATTTTGTTACAGGTTTCATTACAATCGCCTCTCACAGACAGAGTAAAGAAAGCACAGAAAGAAGACAATGATTTGTATAAAAATGTAGAATTGGTTGAGAAAGGTAAGTTATGTGAATCTAACATTGACAGAGACTGTGTATTGATGTTTGGAAAGTTAATATGTGGGCCTTATGCTTCAAAATTAAATAAAGAGATGTTATGTGAAGCTCATAGTTATAATTTTATTGTTCATCCTGGTGGTACTAAGATATACCTTGATCATTGGAAGTATTACTGGTGGGATGAATTGCAATGTGATTTTGATAACTTTGTCGAGAGAAGTTTTATTTTTCAAAAGATTAAAGTAGAGTTTCAGTTACCCAAAGGGATAATTTATCCTTTTCCAGTGCTAGAGTGGAAATGGGAAAATGTGTCCATGGATTTCGTATTGGGATTACCCAATATTTCTCAATGTATCAATGTAATCTGGGTTATTGTTGATTGATTGACTAAATCTTCTCATTTTCTTCCTATCCAAGAAACTCTATCTCTAGATAAAATTTCAAGATTTATATTAAAAATAAATTTATGTTACATCGAGTTCCCCTATCCATTGTATCTGATCGTGATCCCATGTTCACTTTTATCTTTTGGAAGGGCCTTCAGATGTCATTGGGAACTGAATTACATTTCAGTACAACATTTCATCCACAATCAAATGGGATGTTAGAAAGAAAAATTCAGACCTTGGAAGACATGATATGTTCTTGTTCAATGGATTACCAAGGATGTGTGGATAAACATCTTTCTATGGATGTGTTTTGTAACACAACATGTTTCCATAGTATGCTTCCATTTTAAATAATTCAATAGTGTGTGATGTATGCAACACCGAGTTCAAGCACACCATGAACTATCAAACTAGAAGTTTCAAAAGCTTTTATGAATATTTTTAACCACATTTTTAATTTAATGTAATTTTAACATTCATCATTTTTAGACATATTATTGAGATAAATTCTATTTTTTAGATAAAAGAATTATTTTTCAAAAATGCAGATTTCACCCTTTTGAAGGAGAACCCTTTTTAAATATAATATTTGACACTTTTATATATTCAATTTTATGAAATTAAATTCTTCTTCATAATAAGGATATAAAAATTTAGCTTGGAAAATTTTTTGGTACTTTTCTGATTACTTTTATATTATGATGAATAGTGAAAAAAATACTAAATTCTAATTGAAAAAATATTTTTTAATAAAAATTATTTATACTGTAAAATTATAAATTTGAGTGGTTTTAAATTATAATTAGATTATATTTTTACAATTTAATCCAATTTTGGTCATTTAATGTAATTTCACTATCTAATTAAACATAAACACATGTAAATATTTTACTAGTTTTTAATGTTTAAAACCTCGCTTTTTGGTTCTAACCACATGATTTAATTTTAAATTAATTTCTGTAACTTCTAGGTTTTTATATTAGAAAAATTGATTCCAAATTTTGATTCAGGAAGTAAAAAAAATTTAAATAGGAATCTTTTATTTTTAGTCATTATGAATTGTAAATTTAGTAAATATTTTATTAACCATGGTTAAAGGACAAATCTGGTAATTTAGGGTAAAAAATAATATTATAATAATATTAAATTACCCTAAAATGTATCCTAACCCTATTGGATGATACATGTCTGACCATGTTCATCCTAGGGTCGATTTTGGGACCCCATGGAGCTACATGAAAGTGAAAATGACACTTTATAAAAATTAATTTAAAGTTAAGGAAAATGTAACATAAACATATATCTTTTAGTAAAACAATTTTAATATTGGGTTATATAAGTGTTATTATTTATTATAATAATTAATTAGAAATACTAAAATATTTCCTAAATCATTATATTTTTTTAATTTTTATATATAAAATAAATATATTTATTTATGACACAATAATGATGCATTATTTTCGTTATTAATGAAATAATCAAATAAATGATATTATAAATATTAAAATAAAACTTATTTGATTGTTTTGATGAAATAAACGAATTTTATAGTGAAAATTGCATGTTAGGGTTCATTCAATGTATTTTTTGGATTTAATCATGTTGTTATGGATTTCTGAAAAACCAAATAATAAATAGTGTCAAAATTGTCATAAATGAGTTTCAAAAAAAACTATTGTATTATTAAATGAAATAATATTCTTAAAAATATAATATTAGTAGAAATGACTTAAATAATGTCATATATTTCATTAATGAACCACTTTTTTTTATTTTTTCATTTTATTGTATGTTTCTTAACCATATAGTATAATTATACAAGAAGACATGGTAAAAGTTAAACTATTCAACTAAAGGTTAAATCTAAAAGATAAGATTAATATGGTTACCTAAAATTTTATAAAAGATATTGGTTGGGATTATGTTGACCCATAAATAACTTATCATTGAAATGAATCCATTTGAAGATATTAGAAACTGAAAGTAATTTTATAGTAAATTAATATTTCAAGTTCTTCTTATTGTGCCCCTCACCTCTCTTATAAAAGGGTAGTTCCCCTTCTCTCATATTCACAACTCCAATTCCATTTGGCTCAGCCAAACCCAAATCAAATGTCCTAAAAAATACCCTCAATGCATCCCAGAGGAAATAATTTGATCATAAATTCAACCTAAAGATTCCTTTTGTTCAAATCCAAATAAAGAACCCGAAGAAGTGGTAATTATTTCGTCCCCTCTTTCAATGTTCATTTCTTCTTCCACATCCTCTTTCTTTGTTTTTTTAATACCAAAATAATAACTCTAGTACCTTATACAAAATGTGATGTTACTATGATGTTATTATAAATATGGTACAACCATATTCATTATTCTATCCGTTCAAAGAATGAAAAAGTCACAATATGTGTGTACGTACGGCTTACCGTGTCCACGTCATGGTGTAGTTTGTTATTCAACAATTAATTATTTGAATGGGTATAATAATGAGTGTAATTGATGTAAATAATAAATATAACATGTTAATTTTTATTTATATATAATATAACATATAATTACAAATTATTTTACAAACAATTTAATGATATCATCGCTCGTGTGTACGTACAGCTTACCGTCTCTACGACATGATGAGATTTATTTCCACGTTCACACTCAATGATGATTATAAAATCATATATTATTAATAAGTTTGCAATATGTGAAATAATAATTCTATGTGAATATATATATGTGTGTGTGTGTGTGTTTACATATATCTCATTCACTTACTTCCATTCTATATAATATGACAAAGGAAACAACATCTTTTCCCACATACAGCCTACTATCACCAGAAATGGTGGTTTCCATTTCATATATCTATCTATTATACTTTTTTTATATTCATAGTATATATGATAATGAAATAATATTTGATATTGTGTAAGCAATTAAATCATGATATAAGTGATACGATCAAGAATGACAAGTTTAAACAAGTACGATAAAGAAAGCGATTATTAACTGATATGTGTTTTCAACTTGGAAATTGTTATTAAATGGTGTTATAAAGTCACAAATGGAACAAGTATGATATCATAAATATTTATATGGTTCTGGTATAATTAAATAACATAATATGGTCATTATATTGGAGGTTAAACATACCCGCAACCAAAGGAATGTACAATGTAAGGGTTATTTCCTCAATCTCATTCTTATCAGAGATTCTTTAACTGTAAGTATTTATTGGTACACATTTATCATTTATTTCCATGTTTCATTAAAATGTCTTAAAAATGAATCTTTTAGGGTTTTATGGAAGTGAATCTTTGACTATATCACCATTTTAAATGTTTTTAATGATTTATTTTTCTAAATCATTTTAATTAAAGTACATGATATCTAAATGATTTTAAGGATTTATTTATGTGGACAAGATTGTTTTAAAGTGTTAATTTATTTCAAATGTTTCAAAGTGGTATGGGACACTATGATTAAAAAATATTTTTTAAAAGAATTCCTTTATAAATTGTGTGACTTTTAAATGAATTCCTGAAAAGGGATACTTCTCTCGCACAGTTTTATTGATTATTTCAACTATGTAATCATCCTTTATTAGATATTATTTTTGATTGAGGTTAATTTCATATAATAAAATACTCTATATTCTATTGAATGAGTTATTATATGTTTGACTGTGGATGTGCTATTTTTATACCATTCAGGGTTTATGGTTAAATTAATGACATTTCGTTAGCTAGTTTTAGTATGAATGCTTATGTATTGCTTCACCCATTTTCATATGAGGAAAGAATTAGGCATAGTATTTGATGGGAGGGGACCACTATATACCCTCGATGAATCAGTAGGTATCATGATACAAAATACTATCTTGGGACAAAGACTGGACAAAATTGTTTACTTATAGTCTTGGAATGAGTCCTTCACTATGTGGTTATCATGTCCGACATTATGCATTACCTCATTATTAAATTAGTTATTACATGTGATTATTTGACTAGTAGAATATACATGGTCATTTTTATATGGAAATGTTTAATTTATTTATTCCATATTATGTTCAAGTATAATTTTAAAAGTCTTTTATTTATAACACATATTGACATAAATGTTTATAGCTTCTTCTAAATTATTTACCCTTACTGAGCTTCTAAGCCCACCCCATCATATGTTTTATTTTCCTAGGATGCCAAGAAGTGTATTGTGGTTGATATAAAGGGTTATTATAGGGGAATAATGGAGTTCTCAAAGGATTATTTATGTTGTGTTTTATGTTAAGAAGGTTAATGTACCATTAATGTTTGTAATATACTTTCCAAGACTACTAATATGATCAGTCCATCAGGAATTGATTCATGGTATTAATTCCAATGTATGAAAATAATACATCATATTTGGGTAACTAGGGTCAGGGAGTTACTATTGGTATCATAAGAAGTTTAGAAAAATCCTTGGAAATATATTTAGAACACTTATATTAGGGATCATAACCCGATGACATACTTTGTAGACAAGTATAGAAGATCACTGTAGAATTTTGGTAAAGTAGTGATTATGTGGGTCTTCTTAGCAATACATCCATGTCTTGATACTACTAGTGAACATGGTTCTGGAACAGATGTACCTAGGAGTGAAAACTATGACAAGGAGTTTTGGGTTTTACCTGGGGTATCCTTGTACATGACAACGAGCCTTACTACACACCTGGATTGACACTCACAGGGGATATGCTTAGGATAATTCACATTTTATTTAAAAAAATTATGAAGTATTTATGAGGAAATAATTCCCCAAACTAAACATATTTAGAATTATGGATTATATTCATAAGTTATTAAATTTATGTTAAGTATTTTAAAAGTTTTTAATTATGAATTTTGATTCAAAAAGTATCATATTCTATGACATTGTTTTGAAATGGAGACTAGTGGAAGGAATGGAAACCATATCAATGCAGATAATATATATTGGGATTTCCCACCTAATCAATATAATTATAATGGATCTAGTGATGAAACTAGTGCTGAAAAACATATGACCATACTGTGATAACTCACTCAGGTTATAAAAAATAACCTTACTCGTATGGGGAACCCTGATCCACAATGCGGAGGATCAATATTAGATAGCTTCATGAGGAAACAACCACCAATGTTCAGTGGGACTACAAATCATTTTGTAGCTGAGTAGTGGATAAGTTCCTTAGAGAAAATATTTATTACTTTGGGAAG
Source organism: Viscum album (assembly GCA_963277665.1). Classification (NCBI taxonomy): domain Eukaryota; kingdom Viridiplantae; phylum Streptophyta; class Magnoliopsida; order Santalales; family Viscaceae; genus Viscum; species Viscum album. Next base: position 547,995,176 of record OY728167.1, on the reverse strand, counting down.
TAATGAAAGGGAAAAGGTTTTCATGGAAGTTTAGCTACTTTATGGATATTCAGATCAACAATGGTAATTGATTCAAAACAAAAAGGATGATGAAGAAGTGGGAAATATGGAATGGAGGGAGTTCAATGAAATTTTTCTAGAGAAATAATTTCCTGGTGAAAAACAACCAGAGATGGAAAGATAATTTCTGAGCCTGAGGAAAAAGGAGGTTGAGAATGTTGAAAAGTATGAGGCTAACATCACAAGGTTATCAATGAATGCTACAGACTTCATATCTATCCCAAGATGTAATATTAATAGATTAATTGATGGGTTAAAAAAATTTATCCATCGAGCGTTAGTCTGATAATATTTCTCATCATACGAAAAGATAGTCTTCTGTGCTATCAAGACAGAAAAGTAATTCTATATGTCATATGACATTAATGTAAAGAAAGAGAAGAAGATAATGGTGGGGAAATAGATAGATAAAATTAAAAATTTAATTAATTATTTCCCCCTTATATGATAATTGTGGGAAGAATCATCATGTTACATGCCTAAAAGGAAAGGGAGTTTGTTACAAATGTGGAGAAAATGTCACTAGGCTCGTGATTGTAAAGTAAATAAGGATTTTTTTCAATGTTATAATTGTAAAGATATTTGACACTATGAAAATGATTTTCCAAATCATTTAGTAAGTATAAGACAGAAAAATAAAATGGATCATGGTCAAGTTTATGCTATTACTATAGTTGAAGTGGAACAATTAATGTATTTGTGTTTTTAGATTCAGAAATTTTGTCTTGGTTATAAAAAGAATGATATATATATAATTATTGTATTAAAGTATTTTTTGTTTTCATCATTATTTTAATAGGACGATGATAATCATATATTCATTATGTGACAATAAGAGAAACATTACATAGTTTGAGTAATCTGATGTTACAATTGATTTTTGAAATATAGATACCCTTTAGACAGAGATTGGACAGAAGTATTTTGGACAACTCTAATGGCTGGAATGGATTATTTTGAACTTTGTATTTCATTTTTAATGGTTAAAAAATTTATTAAGATTATTTTTGGAATGATATAGTACTACAGTTTTAGAAAAATGACAACTTTTAGGTGAGGTGTTAACCAATTGCGTCAGACAAAGCTACAGGAATAAAACCCACAACTGAAGTTCCACAAGTATTTATAGCCTACCACTAGCCTAATATAATTCCCTGGTTTTTATAATATAGTTTTCTTTATTTAAATGTTACATGATTATATTTAGAACCTTATAAAATTGAGATAAATAGAATATTTTGGGGTTTTATCTTTTGAATAGAAAGATGAGTTTTTGGAAGAGGATGAAACACTATAAGTAAATTAAGTATGCTTACTTGTGTTCTAAGTATATTAATTAAAATTAATTATAAAACACTAGGAAATGGATCATAAAACAAAAAAAATTTATAGCACCTTCTTTTTGTGATGGATCAAATGGTCACTTAAATCATCAAAGATTTAGAGCTTTCTGATTGTTAACATTCTCTAAATATTATTCTCTATCACTCTCTATTAGAACATGATTCTATTATTTCACATAGATGTCCATTGTTTCCTACATGGGACCATATTATGTTTTATTTCTGGTAACCTTCATACGTACCTTTCTTTATTTTAAAATAGAGGCCTTGTTAATCTATTTTTCGAAGTGGGATTTCAACTATGATATTTTGAAATTTCAAACAACTTGTTTTCAATCTTGATTTTAAATTTTGAAGATTCAATTTATTGAAGGATGGGATAATGTAACACCCCATGCTTCCATGGTATACATGCTCTTTAAATAATTCAATATTGTTCGATGTATACAAACACCGAGTTCAAGCGCACTATGACCTATTAAACTAGCCGTTTAAAAAAGCGGTTATGAATTGTATTAACCACATTTTGAATTTTATAAAATTTTAACATTCATATTTTGTGTATCTTAGACATATTATAGAGGGAAATTAAATTTTTCAGATAAAAGAATTATTTTTAAATAAAATGCAGTTTTCCACCTTTTAATGGAGAACCCTTTTTTAAAACAATATTTGAAAATTTCATATATTCAATTTGATTAAATTAAAATATTATTTATAATTTGGCTATAAATTTTTAGTTAGGAAAATATTTTGGTATTTTTTTTGATAAATTTCATATTTTGATGAATCGTGAAAAAATACTATATTTTAATCGAAAACAAATATTTTAATCAAAATTATTTATAGTATTAAAATTTTAATTTGAGATGATTTAAATTATAATTATATTATATTTTTACAAATTAATTCAATATTGGTCATTGAAAGTAAATTAATATTTTAATTGAACATAAAGACATGTTAATTTTTTGATAGTTTTTTACTTTTAAAAAACCTGTTTTTTGGGTTTGACCACAAGAATTAATTTTAAATTATTTTATCCAAATTATGAGTTTTGAATTTGGAAAAATGGATTCGATATTTCAAATCAGGAGGTAAAATTGTGTAAATAGGTATCTTTTATTTTTATTAATTATGATTAATAACTTCATTAAATAATTTATTTACCTTGGTTAATGGACAAATCTGGTAAATAAGGGTAAAAAATTATTTTTAAATAATATTAAATTATTCTAACAGGTGTTATAAACCTACTGGATGATATATGATCGACCATTGGAATCATTGGGTCGATTTTGAGACCCCATTGAGCCACTTGTAAGTGAAAATGACAATTTATAAAAATATATTTAAAGGTAAGGAAAATGTAAAGTAAAAATATATATTTTAGTAAAAATAGTTTTATATGGTGTTATATAAGTTATAATTTCCACAATAAATTGTAATTATAAATATAAAATATTTCCTAAATGATGATATTTTATTTATAATTTTTATACATATAATAAATATATTTATTTATGACACAATAATGATGCAGTTTTTTTTATTAATGAAAGAATCAAATAAATGATATTATAAATATTAAAATAAATATAATTTACATATTTTGATCACATCTATGAACTTTATAGGTGAATAAGACATGTTAGGGTTGATTCAATGATTTTTTTTGAAGTAATCAAGTTTTTATAGCCTTCAAAAAAACAAAATACTAAATAGACTCAAAATTGACATAAATGAGTTTCTAAAACAAATATTATATTATAAAATGATATAATATTCCTAAAAATATGATAATCAGAAAAAGTACTTAAATAGTATTAGGTATATCATTAATGAAACTCTTGAGGTTATTTTGGCATTTACAGTAATCTTTTTAACCATATAGTGTAAGAATACAAGAAGACATGTTAAAGATTAACTATTTAACTTAGAGTTAAATCTAAAACATAAGGTCAATATGGTGACCAAAACCTGTCTAAAATATATTGTTTGAGAGGATGTAGAACCATACATACCATATCATTGAAATAAATACAATTTTAATGATTATAAATGATAATATTTTATAGTAGATTAATATTTCAAGCACTTCGTAAAGTTCCCCTCACCTCTCTTACAAATGGGTACATACCCTTCTCTCAAATTCACACCTCCAATGTCATTTGGCTCAGCCAAAACCTGAGAAAATATCCTAAAAAATACCCCCACCACAACATATAGTCCTTAATTTTTCCTAATTCCATCAAATGGAGAAAGTTTTTCCAAATCAAAAGGAAGAACCTAAAGAAGAGGTAATTATTTCTTCACCTCTTTCAATGTTCATTTATTCATACACTTCCTATTTAATTTTTGTTTCCATACCAAATTATCTGAATGGCCTGAAGGCATTATGTTTTATTTTTATTATGGATAATACCCCTTTTATGGGTTGAAGTGGAACCCGTACAGGACTTGTAGGCCCCAGACACAAGGCCCGTCAAGACTTGAAATACATGGCCCGAAGGTCCAGAGGTAAACTATGCCCAGTAAATGTCTCATAGGCCCATCCCACTAGAACTTCCCCTCCCCAAAATCTGCATCATTAATCACCTAGAACCCCACCTGCATTACTGATCGGCTAGCATTTCCCTGTATAATGTTGCGTAGTGCCTGGTCCTAATGGCGGTTCCATACCCTCTCATTCTTCCAATCTGGTTAGCTCTTCTTTTTGGTGACTGATACTCTTGTTGCATTGATCCACTTCTGGGGCCTTATCTGTGTGAATTGGGATACTCCATGTTCTATGTGGCCCAAAGGCCCTATCGCCTGAAGGCCTTTGATGACCTGATGGTCCTTGAGACCCGTAGGCCCAACCCAGTTACCGGAAGGCCCAAATCAGGTGAATAGTTCCAACTGCTAGAGTACCAAACATAACATACTACAGTACTGCTATAGTACTACTACAGTACCCAAAAATTTGCCTCCATCTGGTTTTGAAACTGAGTCTCTTGGATTCCAAACAGGAGCCCTTACCACTTCGGTACGGGCTCGTTGGCTCCATAACAAATTAATAACTCTAGTACCTTATACATGCATCGATGTTACTGTAATGTTATTATAAATATTTTATAACCATATTCATTATTATATCCATCCTATGAATGAAAAAGTCACCAAATGTGCTTACATATAGCTTACAGTCTCCATGTCGTGGTGTAGTTTTTTATTCAACACCTCCCTATTTGGATGGGTATAATAATTAGTATAGTTGATGTAAATAATAAATATAAAATGTTAATGATTATTTAAATATAACATACCATCCAATTACATTGGATTTCACCACCAATAGAATGATATCTTTCCTCGTGCATACGTACAACATACCGTCTCCATGACACGATGAGATTCATTTCCACATTCACTATTCAACGACGATTATAAAAAAAATTATTATTAAAAAGTATGTAATATATGACATAATAATTCTAATGGAATATATATATATATATATTTATTTATTTACATATATTTCATTCATTTACTTCTGTTCAATATGATATGAAAAATGAAACAACATTTATAGGTATGAATGGCCTACCGTCTCCATAAACAGTGTTTTCCATTTCATAAATCTATCTATTATACATATTTCTATTCTGAATATATATGATAAATAAATAATTATTTGTATTCTAGAAGCAATTAAATCATGATATATTTCATATGATCAAGAATGAAAAGTTAAAACATGTACGATAAAGAAATGAATTATTACCCGGAATGTTTTTTTAACATGGAAATTATTATTAAATGTGTATAATAAAGTAATAAATGAATCAAGTATGATATCATAAATATTAATATGGTTCTGTTATAATTTAATAACATACTATTATCATTATTCATGATGTTAAACATACCCTCGACCAAAGGAATGTATTAGGTAAGGGTTATTTCCTCAATCTAATTATAATACGACATTGTTTCTATGTAAGTATCTACATGTAAATATTTATAATTTAAATCCATGTTTCATTAAAATGTTTTAAAAGATATTATTTTAGTGTATTTTGTAAGGGAAACTTTAACTAGATCATCATTTTAAATGATTCTAATGATTTATTTTTCTAAATCCTTTTAATTTATTTCAATGTTTACGAAATGATTTTAAGGATTTATTTACATGGAAATTATTTTTTAAAAGTGTTAATTTATTTCAAAAGAATGAAAGTGGTATGGGAAAAATTTATTCAAAAATATCTTTTGAATTAATTCCATTATAAATTGTGTGAATTTTAAATAATTTCATGAAAAGGGGTATTTCTCTCAAATAGTTTTATTGATTATTTTCAACTACGTAAACATCCTTTGTTGGATATTATTCTTGATTGAGGCTGATTTACTATAATACGATCCTCCATATTGTATTGAATGAGTTATGATGTGTTTGACTACGGATGTACTATTTTTATACCATTCATGGATTATGGTTAAAATTTATACAATTCGTATGATAGTTTTAGTACTAATGTTTATGTTATATTTTCCCATTTTCATATGAGGAATGAATTGGACTTATTATGTGTTGGGAGGGGCCCACTACAGCCCCTCGTTGCATCGGTAAGTCTCATGAGACAAATGAGTATATTTGAAAATGTCCATGACAATTTTTTTTCTAGTCTCGTCACGAGTGCTTGAATATGGGGTTATGAGGTCTGGCATTATACATTCCCTCGTAATGAAATTAGTTATTACATGTGATTATTAGACTATTAGAATATCCAAGTTTCTGTTTATAAGGTAATGTTTGATTTATTTTTTCCATTTTATGATCATTTTTATTTTTAAATGTCTATTGTTTCTATTACACATCTTGCCATAAATGTTTATAGATTTTGATAAATTATTTACCCTTACAGGCCATCTGATCTCACCCCTTATTATTTTTTATTTTTCCAATATTTTAATAAGTGTATTGTGATTGATATAAAGATTTATGCTAGGGTAATAAAGTAATTATAAAAGAACTATTTATGTTGTGTTTTATGTTAAAAAGTGTACGTTCAGGTATGTAATCTATTTTCCAAGACTGCTAAACTGATCGTTTCTTCAGGATGTGATTGATTTTAATCATTCCAATGTATTAAAATAATGCACCGGCTCTAGGTAACTTGGTTTGGGGCATTACATTTTTCTTATAAAAAGAATTTTCATTCTAGTATACATATTGAACCATTTTAGGCATCATATGGAAAGCGATGTTGAACTCAAGATTTTTGTGATGAAGTAGGTGAATGGATGTTGATGTGACAAGAATTGGTATAAGGGATTCCAGAAAAAGATCAGTTTATTAAAAAGCACATGAGAAAATCATAGAGTAGGAAGAAAAGTTATGTGGATAACCGGTGGAAGGATATTTGTTTCTACGTAGGTGATAATGTCTTTCTCAAATTATTTCCATGGAAAATTGTGATGTGTTTTGGTAAGAAGGGAAATATTAGTCCAAGGTTCATGGGACCCTATGAAATTCTAGAGAAAGTTGGATCAGTTTCCTACATAGTGAATTTACCACCATGTTTATCCCAGGTACACCATGTTTTTCATTTTTTAATGTTTAGAATGTATATGCTCGATTCATATCATTTTTTTAAGTATAGAGGTACTTTAGTTGGAAGAGAATCTTTCTTATGGGGAGCAACCAGTCCAGATTCATGACCGGAGAGAGAAAGTGTTGTAGAATAAGGTAATTTATCCAGTAATGGTTTTGTGGAAAAACCATTAGGTTGAAGAGGCAACTTGGGAATCTGTAAATTCCATGATGGATAAAAACCCCCATTTATTTTATAAGTGAATAGAATTGTGGGGACACAATTACCAAAATGGGGGAAGGGTGTAACAACTCATGTATTTTTAGAATAATAATTTTAATATATATTAATATTTATAAATATGAAATTATTTTTACATTAAAGGGGACTCTTTTTTATTATAGCATACTCAACATGAAACAGTGTATTTCTCTGAAATCATACATTGCACACAACGTTGAGTTATATAGAAAACTAATGTAATATTTTTATTATTTTAAATGGTAGTTAATACATAGACGTTGTAATGGAAGGAATGAACAAGACTAACTAAATTATGAATATACATGTTTTTAAAATGACTTTACTTTTATCTAATAAATTTTAGAGGCTTCAAATAAGAATATATCGGTTTTAAGCATGAAATACTCTAATATTTTTAAATGTTTTTTTTACCGCCTTTTGATGGAAGAACATTTTTAAATATTTTTTTTTTACTTTTATATGTTCTAATTTCAATAATAAACTTCTTCTATATATTTTTTACATCTAATTTACTTTGGATAAATTTTTTGTAATTATTTTGATAATGTTCCTTTTTTAATGAATCGTGAAAAATAACGTGTTTCATGTCATAACTTCCTTTTCATCTAATTTATTTATTTTGTTGGATTTTACCTTTTATTTTTTTGAAGTGTAATTTGATTATATATTTATAATTCAATCCTATTTTGGTATTTTGAAGTAATTTCACTATTAAATTGTACATAAACACATGTCAATCTTTTGATAGTTATTAATTCTTAAAAACCCGCTTTTTCGGTTTTGACAACTGAAATTAATTTTAAATTAAATACTGCATCTTATTTGTTTTGAATTAAGAAAAATGGATTCCATATTTGTAATAAGAATTTCCAAATTGTGTAAATAGGTACCTTTTAGTTTTATACATTATGAATAGTAACTTCACTAATTATTTTATTTAATATCATTAAAGGGTAATTCCAGTAAATAATGTTAAAAAAATAATATAATAATAATATTAAACTCACCTTACATGTTTCATAATACTATTGGATGAGATATTTCCTACAATGGGCATCTTGGGCCGTTTTTGGGACCCCATGGAGCTACTTTGATTAGAAAATGACATTTTATAAGAATAAATTTAAAGTAATGAAAAATATAACATAAACATGTCTTTTTTTACTAAAACAATTTTCATATGAGGTAATATAAGTTATTTATTTAACTATAAATATTAATAATAAATATAAAATGATTTACTACATCATTGTATTTTATTTACAATTTTTAGGCATCAAATAAATGAATATATTTATGACAAAATGATGATGTAGTGATTACCTTATTAATGAATGATTTAAATAAATTTGATTATAAATATTCAAACAAATTTATATTAAAACTTTTTATTCCATCCACGAATTTTATAGTCTATTATTTCTTGTTATATTTTAATTAATTTGGATTTTTCAAATTAATCATGTTTTTAAGGATTTTTAAAAATTCATGATATGAATAATATAAAAATTGTCACAAATGAGTTTTTAAATCAAATACTAATTTATTAAATTATATAATTGTAATAAAATATATTATTCGACCCTGTGATGTAGATAATTTTTAAAATTTCATTAATGAACCATTTTAGGGTCTTTTGGCATTTTATAGAAACTATATTTACCATATTGTATTAGTATACATGAAGACATGGTAAGAGTTAAATTAGTTAACTAAGGGTTAAAGCAAAAAATATAAGGTTAAATTTGTTACCTAAACTTGTTTAATACCTATTATTTGATTGTGTTTCGACCCAAAAGCATCTTATATTTGAAATAAATTACTTTGGGACCATTTTATACATAAAATCATTTTATAATAAAATAATACTTCAAGAAATTCCTAAAGTGCCCCTTCTCCCTCTTATAAAAGGCCACCACCTCTACCCATTTAATCACACCTCTCAAGCCCCTTGTCTCATCAAAATGATTCCTACATAAGCTCACAACATACCACTACTGCTCCTTGATTCTGTATTATTGGAATTTGGAAATTCTAGTAAGCGTTTTTTATCAAATCAAAGGGAGTTACACATTTTAAGAGGCAACGTCTTCTTTAATGTTCAATTCCATTATTTTACTTCCTCACTCCATATTCTATAATTTTTATTTGATTACATAACAACACCAATATACACTATATACTAGGATTTTTTTAATGCAGATTATTCAAAAAACAATTACACACACCTCTATCTAATGGATACGAACATACTATTTTTGTGTACGTCGAACTACTATCTCACGAAACGATGATTGATAAATATTCCCCAACCACCTATCATGATGGCCATTATGATGGAACTATTTTATTTATGATATATATTATATTTATATTTTCTCTATGATTCTTGTATTATTTAAACCATACCTTTATGCTTTCCATAATGTATAAATATGATAATTTCAATTAAGGAAGTGTGGAGTACTGCCCCCTCAATGTAATATCACTCATTCATGTCATACATGGAACGTATAGTGGAATGAGTTAATGAAATTATGTAACATATAAAAAATAGGATAATTATGACAACCCTGCTTATTTTACAAACATAAACATTATTTATTACATAAACTATTCATTTGATACAACATGGAAGATCGAGAGGTCTAGTGTCTTAGGGGATTAGGATCATTAAATAACAACTTAAAACATGAAATACAACATCTTTATTGAAAACATCTTTTGCATTACCACTACATTCCCTCGTACATAGCATTGCATGGGATAACCTGAGGACAAGCATAAGAAAAGGGGTGAGCTATAATGCCCAGTAAGGGAATAAACATGGAATACATGAGGAGTACAACACATGTTAGACAACAAGCATATCAATAGATAATAAGAGAAACATGAACATAAAGGCATGTTAAAGCATGATAATCATATCATGGAAATGGGGCAACACCACTTAACATGGAATTAGCATGAACTAAGGCTCATTGCACATGGAGCATGAGTAAATCCTCATTGCACATGAAGCATGAGTAAACCCTCATTGCACTTGAATTATCACGAGTCAACACTCATTTCACATAACGTATCATGATACTATACTTTACCCAATGCATTGGAGTGCTATAAGGGTGCACCCTTCTTAAACATTTCATTTCATGCATAAGTGTGCCACATGGATAATAAAACATGGATTCATAAAAAATAATCATTTATTCCATGAAAAAGGAATGTTGAATGAATCTTTATAATCAATAAGTAAATTTGCATGACGGTGAATACCCTTGATGGAGAAATGGGCATTGTATTCACTACATAATGGCATTGGCATAGAAAATTAGTGTAATATTAGCAGTGTAACGGCGTGATATAAGAATTCATAAAAAAATGGTTGATGAGAGATAAAGGGGTTTCTCATCATATATAAATGTAATGGACAGTAAGGGGGTCATATAGATACATGTCCCAAAAATTGTAATGGAATTCAGATTCATGATTCAAATGTATTGCTTGAATGTAAATGAGGAGAGTGAAGTTCCTTTCGGAATTTCGGCATAGTAACAGGTGTACATTAGAGGCAATTAATGAGAGAGAAAGGGTTCTCCCATCATTCAAACAATAATAAGGAAGTATGGGGGAGGGGCGAAACCATACCCCAGCATTTATAAATGAAATTAAAAAGGGCATAAATGTATTAAGAAAATCGGACAAAAATGTGAAAGGAAGAAAAACCTTTACTTGGACGTGTGCTTCCAAAGGATTGAGAGAGGATTTAGAGAGGATTCGTTAGAGCTTGGGGCAGCTTGGGAGGATTATAGAGAGAGTAGGGAAGAGGTTGGACGAACTAAAAAGGCTTTGAGTGAGGATGAAGTGGGAGCTTGGGTGAGTTTATATAGGAAAGGTGAGTGAATTCTTTATTATTTAGGTTCGGGACCCCTTACATTATACTAATCAAAGCCACAAATTGGCTCATGGTTTTCGCCCGTGGTTTTTGGAAAAGGAATGAGGAAAACAGTATTTTATAAGGCCAAACACCGAACTTCTTATAATAATGGGGTTGCTTATGTGGAGGTGAGTCACAGTCCCATGAGAAAATAATTTAAAAAGACAAGATGTTCAATAAGTCGTGAGGGGTCCATTAATGCATTGTAAAATAAGTAAAACAAACCCAAAAATCACAATATTTTAATTTTGAAACATATATTGGCCGAACATAATGCTTATATAATTTTATTACATCACTATTTGGTCATTATGATGTCATGAAACACATTATATATTTAAACGGTATTTAATTTTTACCCACAAATTTGACTGTTTCAGAAAATTTTGAAAAATTCACCATTGGATAATTTATACGTCCTAATTAAAGAAATAACATTTATTTTATCTAAATAATTTTCTAAATATTTTAATTTTTAATTTTAAAATAAAAACCAACATTTATCGAAAATTCACGGGTTTTGACAAAAATGGCTTTCAAACCTTAATAAAAATTACAATTGCATTCATAAAATTATAAGATCATTTATATTTAATAAAAATTAATTTAATAATAATAATATTTTATTAAAATATTATTTAATTAAAAAATCCATTAATTCATCAAAATAGATTTCTTAGCTGAATATTAACTAAAAAACTATTTGTGCTTTAAAAAACTTATTTACAAAGTGTCAACAATGAAAAGAAGGTTTATTCATTATTATATACAAAAAATAATATACATGAACATAGTACTAGCGTTATTTTGCATAATCCCTTAAAACAGCCGCATAAGACCTAAGGGTAAGGTGTGTGCTGGTAACAGACTCTTGGTGTGGCTCAGATAACATCCCTCGAGTGGTAATTTCTATCAACTTCCACTTTTCCCTTAGATGGTCTCGTTCGAGATTGACATGATGATTCTCAGCTTGGGCTGGGTCAAGAATGAATCCCAAAGACACCACCTCATTTCCGAGCTCCGACAAATGGGCTTCGTATGGAGCAATTATACTGGATGAGGACATCGCTTCCTTTGTCTGAGTAAATTGGGTTTGTTAATGCCCTTTATTTATACTAATCATGTGATCACTATTCAACGACTATATTAGCAATGGTCAATATTCCTAACATAAAACCAAAGAAGATGATATTTTATATAAACCTTTTACAAAAATAGACATTTAATAAGGTCAAGTGGGATTTCCATTAATTAATCTTTGGCTCGTTAAAATATTCCCCCCTTAAGAAATTTTTCCCTCCAAATTTTATTTTCCCACACTAAAACAAATGTGGGTAGCTCAGCTTCATCATTTCCTCCAATTCCCTAGTCTCTTCTTCAAACTTGTGGTTTCTCCACAACACCTTGACGATGGGCATTGTCTTATTTCGAGGAATTTTTTTTCTACGATCTAAAATTTTCACTGGTTGCTCCTCATAAGAAATATCATCCTCTAATTGTACCACCTCAGAAGAGAGTACATGTGAAGGGTCCGGTGTGTACTTCCTTAATAGGGATACATGAAAGAAATCATGTACTTTGTCCATGGTAGGTGGAAGTGCTAGTCGATAGACCACAACCCCGACATGATCAAGAATCTCTAAGGGGCCGATGTACCTTAGACCTAACTTACCTTTCTTTCCAAACCTCATGACCTTATTCCATGAAGATATGCATAGAGAAACCATGTCTCCAACTTTAAACTTAAGGTCTCGTCGATGATTATCTGTATAACTCTTCTGTCGACTCTTGGCTGCCTTGATATGCTACTGAATGGTTTTCACCTTCTCCACCATTTCCTCGACCATTTCTGGTCCAAGAATCTTACGTTCACCGACCTCATCCCAACATCTCGGTGTTCTGCACCTTTTCCAATACAGGGCTTCATATGGTTTCATTTGGATGCTCGAGTGGAATCTCTTATTATAATAGAACTCAACCAGAGGAAGATGTTGATCCCATCCTCCTTTAATGTCCATTGAGCATGCTCTCAACATTTCCTCAAGTGTTTGGATAGTCCGCTCGGATTAGACATCAGTTTGAGGATGATATGCCATACTGAAGTTCAGTTCAGTATCTAGATCATGTTGAAGACTCTTCCAAAACATAGAGGTGAATCTTGGATCTCGGTCAGACATAATAGATAGTGGTTCTCTATGCAGCCTTACCACTTCCCTATTATATATCTATGCGAGTTGATCCAATGAGTAATCCTCCCAAATAGCAATGAATTGTGCAGTCTTTGTAAGACGATCCATCACAACCCAGATTGCATTGCTGCCTTTTGATGTCCTCAGAAGTCTGGTGACAAAGTCCATGGTGATGTTCTCTCGTTTCCATTCTGGTATGGGCAATGGTTGCATCATCCCCTTATACTTCTGCCTCTCTGCCTTCACTTGCGGGCACACCAGGATCTTTGATGTATATTCAATGATATCCTTCTTCATATTATCACACCAAAAGTTTTCTTGGAGATCTCGATACATCATTGTGTTCCCTGGGTGAATAGAGAAATTTAAACTGTGTTCATGATCCAAAAGTTCCTTCTTCAGCTCCGGACTTGATGGAACACATAGTATTTTCCCAAATTGCACAATTCCTTCTTCATTAACATTAAACTATGAGGATTTCCCTTTTTTGATAGCTTCCATTTTTTCATGTATTCCCACATCATCCTTTTGAGCATCCTTTAACCATTCCAAAAGAGATAGTTGAGCAAAAATTTGTGAAATGATTGACGATGTTCCCTTCTTTATGATTCCCATGCCCATGTTCATATAGTCTAATAAGATTGGATCCTTCACAATTTTCATCCATGATAGAATCGTTGGGTCATTTCTACTTAGGTCATCTTCCACCTTCTTCGCTTTCCCAGGGTGGAAATGTATTGAACTGTAATAATCCATGATTAGCTCTATCCATCTTCTCTAGCGCATATTAAGCTCTTTCTGTGTGAATATATTTATTTAAGACTCTTGTGGTCATTATATATCTCACATTTCTCCCCATTGAGATAATGCCGCCATATTTTCAAGGCAAAGATCACCGCTTCCAACTCCAGATCATGTGTTTGATAGTTTCGCTCATTGATTTTCAACTGCCTTGAGGCATAGGATATCACTTTATCATTCTGCATCAGCACACAGCCTAATCCCTTCTTCGAAGCATCACTGAATACCACAAAAAATTTCTCACTTGTCGGTAATTTGAGCATGGGCGTAGTGATAAGCCTCATTTTCAACTCCTTGAAGCTTTCTTCGCATTGATCACTCCAAGCAAACTTTACTCCCTTTCGTTTTAGCTTGTTAAGAGGGTTGGAAAATCATGAGAAATTTCTCAAAAATCGTCTATAATATCCCGCTAACCCCAAGAAGTGACGGATATCTGTTTCTGATGTTGGCCTCGGTCATCCCTCAATTGCATCTATTTTGGAGGGATCCACATATATCCCATTTCTTGTGATGATATGTCCCAAGAATGAGACCTCCTTCAACCCGAACTCACACTTGGTGTACTTTGAAAAGAGCTTCCCCTTGTGCAATGTCTCTATTACAGTTCTTAAATGCTCCTCATGATCCTCCTTGGTTTTGGAGTATATTATAATATCATCTATAAAGGCTACCAAACATTTGTCGAGGTAATATCTAAAGACTCTATTCATCATGTCCATCAAGATTGTTGGAGCATTAGTGAGTCTGAAAGGCATTACTATGAATTCATAGTGCCTGTATCTTGTACGAAAAGCAGTCTTGGGGACATCATCCTTCTTCACACTCACTTGATAATATCCTGACTGCAAATCTACCTTGGAGAAGTATTGTGCCCCACACAACTGATCAAACAAGTCATCGATCTATGGAAGAGGATGCTTGTTCTTTATCGTGATTTTGTTAAGTTCACGATAATCGATGCAAAGCCTCATTGAAACATGCTTCTTCTTTATGAAGAGGACTAGTGCACCCCATGGTGAAGCACTTGGGTGTATAAATCCTTTATCTAGATTCTCCTGTAGTTTTTTCTTCAGCTCTTCAAGCTCCATGGCAGCCATTCTATATGGAGTCTTTGATATTGGTAGTGCCCCTTGTATAAGTTCAATTTAGAATTCAACATCTCTTCTAGGAGGAAGACTATGCAGTTCCTCAGGAAACACTTCAGCGAATTCCTTCATAATAGGCATTTCTTCAAGGATGTTTTCTTCATAGGAATCAATCATCTAAGCCTAATACTTGTGCTCATAGGGCAGTAATATCCATTGTTGAGATGATGGAGATAAAGGAGATTCATTTTCCTCCTTACACTTGTAAAGAAGCAGGGATCGATTCTTTATATGGAGTGTCATTTCCTTCTCATGACAATTTATGTTGGATCTATATAAGGAAATCCAATTCAGGCCAAGAATTACATCAAATTCCACCAGAAGGAGTATGATGAGGTTCGCCGGGATATTCAGTCCACATATTATAACAGGGGCGACTTATATTCATGGGATGCAATGATTTCCCCATTTTTCGTACTCACTGACATCTTCATTTCCATGATTTTTGGTGGTGTTGGGATTGTTATAATAAACTTTCAAGATATAAATAATGTGTAGAACCTGAATCAAAAAGTACGTTCGCTATCCTTGAATGAATAACTAGCGTACCTGTCACCACTTCATTGTCGAGGTTCACATTGGTAGAAGTGATGGAAAAAGGTCTTCCTTGCTGCCTTGGAGGATGTTGGTTTCCTCGGAAAACCTATGGATTAGGCACTGATTTGAAAGATTCCCTGGTTTTTTGTAGTTGTAGCAATGAACAATGCATTGAGGTTCGAATGGAGCTTTCCTCTCTTATGTCATAGTCTCATCTATTTCTTACCGAAATTTAACAGCTAGGTGCCCTTCTCTTCCACACATAAAGCATTTCCTCATCCCCTTGAGGCAATTTCCAGGGTGCTTCTTTCCGCACTTTTGGAAAGTGGGGTGTTGGATCTTCTTAGCACCATTGGATTTATCCATTGTACCGCCAACATAGAAGTCTACCTTATACTTCATTTCCCCATGATACCCTTATGATTCCTCGATCTTTATTTCAACCTTTAGGGAACATCAGAAAATTTATTCATAGCTGTCGAAGTCACGGATTGCTAATGCTCTCTGCAGGCTAGGCTTCAGCTCACCAAAGAAGCGTTCAACCTTGCATTCGGGTGTAACGACAAAGCCGGAAGTGTATCGTGCAAGCCTTGTGATGTTTTCCTCTTACGCTCAAAAATATTCTTATTCTTTCTGCTTGAGGGAAAGGAAGTCCCTTTCCATCATAATACGGTGGGTGAGCGGAAAATATTTATCAAAAAAAATCTTCCGGAAATCCTTCCATTCCAATGCCTCGATCTCCTCCTCATGCTTCATTTTTTTATCAATGTCTACCATTGACCATCTTCACCCTCCATACGATAAGCCACCAGGAGAACCTTCTCTTGTTCAGAACATTGATGGATGGAGAAGATCTTTTCAATGGAGTTGATCCATTGTTCAGCGATCGTGGGATCAGATGATCAACTAAAAGTAGGAGGACTTTTTCTCATGAAGCTCTTGATAGAAACTTGTTCCTTCTTCGGGGGTTTGGACGTTCTTCTTGACCTATGCTTCTATTCAAATCATGAGTTAGCTGAGTGAGAAGAGTGACCAAGTTCGCGATTCCCGCTCCCATTGGATTGGGCATCTCATTAGTACAGTCATCATGCAGATTTTCACATCGGTTGTTAGCCCGAGTCCTCCTATTATCATCCATTAGCTGGAATAAATGGAATGTTAGGGGTAACACATAAAGGTTAATCCAAAGACAAAAGTTGATGACTTATAAATAAACTTTAATTTCCTTAACTCATGAGTCTATAGGCTTCAATCTTGGCTTTTCATGATCTACTTCTAACATATATTCATACAGTCATTTTTTCCCTTAATAAAGGTTAATACTAAGCTTGTGAATTTATCAAAACATATCCCCTTGGAGTGTCATAACCAAGAGTGAAGCAAGACCTATTGTCATGCACCATTTCCCATTCATGTCTAGCTCCAAGCAGTGTTTTTGTGTTTTAACCCTAGGATACATCTGTGCCAGAGCCACCTCTACCTGCACGTATCCAGACTGGGATGTATTTGTTTGAGAAACCACTTACTCAGTACATACCAAAAAATATGGATGTTTTTATTATACTTAGTCTTGTTTATAAGAATTTAATAGGGTTTTCTAATCATAATCCCCAAAATAACTAAACATATCCTCTGATACCAACTATGATAACCCTGCTTATTTTACAAACTTAAACATGATTTATTACATAAACTATCCACTTGATATAACATGGAAGATTGATAGGTCTAGTGTATTTGGGGATTAGGATCATTAAATAACAACTTAAAACATGAAATAATACATCATTATTGAAAACTTCATTTGCATGACCACTACATTCCCTCGTACTTAGCATTGCATGGGATAACTTGAGGACATGCATAAGAAAAGGGTGAGCTATAAAGCCCAGTAAGGGAATAAACATGGAATACATGAGGAGTAAAATAAATGTTTGACAACAGAAATATCAATAGATAATAAGAGAAACATGATCATAAAGTCATAACAAATCATGATAATCATAACATGGAAATGTGGCAACAACAATTAACAAGGAATTTGCATGAGCCAAGGCTCATTGCACATAAAGCCTGAGTAAATCCTCATTGCACATGAAGAATGAGTAAACCCCCATTGTACATGAATTATCATGAGTCAACACTCATTTCAAATGACGTATCCTGATACTATAATTTACCCAATGCATTGGAGCGCTATAAGGGCACACCCTTATTAAGCATTTCATTTCCTGCATAAGTGTGCCACATGGATCATAAAACATGGATTAACAAAACATAATCATTTATTCAACGACAAAGGAATGTGGAATGAAACTTTATAATCAATAATTAAATGTGTATGAAGGAGAATAACGTTGATGGAGAAATGGGCATGGTATTCACTACACAATGGCATTGACATAGAAAATCAGTGTAATTTTGGCAGTGTAACGGTGTGATATAAGAATTCATAAAAAAATGGTCGATGAGAGAGAAAGGGTTGTCTCATCATATCTACATGAAATGGAAAGTATAGGGTTCATATATATACATGTCCCAACAATTTTAATGGAATTTAGATTCATGATACAAAAGTATTGCCTAAATTTAAATGAGGAGAGAGAAGTTTCTTTCGGAATTTCGGCATAGTAACAGGTGTACATGGGATGAATTTAATGAGAGAGAAAGGGGGTCTCCCATCATTCAAAAAATAACAGGGCAGTATGGGGGAGGTTAAAAACCATACCCCAGCATTTATAATTTGAAATTAAAAGGGAATAACAATATTATGAAAATTGGATGAAAATGTGAAAGAATGAAAAAACCTTACTTGGAAGTGTACTTCCAAAGGCAAGAGAGAGGCTTGAGAGAGGATGCATGGGAGCTTGGGGCACCTTGGGAGGAATCTATAGACAGTATGGCAGAGGTTGGGCGAACTCCAAAGGCTTTGAGTGAGGAGGATGTGGGATCTTTTGTGGGTTTATATGGGAAAGGTGAGTGAATTCTTTATTATTTAGGCTTGGGACCCCTTACATTAAACTAATTCAAACCAAAAATCGGATCATGGTTTCATCCCACGGTTTTTGGAAAAGGTAATAGGAAAACAATATTTTATAAGGCCAAGCACAGATCTTCTTAAAATAATGGGGTTCCATATGTGGAGGTGAGTCACACTCCCCTGGGAAAGTAATTTAAAAAGAGATGATGTTTAATAAGTCTTGCGGGGTACATTAATTCTTTGTAAAATAAGTCAAAAAAACCCAAAATCACATTATTTTAATGATAAAACATATATTGGCCGAACATAAAGCTTATAGTATTTTATTACATCACTATCGGGTCATTATGATTGTATAAAACACATTATATATTTAAAAGGTATTTAATTTTTACCCAAAAATTTGACTGTCTCAGAAAATTATGAAAAAGTTACCATTGGATAATTTTGACATCATTATTCCAGAAATAACATTTAATTTATCTAAATAATTTTCTAAATATGTTAATTTTCACTTTTAAAATAAAAACCGACTTTTATCGAAAATTCACTGGTTTTGACAAAAATGGCTTTCAAACCTTAATAAAAATTACAATTGCATTCATAAAATTATAAGATCATTTATTTTTAATAAATATTAATTTAATAATAATATTATTATTTTATTAAAATATTATTTAATTCAAAAATCCATTAATTCAAAAAATATATTTCTTAGCTGAATATTAACTAAAAAATACTATTTGTGCTTTAAAAAAACTATTTACAAAGTGTCAATAATGACAAGAAGGTTTATTCATTATTATATACAAAAAATAATATACATGAACATAGTACTAGTGATTTGTTACATAACCCCTTAAAACAGCCACAAAAGACCTAAGGGTAAGGTGTGCGATGGTGACCGACTCTTGGGGTGGCTCGGATAACATCGCTCGAGTTGTAATTTCTATCAACTTACACTTTTCCCGTAGACGGTCCCATTCGAGATTGACATGATGATTCTTATCTTGGGCTTGGTCAAGAGTGAAGCCCAAAGACGCCACCTCTTTTCCGAGATCCGACAAATGGTCTTCGTTTGGATCAATTCTACTGGATGAGGCCATCGCTTCCTTTGTCGGTGTAAATTAGGTTTGTTAAAGCCATATATTTATACAAATCATGTGATCACTGTTCAACAAATATAATAGAAATAGACAAAATTATAAACCTAAAACCAATGAAATTGACATTTTATATAAACATTATACATAATGAAACATTTAATTAGGTCAAGAGGGATTTCCATTAATAAAACTTTGGGTCGTTACAATAATATACTTGAAATACAATATACCTATCTATCATTCAGTTTTCATTTCATTAAATATGAAAAAGATATAAATGTAGGGTTCATGCATACGTACAACTTATCGTCTCCCTGAACTGTGGATTTCATTTATTATCTCCAAATGTTATATACTATTACAAATAAATATACATAATATATAAATATATGATATTAAAATCATTAATATAATTCTTGATATAATGAAAATTTAACCATATGGAAAATTTGTAATTATAACAAATTCATTTTTTGACTCAGGTACCGAATATCAACATAACGACTGATATTAAATTAAATAATTATGTAATGTTTATAATGGGATAATAAGTGATATAAAAGGAGTAATAAAGATGAAGAAGGTTCCATGGAAATTATAAATTAAAGTAATTTTATAATTCATTAAGAACAAAGAACATACGCGATGAGTCAGACTCAAGGTAAATGACTTCATCTCAATCCCCTTTTGTTGAGGCGTATTTTGATTTATAAATGACTATATATTATATGGTTTATAAACCACTTTGACTTTTAATTTAATTAAAATGGAATATTTTTGTCTATGTATCATTTTACTGAATGACAAAAAAATTATTCTTTTTAACGTACACGACTATAATAACCTTTTTTCTACCATGATCATTATTTGATATTTTTCTTCCTTAATAAGCTGTAATTTTTTTAAAAAGAAAATAAATACCTTATACTCATCTTACATATTTTGGTATTGAAAATGTTTTCGAGAATGGATTGATTATGTCAATATATTGAAATGATATATTTTGATTGCAATGTTGAAATGGAATCCTTCATTTATTCTTGTCAATACAATGAATAATGATGATGAGGATGTGTTTTGAATATGTAATTGTTCATGGGAATAGTTTACATATACGGGTTGTTCCATGAAAAACAAAGGTTGGGTGAGCCCGAGATATCTCTCCAATGCATTGGGTAACGTGATGGAGGTAGATGTTAATGTTACTCTTAAGAGATTTAGGTAAGATACTGTGATAGGTATTACAAATATTACTCCCCATATAGCTGTGAAAGTTACAATGTATGTATGTTATAGATGCCATAAGTCACCATTATGATTTAAGATTTCTATGTGTTATTCATATATATTTTTATTTCACGAGGTATGTTAAAGAGCATATGATTTATGATTGAAAAGTATTATATTCATCCCATGTTTTTAAAATGTTTTTCACATGGTATATAGAAGGGTAAGAGAAAGAATAATTCAAGAAAATTTATATCAAGAAAATAATTATTTTTTATTATTGTAAGGTTTTTTATTTTTTTGAAAAAAAATGGATACAGAAGAATTGTCTACATTTTAATTTTTTAGTTATAATGTAATAGTTATGGCCTAATTTTCTAAAACTCTAAAACTGCGAAGATCCTCAATGTCGAATTCATTACTGAACTCAAAATTATTTAATGTTTAAGGATGGGGACTTATAATAAGAGTCATTTTCATTTTTTATAACAATTTTTTTATTTTTTTAAGTGTAATATCATTCTGTAAGATTCATTTTGATATTAATAAGAATCATGTCTTCCTTCATGAGAGAATTTTCCATTGTAAAATTTCATTTCAAAAAAGTAAAATATAATTTCCTAAGATCAATGTTATTTCTAAGAGTATATCCCTCATTTGTAAGATTCAACCTGTAGTGCATAAGTGTCTTCTTATATTATTTAGAAATCACCAGGGATACCATAATGATCATTTCCTCATTTTGTAAGAGTCCTTTTGACAACATAAGACTCATTTTTTCGTAAGGGTATTTTGGTTTCATTAAATGAAATTACAAAAATGAAAGAGTTAATCATTGCTATATAGATGTAGTTTCATTAGAAAAACTTCATATTTCCTTCAGTTAATCTAGAATCTTATTTCATTATAGGATAAATAGAATTCAACGATAGTTTTAAGTAGAAATTTTCAAAATAACCACTAACTGGTTCATTTTTTTTAAAATGACACTTATTTATGGTGGTTTATAAAAAAATGTAAAATATATATTTTTTAATTATTTATTTATTATTAGGAGATGTTTTTTGAAAACAATCACTAAATTGTAACTAATTCATTGTAGTTTATAAACAACTGACGCGAAATCTGAAAATTTATATTTTAATATTATTTACTTAATCATTACAGTGATTTTTTAAAAACCTAATTCAAATTAATAATAATAATTAATTAATTAAAATTTTAATAACTTGTTAATAATTAATACTTAATAATTCTTTTTTTAATTTATAATAATTTATTATTTATTATTATAAAATTTAATTACTTACTACTTAATAATTATTCATAATTATTAGTTAGAAATTATTTAAAAATAAATAATAAATATTTATCAATTATTAATTATTTGGTAGTTATTAATATTTAATTATTTACTCAGGAATAATTCTTTGAAATTTTTTAATTATTAATGGGAAATTCACTACTATAAAACATGCCTTCAAAACACTAACTTGTATCATCACTTTCCATTAACACTAATAAATCATACCCTTTAAGAGCACTTTATGTTTAGCACTGGTAAGGGGACCCGTTATCTACACTTTATTTTTAGCACTCATAAACGGTATCCGTTAGTAGAGTTTTTTAGCACTGACAAAGGCCCTAATAAATAATAATTTATCAAATAAAAACTAAAATTGTGTAAATTTAAAAAAAATAAAACTTTTATCAATAAAATAATTATTAATAATAATGAAAAAATTTAATATACTATAGATAAATTATAAATACCAATAAAACGTATATATTAAATATAAAGATATTTAAAATGATGAAAATGAAATAATTAGACAAATAAAAAATAAAAAATTAGTAAATTGAGAAAAGTAATAAGCATTTTCTTAATTAGATAATTATTGATAAAAATGAAAAAATTTCACATACATATATATGGATTATAAATATTAATCAATAATAAATATTATATATAGATATATGAATATGTATAATATTTCCTAAAATATTTTTGATATAATATATAATATTTATTCTTTACGTTAAATATGTCATTTATTTAGTAAATAATGGTTTATAATTTATAATTTATATGAATAAATAATGATGACTAATTGCATCATAAAATGGACATAATTTAATGTCATTTTATTTTAAAATTTAACATATATTAAATAGGTGTAATATTGATTTCACATATTTTTATATAATTAATGTATTTTTATATACAACGTAGAAACAAAAATATTAACATAAATAATGAAATTTTATTTAAAAAAACTTACACATAATATTAATGTAATTTATTCAAATTTTTGTATTCTTTTTATAATTTCATTATAACATGATACATTTAATATATTATGTATTTTAATAGTAAATTTAATTTTTTTATTTTGTTACTATTACTTATTAATTCATTTGTTAATATGTTGGCGATCTAATCATTTTATACTGTTTAATTATATTTATTAATTTACTATGTTTTAATATTCTAAATATGTTTTCATCTTTATTTTAATATTGATCCATTTTTTAATAATTTATATTTAATTAATAAATCTTATCCAATTTTTCAATTTTTTTTAAACTTTACTCATTCTTAATTATTAAATTTAACTCATTTTGAACATGAATTCATTTATGATTGTATATTCATTAATAATGTTATATGTATATTTGTAAATATATATAAATAAAAATATATTTATAATTTTTTATTTTGTATATTTATAAATGTATGTATCTATATCTATAAGAAAATAAATATTGTTTTTTAAAAAGTATTCATTTAATGATAAATAAATATTTGTATATATTTAAATAATTGTAAAATTATAATAAATTTATTGAAATACTGAATATATTTAGTATATTTATATTTATATATATTTATATATATTTATATATATATATATATGTATTTATTATATATATATATAATATGATATATATATATATATATTATACAAAAGTCTTTTTTATAATTATATATTTATGTAAGATTAATATTACAACAATTTTTTTTAAAATAAATATAAAATTAGAATAAATATATCCAAATAAAGAATAAATTTAGTATATTTTTATTTTTTTATATATGATTATTAAATATACATATATATATAATTATAAAAATATATACAATGAAATAAATGCATTTATAATTAAAAATTTATAATAAATCTATTTAAATAATGAAAATGTTTACTATATTTATATTTATATTTAGTTATTAAACATATACATAATTTTCAAATATAAATAATGATATGAATATATTTATAATTTTAAATAAAAATACTATTTTTTAAAAAGTATTAATATAATTATAAATAAATAAATACATATTTAAATAATAATAAAATAATAATTTATTTATTTATATTTATATATATATATATACATTTACAACATTTTTTATTTATAATAATAGGTACAACACTTTTATCAGCACTAATGGATTAGCACTGATGCAGATGTTTTTTTCAGCGTTGATAAAAGAGATCTTTTTCAGCATTTTTTAGAAGCATTGGTATAATTATTACTGATCTATTTAATAACTCTGACCGTGAATGAATCATGATAATTTTTGAAGCTATCTACAGAATCCACCTCGCACTAACAATCCTCCATGACAAATCTAATCTAAAATCAATTCCTAAATAGATCCAAGGCTAAAATCCCAAGATTGAACAAATCAAGGCTCAATGAATCTAAGGGTCTAATGGATCCAAACATTCATGTGCGACATCTCTATTTCTCTCAGAGTAATAGATGCTTCAATCTAAGGTATGTTAATGTTTATCATCCTCATCACTTGTTTTTCTTATGTGAGTATATCTTTTTGCATTTTTTTTGATCATTTTCACTTTCTATTAAACATCCATATTTGATTTCCCCTCTATAATGAATTTCTAATTGGAGTTTTCTAGGTTTTTTTTGACTTTATTGACCCTTTATGTAATTTTCTTGCTTCCTTTTAGTCTATTAATACTTATACATGCCGATTTCATCCATTCCAGTATATGGATCCACTTAAATTCCGTTATATGGTGAACCATGAATTCATGAATATTTTAAATACTTATATTTTATCATAAGTAAATTCTATTATAATTATCCTTGATAGGGTTAAGGGGTTTTAAGTGATTTTCTTTTGTTTTCATTATCATGAAAGGATATTTTCTTATGCTTAAATATTATGAACTTTCATCATTGGATATAACACAAACAAAATGATTGTTAAAATCCCACCCACAGTTTTTAATCAATAAATCAAAATAGATTTCATGTAATGATTTATTATAAATTATAATGAATTACCATTATGTTTTGATCAGTTCATTATATGAATTAGAGCATATTTGGTTAATTTTAAATTTTCTTTTTACGTTAGCGAAGAACATAGATGTATTGTTTCCTCTCGTTGTTTCAAATGTTTTTGGATGAGTTTTAATGGATAGAGTGATGTATTTTATAATATTTACAAAATGAGTAAGGCATTATTGATATGTCTTTACAATTACATTAATATTTTGTGTAATATGCACCCTTGATGTTAACCCCTTCTGGATTAATAGCTGAAAACTTGTTTGTTATTGTACACAAATGGCCCTATGGACTTCATTTTTATTGATTTTGGATAACCCCCCTTTCAAGGGATGAGGGGGAACACTTAAAAGGCTAGTAGGGTTAATGATTACATGGCATATAGGCTTAAGAGATATTACATGACCCGAAGGTCTTGGGGAATTCAGGTAGACTATAAATACATGTAACTGCCCCTCCCCAGCATCTGCATCATGATAGTAGATCTCCACGTAAAATATGGTTTAAATAGTAAAAAATATTTACGCTTTACATTAAATATGACATATATTTTGTAAATAATGGTTTATAATTTAAAATATATATGAATAACAAATGATGACTAGTTGCATCATGAAATGAACATAATTAAATGTCGTTTTATTTTTCAATTTAATATATATTAAATTTGTGTTATATTTATTTCACATATATTTAAGTAATTAATGTATTTTTATATACAACGTATAGAAAAAATTTACATATTTAATGATATATTATTTAAAAAAAAACACACCAAATATTAATTTAATTTATTCAAATTTTAGTATTCTTTTAATAATTTAATTATAAAATGATAAATTTAATATATTATGTATTTTAATGGTAATTTTTATATATTTTTACTATTACGTATTAATTCATTTGGAATTTTTTTGGGGATGTAATAATTTTCTATTATTTATTTATATATATATATATTTACTATTTTTAAATATTCTTAGTAAGTTTTCATCTGTATTTCAATATGTATCCATTTTTTAATAATTTATATTCAATTAAGAAATATTATCCATTTTTTAAATATTTTTAAACTATACACATTCTTAATTATTAAATATCCATCATTTTGAACATGAATGTATTAATGATTATATATTCATTAATAATGTTATATGTATATTTGTAAATAAATATAAATAAAAAAATATTTATAAATATATATGTACTATATTTATAAATGTATACATCAATATTTATAACCAATTAAATATTATTTTTTAATAAGTATTTATTTAATTATAAATAAATATTTATAGATATTTAAATAGTTGTAAAATTATAATAAATTTATTTAAATACAGAATATATGTTGGATATTTATATTCATATATTTAAATATATTTAAATATATTTATATTTATATATATTTATTATATATATATATATTTACCAAAATAAATAATATGATATAAATATATATATATATATATATATATTTTATACAAATGTTTTTATATAATTATATTATTCTATAAAAATGTTTTTATATAATTATATATTTAAGTATAAAAGTAAAATAATTATTTTAATCTAAATATAAAATTATAATAAATATATTTACTATATTTTTATTTTTATTTATATATATTTATTAAATAAATATATATATATATATATAAATATATAAAATGATATTAATGTATTTATAATTAAGAAATTATAATAAATATCTTTAAATAATGAATATATTTACTACATTTATATTTATATTTATTTATTAAATATATACATAATTTCAAAATATACATAATGATATGAATATATTTATAATTATAAATAAATAATTATATATATATATATATTTACTATAATTATAAAATTATATATTTATAATTATAAATAAATATTCAAAAAATTTTAAAAAGTATTAATATAATTATAAATAAATAATAACATATTTAAATAAAAATAAAATTATAATATATTTTTATATTTTTATATTTATATATAACTATATTTACAATTTTTTTATTTATAATTATAGTTACAACACTTTTATCAGCACTAATGTTTTAGCATTGATAAAGATTCTTTTTATCATCATTGATAAAAGGGAACTTCTTCAGCATTTTTTAGAAGTATTGATATAATTGTTACTGATCTATTTAATAACACCGATCGTGAATGAATCAGTGATAATTTTTAAAACTATCTAGAGAATCCACCTTGCACTAACACTCCTCCTTGACATATCCAATTTAAAATAAATTCCTAAATAGATCTAAGGGTCGAATCCAAAGATTAAAAAAATCAAGGATCAAAGAATCTAAGGGTCTAATGGATCCAAAAATTCATGTGTCAAATATCTATTTCTCTCATAAGAATCAAAGCTTCATTCCATGGAATGATAATTTTTACTTTCCTCCTTACTCGTTTTTCTTTTTTGATGATATATTTTTTAATTTTTTGGTTCATTTTCACTTTCGATTCATCATCCATCATTGATTTTCCTTCTATAATGAATTTCTAATTGGGGGTTTTGGGGGTTTTGGGTTTTTATTGACCCTCTATGGAATTTTCTTGCTTCCTTTTAGCATTTTAATAATTCAACACATCAATTTCATCCATTCTAGTATATGGATTCACTTACATCCCATTAAATGTGGAACCATGAATTCTTGAATATTTTAAATGCATGTTTATATTTTATGTAAATTCTATTATAATTATTAATGATTGGGTTATGGATTTTTAAGTGTTTATCTTAAGTTTTCATTGTCAAGAAAGGGTATTTTCTTAAGTTTAAATATTATGAATTTCCCTCCATGGACATAACGCAAAAAAATGACTGTTAAAATTCCTCCCATGGTTTTTAATGAATAAATCAAAATGGATTTCATTTAATGATTTATTATAAATTATAAATAATTAACATTATGTTTTGATCAATTATTTCTATGAATCAGACCAAGTTTGGTTATTTTTCAAGATTCATTTTATGATAGAAATGAAAATGGATGAATTATTTCCTTTCTTTGTATAAAATGTTTTTAGATGGGGTTTAAATGGATGTATTTATGCCTTTTATCATATTTTCAAAGTGATTAATCCATTATTGATATGTTTTAAAAATTAGACTAAAAAGTTGTGTTATATGCATCCTTGATTTTAACTCGTTCTTGATTCAAAAGTGAAATTTTGTTGTTGTTGTAATATGGATTGATCATGGGTTATTGAAATCATTATATTATTTATGTTATTATGATGGGGTTTTTCATTAAATGGTGTTCTATGGTTCTAGTGATTTTATATAATTTAAACTATTTTAATAATTATTTTTTTTATTTTGATAATTGTTATATTGTATTGTTCACTACCCTTGATATATATTTAATAAATATGTCTATAAGGTTCATATATTATTTTACATAAAAAAATTTCATGATTCCTTTTTATAATAATTATCTGACATATCATGTCTAAATGTAAGAGCTTTAAATTTTACATTATACATATAAATAATATATTTTTACATTGTTAAATCACTTTTATAATTAATTGAAGAGGAAATAGAATATTATATAACTTAATTTACATTAATAATTTTATGATTCTTTTTTTACTATTTTAAGTTCATAAAGAATGAACATTTGACTCTAATGTCGAATGTGAAATTCCATCTTATTTCCCACTACAAAAATGAAACAATCTTTATGAGTTATTATCCATCCAAATGGGGACAAATAATCACCCATTAGGATATTTCAAATTTAATTTGTGCATGCTTAATTTTATTGGGTAATCATTATAAAATAAACCTTATTTTTTATGCATCATTTACTGTAAAAAGATTATAATTATACATTTCAATGATCCAAGAAAGAATTAAAAGAATAGAAATGAATTTTACATACAACAGATGTGATATTAGGTTCATTATATTATATAAAATACATTAAAGAAAACATTATTCCTGAATGTTCATGTTGTGTTACGTCTATGTTTGTGTTAAAAAAAATTTAACACTAGAGTAAAATGGAGTATTTGAATCTTTAAAACCAAGAACAATAAATTTATTCAATATATTAACAATATAACGAGACAGACATAAATAATAATCTACACTATGTATTCTTACTTTAATAATTAATATAGTATCTATTATTCAAATTTTATTCGTTCTAATCATGGAGGATAAAATTTCATCATCTCATTAATACCAGTTATGTTTTATTTAAAGTTAATATGTCATCATCATAGATACACATCAAAACATATTATTGTTTTATGAACATTAAAAAAATACACTAATCGACATTATTATGTAAAAAACCATTTGATTAAATAATATAATAATATTTATTATGTTTTTTAGGTGTTTGTTTAAGAGAATAAATAAATTTAACTAATTTAGATAATTTATTTTAAATATATTATATACAAAACCTTTATATTATTCCTTGTAAATTTCTTTGTTTAAATTTCCATTGCAAAATACAGTTTTATCATGCATTTAATGAACATAAATATGATGTATTTAATTTAAAGGAAAATAATAAACTTATTGTTATAATTTTATCCAAATGAGTATATGTATCAAAATAACCAATCCATTAGACTTTTTGAAACCTTTGACTAATTATATAGCTTGAAAAACTTAAATGTTATTGTTGGAGTGATACATGACTCTAAAAAAACAGATACTACCAATATGATGTGAATATTTTAGAAAAATTTTAAATGTTCAAGTACTATTTTTCATATCTGAATTGATTTCATCAATAAATGATTCTTTCTTAAAAACAACATATTTTTAAGAAAATACATTGTTATATAACTTGAGATCATTATCTATTTTTAATACCATAGGATATTTTTTTGGAATAATATAATTTTGATATCTATTAATAAAAAAATGAAGGATTTGAAATATATTAATTCATTATATTGTGATATCCCTCTGGGTAATATTAATTATCACAATGTGACCAAATTTAGATATTTAATAAAATCCTAATAAACAAACCACTAAGCTAAAATTTATTATAAGATATGTGTGTCCAATGTCTTACGACAGAGATAGGGTTGGGGAAATACTAATTAAATAAATTAAACCTAAACTATTTTACGAATGAAATCATACTATTATATTGATAGAAGGTATGGTTATTGATTTGAATTTTTAGAAAATTTAAAAACATTATTGGTAATTGAAAACCAGTATTCATGATTTATTAGGTTATAAAATGATGGAAAAATAATCACAGGTGTCATAACTGAGTTAGTTGATTCC
Organism: Viscum album; assembly: GCA_963277665.1. Taxonomy (NCBI): domain Eukaryota; kingdom Viridiplantae; phylum Streptophyta; class Magnoliopsida; order Santalales; family Viscaceae; genus Viscum; species Viscum album. Next base: position 547,964,404 of record OY728167.1, on the reverse strand, counting down.
AATGGTCATGGTAAAAAATCACAAAATTATAGGTGTCCCCTTTTCACAATGGTAATGTTAATTTGAATGTTCAGTAAATTGGTATCTTAGTACCAAAATCCACCCAATGGTCCTGGTGTGAATCATTCCCTAGTCTATTCATTTAAATTATCACTCACTCCCTGATCACGCAGTGGCCTTGAATGATTTATAAAATAAGAGATTTGATAATTTTGGGTTATAGAAAAATACCCAAATTAATTGCTTTTATGAATAAAATAACATAAAGAATCAATCATTCATAATTATAGTTTCTCTTCACAAATACTACCTCATCATTATATCCCTGAGGGTGTAGTGAAATAAATATCCTTTTTGACACATCATGATAGTATTGGTCCGTTATCCCAACAAGGGTGAATCCAAATTAGTAATTTAGTGGGAGCCTCAGCCTCTTATTTATAGACCTCTATAGGGCTCAGGATTCATTCAATAAAATAATAAGAGAATTAGAAAATCTCCATCATGGGTCCCTAGGACAACTATTTAAGATTATTCATTAAAAGTCTCATCTTTGTCTCATAACTAGGTCTATCGGGATATTAGACGATATGTAAATAATTACATGATGTGAAAATAATTACATGACGTGTAACCTCCAAATTTTCACTACGGTATAAGGTTTCATGGATTTCAGCATACTCTTCAATAAATATCATCTAATCATAATTCAATTAATATATATGGAATAAATGATGTGTAGATGACAGGTTGTTGTTTTCCAACTCCGTTTAATACTCAAATAATCCAGTGTTATGATTCTTTGCATTGTTCGTGACATTAAGTGTCTTTTTTCTCAAAAAATCATCTCTTTTAATTCCATTTCAATTATACATTGTATCATACCATAATAGGTAAAACAAATAAAATCATTAAAAATTGGAAATAATTACAATATAAATAAAAAAATAGATACATGAAAATACTCTAAAATACATGCATGAAATACTGCTATCAAATAACCCCACACATGATTTCATACTTGTCCTCGAGAATGGAATCTCAACATACTACATAAAACACTCACACTACCATGATTCAAATACAATTTCAATAAAATTAATTGATCGAATTGGAAATTAAATGTTCAACTGTCACATTAGAATATTAAAAAAAGATATCATATTAAAGAAACGAATCATTCAATGATTATACTTTTCCCTATTGAAACATCATATTCTTTTCAATCATCCATTTCCATTTTTCAATTCATTATCACTACACATAACACTTTTAACTAAGCCCACATGAATTTTAACACTCATCATCTGGGTATAAATGAATAGAGTTATGCACATACTTCAAGAACATATAACATACCATAGTATTGAAAGGAATCTATCATCTCCACCACATAATAATAGAATCACAATTAATCATGAAGGACAGACCATTTACGATCAAATTACCTTGAGGCATAGGGGAGGTAGATAAATGATTTTATATAAGTAAGGCTAAAAAAGAAGGATGAAATCTAAAGTACATTTCATGATACTCAGAAACATCTCAATGAAATTCTTTTATTCCCTAGTATATCAGAGGAGGCTCATAAAGAGATAAAATCTAATAAATGAAACACCCTCTTTTGTTATTATTTTCCTTTTATTTTCATTTTCAAATGTCATATTTGTGAAAATTACCACATCAACCACAAAACCCCTCATGATCTCCCAATGGCACTATTTTTAATAGTTATAAGAAGATAATGTGTAATATAAATGATTATTTTTGAATTTCTCTAGGCACAACCTATTTTTTTCTTTTTTAAAACATGTTGTGCTATAATTAAAATGAATTCCCCTTCCCAAAATCCCTTAAAATTTACCCCAAACTAATTCATTACAAAATTTCCATTCATCTGTTGGTTTCATTCACCCCTCAAATGTCTGATAATGATTAAAAATATTTAGGTGATTGTTTTAAATGATAATATAATTCCCCAAAAATCTAATGTATGAACATTGTAATCAATATAGTGTATGTAACACAACACCAAGCACAAAAATGGAATATAATATCCATGGAATTTATAATATATTTACTATTTAAAATATGTTAAATATATTATATATCTTTTAATTCATGTGACACTAAGTAAGAATTAGGGATATGGAACAAGTAGTTCATTTAATGTCTTGCATTACAGGCAAGACCGAGCTTTAACCAAACAACAATATATTATTAAAATAATAATATTTATTTTATTACGATAAAAAATAGAAGTTAAATTTGTAATTATGGATGATAATATCTATCCAATGAAAATATATTTCTTAAACATATATAAAATTAATTAATTAGTTAAAATTAATTATAAATGAAAATAATATTAAATTGAAAATAATGGGAATCTTTTATAGAAATCTATTTTTATGCTGACAATGATGTTTTACCAAAATAAATTAAATTAATTAAAATTAGTGAGTTATATTAATTTAATATATAAATATAGACATTATAATCAATATAATATTTATTATATTCATCCAATATACTTTGGAATCATAATTTTAGAAGAAAACAAATTTTACAAATAAAAACCTATATTTTTATTGAGGATCTTTTGCTGCCTTTTATTGGTGATCATATTTTAAATCCAAATTTTTGAAATTTTATAAATTTAATATGTAAAAATAAAAATATATATTGAAATATAAACATAAAAATTATTATATATTTTTTTTTGGTATTTTTTGGGAAGTTACATTTTTTAATGGAAAGTTTAAATTTCTGAATTTCAGTACAAAATTACTTTTAATATAATGTATTTATAAGGTTAATTTATTTTTTAAATTGGTTTTAAATATTAATTAGATATTATTTATATCAATTAATCCAATTTGGTTCATTTTTATATTTTTTATTTTAAATTGTCTATAAATAGATAGAAAACTTTCGGTTGTTTTTACATTAAAAACTCGTATTTTCGTCTTGTCTAGAGGATTAAATTTAAATTAATTTTGGAAAATTCATTGATTTGAATTTAGAAAACTCTATTCAATATTTTTAATAAAAAAAATATATAATTAATAATATTTTCATATGATATTTTTACAAAAAATATTAGTAAAATAGATTAAAACTAATTAAAATGATAAAGGTAAAATTAAGCTTAATTAGGGACTAAACCTTAATCTGAAGGGTCCAAATTAGATATAAACTAGAGAAAGATCAATTTTATGGAAATTTATAGAACCTATAAAACCATTTATGTATTTTTTCCATTATTTTTTCCATGTTAAATGGGAATAATGTGGGTAAATTTCTCATTCCCAAAATTTACAAGAGTTCCACTCCTCCGTTATAAAAAGGTCTCCTCTCGTCCCACTTTCATATAACTATCAAGATAAATTTTATTCAGAAATATCTTCATAAATAGATCCTAAATATACCTCCCATAATCATAGTATCCTCACCTTGGTACGTAATCTATCCAATGAATCCTTTTGGTACAAACCAAAAAAAGGGTTACCTGAATAAGAGGTAACAACCTTTCTCAAGATTTTTAGTTTATTTCAATTATCCAATACATAAAATCATCTTATTAAATTATTACATATGGAACCATTATTATAAATATACTCTGATTTTTTTATGTTATGGTTTCTACCTAAACTTACAAAAACCCCCATCTAAGGGGTAACAAATAAATTATTTATGTGAACGACGAACTACCACCTCACAAAATGATGATTGTTCATTTCTTCTTTACCACATCTAATTGTGGTCAATATTATAGACAATATATTTATATTATATATATATATATATTATATTTATAATTAATTTATTCATATTTAAATATTTTATAACACATACCTCTATGCATTCTTTTTTGTGTAAATACGACTACATCATTTGTGGATGTGTGGACTGTCTCCCCCTCAAAGCGATGTGATTTGTTCACACTATACATGGAACATATAAATGATGGATTTAATTAAAAAAATGTTACATTGAAAAACTATATATTATATTAATTACATAATTACCTTTCTTTAAATATAATATATATCATTCTCTTTATTACCTTTTCACCCACCCTTAAAAAGTGATAACTTCATTCATGGATATGTGTACTACTGCCTCCCCAATACGATGTGAATCCTTTTACATCAAAATAATTATATAAAAAGTATATATTAATAAATAATATCATATTTGTTAAAAATTATCATTCTATAATGGTGTAATATTACATAATTTATTTCTATAATGATCATTGGAAAACGGGTACGTTACGCTTGCATACGTATGACTCACTATCTCAATGATTGTAACCTTATTTATTTTTTCCAACCATTTTTAATGAATTGTTTTAAAATTATAATGGATATATTAATATAATAATAATATCATCATTATTTTAGATATTTTATATAATGAATCCTTTAACTATAGTGGACCTACCAATGTTGTTTTCTTATATATAAACTGACTTTCATCAAAAAAACTTATGTATACTAAATAGATTAAGTAGTTGTATACAACATCGTAATAAGTGAAATATAATTAATTATAAACATAAAAAAATTTCTCAAGATATTATATAATTAATTTATGTTTAGTATATATGATGTTAATGGATGTTCACCGAAAAGGAAACGCAAGGTAAGGGATTTCTCCTCAATTTACATTCCGTTGAGACATATTTATTGTTATGCACCATGTTTAATTTATATTGTGTATATACATCCAATTGAAATTATATATCATGAACCTATATATTCTCATGATATTCTATGTTTTATTTAATTTTATCCATTCTTGGTGATTATGATTCAAATTATTCAAATTTTTATGTGACAATTTGGAATGTTTAATGATTACACTACTCAAGAATATTATTAATGATTATCTTTGAAATATAAATTACTTTTCTGACTGTTAAATTTATCTTGAAAAAATCACATTATTGTTTTACATATAATTTCTTATACATGGTTTACATACTTCCACTTTGTCAGATAATATCTTGACTCAATCATTAATCATTATATTTTTTGTTTCAATTTGAATTATTTCATCTAATTAGATTCAAGATAAAAGTTACCAAGTGTAATAGAAATTCATAACCCATTTACATTGCATTGGTTAATATTATATGATTATATGGATAATGAATTTGACTATATATTTATGTATATCCTTTATTATATGTGGATTTACATTTTCTGCACATAATATACTCATTGATTGATTCTCAATCCAATATTATAATATTTAAAGGAGTTTACATTACTATTTCATTTTATCCGGGATTGTGTGGACATAAATTTCATTAAGAGGAAATTATTTCATCGGTCATTAATAACCAATTTAATTTTATTATCCAATAGTTATTAATGACTCTTATTAATAGTAGTGCCATTTTCCCACTAATTGGTTCTCAAAATGGTTTTGAAAATGTCATATGATAATCTGACTTCCTTTTATTCTTTAGTCTGATAACCTATTTTCATCTAAAAACCTTTTTTTCAAAAAAGGATTTGAAATTTTTTTAACAAGATTTATTAAATAATTTTTAACACTTTATTTATTTTTATAATTTTTTAAAAGGAATCTTCTTATTGCTTTCTGAATAAGTAATTTTTTCAAACTTTTTACAGTGAAAAACAAATGTTCTTTTTACCTTGTCTGGAATGTAAGAAATTGCATAACATTATTTCCTTAATGAATATTTTTATGTATCAAATGTTAATTTTTAAATTTAATTTGTTAAAAGGTGATTTGAAATGAAAATGTTTTTCATAAAAACCAAAACAAATGATATTAACCTCATTAATGTTTTTAAGAGGTATTTTAATTTTTATTCATCAATGACAATAACCTTTAATTTTAATCTACTTGGAATATTTTTTTTGATACCATCTAACTTGATCCTCTAATTGGTTTATGATTGATTTGACTAAGGACAGTATTCACATTCACTACACTGATTTTTTAATAAGTCCCCTTGAATTATTCAATGTATCATGATCAGGGAACATTGAATTTCCACTAAATTACCAATTTCATTTATCATGGATATTATTATTTCCAAAAAAGAATACAATTTTACATTATTTTTATACATTGATTGTTATTTTAATATTTGGTAAATATTTATAATTCAATATTCTTTATCCAATATGGATATTTTATAAGGCGTTTTATTTATTTTTACAATTTTCTATGAGGATTTCTTTGGATGGGGAATGAAGGGTGGGGCCAAACATTATATAGCCTCTCGAGGATTCGATAGGATCTCATGAGAAAAAAAAATTTGCAACTTAAATGAGTTTCTATTAATAGTTTTAAATGGCCTTGTGAATGTTATTATTGTTATAGGTTTTCATGCGCCTTAGACATGATGTCTATTAAGAAATTATTTCCATAGTATAATTTCTATTATTATTCATCCCTGAGATTCTGTGTCGACATATCTATGAATGAATTTCAGATTGAGTTCATTTACAAAATAGAATATGTTTTATTATATTACTTTTACATATTAATTTTCCCATATCGATTTATTTTAATGGAATGTGTTTTCATTTACCTCAACTTATTGATTATTAACATAATTTTTAGCATATTCATTACTACACATGTGTGTTCAATTAACTACAATGGCATAATTATTGTTATTATTGATTGATTATTTCATCCACTGTATTTTTCTTCTACTAGGAATTTGAGTTCACCCTTATTATGAGTCATTTCCACAAGAATCCAAGAAGTTCACAATGAAAGATATGCAAGGATATAGTATATGGAATAAATTCATCCTCAATGTTATGTATTAATTTTCGATGTTGTAATCAGTGTATTGATTTTTTATTAAAAAAATCATTTATATATCTATTTTACCTATACTAATTTTTTTTTATAATTCATGATTTGATACATTGTAATAATCCCAATGTAAGTAATAGCGGACACCGGCTCGTGGCCATCTAGGGTCGGGTCATTATAGCTTGTATCAAAGCATGTTTAGTAAAAACCTCAACAACTAAATTAATTAAAACATATATTAGAGAAAATAAAAATATGGTAGAATTTGATGATACGTATAGAGGAAAGCCATTGATTTTAGGTAATGTAGAGATTACGTGGGTATTTTTAGCAAAACATCCCTTTCTAGATACTTGAGTAGGATGTGGTTATAGAATTGATGTACCTAAGAGTAACAGCTCTGATAAGGAGAATCAGTCTAGACTCGTTGTAACCAGGTACAAGACAAAGTGCCCTATTGTGCACCTAGTTTGACACTCCCAAGGGATATTCTTTGGATAATTCACATTTTCTCTTCAAACCATTCTGAAGGATTTGGAGATATAATGACAATAAATAACCTACATTAAACCTAATGTGTTTTATAATGAAAATAAGGTGTCATGATTTATAAATCCAACAAATGTGTTTATGGATGAACTCTAGACCACAGAAGGATCAATGTGAAAATAAGTGGATGAAGTATTTATGTATTTTGGTTGTATTAAAAACCTTTGTTAAAAGGATATTTACTAATTAACCTTATTTATTGGATTTCCATCATATTTAGTCTGGAGAATATATTGACATTGATTTAGAACAGTGTCACATGAATGAAGGGTAACGCCCATCAAATCTAGCAAGGCCATAGGACCTAAACCCATAAATAAAGGACAATAAGGGTTTGGTGCCAACCACTGACCTACACAATGTCCTTGTTAACATATAATGGTTTTATTTGAACATATTAATGAATATATACTAATGATAATATTGTAGTGTTTGTTTTTATGTTTAGAGATGTATGTCCTTATCATATTAGTTTTCGTGAATATTTAAAGACAAATAGATGGAGTTTTCACTTATCTATGGCAATTAAGATTCTTTATAAATGCATTTTAGTGCTTTATGAATCAAATTATATTTTTGAATGAATTGGAAATTTGATCAAAGAACAAAAAATGTTGAAAATATATTTATTGAAATATATCAAAAAATATGTACGCATATAGTAAAAGAATTACCCAACGTTAGGAAAATGACTTAGAAATAAAATGTTGTCCGAATTCAATAATTTTTGTTGAACTAGAAGTCATCTAAATCATCATATATTTATATATTTGAGGTCCTAGAATTTTTTTTATAATTAAATTATTTATAATATAATACCTAAATTACAAACTATATATATTTATGCTTTTACTCTAAGTATATATCTCTACATGCCACTAATGTTCTCCACCCTAGAGACCTAGTTATATATTAGTCCACCTGACCTTTTTACTTCTCATTCTATTTTTCTAAGGGATATTTTATGAACCCTCCTCATGATGTCTGATTTTAAACATTAGAAATATCAATAAATAAGATACCAATATCGAGTTTAAAATGAAAGGTTAAAATTTAATTAATTTTGGGATAATTTAATTCCTCAAAAATATAAATTAGTAACATTGTATCCGATAACAAGTATGACACACAACACCATGTGCGTATGGGAATAAAATATCTCACAAATTTATAATATATTTTCTATTGTAAATAAACTCATTATTTTATATAGATAGAAATTTATTTCATACAGAGTTATCATTTGACATATAAACAACTAGTTCCTTCAATGGAATACGTTACACGCAAGACAATGTTTTAACAAAACAATAATATATTATTAAAATATTATTATTTAATATAATAATATTTAAACTAGGTGTTAAATTATAAGTCATGAATAATTATAACTAACGTATAATAATATATGTATTACTAAAATATAAGATGAATTATTTAGTTGCAAATTAATTGGAAATGAATATAATAGCAAATTGATAATAAAGCGGATATTTAATAGAAAACAATTTTTATTCTCATAAAGTTGTTTCGACCAAATAAATTGAATTAATTACAACTAGTACATGATATTAATGTAATATATATAAAATATTATATTAAATATAATAATTCTGATATTTATCTAGTATATTTGATAATCATAAGATATGAGCAAAACCAATTTTAAATGAAAAACCATTATTTTTATTAAGGTACTTTTATATCCTTTTAATGAAGAACATGTTCTGAATACACTTTTTAAAAATTTAATAATATTATGTGTAAAAATAATGATAATATTTTCAATTAAAAAATAAGAATTAGGTTAGGATGATTTTTTTTGGAGATGTTATGTTTTTAATGAATTGTCAAAAATTCCGAATTTTAGTTCAAAACTAGGTTTTTATATAATTTATTTATGAGGTTAAAGAAAATATTAAAAAAATTTAATGTTTAATTAGATAATATTTTTACAAATTAATCAATTTAATTTCATTTTAATCAATTTTAATTTGAAATTGACTATAAAAAATGAATGTTTTTCAATGTTTTAAAATTAAAAACCATCATTTTGGTCTCGTATGTGAAATTAAATTTAAATTAATTTATGTCACTTATTTTATTGGAATTTATAAAAATAGATTTCATATTTTCAATTAGAATAATTTATAATATATTACAATTTAAACATTGTTTTTTCCAAAATTATTAGTGAAACTGATTAAAATTTATTAGAACAATTAAGGTAAAATTGAGCATAATTAGGGACTAAACCAGAATAATAATGGGTAAAATGACCAATACTCTTTTAATAGATCCCTATTATATCCATATATTGACCCTATACTCAATTGGATGTAATTTTTTCCATTATTTTATCAAATTTAAATGGTAAATATGTTGGTGGAATCCTTTTTCCCAAAATCTACCAGAGTACCACTCCTCCTCCACTATTAAAAGGCCTCCACTGCTTCAACATATTCACGACACTCAAGAAAATTTTTATCAACCCATAACTTTCCAAATATATCTTAAAAATCCCTCCTATAATACAATATGATCCCACTTCTTATGGAAGTAATCCAAGGAATCCTTTTGGTAAACACCAAAAGGAGTTACCCTAGTAAGAGGTAACAAACTTCCTTGAGCATTGTAGTTTTATTTCCATTATCCTCTCCCTAAACTTTTATTATTCAATGATCATATCAAAAAAACCAATATCCTAAATATAAAAGGATGTTTTTATATTACAGTTTATTCCAACACAAGCAGACACCGCTTATTAATAGAAATCAAACATATTATTTATGTGAACCGTGAACTACCACCTCATGAAACGATGATTGTTGATTTTTCTTTTACCGCCTATTTTAAAGGTCATTGAGATAGATAATATATTTATATTTTGGTATATATGGTATTTATAATTTCTATAGGATTATTTTTTTATAACTCCAACCTTTTAATATTATATTTTTTGTAAATATGATAACATCGTTTGTGGATGTGTGGTCTACTGCTCTCTAAAAGATATCTGATTCATTCACACTATACATGGAACATATAATGGATTTTTTAATTAAAAATACATGAAATAAAAAATATATATATGATATTCATTACATAATTAAATTTATATCTATATAATATATATCATTTTCTTTATAACCCTATTAAACACAATAAAAAAGGGATAACGTCATTCATGGACATGTGGACTACCGTATCCTCGACATGATGTTATTGAGATTAAATCAATGGAATTATACATTTAATTATATATGATAATTAATATGGTATTTTAATATAATTATCATTATATAATGATATAATATTACTTACCTTTTTCCATAATGATCATTGAATAATGGGATCATTACGAATGCGTATATACGACCTATCATCGCCATGATTGTAATGGTGGTTGATTTTTAATGACCATATTTAATGGTTGGGTTTAAAAGTAAAATTTATTTTTAAATATGATAATTATTTCATCATTATTATTTTGGAGATATTATATAATGACCCCTTGGACCATACTTGACCTACCAAAGTTGTTTTTGACACATAACCCAAATTTGGTCAAAACACTCGACATAAACATTATTGATTAAGTAATATTATAAAATATTATAATAAGTGAAATTAATGTAATGATAAATAAGAATTTTTTTTCCAGAAAGTATAAAATTAACATAATTTTATTATACAATATGTTAAAGAGTGTTCACCCAAAAGGAAACTCAATGTAAGAGATTAAATTTAAATTTATATTCCTTTGAGACTTATTTTTTCTTATACAACTAGTATATTTTATTTGGTATATATAATTCCATTAAAAATAATATATCATGAAATAATTTTTTATCATTGTATTATATGATTGATTTAATTTTATACCTTTAAGAATATTATGATTCAAATGTTTCAAAGTGGTATTGTACACTTTTAAATGTTTAAATATTATTATCCTAATGAACATTTGTAATGAATATATTTGCAATATCATATCCTATTATGATTAATAAATTTATCCTCAAATAATCACATTATTGGTGAAAATAATTTCTTATATATGATGCACACACATCGAAGTTTTCATATAATATCATTATTCATCAATTATTCATGATTTGTTTGGTTCAATTTTAATTATTTCATCTAAGGGGATTCAAGTTAAAAGTTACCGTGTGGAAAATAATTTCAAACCCTTATTCATTTTCATTAGGTTATATTAATTCCTCATTGTCATTAATATTATTTGATTATATGTATTATTTCTTGAATATAAATTTATTTATTTCCACTTCTATATGTGGATATATAGTTGATATACATAATCTACTCATTAATTTATTCAAACTATCACATTATTATATTTTCAAGGGTTTATCAGAAAATATTATTTTGTTCAGGATTATTTACACTTAAATTACCATGAGAGGAAATTATTTTATCACTATATAATAAACCATTTAATTTTATTCTCCAATGTATATTCATGATCCTTGTTAGATAATATTACAATTTTACACTCTTTGGTACTCATAATGCTTTAGAAAATGTTTTTACGAAAACCAAACATCAATTCTATCTTTAGTCAGAGAAACCGTTTTCTTCTAGAATTCTCATTTTCTATAAAGGGTGTAAAATTTTTTAACATGATTTAGTAAATAAATTTTTAACATTTTTTTCTTTTACCATTGTTATCAAAGTAATCTTCTTGTAACATTCTGAACAAAAAAAATTTATAACCATTTTACCATGGAAAAAGAATGTTCTTTTTAACTCGTATGGAATGTATTGATTTACACACTAAAATTTCCCTGAATGTTTCATTTCATGTTTAAAAGGATAATCTTTAAAGTTAATGTTTTCAAAAGTTATTTTCAATGGTTTTTTTCAAATGTTTTAAAAAAAGGATATATTCCTCAAGAATGTTTTTTAAAAGATCTTTTTATTTCTATACATCAATGAAAAATATAATTTATTTTACTCAAAATGGGACATATTTTATTGATACCATACATATTCTTCACATGGGTGGTTTATGATTTATTTGTCCAAAAATAGTATTCACATTCACTTCCTTGATTTATCTGTTGGTTCCCTTGAAATATTTAATTTCCTGTGATCATTGAACCTTGAATTCCACCTAAATTATCCACTTCATTTTTCATGGATATTATTATTGACTAAAATATATATAACATTTTACATAACGTGTAAACTTTTAATATTATTTGATTATTTGGGGAAATAATGATATTTATATTGTTTTTATTCAATTCAGATATTTTCTAAGGCATATTTTTATTTTAAAAATTAAATATGAGGAATTATTTGTATAGAGAATAATTTGTTGGACCCAAAAATTATTTGGAAACTCAATGAATTTATAGGTTCTAATGAGATAAATAGCTTTCAAAAATTAAACGAGTTTATATTTGTAGTTTTAAGAAGACTTGTGAATGGTATCTATGGTGTAGTTTTTCATGTGAGATTAACATGACATGCATTAAGAAGGAATTTATTTCATTTAGTTTTAGTTATTATACTTATCCATGATATTTTTTGTCGACATATCTTTTGGTATATTTAATTTTTATTTAACATTTTTAATGGAATGTATTTTATTTTAATACATTGAAAATTTTTTTTTTCCGTATCTAGTAATTTGAAAGGAATGTGTCTTCATTTTCCTTGACTTACTGCTTATTCAATTCATTTTCAAGCAGTTGGTTACTTGGAATGCATGTTCAATTACATTCCATTACATAATTATTATACCCATTGATTCATCACTTCTTCTATTGTATTTTTCCCATACTGATAATTTTAGATCACCCTTATTTTGTTTACTTTCCTCACGAATCCAAGAAGCCTACTATGACTGTTATGAAGGTATATACTAGATGGAATAAATCCATCCATGATGTTATCTAGAAAAAACTATGTTGTAATTAATATATTAATTTTTAATGAAGTACTCATTTGTGAATATAGTTTACCAAGACTACTATAATCTCGGTCCATTGGGATTTATTGCATTTAATCAAACAAATGTAATTGATAGGAGACACTCGATCCGTGACTTCGAGGGTCGGTTCACTGTAGTTGGTTTTAAAGGAAGTTGAGTAGACACCATGAGAACTATAATTAGTTAAATTTAGATTAGAGAATGTAACCCTAATGTAGAATTTTATGATATGTATAGATGAACACCCATAACTTTTTTTAAAGTGGATATTATGTGGTTCTTTCTACAAAAACATCATTTTTTAGATACTACAAGTGGGAATGGTTCTTGAATAGTCATACCTACGAGTAAAAACTCCGAAAAGGTGTGTTGGGCCTAACTTAGCATAACTTGGTACATGAAAACATGCTTTAGTATGCATTTGGTTTGACACACCGGTTGGATACACATAGGATAAATCCCATTTTCACTATAAACCATTGTGAAGGATTTGAACATGTGATGAAATTAGATAACCTATGTCATGCCTATTGTGTTTTTGTAACATCCTAGGTAAATAATGATTATGAAATTTTCATCATTATTAATATTTTTGAATAAAATATTAAATTTAATTTAAAGGGAATGCTATGTTCCGTGGCATTCCTGATACACAACAATGGGTTTCTTTGAAATATTACATTGCACACAACATTTGGATGTACTTAAAAACAATAATATTATATTATTTTTAAATGGTAGTTAATGCCTATATGTTGTATTTGCGTGAATTAACAAAACGAACTAAAATATGATTTTAAATGTTTGTTAAATATTTTTACTTTTATCCAATAAAATATCTATGATTAAAATAAGATACAATCTCATTTTTTGTATAAATACTCTTATATTCATTAAAAGGTCAATTTACCGCCTTTTGATGGAGAACCTTTTTTAAATCTAGTTTTGGTCAAATTTTTATTTTATATTTGAAAAAATAAAATTCTCCTTTACAATAGGGACATAAAAATTTACTTTGGGTAAATGTTCAGTATTTTTCTAATAATGTTCATTTTATAATTAATAGTGCAAAATTCACCATTTTAATTCAAAACATCCTTTTAATATAATTTATTAGTATGGTTAGATTATATTTTTAACTTTTTTTAAAGTGATATTAGATTATATTTTTACCATTTAATCCAATTTTGGTCATTAGAAGTAATTTCAATTTGAAATTGGACATAAACAAGTGTCAATCTTTGGATAGTTTTTATTTCATAAAAACACGCTTTTTGTTTTGACAACATGAATTAATATTAAATTAATTTATTAAACTTTTATGTTTTTAATTTCATAATATAGGCATCATTTTTGAATTCAGAATATCAAATATATCTTAGGGTGAATTTTTGGTATTTTTTTGAAAACCTACAATTTTTTAGGAATAGTGAAAACACAGAGTAGTAATTAAGAAACCAACTTTCTCATTTAAATGAAATTTTATTGCTTCTATGAATTGAATTTCAAAAATCCGACAGACATGGTTTTCATAAGTAAGTAAATGTGGTTCAATAAGATTAAAATAATTTTCTGTGAATAGTAACTTTTTGACTTTTATTTACCGCAGTTAAAGGTAAATAAAGTAATTCAAGGTAAAAATAATATTATAATAACAATAAATTACCCTAACATGTGTCCTAACCTTATTAGTTGAGTCCTTTTCGACCATGGGAATCCTTGTGTCGATGTTGGGACCCCATGGGGCCACTAAATAGTGATAATGACACATTATGTTAATTAATTTAAAGTAAAAACAAAAATAACATAAACATATATCCTTTACTAAATAAATTTTTACCTGGGGTTATATAATTTATCACTTTGATTATAAATATTAATGTGAAATAAAAAAATATGTCCTACATCATGGTATTTTTAATATAACTGTTAGAAATTAAATAAAAAAATTATGTATGACACAATAATGATGCGGTGTTTACCTAATTAATAAATGATTTAAATAAACAAGATTATAAAGATTAAAAAAATATCCAAAACCTATACAATTATTATTGGATGATTTTATTTTGAACATGAGTCATATTATATTTGACTTTAATGAGGATTTGAACTTAAGAAATCGAATATCATTATATAATAAAATAATATTTTCAAACATTCCTAAAGATCCCCTTCTCTCCCTTATAAAAAGCCCTCAATTATAACCCATTCCTCACACCTCTCAAGACCCTTGACTCATCCAAACTATGATCAATTAAGCTCTATAAATCCATCTTATCCTCCTAGAATCCTTAACTTAGGCAGAAGGCACTTCAAGTAAACATTTTGGTTCATACAAAAGGGAAATACCTGATTTAAAGGTAACACCTTTTCTTAAGTTATTTTCTTTTATTTTACTTATACAACACCCTAAAATATATTTATTTTATTTTTTTATAAAAACATAATATCTTAAATATATTAGGATTTTTTATGAGAATTATTCAAACTACACTTCAACACACCTTCATATAATGGATACGAACATAGTGTTTCTATGGACGACGAACTACTGCCTCACTAAACAAGTATTGATCAAATATCTCTAACAGCCACTCATGGTGGATATTATGATGGAAAAGTATTTATATGTGATATATATTATATTTATATTGTTTCTATTCTTCTGTATTTTTCATTTATATAATACCTTTATGGTTTCTATACTGGGTAAATACGATAATTTCATTTGAGGAAACGCGAACTACCGCCACCTCAAAATGATATGACTTGTTAATTCCATATGTGGGACATATAAAGGATAGATTAAATGATATTATATATATGATATTATATATTAATTATAATATACTTATTTATCATTATGTTTTCATACCCTTAAATACGAAATAGAAATGAATGTATCATTCATGCGTACATACAACTTACCATCTCCATGAACGATGCATTTCATTTGTTATCTCCAAATGTTATGTACTATTATAAATACATATATATATATATAATGGATATATATGATATATATGATATCAAAATCATGAATATTATTCTTTAGATAATGGAATTTTGAACGCATAGACAACTTGAAAATATAAGAAGTTCATTTTTGACTAAAGTACCAAATATCGACAAAACAATCGTTATTAACTTATATGATTAAATAATGTTTACAAAAATGTAATAAGTGATATAAAAGGAATAATAGACATGGAAATTGTTCTTAAGAAAGAATAAATTTTATTTATTTTATTATTTATGAGATTAAAGAATGAATGAATCAAGCCGGACACGAGGCATGGGACTTTGTCGAAATATCTGTTCAATGAGGCATATTTAAATTTATACATGAATTTTTTTTATATAGTGTATAAAACCCTTTGAGTTTTAATTTTAATAAAAAGGAATATTTTTTCTATTATGCTTTTTATGAAAAGTGAAAAAGGAATATTTTTATCGTTTGCCGCGTCAATGACCTCTCTACCACCGTAATAGTTAGTTAGCTTCCTCTATAAGCCTTAATGTTTTTTTAAATGAATGAGAGATACCTTATTTAATTTTTGGGTGTTTTGGTTTTGAAAATGGTTTTTGAAATGGATTGATTATTTCAATATCATGAAATGATTTCTTTTCATTGAAAATTATGTTTTATTAGTGAAATGTTTATATTTGAAAATTTTTATGTGTTATAATGTTATAATGGTACTTGGACATTTGAAGGGTGGTTACTTGACAAATAAAATGACATGTGGTGCCGTGATATACCAGGACGGGTGGTTAATTTATCACCTTCAATGCATTTAGTATGGAAGTCGGCCATATGGCTATTCAATTTATTGAGATGTGTGGAAGTTTACCATATAGTTATTCTAATTATGTATGTTTATGTCCCAAATTACATTTATATGTTATCTGTGCTTTTTATGAGTTTTACTGAAATCTTTTGGTTAAAAAAAGGTATTCAATGATCTTTTATTCAGTGAAGAGTATTTACTACTTCATAAAGGATAAAAGTATTACTTATGATAATGTATTCATGGTTTACTTGTTGGTTTGAAAAACTAGCAGTTTTATTTGTTTGTGTATCCCTTAAAGAGATTTTTATGCTCATCCCAGGATTTTCTTTAAAGGTTTTTCACAGGACATAAAGATGAATAGGGTCCAGGATGTATTCATGGAAATTTTATGCTATCTAAAACACGGAACATGACATGACTGTTTTTAAAGAGTTTTTTAGGTTATAAAAAATGGATACTGAGTAGAAGTGTCAACATGTAATTCTTGAGTTATAATGTAATATTTATGGACTCATTCTCTAAAACACTAAACCTGAAAAGATCCTCAAGGTGAATTATTATCTTCTTTCAAGATTATGTAATGTTTATGTCTGAGTCTTTATAGTTGGTATCAGAGGTTTGTTTAGAAAAATTTAGGAGTTAGGTTATTGTTAAATTAATATCCATAAATTAAGTTGTGTTAATGATATAGAATTTACATATTACCGTGTTTCTTGGCCTAAGATATTTCTATATTAAGAATTTTTTTTCGTAGAGGAAAAGGGAAGATATGATGGGATGTCATAGAGAGGGAAATGACCTTCAAAATCAACATCCTGGGATAGTCAGAATCATTATTGAATAGTTTGATGCAGTGATGGATAAGTTGACTCAGGTGATTAATGGTGGTTGTGTTTATTGATGATATTTTGTTTTATTATAAAATTAAAGAGGAACATGAAATAAATTTAATGGTTGACTTGACAACCATAAAATAAAATAAATTGTATGGGAAATTTTGAATGTGTGAGTTTTGGTTACAATAAATTTCTTTCCTTTGTCAAATTATTTCAAAAGATGACATAACAGTTGATCCGGCTAAAACAAAATTTGTTTAAGAATGGCCATGACATACCAATATCACAGAGATTTGTAGTTTTCTTTGTTTAGTAGGTTATTATAGAATGTTTGTGGATAACTTTTCACTATTATCTATCCCAATGACTATGTTAACTCGAAAAGTTTTTATGTTCATTTGGAAAAAATAATGTGATGACTGTTTTCTGGAATTAGAAAAAGATTGGTGAATTCTCCAGTTTTGGCACTGCCATCCAGATATGGTGAGTTTGATATATAAAGAGATGTTCTATTGAAAGGACTCGGTTGTGTACTTATGAATAATGATTAGTTAATTTATTATTCTTCACGTTAGTTGAAACCCCATGAGTTAAATTACCCTACACATGATTTGGAATTAGTTGCTGTTGTTTTTCCTTTAAAAATATAGAGCAATCATCTATATGGTGTAAAATGTGAAATATATACTAACCACAAATGTTTGAAGTATATATTCACTCAGAACAAATTTAACTTGAGAAAGATGAGATTGATAGAATTAATCAAGGATTATGATTTCACGATCAAATATCGTATGGGAAAAGAAAATAAATTGGTTGTTTCTTTGAGACTAAAATTTAATGCTTAATTACCGATACTACATTTGAAAAGATATCCTTTGGTTTTTGATTTGATGAAATTTTGGAATAGAAGTTGTTGCTGCAAAAAATTCCTCAGTTTTGTTTCAGGTGTTAGTGAAATAATCTCTATCAGACAGAATTAATCCAGCAAAGAAGAAAGCCATTTAGTTACAAAAAATGGTAGAGTTGGTTCAGAAGGTTCATCCTGGAAGTACTAAGATGTATAGAGATCATCAGGAGTATTACTGGGGGATGGAATGAAAAGATATATTGTGGACTTTATAGTGATGTTTTTGACTTGTTAGCAGATTAATGTAGAGAAAATGTTACTGAAAGGGATGCTTCAGTATTTACTGGTGCCAAAGTAGAAATGGGAAAATATATCCATGTAATTCGTTCTAGGTTTACCAAAGATATCTTGAGGTAATAATGCAATCTGGGTTATTGTTGACAGATTGACTAAATCTACTAATTTACTTCTTATTCGAGACACTTTGTATATAGACCAGCTTTCTCAGTTGTATGTTAAAGAAATAGATAGGTTGCATGGAGTCCCCCTCTCCATTGGATCCGATCGTGATCTCAGGTTTACATCTAACTTTTGAAATGGCCTTCAGAATTCATTGGGTACTTAATTAAATTTTAGTATAGATTTTCATCCACAATCAGATGGTCTATCGGAACGAAAAATTCAAACATTGAACGATATGTTGTGTGCTTGTTCAATGGATTACCAGGGAAGTTGGGACCAGTATCTATCTTTTGTTGAATTTTCTTATAATAAAATTTTTCATTCCAGTATACTGATGGGTCTATTTGAGGAATTAAATGGAAAGTAATGTCGAACTCTGGCTTTTGGGGATGAAGTAGGTGAAAAGATATAGATGGGACCAGAATTGACAGATGAAATGGCATAGAAAGTTAAATTGATTCATAAGAACATGGGAACTGCTCAAATCTGGCAGTAACATTATGTGGATAACCAGAGGAAGGATCTCTCTTTTAAGGCATGTGATCATTTCGTTATCAATTTTTCTTTATGGAAAAGTGTAGTGCATTTTGGAATAAAGGGAAATTTGCGTCCGAGGATCATTGGGACATATGAAATCCAAGAGAATGTTGGATCAGTTGCGTATAGAGTGGATTTACCTCCATGTTTATTCCAGGTACAAAATTGTTTTTATGTTTCATTGTTGAGAAAGTATATTCCGGATCTATATCATGTTTTGTGCCTAGAGGTAGTTCAGATGGAGGAGAATCTATCTTATGAGGAACAACCAATAATGTTTCTTGACCAAAGAGAGAAACTGTTGTGGAATAATTTAATTCATCAAGTAATGGTTTTTGTGGAAAAACCCATATGGTTGAAGAGTCAACATTGAAATATGGAAATTCTATGAGGGATAAATACCCCCATTTATTTGATAAGAGAATATATTTATAGGGACACAATTTCCAAAATGGGGGAAGGATGTAACATCCAAGGTAATTAAAGAATATGACACATTCATGTTTATTAATATTTGTGAATTAAATATTAATTTTAATTTAAATGGGATTATATGTTCTATGGCGTACCCGATACGCAACAGTGGGTTTCTATGAAATCTTATGTTTCAAACAACATTTGGTTATACAGAAAAATAATAATATAAAATTATTTTTAAATGGTAGTTAACGCCTAGCCATTTTAATGGAGGGAATTAACCAAAATAACTACAATATGATTATACATGTTTGATAAATGTTTTTACATTTATCCAATAAAATTTAGAGGATTAAAATAATATAGAATCTGATTTTCAGCATTAATACTCTAATATTCATTAATTGGTCAATTTACTGCCTTTTGATGGAGAACCAACATTAAATCTAGTTTTGTTCACATTTATATGTTCTATTTGAAAAAAATAAAATTCTCATTTAGAATTTGGTCATCAAAATTTAATTTTGGTAAATTGTTGGTATTTTTCTGAGAAAGTTCATTTTTTAATGAATAGTGAAAAATACATCATTTAAATTCAAAACTGTTTTTTAATATAATTTATTTATATGGATAGATTATATATTTAATTGGTTTTAAAGTGTAATTATAATATATTTTTACCATTTATTCCAATGTTGGCCATTAGATGTAATTTCACTTGGAAATTGGACATAATGAAGTGTCAATCATTATATAGTTATTATTTCTTAAAAACAAGCGTTTTGTTTTGACAATGAGAATTAATTTGAAATTAATTAATCAATATTCAATGTTTTTTTGGACTCATCTCTTTTGATAATTCTGAATCATGTTTCATTTATGTGATAATCATGTTTTTATAAGTCAAATATTGTGTTAGTATTATTTTTAGTTTCTATCAAGTGATACCTAAATACTTTTAATCTCACTTCTCTCTTCTTTAAGATTACAGTGCTAAATTTATCTAAGTATAGAATGGTCACCAATTAAAGGTCACTGATGAAGGTCACTGATGAAAGTTTTAGAGGTCGCCGATAGAAAGGTCACCGATTGAAAGGTCACCGATTGAAAGGTCACCGATAGAAAGGTCACCGATGAAAGGTCACCGATGAAGGTCACTGATGAAGGTCCCCAATGAAGGTCA
This sequence comes from Viscum album, assembly GCA_963277665.1. Classification (NCBI taxonomy): domain Eukaryota; kingdom Viridiplantae; phylum Streptophyta; class Magnoliopsida; order Santalales; family Viscaceae; genus Viscum; species Viscum album. The sequence continues at coordinate 547,942,992 of OY728167.1, read as the reverse complement.
CTGATGAAGGTTACCGATGAATGTCACCAATGAATGTCCCTGATGAAAGGTCACAACTGAAGGATACTGTTGAAGGCTACCGATGCACTCTACCGGTGAAGCTTACTATTCGGAAGGCTATCGTTACTAGACTTCCGATAATCACTCTTTTACTCTATACTTTTTCAAATTCTTAAGATTATTCTAATAGTCATATTTGGTAAATTTAATTCTTCTGAAATAAATTAATGATGATTGTAGGAATATCAGGAGACCATATCTAGGGATAGCATGAGGTACAAGGAGGACGACATGTGATTTACTTATTTCTGTTGTCGAAACTCAAATATAAAAGAAAATATTGAGGAAGAAAAGAATTGTGAGAAACAGAGAGAGGAACACATCAGAAAGAACATACTCTCTAGATCAAAGTAGAACCATCCAACACTTACTTTGTGAACCCAAGAGCATCACAATGAACATTTGGGACAAACTCTCATCTGCCACCTATGCTTTTTCAACTCTATATCAACACAAGAAGTAAAGCACTTAGTTCCTGGAAGCAAGAACCTGGAGTTGTGACACATTTGTTTAAGGAAAACATTGAGATAAAGACTCTAACCACAAATTCATCACACCATGGAGTCAAGAGCAGAAATTAAAACACATAGAGCCTTCTAAACATGATCTAAAAATATTCTCCCTATTGTGATATTTTATTTTATATATTTGAGAAGTTTGTGTCTGTCTTTCTGTCACACACACTATCTCCTGTGCTTGAATGAGAGGATACTGAAAATCCTCACATCAAACATCACTTACATTTTATTTCCAATGAATAACTATGGAAGAGACCGTGTGTGGTCTGTATTGATTTTTTCCCATGAAGAATTGTGGTAGAGGGTGTGAACCTCGGACAATTTGTGAAAAGATATTTTAAATCCCGGTAGAGGATGTGTATCTAGTTTATCATTTATATAACCTACTTGGTGGTAGGTGATCACCAAGTGGAGAGGACTCAGTCTTGGCATGAGACTGAACATCTTGTTTATCATTAATATGCACTATATTTTGTAATACTCTATTTTTTCTACTTTCTGCTGCATAAAATTTCAAAAAACATAAAATTGTTTTTATATTGACTTTGATAGTTAGTTCTGGTTAGTGTGTGTTGGTGTTTAATTCAGTATACTTGATTCAGAATTTGAAGAATTGTTTTATACTAATTTGACTGTGAACTAATCACCCTTCGAGAAACATGTTCACCAACTAAACATTTATATCTATACTGGCTTAATTAACTAGGGTGTCTCAAAATTGGGGAATCTTTAACATAATGGTTTTAATAGAAATTTTATATAGGAACACAATTCACCCCATCTTGAGATACCAATCCGACTAACATTTGGTATCAGAGGGGTAATTTTTATTGCTATTATCTGAACTTTTGTGTACATTTTCAAATTCTTTTCAACAGTGATTTTAGTTGTCTCTTAATGATCTTAAAATTACTGTCATATCTAAATTTTCAGTTCATTAAATTTCATTTTACAACGGATAACATATTAGAGGGTACTACTAATAAATGTACACATTTCATTAGTGTTAATAACTATGCTCATTGAAAATTAAAATTTAAAATGTATATAGAAATCATGGGTCCTAAAATCTGGGACAGAATTGAAGAAAAATGTGTTTTCCTCTTATTACTAGGGACAAATGGTCTTAGTTGACTAAAGCTACATACAACAACGACTGTAAAGAAATTACTGCTCTGTACTGTTCTCTATGTGATGAAGAATTCAATAGAATATCTTCCAGTAAAAATGATTATGAAATTTGGGATACTTTGGCTGTTTCTCATGAGGGAACTACCAATGTTAATGAAATGTGATCAAATAATTATACTATTAAATATTATAATTTTAAAATGATAACTGATGAACTTATATCTGAAATGTGTCTCATGTTTAATGAAATAGTAAACACCATGAGTCTGCTTGGGAAACTAGTGGACAACAATGTTCAGATTATGAGGTTGCTTCGTTGCGAACCTGACAGATGTTGAGGAACTTCTATTTCTATACAAGAATCATGTGACATAGGAAAGCTACATGTAAAGGAATTAATTAGAAAAATTATTATTTATAAAGAAGAGCTTAAAGTAAGTCATAAAGTTGTTGAAAACCCAAGAATCAAATATAATGCATTCAAGACTACTACCTCAAAGATAAAAGATAAAGAAAAAGTTCAAGATCATATAGACACTTCCACCAGTGAAAACTCAGACTCTAACAATGATGATGAGATATCCAATCTTTCTAGAAGATTCAAAAATTTCTACCATATTAAGATGGTATTTAGAAAAAAAACTATAAAGAATGGTGTCACTACTGGAATTTTACACTTTACAAACAATTCAAAAACGTTGGTAAAGGTCTGAAAACCGTTGGTATATAGTATACCAATGGTTCCCCCAACCGTGGCCAAGTAATCTGCGACAATAGGCATATACAAACAGTTATGTGAAAACCGTTGGTATAGCTGTCAAAATAGAAGGTATACTAATAGTTTCTACAAACCGTTGGCATATGTGTGTTAAAGTATAACATATACCAGTGGTTTGTGAAACCGTTGGTATATGTGTGTTAAACTTATATGAACGGTTAAAACCGTTGGTATAGAGGGGATATGGAAATCCATAAGGCTATAGAAATTGTTTTTTTATAACCATTGGTATAATCTTATACCAACGGTTATAACAAAACTGTTGGTATAGTTATATTATAGTAGCTATACCAACGGTTTAAAACCATTGTTAAACATTTTCTCAACTCCACAACAGCTATAGGCCCCTCTCCCCTCCCTAGACCTGCAACAACATAGCTCCACAGCAACACACCTCCCCCTCTCCAGACCTGCAACAACCCCAATACAAAATCCCCATCTAATGTATTCAAAATTTTGAATTAATTCCAGAATTTAGATATTTAGAAATTTAGAAATTCAAATGCAATAACACCCATAAGAGAAAAATCTTACATGTTATAGGAAATTCAATAACACCCATAAGAGTATTCCAAATATAGAATTTATTCCTCACTCAAACCACAAAACCAATACACACAAGAGTACAAACCTACAAGTTACATGAAGCACATGGGATGTTTACTCATGGACTTTTGTTGAGTATCATAAATCCAACAGAAAAACATGGGTATAGTGGACAAGGAACTTGATACCCATAAGATAGAAAATGGTAGTGGTCATGTTCTTAGACCTATGATGAGTTATAAGAAGCACATGGGATTTCAATATTCCTCTAATGATTATGTATCCATGTATAAATGGTTCCTGATGTGTTAGTGGGAAACATTGTCCAATCTCGACATATGAGATGGGCTACCGAAATAGCCTACATGTTTTTCATAGACTTTTCAATTATAATAAGGGGTTATGTGGCTAATTGTAATTTTCTCTCCTGATTGTGATGTGAGATGAATCCCCATCTTGGTAAGTGTGTATGAATATCCAATTAAGTCTTTGGTATTGGGTTCCCAATGTGACTTTGGTTTGTTCCTTAAACCCAGTATTTGAGGATGGGATTGAGGTGATCCCTGGAGATATGGTTTCACCATATGTATTCCTCGCCATTGGGTTATTTTTATGAGACTTTTAGGATTATTTTTTCAAGAATCTACGTGTAGAATTTTTGACCTATTTGTTATATGGTACTCTTGACTGTTCATAGGTTTCATATGAAATCACTATATGATATTTATTTGTTGTATGTTATTTTATAGAATGAATGACTCGTGATTGAGAAACTGAACATGAGTGTTGGTGCATGTTCATGATGGGATATCGAGACTCCTTCCTAATATATGACAAATATTAAAACTAAGTTAGGCCTTACCGATTTAGATTGTAGAACTAAAAAAATTGATTGAATTCAGATGGATCTATAGGGAGGAAGGAGTTCCCAGCCTGGGTAAAGAGAGAGAGATCTTGTTTAGACCAAATAAAAATATAAAATAAAAAAATTGATGAATAACATTTGGATATACATATTAGAACTAAATAATTGATCAGGGGTGTCTGGGGGGTGGGGGTCCGAGTGGTGTGTGGGGCTGTCTGGGATGTGGGAGGGCTGTCCGGGTGGTGCGGAGGGATGTCCGGCGGGAGAGGCCTCTGGGGCAAGGGGGGCTATCCGGGGGGTGTGGGGGGGGGGGGGGGCTGTCAGGGGGTTGTAGGGTCTTCCGAGGTGAGGGCGGGGGGGGGGGGGGGGGGGTGATGTCCGGTGGGCTGGGGGGGGGGGATTTCCGATGGGTGGGCTGGCTTTCTGGGGTCAGTGTGTTGTCTGACGGGTACTGGGGGCTCTCCAGGGGTTAGGGGGGTTGTCCGAGGTGGGGGGGGGGCTGCCCGAAGTGCGTTTGGTCCCACAATGGTCACATGACACCTCCGATTGACATGTCGTCTAACCAAACATTTCACAATTAAACCACTCTTAGTTGTCATCTTATTTCATGGTATTCTGAGGTTCTTCGGCCAGTTTTGACCACCCCACACACACTTTTCAAGCACGCCAAACACCTAAAAAACACATATTCTACCATGTTGTGAGATTATCACATCTGAATGATGTTTCGTCTTTTCGTACACCTCTCGAATAATAATTAGGGTGTTTTTGTGTGATTTCAAGTCATTCCAATATCATTCGATATGTATTTGACCATAAAACACATGTTTTGGTCATTTATGACACGTGAAGTGTGTTTTCAGCCAACGCGGTCACATGACACCTTCGATTGACGTGATGTCTGCCTGACCATTTCTAATTTCATCCACCATTTGCTTTCGTCTGATTCAATGGAATTATGAGGATGTTCGGCCAGTTTTGAACACCCCACACACGCTTTTCAAACGCACCAAACACCTAAAAAACACACATTCAGCTGTGTTGTGCAAAACTCGCGTCTGAATGATGTTTTTTCTCCTCATACACTTCAATGATAATAATTAGTGTGTTTTCATGTTATTTCATGTCATTTTAATGATGTTCGGTATGCATTTGACCGTTAAACGCATGTTTTGGCCATTTACGACACACAGAGTGTGTTTTCGGCCACTGCGGTCACATGACACCTCCGATTGACATGACATATGGCCGAACATTTCACAATTCACCCACCATTTCTTTTCATCTTATTTCATGGAATTATGAGGTCCTTCAGCTGATTTTGACCACCCCAGGCACGCTTTTCAAGTGCGCCAAACACCTAACAAACACATATTCAGTCGTGATGTGCAAACCGCACGTCCGAAGGACGTGTCATCTACTCTAAAACCTCACTAATAAAAATTAGGGTGTTTTTTGTTATTAAAGTCATTATGATGTCATTTAGTATGCATTTCACTATTAAATAGATGTTTTTTCCATTTACAACATGCGGAGTGCCTTTTCAGCCACCGCGGTCACACGACACCTCTGATTGACGTGCTGTTTGGCTGACCATTTCACAGTTCACCCACCCTTTGTTTTAGTCCGATTTAAGGGTATTACGAGGTTGTTCGGCTGATTTTGACCACCCCACGCACACTTCTCAAGAGCGCCAAACACCTAAAAATAGATATTCAATCGTGTCGTGCAAACCGCACGTCCAAATGATGTTTCTTCTTTTCGTACACCTCAAGAATAATAATTAAGGTGTTTTAGTTTTATTTCAAGTCATTCCGATGTCGTTGGGTATGTATTTGACCGTAAAACAAATGTTTTGGCCATTTACAACACGCAAAGTACCTTTTTCGACCACCATGGTCACACGACACCTCCGATTGACGTACCGTCAGGCCGACCATTTCCAAATTCACCCACCCTTTGTTTTCATCGGATTTCATGGATTTACGAGGTCATTCAGCCAGTTCTGACCACCCAACGCTTGCTTTTCAAGCGCGCTAAACACCTAAAAAACACATATCCAGTCGTGTCATGCAAACCGCATGTTCGAATGACATGTCATATAGTGGTTTGAGGGAATATTTAAATCATCTTTAAGTAAGACCTTCAAGAAGGTATGATTGTAATAGATTGCAGTATTGTAAATCCCATACATAGTTTTCCCATGAAACAATTGGATTAAAAATTACAACTTTTTCATTTAACCACATTGCCGATATACTGGAGTCGTCGTAGCATCATTCAATTTTTTCACCATATCAACATCATCATTTTTATTGGATGTGTCATGTGTTCTTGTATCGAAATCTTGTTGGATGGACATCCTTTCCTTCTCATGATGACATATAAATGGAAACTGATCATATATAAAACTCTCCAATTCGAACCTTTCATTTGGGTCATCAACATTTTGAGTTTCCATTTTCTCTCCATTGTGATACCACACATAATAGTTAGTTTGGAAACCATATTTGGTTATTTGATAGCTAAAAACTTCCTGACTCACCTAAGGTCTTCCAACACAATTAGAACATGGGAAGTGTATGCGACCACTATCTGATGACTTGTCAAATGAAAAATCTAAAAATATGTTCAAATTATTATGAAAATCGTTTGAAATCTGATCAGTTTCGTACATCCAACTTCTTTCCATTCTGTAAAAAAAAATCAATAAGGCATTTCAATGATATTCAATAATATTGAAGTTCATCCAAAATAAATATTTAGGTAAATGATAATTGTTTACTTTATATAAAATCAAAACTGAAACATTAATCTGTATGATAATCATATTAAGAAACACAAAAAAAATTAAGTGTATAAATGAAAATAAGATATAGAATTTAAAATGCATATATTAAAGGATTTCCCAGTACGATATTGGAAGTGGATCAAAAAAAATCCATAAAGGTCTTGTTGGTAGTACATGAGTTTTATTCTTTAACTTCTTCAGGGAGATATGGATGAGGAGTAAGATGAGGATCACATCAAAAGTAGTTATGACCTCATCAAGTTTCAACATAACCATGTATTAAAGGATCCTAGGTTTGGGGCTAGAGATCTTAGGTTAGTAGGGTGTATTCATTGAATCATGTCACAATTAATTTTGGAGGGGGACCTTCAATAGTTATATGTATGTATTTTATTTTATTAATGTTATTAGTTCCCTAATGTACTACTCGGTCTTCACATTCATTTATTTCTGATCTCATTTTTTCTTTTTTGTGGCTATTGATAGATTTTCGCCCTTTATTTTAGGGCCTTAATACAAGACTGTGGAAGAGGATGGATCATTATTAGAAATGACCAATGTTTCCTGTAGTGGTTGTATGTTATAAACATTAATGGTTTATCATGATCCAATATATTAAGAATGTTGTTATTATTTTTGGTACGAGAAAATTTACATATTATAAATATCACATTGATTTTTATAATAATTGGATTTATTTTAACTCCCCAAATGACTTGGAGTACATTATTAATTGGGATTGAAATCTAGAGGTATGTGGAGAATCTCCATGCCTAGCCATGATTGGGTCAATTATGGCATAGATGGTAGGTGTGGTTCTAAGAATAAAGAGGCACTCATGTCCAGGGTCCAGGGAGGAGGGTGGGGGTTGTCTAGGTTCCCGGAAGGAGGGGGTTGTCCTGGTTCCAGAAAGGTGTGTTGGGGTTGTTCGGGGTCCAGGGGGGAGGGGTCTGTCCAGGGTCCAAGAAGGAGGGTGGGGGGTTGTCTGGGGTCCTGGGAGGAGGGTGGGGTGGGGGGGATGTCCTGGGTCCTGGAACGAGGGGGGTTTTCCTGGGTCCATGATATAGGGGGTTTGTCTTGGGTGGACCTAAAAACACCAAATGGGGTTCCAGTCTATAGTTTTGAGAATATATAATCCTAAGAAACAACGATTCCACCTGTAAACATGATAACTTTAAATCAGCGCCTACTGTAATTTCATGACAATTAAGGGATATGTGTTTTGTGAAAATCCTATGCATTACAGTGATGTTTGTGAATAATGGTTTTTTCCCATATGTGTTTGGAGTTCAGTAATGAGGATGATTTACTCCATTTAACCAATGTTATAATGTATTTTTAGGATAAACTCATGCATTTAAGCAGTGTTCTAGTTTATTTTTAGGTGACGAGATTTAGAAACAACGTCAAGTATGTCATTTGAACATGGTTTCTTCCATTTAACCATGTATTCATGAATTTCAAGGATGAAAGTGTTTTGAATGAGGTAATCACTACCCACTCTATAGTATGGCCAACACATAATGTGAGCATACCCACGAAACAAATCCATGTGTAAATGGGACGTTTTCAGCACCCCATTTTTCCAAACATACATTTCACCATAAGGGATAGGCCATGTATATTTACATGGTTATACAAGTCATGTACTATGTGAACATTCCCATGTACATTCCCAGGACACTTGATAATCGTAGACACCATGTCAACCATTAAACACACCATGTGAATCCTTATACCATGTCATCATTATTACAACCATTAATAACAACTTATTAAACCAAATCACTTGTAAAACATAATCATATTGAACAAAAATCAATAATAATATTGGATATATCAAGTAAAATGAAGTCATACTATCTTATATCCAAAATGACCACCCACAACCATGATTACTGGCCACAAAATTCCCCTTTCAGCCAAATCAAAAGTGAAAACAAAAACACATAGTTTCATAAAAACAAAACCAAGGAATCACATACAGATTTGATTTGTAGAAGAAAAAATTTCCTTGATTGAAGATTGATCGATATGTGGAATAATTTTGGTAGGAGGAATATTGGATTTTGGGCACCAATCCAGTGGATCGGAACTGCAATTGAGATGAGGGGAAATGGATGCCTGATCTGCATTTTGGGTAAATTTTCCCAACGGTTTTTAAAACCCATTGGGAATGTATTTCTTCATCAACGGTTTAAGTAAACCATTGGTAAAAAAGTGATATGGAAGGACATTACCTACCTTTTTGCAAAACTGTAGGTAAAAAAGTGAGTTGGAAGGCCATTACCAATGGTTTTTCAAAACTGTTGGTAAAAGCTTGTATAAAATCTTTTATACCAAGTATTTTCTAAAAATGTTGGTATACATAGCCATTCCCAACGGTTTACATAAACCGTTGGGATGTATGTTTTGGTAAAAGTGGCATTTCTAGTAGTGTATTATGGTAAAGGACAGTAGAAAAAGGATAGAAAGTGATATGACCACACAAATGAGATAATATTCTATGAGGGTAAATGTAATGGTCATGTGAAGGTTGATTAACCCAATATTAAATTTAAGAATATATATGAAGTCAAGGGATAGGGATATAAAAAGGCTATGAATGATACTTGGAGTTCTTTAGAGGATAGCTCCAGTAGATCTAACACCTCTGATATTGAAAAGAAAAAACATGAAAACCTGTGTTTTAGGATAGAAAAGTATGAGGTAAAACCAAATTATCCTATACATAATGATTATTATTCTAGTAATGAACATGAATCTAATAATGATGATAATATTACTAAGGATGAACTATTTGGGTACTGTGGAATGCTTGAGGATACCTTTAATTAACTCAAGGATAAATATAAATTATTTAAAAGACAACATGCGTTAAATGCTAATTATAAGTCTTATTTGGATATTGAGCAAGAAAAATGTTCTCAACTGTTAAATGAAAATACAGAACATAAATAATCAAATGAGCGATTTAAAAGGGATCTTGAGAAGTTTTATGTAGTTAGAAATACCTTGAATCAGTTTCATGGAAAACAAATTTCTCCAAAATATACAACTGGTCTAGGATATCAACCATGATAGAGAAGGATTGCTAAAAATAAATTTGTTCCAAAATCTGGACATTTCACTACTAGTACATGTTCTGCACCATCTTTTGAAAATCTATTCACTAAAGGACCTAGAAAAGTGTTCATATATGAAAAAATATCATTTGATTATAGGAAACCTGTGAGACAATTATGGTTTCCCAAATCGTTACTTTCTAACCTCTCTACATAAATGAAAATCTAGGTACCAATGTTACCATACAAATAATCTGTTTTGTAGGAAAATTGTTTAAAGAGATCTTGTAAAACTCTATAGTACATGGAAAATGGATGTTCAAGACATATGATAGATGACTATTCATGCTTTAAGAGCCTAATTATTGTTGATTTTGGACATGTCACATTCAGTTATAATTCTAAAGTGAATATCATAGGCTTAGGCTATATTTGTAACCATAATACTATTTTAATTTCAAAATTACTTTTTGTTGATGGGATAAAGTAAAATTTATTAAGTATATATTAGTTATGTGATGATTTTTTTAATGTTATCTTGGAAAATGAATCATGTAATGTTTTTAATTCTAAAAATTATTTAATATTCACTACTCTTAAAAATGAAATTGTATATGATTTTTATTTAAAGTCTTTAGCTAAGAAAAATATTTCATGTTTAAATGATTTTTCATAAGGAATCCTGGTTATGGAATAAGCGATTAGGAAAATGCAATGTGCACTAACTTAGGACACTTACTAGTAAAGGTTTAGTTAGAGACTTACCTAAATTAAAATTCCCACATAACAATGTTTTTAATCCTTTTCAAAAATTAAAACAACCCAATGTTTCATTCTAACTAATGAAATATGATTCTACTTCTAAACTGCTTGATTTGGTTCACAGGGATTTTTTTTGTAACATATAGAGTTTCATGTTTAAATGGGAAGGACAATTTTTATGTTCTTGTAGATGTTTTTTCCAAATATAATTGGGTGTAATTTCAAGATCACAAAAGTGAATCTTGTTCTTACTTTATTAAATATACCATGACTATATAAAATCATCATGGACTAAGAATTAACACCTCAAGAAGTGATCATGGCCTTGAGTTTGAAAATCAGGAATTTTGATCTTTTTTTTACATAATGGCTAAACTCACAATTTCTCTACTCTTATAACACCTCAACAAAATGGAATAGTATAAAGAAGAAATAGTAAACTTTAAGGTATTTTCCGGAGTATGCTAAATGAGTATAATATACCTATCTGTTTTTGTGCTGAAGTGGTTAATACATATTTTTACATCATCAATAGAGTCATAATTAGACTCTTTCTTAAGAATACCCCTTATGATCCTTGGAATAATTTGATGCCTAAGGTAAATTACTTTAGAGTTTTCCGTTTCAATGTCTTTATCCATAACCCTAAGGATAATCTTGAAAAAATTTCATCTAAGAGTGATGAAGGAATTTTCCTAAGTTACTCAATCCTTAGTAAAGAGTTTAGAGTATTCAATAAGATAAACAAATTTTTGGAAGAATATGTTCATGTTAAACTTGATAAGACTCATCCACATGAAACCAAAACCTTTGTTGGACATCTTGAGGAAGATATTTCAATTATGATCCTTAATGATAAAGACACTAAATCCTTAGTGAAAACAACTAATTTTGGAAATTTTCTAGAATATGTGCATGATGAATATGATCATTTATAAAACCATGAGGAGTCTAGTTCAACTCTTTATAGAGGTATTAGAATCTCAAGAATGATCCTGTAAATTTTGTAGTAGTTGATTTAAATAGTGGAAAACAAACTGCAGCTTCTCTGAGAAACCTCGTTGAACATCAAGCCTTTATTTCAAATATTGAACCTAAAAATATTGATGATGGTATCAATGATGAATTTTTGGTAATATCTATGAAAGAATAATTAAATTAGTTTGAATGAAACAAAGTTTGGGAATTAGTAGAATGACCTTAAGAGATTTTTACCATATGCAATAAATGGGTGTTTAGAAATAAAGTTGATGAATCTGAAAACATAGATAGAAACAAGGATAGACTAGTTGAACAAGGATATAGTCAATAATAAGTAACATAATATAAGGAAACCATTTCACATGTAGCTATAATAGAATCCATTAGGATGTTACATTCTTATACATATCATATGAATATCAAAACTTATCAAATGGATTTCAAAAGTTCATTTCTGAATGGGGTCATAATATAGGATGTATTTGTTGAACGACCCCCTGTTTTTACAAATACCAATTTTTCAAATCATTTCATTGAACTTTATAAATATTTATATGGTCTAAAAAAATCTCCAAGATCTTGGTATGATAGACACAGTTCTTTTCTTATTTCAAAAGGTTCTAATAACGGAATAGCTTATACTACTCTTTTTATTAAAACAATTTCCAAAGATGTTTTAACAGTACAAATTTATGTAGATGAAATTATTTATGGATCCACTAAAAATTATTTATGTATTAATTTCTCATAAATGATGCAAGATGAATTTGAAATGAGATTAATGGGGGAACTTAAATTTTTCTTGGATTTCTAAATTTTCAAAATAAGAATGGTATTATTTTAAATCAAAGAAAATATACTAAATATATTTTGGTTTGGATAGAAACAAAGGTAGTGATACACTTATGAGTACTACTTATAAGTTGGCACTGAGGAAACTGGTAAACCAATGGATCAAACCAATTTCAGAGGTGTGATTTGGAGTCTTCTCTATCTTACTACCAGCAAACCTGATATTATGTTCAGTGTGGAAATGTGTGCTCATTTTCAAGACAATCACAAAGAGTATCATTTAAGTATATAATGTATACTACAAACATATGACAATTTTATCCAATAGGGAAATAATTTTATTTCATAATTTATTCGGATGCCGACTTTTTCAGTTTCATGTTAGATAGAAAAAGTACGTATGGAACATGTCTCATTTTAGAAAAATCACTAGTATCATGGTGTAGTATGAAATATAATTCATTTTCATTCTCTACTGGAAAAGCTTAATATATAGATACTGGTAGTTTTTGTGCTCAAATTCTGTGCATAATGTACACTTTACTAGACTATGTGTATCAATTGAAACTTGTCTCTATAAACTATGATAATATAAGTGTTATTAACATCTCTAAAAATTCAGTATCTCATGATATGAAAAAGCACATTGATTTGAGACATCAAATCTTGAGATATCATTATCAAATATGTGATATCACTCTTTAATTCATTGACAATTAACACAAACTGGCTGATATATTAATGAAGACGTTGAGTTCTGAGAGGTTAAATTACATAAAAAATGAGTTAGGTATGATAAAATGTTAAGGTTATACCTCACCGTTGGAACCTCATCATTAGACCTTACCATTGGAACCTAACCATTGGATCCTCACAGTTTTACCTCACCATTGGAACCTCAACGTTGGAACTCACCATTAGGAGCCTCACTATTAGACCTCACCGCTGGACCTCACCGTTAGGCACCTCATTGTTCGAACCTCACCATTGGAACCTCAAAGTTCGACCTCACCGTTAGGAACCTCGCTATTGGAACCTCACCATTAGAACCTCACCATTGGACCTCACCGTTAGGAACCTCACTATTTTCACCTTATCGATAATTGAATTATCCATGACTTCGCGTTTTTCTTCGAGAATATGAAACGTTTTTTAGTATTAGTTATGTGTATTACTGTATTTTTTTCTCGATCCCTAAATGATAAAATTAAATAACACACTACATTTAGATCGACCTCTCTCTAGAACCTATTGCTCTCTAACCTCAGAACCTAACCTTCTGCTTAAACCCACAAACATCTTCAGATCGTATGGCATGATTGACGACATTGTTGGTTAGTGATGAAAGAGATGCGCCAAATCTAATGAGGCCTTGAGTTGGGTCCAGTAGTGGAAGCACAGTAATGGAAAATATGCTCAATCCACATCTGTTGAAGAGTGAAATCGTGGATGGGAAGGAACTGAGCTTGGAATGACTGATATCGAGCAGGTCTTTAGTGGTGAAGGCACTTGAAGCTCATGGTTGGGTCGAATTCTTTGAAAACATAAATGGACCTTATTATCCCAAGTTAGTAAAGGAGTTTTATGAGTTTTTGAAATTACAACAGTTTGAGAATGAAAACAAAATGTCTTATAGGGTAAATGCAGTAAGTGTGAGATTCCCCTCTGTTGAATGGCAGAGTGTTTGAGGGTACCTCATGATGGGATTTGTGATTACTAATCAGGAGTGGTTCCTCCCACTAGTGAGTTCTTCTATTATGAGTAAGTCTTAGGTGAACTGATAGGGATTAGGATCCCTAGGAATGTAATTACATCTGAAATGGAAGGATAAAATAGGGTTTTGTTTAATTTTGTTCATCATGTCTTGAGTCCTAGGAGAGGGGACTTTACTACCATGAAATATCAAGATGTATTTGTTTTTTATCTATTGAATCATGTGAAGAAGATAAATTTGTGTAGATTACTTATGATTCAATTAGAAGATATGAAAAGGCCTAGTTCTATTTCAAATGCATTGTTTCATTCTATATTGATATCCTTGATGTCAAAGGTGAAATGAGTTTCTGGAAATAAGGCGAAAACAGATGTAGAAAGGGACAAATTCTTTATTACTAAGATGATTTGCGTGTTTATAAAAAACAGCTGGAACCCTTAGAAAAGAAAATGGGTAAATGATGAGGATAAGTTGTATGAGGATTTCAACCAAGTTACTCATCCTACTAGGACTAAGGATAAGAGAGACCCTGGTCTGAAGCCTTATGAAGTGGAGCCTTCATACTCAGATGAAGAAGAAGATGTTGCTGTTATGCCAGTTAGAGAGGATTATCCTATATATGACAGGGGTGATCCGGACCTTTCTCATGCCAATTTTGTATCTTTTGGTGAGCCTTTCCCACCAAAAAGGTTCCTAGAAGGGAGACTATCCTAAGGTAAAGTAATGATGAGAAATCCAGTGATGAAGAAGGAGATCAAAATGTCTTAAGAGAAATTAGAGAGACCTCATTGGAGGAATATGACGTTGAATCTAGCCATGTTGACATTGAGACAGCTTCTGATGAAAGTGAATATGAATGTCTAAGTATCAGTCCTCTGATAGGATATACATAAATGGTAGAAATTATCTATGAAGTGGTTTCTAATTCAGTATAATCTGTAATTTATTTGGAAGTAGTTGAAGATTTTTTAGACTAAGTGGTAGTGAAACCTCTTATTGATGTAGTTGATAAAGGAGGTGTGGCAGAGGTGAATGTGGTTGGTAAGGAGAACGCTCCAAGTTATTGGAGGAACCTGTTTCCACAGGTTCAGTTGTTTTTGCTCATGGAATATAATATTGGTCACAAGACCTAGGATTTGTGGTTTTGGGCATAGATTATAGACACTCTGGTGATGAAAAGCCTTTGAGAAGTCCTCTAATTCCTTCTATTAGAGAAAATCCTATTGGGTGGCCAATGGTGCTTTTGCATGAAGACAATGTGAAAAATAATGACTTGGAATCTTTAAAATTTGATTTTAAGAGACACTATGATGAGAGACTTGTTGGGATAGAAAGATCATTTGCTCATAATCAGGAACATATAACATCTTCAGTGGAAATTCAAGATTCAACCTCTCACTCAAATCTTCTACATGAGGTAAAGGACTTGCAGAAACATATAAGAATCTTGGAAGAGTCTATGGAATCTGTGAAGAATTCTATTGAATGTTTAGACTCTTATGTAGCTTTAATGAATCATGTGGATAGAGATCTTAGATATGTCAAGAGTGTGGTTCAGTTGATGGTCACTGTTATTGAGGACATTAAGAAGTATATGGAGACACATGTGAGTGGATAGGATGCTGATATGAAGAAGCTGATTAGTGGTCTAACCAACTCTTTTAAGGGGATAATGGCTTTCACTATGGCACCTCTATGTGCATCTTCCTCCTCTTCAGCCTCTCCTCCTGTTGTTTTAGAAGCTTTCAGATTGGTTGTCAGAGAAGTAGTGGAGAACATCTCTGGTGCTAGTACCTGAAACCCCCATTCTATGACTTAGGCCATTTCCACTACAAGGTAAATTCACAAGCTTATGGGAGATTATCTAAGGGAAGCTGCTCAAGATAAGAAGTCCATAAAAGATAAATATTATTTCTACTACAAAAAGGGTGTACACTATGCAACCGATAGATAGTCACTTTATGCTGCTATTGGAAAACATGAGGATTCCACCTGTCACCCAGGCCTTTAAAAATTTGTTTAGTAGGCTTAGAGAGTTGACTCATTCCTTGGAAAAATTTATAGAGAATAAATATGACTTTATCTCAGCTATGGAAAGAGGAGGAAGAATTATTATGGATTTCTAAAATCTTATTTTACCCTTCCTCCATGTTGACTGCACTCCCATCATTGTTCCTCCAGTGTTACATTCTTCATTAGCTGCCTCAGGCTCTACGAGTGCTGCTCAATAGATGAATAATGAGCATGCCATCAGAAGCGTGACCCCTATGATTGTTCCACGATCTACTCACTGTAGGTCTACTGATGCCTCTATTGCAGTACCTCCTATACTGCTCACTGTTATCCCTAGGCCTATCCCTCCATCTTATGGACCTGACTCCTTAGCCTCAAAAGACAAATCCCCCTTGGGAATATCTGATATGGATTGAATATGGGATGTCTTATTTTATAGGGATATTTTTATACAACTTTTTATCTTGTATTTTTGCTTCATTAATAATAAAATCATCGTTTTCTCTTTTTTTTGTCATATCTTATTGTAAATCACATAGGGGGAGAGGTTTTAAGTAAGTTCTTTGTTTCTTGTAAGGGGGTATGTTTTTTAGTTAACTAGAATACTTTCATTTATATACTATTTAATATAAACATGTTTTAATTTCACTTATACAAACCTCTAAAGATATTTTTCAACTGTGCTTAACACTGATTCAAATATACTAACATAATTTGTTATTATCAAAAAGGGGGAGATTGTTGGACTCACCTGATTTGATAATCCCAAATAATGTTTCATTTATGTGATAATTATGTTTTTATTAAGATAATCGTGGGTTAATAATATTATTACTTTCTATCTAGAGATAACTATATACTTTTAATCTCACAACACTCTTGTTGAATCTTATAGTGTAAAATTTCTCTATGTATAGAAAGGTCGCTGATAGGAAGGTTACTGATTAAAGGTCAACGATAAAATGGTCATCGATGAAATGTCACCGATGAAGGTCACCGATGAAAGGTCACTGAGAGAATGGTCACCGATAGAAAGTTCACTGATAGAAAGGTCACTGATAGAAAGATCATCGATGAAAGGTCACTGAGGAAGGTCACTGATAAAGGTCACTAATGAAGGTCAACGATGAAGGTCACTGATGATGGTCACCAATGAAAGTCACCGATGAAAGGTCACCACTGAAGGCTACCATTTAGAAGATTACCATTGAAGGATACTGATGCGCTCTACCGGTGAAGCTTACTGTTGGGAACACTACTGTTACTAGCCTACCGATACTCACTCTTATACTCCATAATTTTTCAAATTTTTAAGATTATTCTATCAGTTGTATTGGTAAATTTAATGCTTCTAACATTAACTAATGATGATTGTAGACATATCAAGAGACCTTATCTGGGGACATTACGAGGTAAGAGGAGGATAACATGTGATATACTTATTCCTATTGTTCGACCTCAAATATAAAAGAGAAGACCGTGAATGGAATGAATGGAGCAGAACATATAGACGAACGCATCAGAAAGAACTTACTCGCTAGATCAAATAAGAAGCATCCAGCACTTACGTTGTGAACCTAAGAGGATCATGATGATCATTTGGGACAAAATCTCATCTGCCTTATGTGCTTCATCAACTCTCTATCAACACAATAAGTAGAAAACTCAGTTCTTGAAAGAAAGAACCTGGAGTTGAGACACTCTTTTTTTAGGAAAACTTCCAATCAATGACTCTAACCAAAAATTCTTCACACCAAGGAGTCAAGAGCTAAACTCAAAACACATAGAGCCTTTTCAACACAATCATATAATATTATCTCTATTGTGTTCTTTTATTTTACCTATTTTAGAAGTGTGTGTGTGTCTGTCTGTTACACACACTGTCTCATGTCTTTGAACTGGAGGATACTGAAAATAATCACATCAAACTTCACTTACACTTTTTTCCCACGAATAAATATGGAAGAGACCATGTGTGGTATGTATTGTTTGTTTTTTCCACAAAGGATTGTGGTAGAGGGTGTAAACCCTGGATATATTGTTAAAAACTATTGTAAAGCCTGATATAGGTTGTGTATCAAGTTTACCATTTATATAATCTGCTTGGTGGAAAGTGATCACCAAGTGGAGAGGATTAAGTCTCAATTTGAGACTAAACATCTTGTTTAACATTACTTTGCACTATATTTTTTTATATTGTGTTTTGTCTATTTTCTTCTGCTTTTAATTTCAAAAAATAGAAAACTATTTTTATGTTGATTTTGATAGATAGTTCTATTAGTGTGTGTAGGTGTTTAATTATGTAGAGTTGTTTCAATAGTTGAAGAAGTGTTTTACACTAATTCAACTGAGGACTAATCATCCTTCGAGAAACCTATTGACCAACTAAACATTTATGTCTCTACTGCCTCAATTAACTGGGCCATTTCAAAATGGGAGGATCTTTATCATAAAGGTTTTTTTAGAAATTTTACGTTGGAACTCCATTCACCCTGATCTTATGATTCCACTACGACCAATAGTTTTAAATTTGGTAAAATAGGCATCATTTTTGAATTTGGAATACCAAATATAGCTTAGGCTGAATATTTGGTATTTTTCTGAAAACCATTAATTTTTGATGAATAGTGAAAACACTTATTAGTATTTAAAAACAATGTTTTTCATTTAAATAAAATTTTACCGCTTTTGTGAACTACATTTTGAAAATCCAACATACAAGGTTTTATTGGGTAACTAAAATTTAGTTATATAAGATGAAAATAATTTTTAGTGAGTAGTATCTTTTGACTTTTATTTACCACGGTTAAAGGTAAATAGGGTAATTCAAGGTAAATATAATATTATAATAATACTAAATTACCCTAACATGTGTCTGAACCTTATTGGTTGAGTCACTTACGACCATGGAGATCCTTGGGTCGATTTTGGGACCCCATGTAGCTACTTAAGAGTGATAATGACAATTTATATTAATTAATTTAAAGTAAATACAAAAATGTCATAAACATATATCTTTTAGTAAAAAATTCATTACATGGGGTTATATAAGTTATTTATTTGAGTATAAATATTAATTTTAAAGGAAAAAATATTTCCTACATTATGGTTTTTTTATAATTTTTAGACATTAAATAATTAAAATTATTTCTGACACAATAATGATGCAGTGTGTACCTCATTAATAAACAATTTAAATAAATAAGATTATGAAGAGTAGAAAAATATCCAAAACCTATCCACTTCTTATTGGATGATTTTATTTCGAACATGAGTCCTATTTTATTTTACTTTAATTTTTTTGGACCTTTAGAAACCAAAAATCATTAAATAATAAAATAATATTTTCAAACATTCCTAAAGAGCCCCGCCTCCCCTTATAAAATGCCCTCAATGATAACCCATTCCTCAATCCTTTCAAGCCCCATGTATCATCCAGCCTCTTCCCAACTAATCTCCATACATCCCTCTCTTCATTCTATATTCCAAACCTTAGGAATATGGCACTTGAACTAAAATGTTTGGTTCAATCCAACGGGAAATACCTGATTTAAAGGTAACATCTTCTCTTAAGTTCGTTTCTTTTATTTTACTTCTCCAACCCCCTAAACTATCTTTATTTCTTTCTTTTATTAAAACAAAAATATATTCAATATAATATCATTTTCTTATGGGATGGATTCCAACTACAAATCCACACACCTCCATCTAATGGATATGAACATATTGTTTCGGTGGACGATGAACTACTACCTCACAAAACGATGATTGTTCAAACATCTTCAACCGCATCTCATGGTGGCCATTATGATGGAATTGTATTTATATGTGATATATATTATATTTATATTTTTTATATTCTTATATATTTTCCATTTATAGAATACCATTATGGTTTCCATTGTGGGTAAAAAGGATAATTTCATTTGAGGAAGTACGGATTATCACCCCCTCAAAGTGATATGACACATTAATGAAATATGTGGGACATATAAAGGATGGATTTAATGATATTATATATTATAATATACTGGAATTAT
The DNA here is from genome assembly GCA_963277665.1 of Viscum album. Lineage (NCBI taxonomy): Eukaryota > Viridiplantae > Streptophyta > Magnoliopsida > Santalales > Viscaceae > Viscum > Viscum album. The sequence goes on along the minus strand of OY728167.1, from coordinate 547,922,936 downwards.
AATATAAATATGTATCATTAAGTTTTCATTCCAATAAATATGAAATAGAAAGGAAATTTGCATTCATGCCTCTGTACGACTTACCATCTCCATGAACGGTGCATTTAATTTATTATCTCCAAATGTTATATACTATAATAAATACATATATATTCTGGATATATATTATATATATGTTATCTAAATCATTAATATATATTTGGATATAATTTACTTTTGACCACATGGAAAACTTGTAAATATAAGAATTTCATTTTTGACTCAAGTACCAAATTTCGACAAAACGACCATTATTAACTTAAATGATCACATAATTTTTATAACATGGTAATAAGTGATATAAAAGGAATAATAGACCTGAAAAAGATTCTTAATAATCTAGAATTTTACTTTTGCTTTTTATTTAGGATATTATAGAATGAACGAATATTGTCGGACACGAGGTAAGTGAATTCGTCTCAATCTTCTCTCATTGAGGCATATTTTGATTTATACATATCATTATTTTATACGTTGTATCAACTTGTTTGACTTTTACATTTATTAAAAAGCATAATTTCTTTTACAATTCATTTTACTAAACAAAATAAGGAATATTTCTAACGTTTGTGGCGACAATGACCACTCCAACGCCGTAATCGTTAGTTGGCTTCCTCTATAAGCCTTAATGTTTTTTAAAATGAAAAAGAATCCCCATATTCTTTTTTTGGGTGTTTTGGTATTGAAAATGGTTTTTGAAATGGATTTATTATTTCAATATCATTAAATTATTTCTTGGGATTGAAAATTAAATGTCATTAGTGGAATGTTTATATTTTCAATATTTTATGTGTTATGACTTTATAATGGTACATGGACATTTGACGAGTGGTTACATGATAAACCAATTCACGACTGGTGTCATGACAAACCAGGATGGGTGGTTACGTTATAAAATCTAATTAATTGGGTGTGGAAGTCAAACGTATGTCTATTCCATTTAGTGAGATGTGTGGTAGTCGACCGTATGGTTATTCCATTTAAGTATGTTTATGTCCCATGTTACGTTTATATGTAATGTGTTCTTTCTAAGGGTTTTATGGAAATATTTTGGTTACAAAAGGGTAATAAATGATATTTTATTATGTAAAGAGTATTTACTACTTCATAATGGTAATAATTATTACTTATGATAAAGTATTCATGGTTTACTTGTTGTATAGAAAAATTAACAGTTTTCGATCTTTGTGTATCACTTACTAAGATTTTTATGATCATCGCTTGTTTTTCTTAAAATGTTTTTCACATGACATAAAGATGAATAGGGTAAATAGTTGGATCAAGGAAAATTCATTCTATATAAAACATGGAACTAGACATAACTCTTATTTTAATGATTTTTTATTTTATAAAAAAATAGATAATGAGTAGAAGTGTCTACATGTAATTCTTAAGATGTAATGTAATAGTCATGGACTAATTCTCTAAAACTCTAATCCTGAAAAGATCCTCAATGTGAATTATTAACTTAATTAATTATTTTGTAATGTTTGAGGATGGTTAAATATAGTTTCAGTTTGAAATAATGTTTCATCACTTATTAATCTAAAAATTATATTACGGATAAACTCTAGACCAAGGAATGATCTATGTGAAAATAATTGGATGAAGTATTTTTGTATCTTGGATGTATTGAAGATCATTGTTAAAGGATATTTATTGATTAATACTTTTTCAAGGATTTCCAACATATTTATTTTGGAAATAATATTAATATTATTTTAGAAATGGATAACATGCTTGCATTATAAAAAACCATAAAATTTGAAAAGGTCGTGGGACATGAACCCATGACCGAAGGACAATAAGGGTTTGACTGAAACTTATGACCTATATAATGTTTCAGTTAATATAAAATTGTTCTTAGTTGAGAAATTTTATGAATAGATACTAATGACAAGTTATAAGTGTTAATTTTTAGGTTTATATATTAATGTGATTATTATATTAGTTTTGTTGAATATTTAGAGACAAATAGTATTAATTTTCACTCATTTATAGCACTTAATATCCTCTGGAAATTATTTTGGTGCTTTAGGAATCAAAATTCATTTTTGAATGAATTGTAAAATTATTCAAAGAACAACAAAATTTTGAAATTATGTTTATATAAATATATCAAGTAACTATACATAGGATGAAAAATAATTACAAAATATTACAAAAATTACATAGAAATAAAATGTTTTCCAAATAACATAACTTTTTTTTGAATCAATGGTCTTCTAAATCATTAATGATTTATGGACTTTGGGCCCTTAACATTATATTCGTCATTTAATTTTTTATTAATGATTACTTCAATCACTTCCTATATAAAGTAGGAACATTGTATTTGATAGAATATGTGACATGCTACACCAAGAGCATAAGGGAATTGTAACAACCCATTATTTTATCAATTAAAATCCACTTATTATAATTATTTCATATGATGTAATCACATAAAATCACATAGATAACAGAATGCAGACTTTATAAATAATAAATTAATGAAATAAATGGTGTTTCAAGAAGATAAGGAACCTATACAGAGGAAATAAAAACTTGAACTTAATGTGACCATTTTGAATAGTAAACTAGCCAATTGAATACTCACCTCACACATGAAAGTATAAATAAAAATTGACCATATTATAATTTAAAATATGATATAATTATATCATAGTATAAGTAAATAATTATATTAAAATTTATTAATTAAGTGCTTTAATTTTTGTATGCCATAAATATTTAATTACAATTTTATGATTAATATGATAACTTAGAAGAAAATTTATTTTCATAACATTTATTCATAAATTAATATTTTGTTGTATTATTATTATATGATAATTTTATGAGACCGTAATTAAATTTTCAATGTGTTATAAAATCAGTTATAATTTCAAAATCCTTATTTTTCTAGTAAATTATGATTTTAATTAAAAATTAAACATCGCATATTTAGAAAATTATTTTTAATATTTTATTCATTTTTAATTCTAGACATCAATAAATTTTTACGGTGAATTATTTGGTTTTTTATGAAATACATGAATTTTTGGTGAATAGTAAAATACAATAATTTAAGGTATCTATACATTTTAAGTTAAATATAATATAACATGAATCATCTCTGTTGTAAGAATCATAATATAGAATTTCCCTTAATTATATTAATATTTTTGTTGATAATTCTTAAAAAATGTATAGCCTTGATCCAAAATAATAAACTAATTATTAAAACAATGAGAAAACAATTATCTCCTCCACTATAAGTACCACCTATTCTCCTCACACTTATCAATCATTGAGACTTGTCCAAATTCTGATCAAATCTTCTCATAGGATGTTCCCCCACATCCAATATATTTTGGTCTAAACAAAAGACCAAAACCAATCCCATATGGAGGTTCTTAAGAAGAAGAAATCAAGAGGTAAAATCCTCTTCATTTTCTTTTAATTTATTTTCAAGTTCATTTATTTTTATTTTACTATCCTCAAATACCCCCATAAAAATGGAATTATAATTCTGGTGCCCTAAATATAATAAAATTTCATTATTCTTATGGAATAATTCATCATCATCTCTCAAAATACCTCCTTTTATACTATTAATGAAAACATTCTTCGTGATGTGTTAATTTATAACATTCAAGGGTGACGATGTTTTGAATTCCCATTAACATCTTCAACGATGGTCATGAAAAAAAAATTATGGTTGAAAAAGATTATAATATATGTATTATATCATATTTTATTTTATGGAATTATTTTATATAAATTATAATATTCTATATAATAAAATGAGTTCGTTGTGATCGAAAACCGCCAAAATAAACCCAAACGATTATCATTAACTGTTTATCTGTTTATTCATCCTCATTATATAAAACCAAATAGTATATAAGAAAACATTAACCTATTTAAAATAAAAAAATAATATAAATTTTCAATTTTGAATAATTATCCCCACTTTACACAACCTTTCGTACATGTATACAGGTAAACTGATCAAGAATACCAAGAAATCCAACACTCCCGAATGATGAAATTGAACACTATAACTCTTCAAAAAGAACATTAATGAACATAATAAAATTTTATTAAATAAATTAAATATATAATAGGTTTTATAATTATTAATTAATTAATCTATTTTTTTATTTAGGAAATCATGATAAGGTGAAAAACACCATTGAACATAAGGTAAGGGATTCTACCCAAACCTCAATTATTCCATTGGGTTATTAATTCTCTCTTTTTACCAAAATGATATTATATTTTTATGTAAATAATCTAAATTTTATTTATATTTCCCAAAATTTTGTATCAAGATCCTTTCAACCATATTTTTCATGGATATACATGTTTTAAAAACGTTCCCTACTCAATTATTTCTGATATGCCATCCAGATTTAAGGGAAATTCCCTGATTCTTACACATTTTCTTGTTCTCTCCATAATATGTTTTAATCCAATATTATTTCCATAAAATATCTGTTTTTTCATTTTAAAATATTCATGGTTCACTTCATGTTTTATATGAAAAATTATTCCCTTTTCGGCTTAAAATGCACATTAATATTTTCCATAAACCGTAGTAAAAGGTTATATTTCTATATTTTATTATTTTCCATTTTTAAATAAATTCACTTCATTTTGACATCAAATATCATGATCCTTTAGAATTTTCACTTATGAATTCCCATTTATAATTAAAATACTTTATTTCATGGAAACTGTTGTCATATTCCCCTATGTTATTCCTTTTTTAACATGATTATGATACCTAATTATTACCATGGGTAACCCTTATGTTAATATTTGATTCATTATGAATGAATTACCATGTGGAAGACATAGTTATGAACATGTTATTATGAGTTCAACCAGATAAAACTCCAATACATTGGGTAATTATTAATCTCATGGGACATCATGCGCAACAATCTTGTTGGTTATCCTTGACTCGTGATCCATGTGCAACGATCTTGGTAGTTAACATTCACTCATGATCCTTCATGTAAAATTATCCATGAATAATGATTATTTTATGTGGTATGATGTTTCTAAATCACTTATTATACCACACTTACATAAGTAATGGTTCCTTTTTATATACATGCTTTTTATTTCACCTTATTATGCTTTCTAACCAATGTTATATGCTTTATTATTATGTTTATTCAAATAATAGGATATTTAGCTCTTCCATTTTTTAATGTTTTATATAGGCAATTCTATGAATATGTATGGGATCCTAGGAATTTAGGAACTCATAATGGATGATAAATAAAAAATGTTTTATTTAATCCCATGTTTTCAATTTTATTTACCTTGTCTTCCAATGACACTAGAATTTACGATCGTTGGCTTGTAATTTGATAGTTAATTATGTATAAAATCTACCAATAATATGTTAAAAATGATAGGGTATCTATAGTGGGTTTCTAAGTATGTTCTAGTTATTTTTGTAGATTATAAATAGAGTAATTCAGTAATAACCTTGTGAATAATACGTAGTATGAGAAAACATACCTAAATATTGGTTTGTAGAGAGTTAGTGATTTATCAAGAAAATACATCCCTATATAGATACAACATTTGTATCTGGTTATAGAAAAACTAGACCTTGGATTAACATCTCTGAAAATCTCTTCCATGTCTATCTTTGGGAAACATGGTACATGAAAACAAGACTTACTACACACCTGGTTTGATACTCTAGGGTGAATTAATTTGTTGAATTTTTAATCTCATTATGAACAACTATTAAGGGAACAAAAAAAAATTCAATAAGAGTATATGTATGGAAAAAAACCTTGTATAACCTATACTGAAACATAAGAATCAAAAGTTAGGATGTCCAGATCTTTTAAATTTTAATCCATTTTTGGTTTAGTTTTTCTTTTTTATATGATTATTAGCTATGCATACAATTCCACTAATTACACTTTATTTTCATAGTTAATAGTGGAAAATTGAAGAACACGTGCCCACAATCAATTTTATAGGCAATGTTTCTATTTATCTTATGATATAGGAAATATGATGAGAATTTGTGATCAAAATTGATGACCGTACATGCTCAACTTCCTCAAGTTATGAATAATATCATGAATCTCATAGAACACCATCCTTCTCCAAAGAATGAAAAAGTTGCTTTGAAATAAATCTTGCGGAAAATTATTCATATGTTTAGTAGATATTTGGATCCTCTCCACATAGAATATTATATTAAATCTATTCAAAAGATATTATTCATCCTCCAGTGCTCATAATAAGGGAATTTTGTGATGGCAGTATATAATTTTTTATGGAGAAGCTAATCTATGGTGGACACCAATCGAAAATATGATGTACAAGGGTGAAATTGATTCCATTAATTTGTATGAGTATATGAAATTATTTTTTATAATTATTTCCCCCAAAACCTCTATCTCATGATTGAAAGACTATTCCTCAGATTTAAAAATAAGGAAGACGAGTCTATCGGGGTGTTTGAAGAAAACAATACAAGGAATTATAGATATGCCTTAGAATTTTTCCTGAACACCAAAATCATAGGGGATAACTTCTTTAGTGGACCAAATATTGGTTTATGAAAAATGTAGATGATTCGATACTTTGAGATTTATGAGTACTTTGTCTACTATTCCCTCGTGGTTGAAATGGAGATCAGAGACACTCACTAGTCTCGTGGGCCTAGAGAAAAAAGAATCATTAAATTGATGCTAATATTAGTGGATCCGAAAATAAATCCCATGATATAAATAAGATTGAATATCCCACACGTCAAAATTGTGGGAATAAGCATCATGTGAATTGTTTAAAGGGAACCGGTAAATGCTTCAAATGTGGAGGAATAGGGTATCTAGCAAATAACTACAGAAGGGATATGAATAATTGCACAAATGTGGAAGAATAAATGAATGTTTAGATCAACACTCAGCCTAAATTGTATTTTTAAAACAGCAATAAACATTAGAACATTTCAAACCAATTCCCTATACACAGGGTTTTCAGAGGTAGCCAATAAAAACCTCCAATGAATCATATAAGGTAGTATGCTATCACTACTGCTGATGTGGAGCCAGAAAAAGATGTGGTGATAAGTATGATGTTAATTCATTCAACAGTATTGGATTTACTATTTTATTATGGTTCTCTGCATTCATTCATATTGTATTGGTTCATTATAACTATTCAAACACCACCTCAAAATATGGAGGTTGGGCTATCTGTGAGGACAAAAAATGAGGAAATTATTGAATCAAAGTTATATAACTCCTCTCTAGTAAATCTTTTTGGATCAAACCTACCAAAAAATATCATCTTATTTCCTTTGGTTGAGTTCGATTATATATTTATCATCTATTGGCTATATTTATTCTATTAAAAAATAAAAAATATCAGGAAAGGGATATCACTCTTCACATCCAAATGCATCCTCTAATTTTGTACATGTGTAAGGAGGAGTGTGAATCATAAATAAAATTATTCTCTCAAATGGGTATATTAATTTTTTTTATGATCATAATATATAGATCAAATGATTGTGAAAAAAGAGAGAATCGTTGTAGATCACCTGACTATTGCAAGGGACTACACAGATTTGTTCCCCTGATAATTGCCTCATCTTCCTCCTATCTGATAGGTTGATTTATCATTTGAAAATATTCCTATATCTCTCCCAATATCATATAATCCTTATATAATGTCCACTATAGAGATGGAATATCTGAAGAAGCAGTTACATGGGAATATAGACTCGGGTTTTGAATGACCGAGTGCTTCAGCAAGGGGTGAACTGGTCCTCTTCGTTAAGAAGAAGTATGGATCAATTAACCTCTATATTTATTGTCATGAGTTCAAAAAAATAATGATAAAGAACATGTATCCCATGTCTCAGAAAGATGAATTTTTCTATCAATTACACTGGGCCATTTATTTCCCTAAGGTAGACCTTCATCCGGGATATCATCACTTAAAGGTGAGGAAGGAAGATATTCCAAAGAATTCCTTTTGAACGAGGTATGGAAACTATGAGTTTATAGTGATGTGTTACAGACTCACTAATTCACTAAAAAATTTCATGGATTCATTGAGTATAGAATTTTGAGATTACCTCGAAAAATTTGTGGTAGTCATTATCAATAATATATTGATATACACAATGATCAAGGAGGAACACAAAGATCATTTAAATATTTTGATAAATATATTATGATGGTATAAACTATATTAATATTACAAAAAATGTGATTTCACGATGAAGAAAGTATCATTATTAGGTCATGTCATCACCAGCAAATGGATATCTATGGACCCTTCCAAGATAAACGAAATAAAAGAGTGGCTCATGCCAACATCTATAATGGAGTTCCATAGTTTCCATGTCCTTGATGGGTGTTACTGACGATTTTTGAATAAAAGATCATAATTTTCAAACCTAAAAACTAAGACGACACATAAGGGAGAGATATTTTTAATGACTCAATACTGTGAGAAAATCATTAACGATCTCAAGAATATTCTTATAACTGTGCCAATACTCACACTCCCTAAAATTGGACAACCCTTTTTACTTTATAACAATTATTCAAAAAATGATTAGGTTGTGTAATGATTAAAAATGATAATGTGATACCCTATGCCTCATGGAAGTAGAAAATCCATGAGAAAAAACTGTCCTACACATGATTTGGAGTTAACAGTTGTGATCTTCACGTTGAAAATATGGAAGCATTATATCTATGGAGAGAATTGTGTGATATATACTAATCATAAGATTCTCAAATATATATTCACATAGAATGATCTTAATATGTGTCATCAAATATTGTTATATCTTATCAACAATTTTGGATTCTCAATCAACAACCATATTGGTAAAGAAAATAAGGGATCATATGCTCAAAGTAGAAATGATCTTGAGTCTTTATATATCAATAGAATTGATAAGGGTCCAATCATCTTAGATTTCCAATGGATTGATATTGGAATCATTAAGGACGAAAAATAATCAATCCTTTCTCAAATTATTACTCAACCATCACTTATGAATAAAATAATTGATTCTCAAAGGAATGATGTGGAAACTCAAGAAAGTATGGAAACAATTTGAAATGTGAAATCCTTCATGTTCATGATCAATGAAGATGGATTCATAGGATTTGGGTCGTGAATATGTGAACCATCCGATTTGGAGATAACAAAGGAGCTTCTAAATGATTCACATAGCTCAACCTTCTCTATTCACCCTACGAGCATAAGGATGTATCCAGTTCTCTATGATAAAAATTGGTGAAAAATTATGTCGGTGATTGCCTAATATACATCAAAGTTCTTGGTTTGTTAGTAAGTGAAGGATGGTAGAAAAAATTATAAAGCATTGATGAAACCATTACCCATACCATCAAAGTAATAGGGAAACATCATCATGGACTTTATCATTGGAAATCCAAAGACGTAATGATGGAACAATTCTATATGAGTTTTTTTTAATTTTCTGACAAGTACATCTCACTTTAAGTAAATTCAAGAGAAATTATAATTAGATAAACTAGCATGGATATATATGAAAATGGGTGTAAGGATGCATGAATTTCCACTATCAATTATATTCTATTGATATATTTGACTCTCATTGATGTTCTAGAAAATTATCCAACATGCTCTTTGCACTATGTTGAACATCAGTAAGGACTATCATCCTCCAACATATGGAAAATATGAGAAAACTTTTCAAAAAATGGTATACATGTTCATATCATGGTAAGTGGATTTCAAAGGAGGATGAGACCTACATTTGCATCAGGTTGAGTTCTATTAAATCTAATGTTTCCACTAAAGAATCAAAATGGATTCATATGAATCCATTTAAGGGAATAGGTGGAGAACGCCGTCATTCTGGGATGCATTTGGTGATTGTAAGATGCTAGGACCTGAAATGGTCGATGAACTGGAGTAAAAGATTAAAAACCATCAACATCACATCATGGTAGCCCAATGTTGGCAGAATATTTATGCAGGTAGTCATTGATGGGTCATTGAGTTTAAAGATGGATACATGGTATACTATTAAAATATCTCTATGGAATAAGGTCATGAGATTTGGGAAGAAAGGAAATATAATTCATAGGTACATTGGCCCCTTTGAAGTTCTTGATCGTGTCGAAGCTATGGCCTGTCGACTAACACATCCACCTACCATGATTCAATCCCCTGATTTATTAAATGTATCCATCTTATGGAAGTAAATTCTAGATCTCTCACATGTACTAAATTCAGAGGTGGTATAATTGGAAAATGATCTCTCTCACACAGAGTAGCTAGTTAAGATCTTGGATCATAGAGATATAGATCTACACAACAATAAAACTCACCTGTTTAAAGTACTGTGGCATAACAATAAGTATGATGAGGCAAGATTGGAACTATAGGAAGCAATTATAGAAATGTACCCACACTTGTTTTCAACATGGAATGTAAAATGAAATTTTATTTGTGAAATTTCATAAGGGGGAAGACTATATCATCCCAAGGTTTTATCAATGAAAATTCCTTTCTTATAATTATTTAATATTTTATAATTATATAAAATCAGATATATAAAATAATAAAAACATTATTAATGATGAATGAATGAAATTAGAGGTGGTTTTAGTATTTAAGGAACCCATACTGATGGAAGAATAACATGTCCTTCGGAATAGAATGAGACTCTTATGAATAATAAACAAGTTAATTGAATATTAAACTCACCAATGACAGTATAAATAAAATTTCTCCATCTTACAAATGAAACTATCATATAATTATGTAATTTTATAAGTAAATAAAAATTTAATGATTTATTAATTAATTGTTGGTATTTTTGTAAGTCATTAATATTTAATTAATTTTTTTGATTAATTTAATAATTTAAATGAAAATTTATTTTCATAAAATGTATTCATAAATTAATATTTTGATGTCTTATTATTATAATATAATTTTATTATGTCTTTGTAAATTTTTCATTCTTTTATAACATTAGTAAAAATTTTAAAATCTGATTTTTTTGACTAAATTAGGATTTAAATTAAAAATTAAATTTCACATATATATATATATATATATATTAAAAATATGTATTTAATTTTTGAGTTCTACATGTCAAATAATGTATGGGGGTATTTTTTGGATTTTTCTATAATACTTGATTTTTTGGAATAGTAAAATTTGGTAATTTACGATGTTTTTAAATTATAAGTTAATAACACTATTAATTGAGTCATCACTAATGTAAGACCCATAATATCATACTTAACTTCATTATTTTAAACTTTATTGTGATAATTCTCAAACCTTACATAGTCTTGAGCGAAAATATTTAACTAATGATTAAAATAATGGGAAAACACCCATCTCATCCACTATAAATACCACCCTTCACCACCTATTCTCCCCACACCTCTCAAGCCTTGAGCCTTGTCAAAATTCTTCTAAAATATCATCCTATCCCCCTCTGTCACTTCCATGATATTATGGTCTTAGAAAAAGTAAATCCAATCCTATATGGTGGTTCTCAAGAAAAATGAATCAAGAACTAAAACCCCCTTTCTATTATTTAAATTTATTTTCATGTACCTTCCATTTAATTTTCTCTCATCACCTCCCTTCATCCAAATGGTATAATAACTAATATGACTTATATGTAATAGAATTTTATTATGATAATGAATTAATGCGTCAACATCACTCTTTACCCCTCCTTTTATTCAAATAATGAACACATCGTCTGTGATGTGTTGATTTATCGCATTCATGGAGGACGAAGATTTCAACTTCCATTAATGTCATCAATGTTGGTCATGAAACCATATTTATTTTAGAACAAGATTATAATATATGAATTATATATTATGTGATGTTCTAGAATCTTTTTATACACATGATATTAATCTATATAACAAAATGAGTTCAATGTGATCGAAAAGAACCAAAATAAACCCAAGAAATTATCATTAACAATTTATCTAATGATTAATCTCTATGCCATAAAACCAAAAGATATATAAGAAAAATATAACCTTTTTAATATCATAAATATCATATAGGTTCTATTCTAGATAATTACCCCCACATTACACGACCTATAGTACATGAATACAAGTAAACCGATCATGAAAAAAAGGAAAAAAATGCTCTCTAACGATGAAATTAAACAATATAACTCATCATAAAGTCCATGAATGAACACAATAAAATTATACTAAATAAATTAAAAGTATAATAGTTTCTAGAATAATTAATTAATGAATCTAATTTTATTATTCATGACATTACGTGTAATGCCTCGGAATTCGATGATTTTTTTAAAATTTAAATGGGAATATTTTTGAGACCCATAACTAAGAAGGAGTGTGATTATGAGGCCTAGAGTTCCCAGAATGATCCATTAAAAAATTGCAATTTTTAAAGAGCACGGGTAAGAGATATCCCTGATAAACGTGTAATAACACATAAAAAGGAGCTCAGATCAGAAATTTGAGGGCACCATAGTGTTAAGGATTGAGGGTTTACCCTAGGAATGACTTAAGTTTACTTAGTATGGGACACCAATCAGAAAACCCGAAAATGGAATAACCGCAACTAAAATAAATAATAAAATTATTTTATTTTTCAAATACTTATAACACATGAACAGTTAATCGGATTTATAATCTGAGACCACCATTGAGCTCGTGAGGTTATGGTTTCTTTATGTAGAGCCTAACATTGGATGGTGCGGGTCTATAGTGGAAAGTAGTTTTTGGACATGAATAAAATAATTGAATAAAGTTATTTTATTTTCAAATTCATAGACCTCATTAACGGTAAATCATATTGAAAATCTGAGAGTACCATTGAGTTCGTGATGGTATGCTTCCATTTGTTGGAGCTTAACATCTGCCAGTGTGGGACAACTGTGAAAGTGGGTTTTTGGGATGTAACTCTAAATAAAACAATTTAAATACAATTTATTTTATTTTCAAACCCAATAACTCACAAATGGAAACTCAGATTAAAATTTTGATTCCACTGTTGGGTTCGTAATGAGATTTTCTAATTTAAAAGGACTTAACCTTGACTGGCGCAGGTTGAGGGAAAAATTTGTTTTTAGTCATTTTAAGGAAATTTAAAATAAACTTAAATATATTTTTTTATTAGAAATTGTTTCGCTGAAACGCAGCGATCAGCAGACTATTTCATTCCTTAAATGGAACCGAGTAGGGACGTTTTGATGCAAAGGAATATAAATATTGTTTGAAAAATGAAACAACATAACATTGGCGACATAGCATAATAGAAACGATGTGATGTTTTTTCCCCATTTAATCGGATAACAAGAGTTGGAGATAATATTTGGATCTTGCAAATCCATGTGTGTCTCTCCATGAAATATCTCCATTGACGCACACCGACGAATCGGAAAGCGGCAACGATACCCTTGGAGAGAGAATTAGAACCGGAGATCAAAGGAAGATGACAAACGATCAATCTCGAGAAATATCCTTTCCTATGTAGGGTTTTTATGCTTCTATATGTCGATTTTTTTTCCCTGTTATTTATTTTAAACGACGAATGTAGGTTAACTCACGAACAAGTAACCCACAGATTGATCGTTCATGCGGGATGGTTAATGATCTGGGATAAAGGGGATATCAATCTTAGTGATTATTCCAACTTATTTTGGTCATTTGTGATTCATCTAACATGAACACATCTGAGTCAACATGATCAAGGACACGAATCAGTCTTTGGGAGTCTTTTGTGTGACTCCTTCCCCTATTCTCTTTTTGAATTTTCCCGTACTTCTTGGTGCAACGGTCGGTATCACATCAGCCAAGGATGAACCATGCGGACGGGTCGTGACCAAGCGAGCCATAGAACTGGTGAGAGGCCACGACATGAGGCCATGGTGGAGGAAGGAGTCCATGGAACCTAACTTCAGTGGCGGCACCAGGCCACAACATCCTAGCCGTGGTGGCAGTAGAAGTTTCCAAGATAGATTCTGATGACTCGAGACCAGTGTATGCGGCCACCTGGAAATGTTGGAGGCACCACACAGCACAAGGTCGAGGTACGCACACTGTGATAGTGAGCTGGACCCACATCTAAGCCTCAGGTCACACAGATGTACTTTTCAGCATGAAGGGAACGATTCTGGAGGGCAGTGCCGCTCGACCAATGCATTTGAGGAGAGACGCACTTCTACGGGATGAGACGTGAGGAAAGGGGGATTCCGGATTCTACTTACCACGTGCAGTACATACTGGATGCCTAGTGGGAGTTCAGGTCGGGGGATGGCCGGCCTACCCTATGTGCTTTTCCAGTGGAATCAACTGCACCGATGGTCAGCCCAGGGTGGAGAAGAGATGGTCCACCGATGTGGTTTGGACCGACGAGACCAACCGGACCACAGGGTTTCCCCGGCTGGGAATGAACTAGCATGCTAGTTGTATTCCAAGTTGGATGAAACCGGGTCATGAGGTAACCCAGGGGGGATGGACCCACTACCGAACCAGGCTGGGTCTATTAAGGCCTAATGGGCCTAGCCCAACGGTCCTCTCGGACCTGACCATCCAATACTCCACCGGGTCTGGACATGTCGAACTGGGTCAGGTCATGAGGGACCCCCGAGGTGGTTTGGTAGGGTCAGTCTGACCAAATTGGATCGGGCTTGGACACAACTAGCCCCAATTTACAAAAACTCCTATATCATTAGAACTGGGTGTTCGATTGATTTGTGATGAGACGTTCCTTTGGGAATAATCTAACTGATATTTTGCGGTATTTGTGATATTACGGATTGTCTGAGGAGTATATTCTCCCAAAATCAAGCATACTATGAGTAAGAATCCCAAAATGGATATGAGTGGAAGAATATGACAAGTAGGTCTTAGTGATCTAGCTGGAAAAGAGAGGAAAGGGTCTTAGTGATCCAACTTTCCCATAGAAGGGTGGGTCTTAGTGATCCAGCTGGCCCAAACAAAAGCTGATCTTTTGGATCCAGCAGTTCAAGAGACAAGCGGGTATTAGGGATCCAGCTGTATAAGAGATGAGTAGGTCTAAGTGATCCAACTGACCCAGAGAGGATCTGTTCTATGTGATCTAGCTTTGCCAATGATGAGCAGGTCTAAGTGATCCAACTACCTCATAGATGAGCAGGTCTAAGTGATCCAAATGGTCCCAGAGAAGAGCAGGTCTCAGTGATCCTGAAAACCTAGGTGATGGGCAGGACTAAATGATGAATCCCTTAGTAGTACCAATGTTCAACTTTATGACTAATAATTATAATTCCAATACTTTGAGTTATACATGGTGTGAGCTATTATTATTTGTGATCATGTTTCATGATTTTCCTTTTGGGTTTTAATTTTTTTTCATTCCTTTGTTGTTTGGGGTCCCTACTGAGTATTGTGTTACTCACCCCTGAACAGGATTCTCCTACATGTCTCGTGTTCCATGTAGGTGATCTATGCTTTGACGGATACCTTGGTGGTCTGGGACCAGGTGGTGCTCAATGGGATGGGATAGATGGGCGTACTTCTATGGCTATAGGCAGCTACCCTTCACCTACCCGTTAGGTGGTGTCTCGGTCCAAAGGACCATTGATGTTGCACTATCCTTTGTGGTTTTGGGTTTGTTATTTGGCCCCTTTTTACTTTCAATTTGTATTATAATCTCAATAGTTGTCTCAGTGATAGTTTTGGTTTCCTTTGTGTTTACTTTCCGAAATTTGAGCTTTTTGCATGTGTACAGGTTTATACTCTCAGTATTATACTCATAATACTAGTCTTCATCCCTTGGATCATGGAAGGAGGGATTCGGGTTGTCACGGATCGAGCCATAGGGTATGGGTTGTAGAACATTGTTATCATAGTGCGGTCGGTTCTACTAGAATAAATGAGAGTCTATAAATGTTTTTGGGGAAATGGTGTTAAGTGTTTCAGGTACGGATTTCTAGCCAGGGATTCTAGTGTAGGTGTAGAGGCCAATGTATCCATAAACCAAGACCCTGAATTCTTCATTCTAACTCAGTACATGAAAACAATGGTTGCAAGCGTCTTTGACTGCTTTTCGCATTATATTTTTTGAGTTAGTGTCATCTCACTAGGTATAATATATTAATCATGGTTCATTTTGAAAACCTTCAAGATGCCTCCACATAGACAGCCTCCCAAGAATCTGGTGCATGACCACTAGGATAGTCCACAGAGTATAGAAGATCTGGTACATAGACTGTTGCCCGAGATGGTACCTTTATGCAGTGTCCTAGCGATACCATTTCCCATCAGTGAGTAGTTACTACTGGCGCTAACAGTAGAGAATGATTGTTGGATCAGTACCTTATATGAGTTCTAGAGATAGAGACCTCCCATGTTAAGGGGAGAGAAAGATCCTTAGGTCATTGAGGATTGGTCGGAGGTGATGATGTGAGTCTTGTGCTAAGTGAGGATGCTAGTTGAACAGATTGCAGTCCTTATAGTGAGCCTTCTACATGGTTTAACAGGGAAATGATGGGGATTGGATTAACTGATCTTACGATGAGTTGACTTTTCCATTGACAGGCCTTGACAACCTCTACCAATTAATGTAAAATTTCCATAAAATCTGAGTGATATGCGTTCCGAAGAGCTTCTTCGTCTTTGGTGGGATGACATGTTAGTAGCTGAGTATACTTCGAGGCATACCAAGCCTTCCAGGTATTCAATGAATATGATACGAAAAGTTCTTGAATGTTCGGACCACCGAGATAGATTTTTTAAGGTACATATGAACCATAACTATTCCTATATTCATTCCTAATTAAGATCGGGTTATAGAGAGAACCTTTGTGGTTGAATGTCCTTTGGCAGAACAGATTCATCCGGTGGATTTCAGCAATGGGAAAGTAGGAACATATTAATCTATATGGTGGCAGACATGGAAGAGGAGTTGGGAGAGTAGTAAATGGTGGTATAAAATTTGGCATGTTACAACCACCACACCAATGTGGTCAACACCAGGATCAGAGAGATAGAAGATAGGGGAAGGGGTAGTTGCATGTGACCATCATTACACACATTATAGTGGATGTTTTGAGACGAGTGCATAGTTTCCTCTAGTGGTGGATGGGTATGAGGATGTCCTTCCAGAGGATGTTCCAGGAGTACCTCGGTGCAGAGAGGTATACTTCTTCATTGATCTATACCTTGGGACATCACCGATATATAAACCTTCATATCAGAAGGATCACGTAGATCCTGGGAGTTCAGGGTACAGTTAGAAGAGTTTCAAAGGAAGGGGTTCGTAAGGGCCATCATTTCACCATGGGCAGCCCCAGTGTTGTTTTATAAGAAGGTAGATTAAAGCATGAGGTTATGTGTGGACTTCCAGTGCCTGAACATGGTGACCATGAAGAGAAAGTATCCTCTACCTGGGATTGATGACCTCTTCGGTCAACTGAAGGGAGCAAGATGGTTCTCGAAGATAGACCTCAGATCAGGCTATTACTAGCTTTGATTACAAGGTGATGACATCTCAAAGACGACTTTAATATGTCACTACAGTCATTACAAGAACATAGAGATTCCTTTTGGCATGAAGAACATCCCAAAAATGTTCATGGGACTCATGAACAAGATCATCCAGCCATATTTAGACCGGTGTGTAGTGGTATTCAATGATGAAATTTTACTATATTCAGCGTCCGAGGATTAGCACGCGATGCACCCGAGGATGGTTATAGACACACTTCAAGTGCACCCGCTATACAGAAATATCTCAGTGTTTGAGTTATGGATGTTAAAATTCCACTTTCAAGGACATTTCATCTTAGAGGATGGAGTTGTGGTGGATCCAATGAAGATCGAGGTGGTTCTTTCTTAGGAACCACCCAAGAACGTTACATAGGTGCAGATTTTCCTTGGGATGTCTTGGTTATTGAAGGTTTGTACTCGAATTCTCTGGAGTAGTAACACCCATGATGGCATTAACAAATTAGAGAAAATCCTTAGTGTGTACAGAAGGATGATAACATAAATTTTTAGAAACTAAGGAAGATCTTGAAAAGTTCTCTGATCTTGAGGTTTCCAGATGAGGGTTCCCACTACGTGGTGTACTGTGACGCATCATGAACTAGGGTTGGTTGTGTCATGATGAAGGGGAAAGAAGTGATTTCTTATGGCTAACAACACATGAAACGACATAAGCCAAACTATGTGACTCATGGAAATGATTTATAAGAGGTAGTGTTTTCCCTGAAGATATGGAGACACTACCTTGTGGGTGAAAAATTCACCATCTACTCTGACCATAAGAGTATCAAGTATATCTTTTCTCAGAAGGATCTGAATCTGAGACAATGATGATGGATAGAGTTCCTCTAGGACTATGAATTTGATATAGTCTATACACCTCATATGTGTAATGTGGTGAAATATTCCCTTAGTAGGATATCGAGTTCACAACTACTGAACGATGCCACAGAGTAACTGAAATCATTTCAGATAACCTTTTTGGATAGATATGAGGTAGCATATCTTCACTCGATGGTAGTTCCCCCTCCAATCTTATAGTGTGTCAGGGAGGTGCAATTTCGAGATTCTAGCTACAAGACAACACGTGACTTGATGTCCACATGGTATTCCCTTGTTGGATAATCTAAAGGTGGGGAGCAGACCATCCTTTTCAAAGCACGCACCGTAGTACCAGTGGTATTGTTGGAGGAGGTGTTGAGGGAGTTCCATTCATCCATTTTTGTGGTAGATCTAGGTGTGTACAAGATGTACTAGGACCTCCGACCTTAGTACTAGTGGACAGGAATGAAGAAGGTAGTAGTAGTGTTTGTCTCGAGAGGCCTAACTTATCAACAAGTGAAACTGAGCACCATGTTCCACCAGGTTTGACACAACCAATCGAGGTACCATAGTGGATATGGTATAGAATATCTATGGATTTCGTGATAGGATTACCACATACTTATAGGGGGCATGATTCCATTTGGTTGATTATAGATTGACTCAACATGTTGACCCACTTCCTACCCATTTAAGAGAAGGGTTCAGTATAGAGGTTTGGACACCTCTACGTGAAGGAGATAGTTAGACTCCACGAAGTCCCATCAATGATACTCTCAGATCATGATGAATGATTTACATCCCAATTTTGGAAGGGATTGTAGGAGGATTTAGGGACTCAACTGTTCTTGAGAAAAGCCTTTAACCAAGAGACTAATGGCCAGATGGAGCAGACCGTACTAACAGGGGAGGACATGTTTCGTTATTGTTTCCATGATTTTGGTTTTATTTGGGAGGAACATCTACAACTACTGGAGTTTTAGTACAATAAAAGCTACCACTCAACTATCGGTATGGCACCATTCGAGGCATTGTATGGATGACTATGTAGGTAAACGTTATGCTAGAGAGACCCAGGAGAGTCATCACTCATTGGTCTAGAGATGGTACATACTATCACAATGATGGTGAAGGTCATCCCAGAGTAGATGAAGACTGCACATAGCCGACAGAAGTCCTATGATGATAGGCGATAGATACCCTTATAGTTCGAGGAAGGGGAGCACATATTCCTGTGAGTCTCTACTAGACAAGGGGTACATAGGTTTGGATAGGGAGAAAAGTGTTCTATGAGTTTCATTGGACCATTCTTGATACAACGTAGAGTGGGAAAGGTGGCATACCACATGGATCTACCACCACAGTTAGAGAGGGCACATGAAGTCTTCCACGTATCATAGATGATGAGATACGCGTGATACCCTTATCATTTCATCGACCACGATAAGCAGGATATTGAAGACGGGGAGACATTCAAAGAGTACCCAGTGGAGATAGGGGATCGATATGAGAGGATCTTTCCAAGATGGTAGATTCCTTTGGTGCGTGTTCATTGGAAACACAGGAATATCCCAGAGATCATGTGCTATTGGGAGCCTCAAATTCATAATGAATACCCCAGAGTGTTTGATTATAACTTGTTTTGACTTATGAGGATGTAAATCCCTATAGGGGGAGTAATGTAATAACCTATAATTCCATGATTTTTTCTAAAAAAATTAAATGTGAATTTTTTTCAAGACCAGGAACTAAGAAGACGTGCGAGTCCGAGACCTGGAGTACCCAGAATGATCAGTCGAAAAATGTTATGTTTTAAATAGCACTCATATGCAGTTTTCCTGAAAAAGTGGAATAACTCTACAATAGGTGCCCAGATAAAAAATCCAAGGGAACCATTGATTATTGGATGTTTGTTTTACCCTTGGTGCGACTTATGTTTAGTAGGTGTGGTACTCTAATGAGAAAAATTGAAAATGACATAACTAAATAAAATAGTTAAATAAAATTATTTTATTTTTCAAATCCTTATATCTCACGAATGGTGACTCATATTGAAAATATGATACCACTGTTGGTCTTCGGAAGGTATGCATTCTTTAGGAAAAGCATAACATTGGACAACATGGGTCTATAGTGTAATGTAGTTATCGACCATAAATAAAAAAATTGAATAAAGTTATTTTATTTTCAAAACATTATAACTCATAAATGGTATCATAGATTTGAAATAAGAGATTACTTTTGAGTTTGTGAGGGTATGATTCCCTTAGGCGAAGCTAAACAGTAGTCTATGCATGTTGAGGGAGAATGTTAATTTTTAGATTTTTAAGGAAAAATAATATAAACTAAAAAAGTTTGTTTTATTTGAAATTGTTTCACTACAAAGTAGCGACATGCCGACTATTTCATTCCAAAAAAGGAACTACATAACAATGATCAAAAAAATTATGAGAAATTATATTTCATAAATGAAACAATGTAACGGGGAAAATTCAGTGTAACAGAAACACTACGATGTGTTTTCCCCATTTATGGGATAATAGGATATGGGGATCAGATTTGGATCTTTTAAATCCCTCTGATCCACTGAAGGAAAATTCTCCAATGAGGAATGCTGGAGAATTGGAAAGTGGTTATGATACCCTTGGAGAGAGGATCAGAACCTGAGATTGACAGACAATGATGAACAATCATCCTCTAGAAATCTTCTTACCTAGTTAGGGTTTTGATGAATTTTTTTGTGAATTACTTTTCGCCATTCATTTTATAAAATGAAGAATGCGAGCTAACTCACAATCAAGTAACCCACAGGTCCATCGTTCGTGTGGGATGATTAATGATGCAAGATAATGGGGATATCTATCCTAGTGAATATTTTGTCTATTTTAGTTCTTCATGATTCTGCTAACTATTACGCAACTGGGTCAACATGACCAAGGACTTGAATCATACTTTGAGGGCTCTTATGTGTGACTCCATCCCCTTCCATCTTCTTGCATTCTTCCCCTTCAAGGCGAAATATTCAGCGACACATCGACCATGGTGCGAGGTCATGTTGGTGGCATGAGGATGTGGTGGCTACACCCAGCTGCGGCGGTGGAACCAGGCCGCGATGGCAGTAGGAGCTATAGGCACAGAGGCCAACTCCTAGAGGATGCGTCCACCAAACCACATTGGATGGGAAATGTGGCATAAGGAAGCGGTACACAGACCACGATGGTGAGCTAGACACATAGTAGAGTTTCATGCCACGCGGTAGAGCCACGTGGCACTAAGAAGGATTGGTCCACATGAGTGGACCGACAATGGAGGGTGGCACCGCTCAGGCACTACGTTGGAGGAACAACAATGTTGATGGTACGTGGCATGTGGAAAGGGGGTGTTCGGATTCTCTTGGCCATGTGCAGCATGATCCGGTTGCCCAGTGGGTGTCTGGGTAGGGGGAGGATCAGACCTCCATGCGCACATGGATGGTAGTGCGAATCGGGCCACTGGATAGACAAGGATAGAGAAGAGTTGGACTCCCAATGCGGGATGAGTAGATGAGACAATCTAAGTAGTTGGGTGGCCCGGACATGGAAAGAACCGACCCCCAAGTTGTGGCCCCCACCGGAAGAAACCGACTCGATGGGCGACCCATCGGGCTGGACCCGTGACATAACCGGGACGGGTCCAGCATGTCCCAATGGGCTTGGCTGAGTGGCCAGGCCGGACTTGGCTAGGACACACCCCTCTAGGTCGAGTCATCCAAAATGTGTCGGGTCAAGTGGGACCCACACCCCTGGTCGGGATAGTCGAATCGGTCCAAACAATTTGGATATGGCCTGGACACAACATACCAATATTTAATTAAACATAAATACCTATCAGACCGGGCGTCTGATTGATGCCCATTCTATGGAGTTAGGACCCCTGTGACGAGATGGTTCCTTTGGAATAATCTAAATGAGATTTCATGGAAGGTGAGATGATACTGATGGCTTAAGGATTAGATTTTCCCAGAATCAAGGGCACTACGAGCATTAATCCAATGATTGGTTGTGAGGCAAAGGATTTGATCAGTGGGTCTTAGTGATCTAGATGGCCATGAGAGGAAAAGGACTTAGTGATCCAACTGCCCCAAAGATGATCGGGTCTTAGTGATCCAGCTAGACAAGAGACGATAATGTCTTAGTTGTCTTGCTGACCTTGAGAGGAATGGGTCTAAGTGATCCAAATGGCCCAGCGGCATGCTAGTCTTAGTGATATAGCTGGTGAAAAGACGATCATGTATTAGTTTTCTAGATGGAAGAGAGAGCAGTGGGTCTATGTAATCTAGCTAGGAAAGAGACGAGTGGGTCATAGTGATCTAGCTGGCCAAGATATGGTATGGTCTAAATGATCCAGCTGGATGAGAGAGGATCTAGTCTTAATGATCCAGCTATCCCAAAGATGAGTGAGTCTAAGTTATCTAGCTGGCCTAGAAATGAGTGGGTCTAAGTGATCCTATTGGCCTAAGAGACGAGTAGGTATCAGGGATCCCACTTGACCAAGTTATGAGGGGGCCTTGATGATTAATCCTTTAGACATATGAATTTTCATCATTACGACAAATAACTATTCATCCTATACATTGAGTTATACCTGGTGTGAGCTATTTTTCTTTTTGATCATGATTTGGGGTTTTTCTTTTTGATTATGTGTTGTGGACATTCCATTATGGTTTGGGGTCCCTACTGAGTATTGTGTTACTCAACCTTGCAAGGGATTCGCTTGCATGTGTCGTGTCCTGTTTAGGTGATCGACACTTTGAGAGAGGACTTGGTGGTCCGGGACCAGGTGGTGCTCATTGAGACGGGACAGATGGTTGTACTTCTACGACTACAGGTAGTTACCCTTCACCTACCATTTTCGTGGGGTCTTGAGCATATGGACCATGGTATTTGTACTTTCCATTGTCTTTTAGGATTGTATTCTAGACTCTCTCGACTTTCATTTTTTATTGTACTCTCAGTAGTTGTCTCAGTGACTCTTCTTGTTTAATTTTTTTATACTTTCTGCAGTTTGGGATTTCTGTGTGCCTACATGTTTATAATAAAATGCCTCCCCTTTTGGGATATCCCTACTCAATGCTTGTCTTCATCCCCTGGCCTATGGAAGGTGGTCTGGGGGTATACACGACATGGGATCTGGGGGACATTTCGTGACATTAGGCCCAAGTGAAGGACACCTTCATACATAAGGTAAGGGATTCTACCAGAACAACCACTATTCCTTCCGGTTATTCGTTCTCTCTTTTTACACAAATTAAATAAAATTTTATTTTAATGTAAATATTCTAAATTTAGCATATATGACCTGAACTCCTATATCATGATATGCTCATCCTTAATTTTTGGGGATATACATGTTTTTAAATGATTCACTACAGAATTCATCCCGATAAAAAATCCCGATTTAAGGGAACATTACATAATTCTTACCAATTTTCAGGTGATCTACATTATCTATTTTAATCCATTTTTTTTATAAAATCTCAATTTTAATTATGAAAAAATAATTCGATCGATTTTTGTTTTATATGAACTGTTATTCCCTTTCCTTCTTGAAACTCTCTTTAATATTTTTCTTAAACAAAACTAAAATATGTTATTTCTAAAATTTCTTAACCACCATTTTTACATGTATTCATTTGTTTTTGAGATAAAATATCATGATCTATGACTTTTTTCCATTATCAATCCAAATTAATTATTTAAATCCATTTTTTCATGGACACCACTATGATATTCCCTTAGGTTATGCCTTTTTACAAGATTATGATATACAATTCTTATAATGGGTAACCCTTATGTGTATGTCTAATTCCTTATTTATGATTCCTTATCTGGAAGACATATTCATGAACATGTTATGATGCGTGAAACTATATAGTTGTCCAATTTTTTTGGTAATGTTTATTCTCATGAAACGTCATCTGCAACGGTCTTGGTTGCTATCCTTGACTAAGGCTCCATGTGCAACGACCTTGGTGGTCAACCTTAACTCATTCTCTTTCATGCGCAATGAGCCTTCACTCATGCTTATGTCATTTTTTATGATGTTTACACATCTCCTATGATACTGACTAAAAATTGTTTTTTATTATTCATGGTCACCCAGATAAAAGTACAAAGGTCTCTCAAGGGGGGAAGAAGTGATGAAAACCAAGGGAATCCCCATGTAAAATGGTCCTACAATCCCAAGATCAGGATCCTAGACTATCATAAATCCTAATGTCTTCCATGGGACTTCCTTTCCGAGCGGGCATGTCAGTGCCAATGTTTGACTCCCTCCAATCATGGGGGAGATTCTAGAACATGAAAATTTCCCTCCTGCATCTTCTTATTTGGTAAACCATGTCCCTTGATACCTCCTGACGACCCTGTATAGACTTCACCAAAAACATAGATTCTGATTCGATCTCCGCTACCTGGAAATCATGAATTCTACAAAATTCTAAACCGGAGAGGAGTACCTTCACCTTCGCACCTATGGAAGAGCTCGTTCCATAGAAGGAAATGAACCCCAAAAGCACTGAGCCTCGTGGGTCATGAAGGACCCCTCCGCCTCTCATTAACCCTTGTATAAATGATCCATCCACATTCAGCTTCAGGCCTCTGAGGGGTGGTGACCACCTGATCCCCCCCCCCCCCGTATTCAAGGAATTCAGGCATGGTTGAGCAACCGACACACTGTATTCGATGATTTCCAGCCCTTCAACATCGGGCCCATCCCCATAATCAGTGACTTCAGTCTCATTTGAAGGAATAGAAAAGTGACTAGGGAGCCCCACAAAACCTTGTTCCATACATCCATGAGTATCCATCAAATAGAGGGAAGAATTATTTCTTGGACCTTGTGTTCCATCAGCCTACCCTCTGAACCCTGGAACCACGATTCCATGTAACCCTATAGCAAGATTTTTCTCCATCCAAACCTCGACGGGGTGAGAACTAGGACCACATAAAATTTGCACAGTCGCTCTGAAAAATAAGATGAAAATCTGAATCTATCTTTGTATACATACAACAGAGACAGCGAGAAACCAATGGGATCCCATTCCTCATTATTTTGTCCTGTGTAGGAAGATCATTGTTCTAGATTCGCCTGGTAAGGAAGTTCATCTTTGTAGGAATATCCTTGCACCATATTTTGGTATCCCAAGCATCGTGGTGTCCCTCTACATGCAGTCGCCACTTGTAGTCCCCGATGATAAATCTTCCCAAAGATGGCCTGGTGAAACATCAGGTATTCAGAATATCTTCCATTACCACATCCTAAAATGGCTTCGCCTGACCAGTAGTAAGATTGGATGGGATGAATCCGTCGATTTCCCTAGCCTCCTTAAATAAGAGATCCGGATGGGGACAACTAGGGAATTCCAACATTTCGCCTGACTAGTAGTCCTAGTAGAAGTGGACCTCCCCATTCCCAATTATCCACCAAGATGAGCCTTGAAGAGCCACAAGATGTGAGTACATGCAGTGGGATACCTGAGAGTGTCGAGGGCCTCACCCCATTCAGTCACCCGGTGATTACCCTAAAACTGCTTGAATAACGTAGACCATATAGATTCCCCACTGATAATATCCCACTCCAACTGACCTTGCATGCCATGGAAGGTTTCCCAAATATCCTAGAGACTCACTCCACATTCCTCAATCGGCCAGGACATACAATCCCATAAGGCCCAGTGGCAACGCCCCTATTATATGGAGTCCCACATGAATTATGAATGAATTTTCTCGATATGATTGACAATCCCATTGGGAGGCCTAATCAACGAGAAAAAAAGAATAGGTATAGAATAAATAACGTTATTAATAAGAGTCACCCTTCCACCAAAGGACACGAGGTTGTTTTTTCAGTTGAGGATTCTCTCGAGAATTTGGTCGTTGATGTCTTCAAAGTGATTCTTCTTAAGGTTCCCATGAAAATGTGGTGTGTAGAAAATTTGCATCTTCATTCGATGGGAGCCCAGAATGTCTTGGATTCTCCTGAAACGTCTTCCCGAACATCTACTAGAAATGAAAACCTATCTCTTCCCCTTGTTGACAGCCTACCCGCTCAGGTGCTCGTAGGCAGAAATGATTTCCATGAGGTCGTTAAGGGATCTACACCTTCCATTAATGAAAATCAAGATGTCATCCGCAAACATGAGATGTGAAATAAGATCAAAGTCGCACCTGCTCCTGAAAGGGGATAACCTTCCTGCCTCCGCACATTGGTTGAGATTCATGGATAAAGAATCATTGGCCCAAATGTAGAGAGATAGAGACAAGTGATATCCTTGGCGAACCCCACGAACTGATTTGAAGAAACTGAGCCACCATCCCATAAGAGAAATTGACATCCATATGGTGAAGAGAAGAAACTCAAACAAATGTCACAGAACCAATCTTGGAACACAAACATTCGCATCGCCCTGATGATGATGCTCAACTCCAGCTTTTCATAAGAATTATCCATATCCACGTGGAAAATCACGTTTGATCTAACAGACATGGTGTTGATATTATTGAACAATTCACTCGAGATTCCCACCACCCCAGTATGCTCCGTCTTTTGATGAAATCGTATTGTTCCCTCGAGATCAACCTAGGAATGACTCCTCCAAGCCTAGTTGAGATGAGGGGCGCAAAGATCTTATAAAGGGTGTTACAAAGATAAATAGGCTAGAAATGAGTGATGTTGGAGGGGCCCTTGATCTTTGGTATGAGAAAAATTCTGGAAGTGAAAGCATTCTAGTTCAAGGGGCCACCGCCAAACAAGTCTTTCATGGCTTCCACCACCTGAGATCCCGCCACCTCCCAAGCAGCCACATAGAAAGCGCAGGTGAACCCGTCAGGCCCAGGAGTGCTATCGTGGTGAAATCGGAAAGTCACATCCTTGATCTTCTCCACCAAAGGGACCCAAGAAAGTTAGTATTTTTCCTGCTCATTCACCTGTTGTGGTATGAAAACCAAAAATCTCTCTGTTGGAGTAACAAATTGAGAGTCTTCGTAACAAGACCAGATCTCCCCCGCTAGCATCCCCATAAAGTGTTCCGACGCCATCTGTCCAGCCACCTCCACATCCAAAGTGAATGCCCCATTCCCCAGACTATTGTAGATCTTTGAGTAGGTCTTTTCCTTCAAGAATTCATGGAAGAAGGCACTATTACGGTCACCATTCTTCAACCACCTCAACTGATACCATTATTTATATATCATTTCCATATCCACCAGATTCATTGCAAGGATTGTGTGTTTATCACATAGCATCACCGAGGCGTCTTCATCCCAGGACTCATGGAGACCATCTTCCAGGCTATTAATATAAGCTTGTATTCTTTTCACCCCATATTCATCCCGAGGCCGCGAATCGATCCAACCTTTTATATTCACTTTGAGTCAGTTCAATCGATTGACGAAGCCGTTCCAGGCCATTCCAGCAACCCCATGGTCCCATGACTCCTTTAGAATGGTCGTGAAGCTCTTGTACTTATGCAATTAATTCAGGAAATGGAAATCACGTCTTTGTGGAGCCTCAATGTGAAGCTTAAGAATGAGGGTTGCATGGTTGGATGGCAACCGAGGAAGATGACTGACCGACGATTTTGAAATGGAGTCCAACCCGTGCATATTCGTAAGCCACCTATCCAGACGGATCTAGATACGACTGGCACCCATCCTGTTATTGCACCAAGTAAACATGGGACCAGTGAACCCCAGATCGAAAAACCTGCAGAAGAAATGATGTCTTTGAAATCCTGTATGTCGCCACTGCTCATGTTCAATACTCTTTTTTTCTCTTAGGGATCAGTGATCGCGTTGAAGTCTCCCCCTAAAAACCATGGAAGTGGAGACGTTTGTATTTCTTCCAGGTGCTATCATAGATTCTGACGGTCAACCAGGTCACTGCTAGCGTAATCCAATGAGACAAAGGCAAACAACTCATCGTAAGAGACTGGTGTCAATACATTGCGACGTTAGATCAACCAACCCTATTGAAACATTATTATTCCAACAAACCCAAATATGTTTGTTTCCCGGGTGACCATGCAGAGACAACGAGTATCCCATTCTTCTGGCGATGGATTGGAGTTTATGCGGATCTTGTTTCAGTTCGATGATAACCATAATAGAGGTCGGATGATTCCTAGCTTCAGAGGCTGCAAAGTCTCCTTTGGATTGCAACCCAAAGCCACGAGAGTTCCAGAGAAGGATGGAAAACATAATCATTGATTTCTTCGGTAGGCACTGGGCAGAGAAAAATATTGGGGAGACTACTTTCTTTGGATCTTGAGTGGGTGAACGGTCTAGAAGGGGAGACAGAAGAAGTTCACCTGATGGGAGACAAAATCTTCTTCATCATCATACCATCACGATCTTCCGAGAACACCAACCGGTAATCTGATGGGCTTTGGAACAACATTTCCTCTGCACCACCTTCCACGAGAGAGACCAGAAGCATCCTCTGGGGAGATTCCTAGGCAGAACGGATCACCTTCGCCTTGCCCACAGGGAGCGAGTCATTCTAAAAAACAGCATTACAAGACACCAGGCCACTCGCCAGTCTCTGCTACGGAATATTCAGGGATAACTGAGACGAAAAGTGAAAAAAAGGAGGAGATTTTGGCATGGATTTCTAGATACGCATCATGTTGTATGGAGAGAAGTCATTCTCGATGCAGAAGGACACCATATCCCAAGGATGGGAAACCGACTCCGCCTCCTCCAAAGGATCATCGTGCATGACAGGCGACCAAAAAATCCAGTCCGCAATGTCCAAATAAGACCCCGAAAAAAGGACGTCTGGCCTGGCAGGGCCGGAGTCTGCAACGGATGCGTGGTGGCCAGCAACTGAATTTGAAAAATTAGACATTCCCCAATAGTAACATCAGCCTCCCCCGTCATCATCGTCGGCAACGACGTCACCAACGGACAAACCGCCCCATCCGGGATAGCTTACATACCAGGACCTAGCACCCAGACCTCTCGAAAGGGGATTGAAACCGAAGCCTCCCTTTCCCTGGAAGGGCCCCCTGTTCACCCACCCTCGAAGAACTGCCCTCTGATCACTTCCTTATGCATACATTCACCGTATTCCCACGCAGACCACAGAAGACATAGAACCACAAATGAGATTTGTAAAATACACGTTGCCAGCAACTAAAACCGCTATCGTCACTTACCAACACATGAGTAAGCCGGTACCCTGAAAGATCCATAACCACACCAATACGATGGTTTTCAGAAGCTTGAAGGCTCCTGGTAGCAGCATTGGAGCACAAGAAGGATGTTGTGCGAAAGGTCGCGAATCTCTCACACAAACGAAAACAAGCGGAACAAATGCGATAATAGTGTTTAAAAAAAAAAACAAAATTGACAACAAGACACAAGATTTACGTGGTTCGGCAATTTGCCTACGTCCACGGTGCAACGGTAGAGAGATCTTTCACTAATTCAAAAGGGGAGAATACAAAAGAGTGATAAAACACTCACAAACCCAAATCCCCAAATACACCCAAATATCCCACTCACAAGCTCTTCCTATTTTCTGGTGACCTTTTTCTCTCTCGGTGTATTTCACTATCTCTCTCTCCTCTTGCTCTTTTTACACACATCCAAATGGTCGAATGGCCTTTTTCTTTTATAAGCCAAAGCCTTCTCCCATTTATTCATTTCTTATTAAATAAGAGCCACCATTCTTGACTTTGACCAATGCTAGCAAAGAGCTTCAATTTTTCTTTCGGTGGCCAGCACACATTCATAAATGAAGAGCCTCCTTTGTTGACTAAAGGAAAATCTAAGGAGTTAATGCAAAGGACAAACTGCTGCACAAAGTCTTCATACGGTGTAATGGGCTGGCAGGATGACAGCTCATATGTTGGGCGCAGCTTTAAGAGAAATGGCAGCAGCCCACAATTCCAGCCTGGTTTTCTCCAAAGCTTGATCGGGACCGTCTCATTGCAGCCCATCTAAGGCGACCGGAACCTGAACAACATTCTATCATAAGGATGGGACCACCTGTCTTCCCTAAAGAACCCCCAGCTGAGCTTAGGGGAAATGGAAACGCCTCCCAAGAGATTATCGTCAGATGTAATGATGGGGCTCGGCAAGACAGCCACCTGATTCAGGGTATCACAAAATCCGACTTCGCTTTTACAGCACCGAATTTAACGTTCCTTACTTCAACTGGGCCGCTACCTAAACCAAAAGAACCTCCAGAGAAATTTCCGAGGTAGAAACATGTTTCCTTGGATCCGCCTGAAGCTGAGCAGAGTCCAAATCGGTTCCCAACTGATGCCCTTCTGCAAGCCGTTTCTGGGATGACTGAAGCCTCACCTTCAGGACATGTTACTCGTGGAACCTGGAGAAGGGCACGTGGCGGTGGTAAAGGCGATTGTCCAGGGAATCCCAAACCAGGAGATCTGAAACGGCAATGCGAGT
Organism: Viscum album; assembly: GCA_963277665.1. Classification (NCBI taxonomy): domain Eukaryota; kingdom Viridiplantae; phylum Streptophyta; class Magnoliopsida; order Santalales; family Viscaceae; genus Viscum; species Viscum album. The sequence goes on along the minus strand of OY728167.1, from coordinate 547,892,086 downwards.
CCAGTGGTATGCACACCAGTCTTCCCAAAAGGAGGAAAGCATCAGGTACGTCATTTACCACACAAGAGACAAAGGCGGAGGCGGGTCAGGCCCGGCCCCGCCTAGAGCAATGATTGCTTTATGCTGGAACTGTCGTGGGCTTGGCAACCCACGAACGGTTCGTATGTTCCAGCGCCATTGCGCTCAAAGTCGCCCTAATATGGTTTTCCTGTCCGAAACCATATTGGAAAACAAGGACATCACAAATCTTGCCCTAAAATGCGGTTTCCAGGGTTGTTTCCCGGTTCCCCGACAGGGTCATTCAGGGGGATTATGTCTGCTCTGGAAGGATAATGTCGATGTTTGGCTCCTGTCTTTTTCCCAGCGCCATGTGGCTGCATCCATTTGTGATCCCCACAACCCCACATGGACTTTTGTGGGCTTCTATGGCTGGCCCTCCCAGTCTGAAAAGTGGAAATCTTGGGATCTTCTTTGCAAACTCCGTCGTGATCTGCCAAGCCCCATTCTGTTTGGAGGGGACTTTAACGAGATCCTTTTCCAGAAGGAGAAAATTGGTGGAGCTATGCGCTCCTCCACGTCTATGTCTGATTTTAATGTTGCTATCCTTAAGGCAGAGCTGATGGACCTGGGTTACACGGGTAATCCCTTCACATGGTTCCGAGGCAGATATGATGGAACTCGAATCGCTGAACGTCTGGATAGATTCTTTGGCTCAATGGACTGGATGAGCCTCTTCAAAATGTACCATATCAGACATCTCACGTTCAACTGCTCGGATCACTGCCCAATTGTCATTAACTGTACCCATAATGAGCACGTTACTAGTTCCAGGAAACCATTCAGATTCAAAAGCTTCTGGTCAAAAGATCCCGAGTGCGAGGCGGTTATCCGTTCAGGCTGGAAGAATGGGCAAGCGGATCTGAGAACCAACCTTCTCCGAGTAGCATCTGATCTGATGACATGGAGCTACTCTAAATTCCGTCATCCGGACCGGCAATGCAATTTTCTTGAAAGGAAGATTGGCTATCTTCTTAGCAAACCCCCGTCTAGCAGCATTCTCTCCAAAATAAGTGAAACCCAACGAGAGCTGGCTGTTGCCCTGCGCAATAAGGAAGGTTTTTGGGCTATGCGAGTGCGTGATATTCATATAGCAGAAGGGGATGCTAATACCTGTTATTTCCACCAGAAGGCTTCAGCAAGACGCCGGAAAAACTTTATTTTTGGCATTCTAAATTCAGATGGTAGTAAAGTGTCTGACACAGGGGGAATCCAAGAAGCATTCCTGAGCCATTTTCAGAAACTCTTCTCTGCAGGCCATTCTTACATTTCTCCTGAGATTGAGGATTGCATCAAACCTGTGATTTCTGACGATATGAACAGAAAACTTTCTAAAGATGTGACGAATGACGAGACTCTTAAGGCCTTAAAGAAAATCCACTCTACGAAAGCCCCGGGGCCAGACGGATTCCACGCCCTCTTTTTCAAGAATTACTGGCACATCATTGGTCCAGACTTTTGCAATCTAATGCAGGATATTTGGGCGGGGAAAACGGACCTGTCTTCTCTTAATGAAACTATTCTTACACTCATTCCCAAGATGAAAAACCCGCAAGGGGTGTCGGACTTTCGACCTATCAGTCTATGCAATGTCTCGTATAAGATCTTCTCGAAGATCCTGGCGAATCGGTTGCGTCCTTGGCTACCCGACGTCATTTCAGAGAACCAAAGCGCTTTTGTGGCAAAAAGGTTAATCACTGATAATGCCATTATTGCTCATGAAATTTTCCATTCCATGAAAACACGTACACGAGCGAAGAGAGGGATCATGGCGTGGAAATTGGATATGGCTAAGGCCTATGAAAGAGTGGAATGGAACTTCCTCGAATTTGTGATGCTCAAGATGGGTTTCTGTACCAAATGGATTGCCATGATCATGCAATGCGTCTCGTCAGTTTCCTTTTACATTAATGTCAACGGGGTGCTCACCCGAGGCTTCTCCCCATCCCGTGGGCTTCGCCAGGGAGACCCTCTTTCACCCTTCCTTTTTATTTTAGTGGCTGATGTGTTTTCTAACCTCCTTTCCAGGGAAGCCTCGCTTTCCATAATTCATGGGGTGAAAGCGTGTCGCAAGGGCCCTCCGATATCCCACCTCTTCTTCGCTGATGATTTCCTTCTTTTTTCTCGAGCTACCCCTAATGAGTGTACTGCAATCTTCCAGGCGATACTACAGTATGAACGGGCTTCAGGACAAATGATCAATCAGAGTAAATCAGAAATTTATTTCAGCTCTGGAGTTCCCCAGCCGAAAAGAGAAGATCTCTGCTCTTTTGCACGCATTCCTGGGGTCGATAAGCACCAGAAGTATCTTGGGCTCCCGACGGTGGTTGGACGATCAAAGAAAGAAATCTGTTCAGCTATTGTGGATCGAATTGAAAGAAAAATACAAGGTTGGACCCCTAAAAAAATCTCCAAGGCCGGCAAGGAAATCCTCATCAAGGCGGCACTTCAATCTGTCCCCAGCTATTTGATGTCTATTTTTAAACTCCCTGACGTGGTGCTTTCAAAGATTCAATCCAGCACATCTAACTTTTGGTGGGGACGAAAGGACGGAAAAAATAAAGTCCATTGGATCGCCTGGTCTGCTCTCTGTCAACCAAAATCTGAAGGCGGAATGGGCTTCCGGGACCTTTCTCTTTTTAATGATGCTTTGCTGGCTAAACAAGGTTGGCGTATGATTAATAACCCATCATCCCTATGCACGCGTGTTCTCCGGGCTAAATATTTCCCACATAAGGATTTCTTGGATTCCCATCTTGGCTATCGACCCAGTTTTCTCTGGAGAAGCATTTGGGGCGGTCGTAATCTACTGAGGAAAGGACTAGGCTGGAGGATTGGGAATGGTTCTACGGTCAAGATTTGGACTGATCCCTGGCTTATTGATCAGACAGGCACGAAGGCGTCATCCCCTATTTATCCAGGATCCGAACATGCCACAGTCTGTTGTCTTTTTGATGATCAAGGGGCGGGATGGTGTCTGGAAAAACTCTTCTCCTGGTTTAATGAGAGGGATAGGAGAATTATTCTGAGTATTCCCTGTGTGTCAGACGCAGGGCCAGATCATCTCTACTGGACAAACGACAGCTCAGGCGAGTATACAGTGAAAGCTGGCTACTGGCGAGCTCTTTCTGCTTAGATTTCAGAAGGAGATGCGAGGCCCTGGACATCAATTTGGAAGCTTAATGTTCCCCCTAAAGTTCGCTTTTTCTGGTGGCAGGTGTGTACTGGTATCCTCCCAACTAAGAGCCTCCTTGTCTACAGACACTTTTCAAATGACAACTCTTGCCCTTTCTGCCCTTCTGTGACTGAATCCCCTTTCCATGCTCTTATTCAATGTCCCCGGGATCAGGAGGTTTGGAATGGCTGGGGATCAACTATAGAGCTGTTCCCGGACACCGCCTCAGATCTTACATCTCTCCTGATGCGATGGTGCTCCTCCTTTTCGCCGGCTAAAGCAGGCGCCCTGTGCATTTTGGCTTGGATTATCTGGAATAGGCGGAACGAGGCCATTTTCAATCATTTCCGGAGGCCCCCCAGATTTTGGATTGACCGGGCATTGTCATGGATTGCGGTTTGGCAGAACCACCCGGAACAACAAAGACTTTCCACCCACCCTCCTCTTCCCCAACACTGGTGCCCCCCACCGGAAGGGATTTTTAAGATCAATGTGGATGCCTCTCTCCCTAAGGATGGCCCAGTTGGACTAGGTTTACTGGCCCGAGACAACCTGGGAAATCTTATCGCTGCCAAATACGAAGCACGTTATGCACTTTGGGAGCCCTCAGTCGCGGAGGCCGCCACCATCCTTGCTGGATTAAACTTCTCAAAAGATTGCGGTTGAGATTCCATTCACATCGAATCCGACTGTCTCACTGTAATCAATGCCATCAATCTCACTGACGGCGGGCTTTAACCTTTCGGTCCCATTATCCGGTGTATTCACTCGCGGAGACAAGGCTTCAATTCCTGCAATTTCTCATTTATTAGAAGGGAAGCGAATGAAGCCGCTCACAAGATGGCAGGCATTGGCCCTCCCTACGAGGATTTGCTTTGGTTCAATCATTTTCCATCGTGGTTATGCTCCTGTATTTCTGCTGATCTCCATCATTAATGGATCCGTCTTATTTTGTCAAAAAAAAATAATGACTTTCAAAGCCATTAAAAGAATAATGTCTTTTAACCTTAAGAGAATCGTATTCTATAACCAAAAAATAAAGGTGTCCCTTATTTTATAATTATAAGAAAGTCTATATTCTCTTAAAAAAGAAATACCTCGATATAATGAATGAAATGAATCTATCTTCCTATCCAAAAAATCCATAGATACAATGATCCGATTATCTATCTACCTAGCCCCGGTATCCCTCAAACTGATGGATCAGATTCCCTATTCAAGTAGACTGTTTTGAAAGATTATAAATTAATTTTTATGGACATTTTTTAGGATGTTTTTGTTGTTTTCAACTATTTCTTATATGTTTAATCAATGTTTAATGTTTCATTTATATTGGTCTTATAGTTTATGTTTTATAGTCTTTCAAAGTAGGGAACTTGAATCATTTTTAAGTTTCATGTTGATGGTTTTGAAAGCTTATAAATTGTTTTTGGTGAACATTTTTTATGAAATTATTTTTGTTTTCAACTATATATTATATGTTTAATCAATGTTTAAAGTTTCATTTGTATTGGTCTTATAATTTATCTTTTATAAGCTTTCAAAGTCACGTACTTCAAATATGTTTAAGTTTCAAGTAGGTGGTTTTGAAAGCTTATAAATTAATCTGTATCAACATTTTTTATAAAATTATTTTTGTTTTCAATTATTTCTTATATGTTTAATCAGTGTTTAATGTTTCATTTGTATTGGTCTTATAGTTTAACTTTTATAGTCTTTCAAAGTCGCGTACTTGAAACAGAATCACACATCGGAAACGCAGAATGTACTGTGTAGGAAAAGGAGAACCAGAATCCCAAATCGGAAATGCAGTATTGTTTTCAGGGAAAACCCCTTATAAAAGGGAGTCCTGTGTGAGGGTATCAGTCAGAATCCAGACTGTTGTAATGGAAGAACCGCTGGATATTAAATAGCAGAAAAATTCTGCTGAAAAGTTTTGTTATATATATATATATATATATATAACAAAACAAAACAAAAAATAAAAATAAAATTTTATTTTAAAAAAATTATTTAGGCAAAGGCGGCACTTGGTGTGCCGCCTTTGCGGTTATTTTTTGGGCAAAGGCGGCACACCCGGTGCCGCCTTGCCCTGGCCGGAAAATTCCCCAAAGGCGGCACACCAGGTGCCGCCTTTAGGATGTAAAAAAAAATATATTTTAAACCTGGTTGTATTTTTAAGAATTTTTTTTTGAAAAAATGTAAAAAAAAATAACCCTTCCTTATGTATATCCATGCCATTTATTCCATCTTATTATGCCTTATAACCCACATTATATGCTTTATTATTATGTTAGACTCCATTAGTGGGCTATTTAGCTCATCCTTTTTTTCCATGTTATCCCTAGCTTATCCAAGGAATATGTAAGGGAAAAAAATTGTTAGTAGCTCATTATTGATCATAAATAAAGATATGTTTTATTTAGTCCCTTATTTTCAGTTTTATATACCTAGACATCCAAATACACAAGACTTTATGATCCTTTCCTTTTAATTTGATAGTTAATTATGATTAAAATCATGAAATAAAATGTGAAAAATTCTATAGTTACTATATGAATATAATATCTCGAGAATTTATAATATAATTTCTATTTTAAACAATTTAGAAAATTTTATAGCTTTAAAATCATGTGATACTGTGTTAGTGTGAGAAATATTCAAAAAAGGGTTTCTTCAATGGATTGTGCTACATGCAAGACCATTCTTTAAGTAAACAACAATATATTATTAAAATATTATTATTTTATATAATAAGATATAAACTAGCCATTATACTAGTAGTTATGAATAATAATAACTAACATATGAAAATAAATGTTTTAAAAACATATTATATGAATTCATTAGTTAAAAATTAATTATAAATGACTACATGAGAAAATTGAAAATAAAGGGAGCATATTATTAAAAACAAATTTATGCTAAGAATGATGACTTACCCAAATAATTTAAATTAATTAAAATTAGTTACTATTATTATATTAATATACATATATTATATATTAAATAAATATTTTTGATATTCATCCAATATATTTTCTATGAATAAAATAAGAACAAACCAATTTTAACACATAAAAACCTATATTTTATTAAGGCACTTTTACAGCCTTTTAATGTTGAAACAATTTAAATACAATTTTTGGAAATTATATAAAATATATATTTAAAAATAAATTTAATCATGGAAATTGATACAAAAAAATAGGTCTGGATGAATTTGTGGTTTTTTTTCTGAAGTTTCATTTTTAATAAATAGTGAAAAATACGAATTTTTTGTTCGAAATTTTATTTTTATCTATTTTATTAATAAGGATAAATTACATTTTATGTTGGTTTTAAAGGATAATTAGATTATATTTCTATAAATTAATCCAATATAAGTCATTTTTATCAATATCAGTTTGATATTTACTATAATAACATAGAAAACTTTTGAATGTTTTTACATTAAAAGCCGGCATTATCGCCCCATATAAGGGATTAAATTTAAATTAATTTCTTCCACGTCTATGATTATAATTTAAAAAAAATGGATTCCATATTTGTAATCATAATAAATTATAATGTCTAATAATTTCAACATAGTTTTTGAGCAAAATGATTAGTGAAATTGATTAAAATTAATTACAATGAAAAAGGTAAAATTAAGTTTAATAAGGGACTAAAACATAATCTCAATTACCAAAATGTCATATATATTTGTCCAAGATCCATTTTATGGACTTATTTTGTCCATATCCTCCATTTTATTTAATTAGGTCCCTTAATAGATTGAACAACAATAGGAAAAATATTGGTGGAATTCCCTTCCCAAATTTACAATAGTGCCACTTCTCCTCCATTATAAAAAGTTCTCATCTCCTCTCACTACCACAAAACTGTCAAGACACTTTGGTTTGAACATGATCTTATCAAATATATCCTAAAAACATCTCCCCTCATCCAATGATCCCCCATTTTTAAGGACTCAATCAAAGGAATCCTTTTGGTACAAACCAGAAGGTGTTACCTGAATAAGAGGTTAAAAACATTATAAATATTTTCAGTTTTATTTACATTTTCCACTCCCCAAAATCATCTTATCTCACAATTATATGAAAACACCAGTATCCTGAATATACTATGATTTTTTTTATTTTCAGGTTTATACCTACCACCATAAAGAAATTTTTTTATTACTAATGCATTAAAAAAGAAGAGACACCAAAAAAACTCATGGAGACCTGTAATAATGAATGCATGGAGAGTCATCTTTAACAATGATGGAACCATCTGAGGTAAAAGTCCCAAGAATTATAAAGAAATGGAAATGATCATTGTGGTATGATGTGGAGGCTAGGTAGTTAGAAACATCATTCCCTTCTCATCAGGTATAGAGGATGGTCATCTTGTTGTTCAACAACCCCTTACACCTTCAGATAGAGTACTCAATAAACCAATGAATAGGTCCTTTAACTGTAAATGAATTATAAAATGTTAGGGAGTCTGTCTCAATCTCCTTGATAGGTATATTTACTTTATGGATAACAGTCAGGCCTGTGATCAATGCTTGCGCTTCATCTTAGAGAGAATCTACATCCCCAAAGAAGGCATAAAAAGATGTTAAAAATAATCACCTAGAATCCCTTATCACACAACCTCCATGCATGTATCCAAAAAGGCAAGATCCATATGTTTTTAGTTTATTTCCCTGTGTAGGAGGAAAACAACTAATCCATATCTCTTGAGAATCATTATTATTCATGATGTAAGAGGAAAAAGGAAGGATGTACTTGATAGATTGGGTTCCCTCGGAGGAACTACATAAACTAGCCAAATCCAGAAATAATTTTATTTTTATTTTTAACTGGATACATGGGATTTAACTGAGAGAGTTCTGGTGGTAGATATTATTCTTAGGGGACCAGATGATCCAACATCCTCTAAATATATAACCTTCATGGCCTCCTCTCCGCACATAGTATTTCTGCACCATGAAACCACAGACGAAAGTATAGTTTAGAGGTTTACTCTTATGCCACCCATTCTGTGAACTACCCAAAAAATCCAAAAATAGAATTAACATATTCACTATTAAAGAGAATAATTGAATAATAGATTCAAGCATAATATCACTGCAGTAAACATATTTGGAAATGAGGTTAATAACCCACCACTGGATATTCACCTCAGTTGGAAGTGATTTGTGTCAGAAACATAAAACCATAAAATTGAACATAGAAGGTTGTTTATTAAACCATAAAGTCTTTCCCCAAGAGCCTATGTTGAACAAATCCATTTTAAGACTTTGTAAGTCTTTAACTGTAAAGGTACATGATGTAGTTATTGTGAAAACACATCTAGCCCAGGCTTGGATAAGCACAATGTTGTCAAAAATTGACTGTTGCATGTCATCAAAGGTGTCATGGATAAAATTAGAATGGACACTTTCCTCCTTAAAGATAATATTAGAAACATGATATCCAAGGAATCCTATAACATTTTTATTCCATTTTTTATGCCAGTAGCTAATTTATCCCTTACCAATAATCCCCCAGTTATGGAGCTAAAGTATAGGATGATAGGGTTGGATCATCTTATGGATTAGATAGGGTTTAAATCTGTGAGCGGATCCACTAATATTGTAGGTGTGGATCTTTTTTCCCCACATTTTCCTCCATTCTATTACCTCCTTGGTAATTTTTCATGCAGAGCCAACAAATGGTGCGAGAAACACTCTTGATATTGATACCTATTTCCTTAATGGGACTGGAATGCTTATTCTAAGAAACCCAATGGTATTTACCTTCAAAGTGGCTATCACATAGAAAGGAAATCATTGAGTTGTCTAGTTTGGAAATCATTTTTTTATATTAATTATAGAAATAATTTTCATTGTTTTTGAAGAGAGATAACTGTTGATGAAAGTGATTATACCGCCGATGGATATGAATATATTTTTCCATTTGTGGATTCGACAAAAAAAATCAATAACCATATCAAAGTGTTTGATGAATATATTTTTACGGGACACTAGAGCGCCCATGAAATCTAGTTTAAATGTAACCTTGTGTATACCTAAACTTATTTTAAAAGCCCTTATCCTTTGATTTCAGAATTTATTTGGGGAAAAGAAGAAACATTTCTAGTGATTGATTACTTTGAAACTCCATTCACACTAATATTCTAAGGAACTATTTACCACCATAATTGAACTCCTACAACCATTGATTAAGAATATGGTATGTTCAACAAACATGCGTTGGGAGATACTTCCAACCTGTTCCTTATTACCGTAGGGGATAACTCTACCAATGTTGATGTAGTGATTGTTGTAATGAATTAAAACATCTTGAGAGATAAAAAATAAGGATGAGTAAAGAGGGTATCCTTGTCTGAAACCTCTAACAGCTTTAGTGAAACCAAATTTCTTACATAAGAATGTTGTGGAGTGAAATAGAGAGATAAAGCATTAGAATAAAATATTAGTGTCCCAAACCGAAAACCCCATAAAAGATAGATCCTTGAGAATTATATTCCACTCAACTCTGTAACAAAATTTATTGATGTCATTCTTGATAGAAAAATTGATACAGAGAGTTTTCAAGATGATTTCAGGGAATACCTCTTGAGCTAGGCCTATGTAACCTTGGATGAAATCGTATTCAATAAACCCATGCTGCGCTTCAGCCACCCATCTTGGAAGGAAAGGAGAATTCATATTGTTAATGATGATAGAGATCAGTTTATATGGAACATTACACTATCTGATAGGGATATAGTGGATCAAAGAATGAGGGTATTTAATATTGGGATCAAAAAGAATTTTAGTTGTTCTTGCCACACAGGGAAGGTTAACACCTAGGAAGTATTCATGAATTTTATGGATTAGTATCCTCTTCAAAATAATTATAGATACATAGTATAGAGAATTAGGGAATCCTTATAACCATAGAGAAATTTCTAGAGTCATTAACCATACCTCATAGTGAATTGATTCTTCATCTGGGGTGGTCTCCAACTTGTTGTTATCCTCATTTGACAACAAACAAGGAATTACCTCAAAATAATAGCCAAATCTACCGGGATGCCTCCTACCATTATAGTGATAGGTAATGTTAATAATGATTTTATCTAGGTATCTTCCATACACCCAATCACAACCCTATAATTAGAATAGGATCTGACTTCTAAAAGAATGTTTCGAATCTTTGACAGGCGTTGTTCTTTAAAACAATAATTGAAATAACTGGTGTTCCTATCCCCTTCACGAATCTATTCCACTCTTTATTTTTCTCAGGATAGTAATAGTTTCTTCAATAGTAATTCATTTCGATAAAACTACATATTTATGATTTCAAAAAATGTTGATTCATCCAATACAGCATCAAGGAGAAACTCCATCGGTTGGATGTCCATGAATATCCCATAAAGGTCCCAGTTACATGAGGTAAGATCCTTGTTCAAGGAATGTAGTGGTCCCTTTAGATGCCTAAGATTATTATGAACTGATAAATAGGGATTTCCACTGGATTGGATGCTCTAAAAGCCTTGCATTATCTCCAAATAGATTGGGTTCACCGTCCAAGTATGATAGAATTGAAATTATTCATCCCGATCAATTATAGAATTCCTAAAAACGTATAGGGTGAATTATTTGAGATACAAAGAGACATATGAGTGAATTTTTTATAATGATCATTAGAGAGAGATAGTAGAACCATTCACCAAAAATCGGTCATGGAGACTCTAAGAATGATGATTCCCTTAATGATTATTACACTAGGTGAAGGGGTCTCTTGTGAAGCCAACATCCATAATACCATTATTAGACATGAACACCAAAAAATCATGACTATATCTCATTGGGAAGGATCTAGTACCTTTTTTCTCCTCCGTACTTGCCACATTGCTGATATCACCTCCAACCATCCATTTTAAGTCACCAGGATTGAGAGAGCTCCAGTTATCCAAGAGTGAATCCCTGGCCTATGTATCACATTGGTGTGAATAAATTTACACCTTGATCCAAATGTATCAAAGTGATATTAAAAACAACAGAATAAGAGTATAAGAAGATCTTTTATTAAGAAACTAAAGTAAATTGAACAACTTACATGTGAAAGACAAATTTGAGACAACAAAATTGCAGCATAACATTACAATTGAACAAAGCATCAAAGATCCTTCAATCCTCCAACAACACTGCCTTAAATAGGAATTTTCAGCCCTTGGGTCGATCCTTCAATAGTATAAGTCTCATCAATTAATTGTGGTAGGCCATAGGTGGGTGGAAATTAAGGGAGAGTTGATTTTTCCACCCTTGACCCGAGGTGGCAGCTGGATTTCCTTCACCGAATAGACGTGTCTAGAAGACCTTCTTGATGGCCGAATCAGAGTGGTCTATAGAAGAAGAAAATGGATAGCCGGATATCTTCTAACCTCCTGTAAAATATGGGCCCATTTTGAGTTGTGTATTCTGAGATATGATCAAATTAGTGGGCTGTTTTTCTAGAACACAGAATCTGGCGCAGAATTGTATCTCTAAATTGGGCCGCCTTAATAACCACCATAGAGGCAGAATTAGCATTGGATCATGAAGATTTATTTGTCCCTATGAATTTATTCTAGCATCAAAAAAAATTTGGGATTTATTGGGACTGTATGTTGGGCCCCACAGTCTCATAAGTGGGCTGGTTTCCAATCTGTCTTCTCTTAGAATTGCTTCCATTCATATCAAAATATCTGCATCATTGTTTATGAATCATCCATTGATCCCTGAATGAATAATGTTCACATTTAAGTTTATATATAGTTCCCAAAATATCAAATTAAAATATTTATAATTAATTTCCTTATAATCATATGACTCATTGGGCCTAAATTGGTGTATATTACGCCTGAAGTGCACAAATGATGAGAATGGATGTTCATAATGAAAATGAACTAACTCAGGCCCAAAAGATAAAAAATGAACATTTAATACCATTAAAATGTAATTAAAATATATGTTTTTATTGGATAATCACACCCCCCAAATTGAGATTTTCTAGTCCCGAGAAAATAATTCAATGATTTTATTTGAATTCCTTTCTTCAAACACATTATAAAAAACAATGCTCACAATGTAAACTGCACACAAATATATTTTTATAACCTATCAATATAATTTAAAACAAGTTGAATTTAAAAGCAGATCCCAATCCCAAGCACATTCCTTTGATCAAATCCATCATCATACTTCATCAAACTCAATTAGTTGTAATGATGTGTTGTGAATCACAATAGATATGGGGGTTCATTTTCATTCATGGGGGAGATCATGGAAGCGCTAGGTGGAATCACATTTAAACCTAATATGAATATTCTTCATTCCTCTTTTTTTTGGATTTTTTTTCAATATTTCTATAGTAATTGAGATTGAAGTTAATCAAATTAACCCATGTGGAAAGACTTTGCCGATGACTCCCAGACTCATAGGCCTTAGGGCACCAAGTGAATCCCACATACTCAGGAATCACCTCGAGTTAAATTAATAAAAAACAAGGTCATATTACCATAAATATTAATAGATTGAAAAACTCAGGGCTAGAAAACTCTGGAGTCACGATCCCTATGTGCCGAAAGCCTCGCATTTTATCAATCCATTGCTCTAAACACAATTTTTTTTTATTTTTTTTATTTTTATTTTTTTATTTTTTTTAATACTCATATTATTCATAAAAATCATACCTGCCTATGCTATTTATTATGGGACCCTAAAAATTCAAATTAGTACCCCACAGTCTAGAGGACGTGCATTGTGGCATTTTGATTTAATGGATGAAAATAAAAATGATGAAAATTTTCATTGGACAACCACACATCCAAAATCAATGATTTTAAACCTAATCATGAAATAAACTAAGAGTCAAGGAAATAAAAGTTATTTGATATGTAGTTTTAATGTGAGCAAAGACGTTATTATATGAATGATAAAGGAATTTTACTTCTTTTTTTTATCATTGTTTTTTTTAAAAAAACATTTTGTTTCTACACCCTCCAACTTAGAATGAAACTATCCCTAGTTTCGTAAAAATAAAATTTAGAATGGGGTAGAGGAATAAAAGGGGAGTTCAATAAGGAAATTGAAATATTAGGATCATGGAATGAAGTCACCTGGTGGTTGAAGTTTGAAGTTCTTGTCACTCGAATTTAGTCCTTTGATATCCATGTCGCTTGCAAAGTTCCCTAGTGGAAAAAGGAAAACAATCAAACAAAACAAAACAATATATATATATATAAGTAAAATATAAGTATATATATATAAATTATAGAATATGTAAGCACATTAAGCCGTAGGTCAGTGGTAAGAGCGCACCCCTGTCTCCCTTCGGTCCCGGGTTCGAGTCCCCGCGACTTCGCCGGTTGTGACGGGGTTTTCCCCACAGCCTATGGCATGCCCCCTTTTTAATTATTTTATTATTTTTATTATTTTTATAATTTTTATCTTAACCTATAAAATAATACAAACACAACAAAATAAACTGATGATACATTGTCTTATTTTTAAATTTCTAGGTAAGGTATTACTCAAGGATCACACCACGTGACACGGATGAATATGGTGCTCCCCTTTCGTACCCATCCATAATCATAATAGAAGAACAAGTCAACATTATATTTTTTATTTTTAAATATAAAAATGATTAATTAATCTTATTTGAAAAATAAAGATGATTAAAAAAGATTAGAAACATAAAAACCACAGGTTGCCTCCCGTGCAGCGCATTGTTTAACGTCGTTAGCCCGACATAGATCCTAAATTTATCAATTTTTTATGGTTCATAGATTGGCTCAATTAACTCAACATCTATTTCCTATTTATTTAATGATTCAATGAATGTTTTTAACCTTTGACCATTGGCCTTAAAAATGTGACCACTAGTGGGATCTTGAATCTCTACTGCCCCATGGGGGTATACATCATGCACTATGAAAGGACCTGACCATCTAGACCTTAACTTTCTCAGGTGTAAATGAAGTTTTGAACTATACAAGAGCACAAGTTTTTCCGGTTCAAAAGGTTTGACCTTGATATTCCTAGATTGGTAGGCTTGAAGTCTAGATTTATTGATCATTAAATTCTCATAAGCCTCCAACCTTAGTTCCTCCAGTTAATTGAGATCTACTTTCCTTTTTGTTCCGGCCAATGAGAGGTCATAATCCATTTTCGTAATTGCCCAAAAGGCCTTATGTTCAATCTCCACTGGAAAATGACATGCTTTACCATAAACCAACCTATATGGGGACATTCCTAAAATGGTTTTATATGCGGTTCTATAGGCCCAAAGAGCATCTAAGAGTTTCTCAGACCAATCTTTCCTAGAGGGGTTGACAGTTTTTTCAAGAATTTTCTTAATCTCCCTATTCGCTAACTCAGCTTGACCATTGGTTTGAGGATGGTATGCATTGGACACTTTATGATAAATACCATACTTAGACATGAGTGAAGAGAATGGGAGGTTGCAGAAATGGGTTCCCCAATCACTGATTATAGCCCTAGGAATTCCAAATCATGAAAATATGTTCTCTTTCAGAAATAGAATCACAACTTGATGATAATTGGACTTATTGTGAATGGCCTCAACCCATTTTGAGATATAATCAACAGATAAGAGTATATAGAGGTATCCCCGAGAGTTTGGGAAGGGACCCATGAAATCAATTCCCCAACAGTCTAAGATTTCAACCACTAAGATGGGAGTGAGTGGCATTTGATTCCATTTTGTGATGGACCATACTTGTTTTCACCTAGGACAGCTTTGACAAAATGCGTAGGAGTCCCTTGAGAGGGTGGGACAGAAAAGACCACATTGAAGAATCTTAGAAGATGTTTTCTTAGAGGAAAAGTGACCTCCACATGCCTCACTATGATAGAATTTAAGGATGGACTCTTGTTCAGATTCTGGAACACACCTCCTAATGACTTGGTTAGGGCAGAACTTATAGAGGTATGCATCATCAAACACATAGTGTCTAATATCAGAAAGGATTTTCCTTTGAGCTTCAGTCCCTAATAATTTTGGAATGACTCCTATCACTAAGAAATTTTCTATGTCAGCATACCAAGGGGAGTCACTCACAGAGTATAGGTGTTCATCAGGAAATGAATCAGACACAGAAAGGTGATTTGAGTTGTATTTGAATTCCATCCTAGAGAGCTGATCAGCTACAAAATTTTCAACTCCCTTTTTATCCTTGATTGTGAGGTCAAATTCTTGTAAGAGAAGGACCCACCTAATCAGTCTATCCTTAGAATCTTGTTTTTGGAAGAGGTATTTTAGTGCAGAATGGTCAGTGAACATAGTAATGGGGGATCCTAAGAGGTAGGACCTAAACTTCTATAAGGTAAAAAAAATAGCAAGTGACTCCTTTTAAGTGGTGGAGTAGTTTATTTGGGAATCATTTAAGGACTTGCTTGCATAAGCAATGACATAAGGAGTTTTATCACAATATTGTCCTAACACAACTCCTACATCAATGTCACTGGAATCACACATAAGTTTTAATGGAAGGTTCCAATTTGGAGATTTCATAATGGGAGGAGATTTGAGAGAGGATTTGAGGGTTGAGAATGAACCCTTACAACTTTCTGTCCAAACAAATGGAGCATCCTTTACTAGGAGAGCACAAAGGGGATGGGATATTGAACTAAAGTCCTTGATGAATCTTCTATAGAAACCAGCATGTCCTAAGAAATAACTCACTTAATTGATAGTTTTGGGTGATGGAAGGTGTCGAATGATGTCAACCTTGGCTTTATCAACTTCAATCCCCCTACCTGAGACAAGATGGACTAAAACTATTCCCTCTTTAACCATAAAATGGCATTTTTCCCAGTTTAGGACTAGATTATTTTCATCACATCTTGAAAAGACTCTCTCTACATTCCTCAGAAATCCCTCAAATGTATCCCCAAACACAGATAAGTCATCCATGAAGACCTCTAGAAAATCCCCTACCATTTCTGAGAATATTCCCATCATGCACCACTGGAAGGTTCCAGGGGAATTTCATAACCCGAAGGGCATGCGTTTGAAAGCAAAGGCTCTGAATGGACATGTGAATGTAGTATTACCTTGATCCTCTAGTGAGACCTCAATTTGATTGTACCCCGAGTACCCATCTAAGAAACAGTAGAACGCATGACCTGCCACTCTCTCAAGGACTTGGTCAATGAATGGTAAGGAGAAATGGTCCTTCTTGGAGAATGAGTTTAGCTTCCTATAGTCAATGCAGACCCTCCATCCACTACTCACCCTTGTTGGAAGAATCCCTCCATCCTCATTGGTTATCACTGTGATTCCAGCCTTTTTTAGAACCACATGGATTGGGCTCACCCATTCACTCTTAGCTATGGAAAATATGATACCAGCTTTTAGCAATTTCAGGAGTTATTTTCTTACTACCTCCATGAGATTAGGATTGAGTCGCCGTTGAGGTTGATGAGATGGTTTTGAATCAGATTCCAGAACAATCCTATGAGTCCCGATAAGTGGGATAATCCCAGGAATATCAGAAAGGGTCCAACCAATGTCTTCTTATGCTTCCTAAGGACATCTAGAAGCATCCTTTCATGATTGGCTTCAAGAGAAGAAGAAATGACAATAGGATGTGTTTGATTGTCCCCAAGGAAAGCATACTTGAGTGTATAGGGAAGTTACTTCAATTCGGGATTAGGATGGTTCGGAATTTCAAAAGAATGTTGGGACATTGGATCAAGTTCAATTTCATTTTTTAGAGTTTCAGATAGGATTGATTCCTTACATGTAGTTGTTTCAGCTACTAGATTGGCTTGATCAGATTTAGGGAAGGAATTGGGAGTGGTCTTCATGAATGTGGTTTCTTGAAAGGTTTCACTGATTGTTAGACCTAATACTTCATCATAAGAGCAATTTGAAAATGATT
This sequence comes from Viscum album, assembly GCA_963277665.1. Classification (NCBI taxonomy): domain Eukaryota; kingdom Viridiplantae; phylum Streptophyta; class Magnoliopsida; order Santalales; family Viscaceae; genus Viscum; species Viscum album. Next base: position 547,874,919 of record OY728167.1, on the reverse strand, counting down.
CAAGCCAAGGAGATAAGCATCCTTCATATGAACAATGGAAATCAATCTCATCCTGACTTAAACATTCATCAAATATTCCTTGATGTTCTATGGATTCATTATCAATGCTTCCTATCATGTTTACTTCATGAATTTCCTCGTCATCCCCTATTTGTGAGCTTGCATTATAGATGTTCAAGTCAAGACTCATATTCCCAAAGGTGATGGTCATGTTCCCATTTCAAACTCGAATAACAGAGTTGATTGTTGCAAGGAAAGGATGACCAAGGATGATTGGGGTTTGTTCCTTATTTCCTAAGTTTGGATAGTTGTCAAGGACAGTGAAATCAGTACGGTAGATGAAGTTATCAACCTTTACTAGAACGTCCTTCAAAATCCCCTTTGGAACCCTAATGCTACGATTAGCAAGATGAAGTGTGACAAATGTGGGTTGGAGTTCTTCTAGGCCTAACTGGCAGTACAAAGCATATGGGATGAGATTGACACTAGCACCTACGTCACACAAGGCCTTGACAACTTTTCTCTCTCCTAGTTCAACATTGATGTAAGGGCAACCTAGGTCTTTCAACTTAGGAGGAATGGTCCCTTGAATGGTGGTACTCACATTAGCAGCCAAAAGGACTTGGTTTTTATGTGAAAATTTTATTTTAAAAGTACACAAGTCCTTAAGGTACTTTGAGTTGGCAGGTATGGTTTTTATTGCATCGAGAGGGGGTATATTCAACTTGACTTGTGAAAATATTTCCATCAATGTTTCACTCAGTTCAGGCTTGGGTTTCCCCCTCATGCGTTGAGGAAATGGTGCAGGTTGTGGGGTTTTTTGTTGAAGAGTTGTTTTTTTGACAATGTTATCATGATTTTTAGTTTGATCATTTGGTTCATTTGAATTTTCATCCATGTTTGAATCTTCAGGTGGGTTCTTAATTAGTTGTTCAGGTTTCACAATTGATTTCCCACTTCTTAAAGTAGTCACAGCCTTTAGTTGTTCATGAGTTGTTTGAGCACAAATTGACTCTCCCCTTGAAGTTAAGGATGACACTGCCTGAGAAGGCATGGGTTCCTTTCCAGTTTTGATGGTTTTAAGATCTTGTTTTAGGGAAGATACCTCCATGTTCTTCCTCTCCATTTGTTTGCACAATTGTTCTAGTTGGCAGTGTGGAAAAGTTTGGGTCGGTGCTTGAGAAGATTGGTTTATCCCGGGGGGATATTTTGGAGGTGGGATGGTTTGTTGAAAATGGACTGGTGGCTGTTAGTATTGGATTGTTTGGATTTGGAACTGGTTATGGGATTGGTAGTTCTGATGGGGGTAAGGATTTTATCCCTGTGGTTGGCTAGGTTGTTGGTTATCTTTCCAGCGAGAGCCTGGGTGGTCATTATACCTTGGGTTGAAGTTGTTTTGGTACTGAGGCTTGTGAAAGTTCAAAGCATTTACTTCGGCTGAAGGTCCTCCTAAAAGAACATCCTTCATGGATGGAATATTTATGTAGTTGTCTATCTTATGGTCATGTTTGTCACAAATTGTGCAAACAGGGTCTATAGTTTGGATTTCATGTACTTTCCTAAGGTCTATCTCTTCAACCTTCCTAAATAGTGCTGCGAGTTTAGCCCTAAGGCTTTCCTCTTCTCTATGTGTATGAATTCCAGTAGTTCTTTGTGGCTTTTCAGAATAAGGCGAAGTTTCCCATTTTTGGTTTTGTTCATATAGGTTTTCTAGATATTCATAAGCATCATTTGGGGCTTTGTTTTGAAAGGTTCCATTACACATCATGTCAATGAATTGTTTGTTCCCCGGACCCTAACCTTCATATAAACTTATCACTTGTTCAGGAATAGAAAAACCATGGTGTGAAACCAGGTTTAGAGTGTCTTTGAACCTCTCCCATGTTTCATAGAATGACTCACCCTCTTTTTGAAATTTTTTTTGGATACTCTTTTTAAGTGAAATTGTTTTGTGGTGGGGAAAGTATTTTTTGTAGAATTCTCTTTGTAGTTGGTCCCAAGAGTTGATGGATGATGGTCTCAAATTGTTTAGCCAATTTTTAGATCAATCCTTTAAAGAAAAATGAAATAGCCTCATCTTAGCTGATTCTACTTGATTTGGGGGACACATGGTTTCTACAATGTCATTGAACTCCTTAACGTGCAGTTATGGCATCTCGGACTCCATTCCATGGAATGTGGAAAGGTGGTTTAGGACATGGGGTTTAAAGATGTCGTTGGCATATCCTAGGGAATTGTGTCTAATGCATGAGGGTCATTGGTCATGGAAGGTGTGAGGTAGTCATTCATGGTTTGATCAATTGCATTCACAAAGTTTGGGGCTGCCTCATTTGGGTTTCCATTTTGGTTCCCACCCGGGTTTATGAGTTGGTTTCTTTGAAGACCATCCATTGAAAGTGGATCAATTTTGGAATCTAGAGTATTAGGAAGATTAGGATCTAATGGAATGAGTTCCCTTAGTGTACTTGACTCCCCAACCCCATGACTATCCACCCTAACTAGACGGTTTGATTGATCGCGGGTGTAGGCGGACATGCGCCAAAAGAAAAAAAATGAGAAAGGGACAAGATAAGAGAATTTGGATGAGAAAAGAAGAAATGGGGGAGAATAGAATGGGTGTTTAGATGTCTTACTTGGGTCCCTGGAAACGGTTCCAAAATTTTATTCGCGCTCAAATTTACCCAAGAGATGAAGGTAGAACGGTCTTTGTATTTTAGATTGGGTTATCAAATCCTCAGAGACCTAAGAATAAACCTATAGACAAGTACATTATATGGACTGCTTTTGGCTATGAAGTGGCCAAATTGGGTTTATTTTATATGGGTTTAAAGGATAAATAACAGATTTATGTTAATTCACTTTAAAATAATGAGTTGATCCTAGGTTATCACTCGGGGTGGATTGGACGTATTTTCTTTTTAATGATTTCAATTTCTTTAATTTGAGATGGGTTCATTTAAGGAGATAAAACAACATCATCACTTACTGGTTTAATGCCTAAACCCTTTAATTCTAATAAACTATATACTTGAAGGATCAATGTTTTGAGCACTTCAAGGTAATGGTTTGTATTAGCACTTGAAGTGTGTGGCCTTAAATTCAACAAGGACGATGGAGTTTAAAAATCATCAAATAAAAATCTCAATTAAAGAAGTGATTATACATTAATGAGGTGATAAATAACATCCACTACATCCCCTTGCTACACCCTTTGATCAACCCATAAGTGGGTTAGCTCTCCATTGATCCCATGGTTTCAATGGAAGCAGAAAGTAGACTCATGAGGGAGGAAATAGAGAAGTAAAGAAAACAACAAAAATAAAATGATCACTCCACCATTGTGTGAATAATTTCTCAAGGTTTGGTGTGAATAAATTCACAACTTGATCCAACGGTATCAATGTGATTTTAAAAACAACATAATAAGAGTAGAAGAAGAACTTTTATTAAGAAACTAAAGTAAATTGATCAACTTACATTTGAAAGACAAATTTGAGACAACAAAATTGCAGCATAACATTACAATTGAACAAAGCATCCAAGATCCATCAATCCTCCAACAAAAATTCCTTAAATAGGAATTTTTGAGCCCTTGGATCGATCCTCCAACAGTCCATGTCTCCTCAATTAATTGTGGTAGGCCATAGGTGGGTGGAAAGTAAGGTAGAGTTGATTTTTCCACCCTTGACCCGAGGTGGCAGCCAGCTTTCCTTCACCGAACAGACGCCTCCGGACGACCTTATAGATGGACGAATCAGAGTGGGACATAGAAGAAGAAAATGGAGCTCCGGATGTATTCTAACCTTCTTTAACATTTGGAACCATTTGAAGTTGTTCATTCGGAGATATGATCAATGTAGTGGGCTGTGTTTCTGGGCCGTAGAATCTGGCCCAGAATTGTATCTCTACATTGGGCCGCCTTAATGACCACAATAGAGGCTGAATTAGCATTGGATCATGAATAGTTATTTGTTCCTATACATGTCTTATATCACTCCACAAAATATGGGATTCATTGGGCCTGTATGTGGGGCCCCACAGTCTCATACGTGGGCTGGTTTCCAATCTGCCTTCTCTTAGAATTGCTTCCATTCATCTCCAAATATCTCCATCATTGTTTATGAATCATCCATTGATCCCTGAATGAGGACTGTTCACATTTAAGTTTATATATAGTTCCCAAAATATCTAATTAAAATATTGATAATTAAATTCTTTATAATCAGATGACTCATTGGGCCTAAATTGGTGTATATTAGGCATGAAGCGCACAAATGACGAGAATGGATGTTCATAATGAAAATGCACTAACTCATGACCAAAAGATCAAAAATGAACATTTAATGCCATTAAAATGTAATTAAAATATATTTTTTTATTGGATAATCACACATCTAACATGGAGTATTTATAACATAATGTTTTGGGAACCCTATATAAAATTTTTATTAATGAACTACTCCGATGATGATAACAATTCAACTGAAATAGAAGGCTTCCAGAATATCCATCTGTGAGAATTGGAGGGGAAGCCACGGAGAAATCCTTGGACCCTCATACATTGAGAAAAAATCATTGATCCATGAATCATCTTATTTATGTTCAAGAACAACAACCATAAAAATAGAATTATAATGAATTTAATTAGAGATAAAATCTGATTTTACCCAAGTGCCCAGTCCGAAAGCATTCCAGATGATCAGAATGATCATCGATTGAAAAGCTATCTAGATTTGGAACTAGAAACATGGCCCTCTAGTATTTTTCTAAAAGTAAAAAATATTTTATTTGGTCATAGAACTAGTTGAAACACCACTAGGAATATTTCAACACAATGAATTTTGAGATTGGAATATAAACATGATGTATTTTGGTGTTGAATGGAGACTAACCATAGGCGAACCCATGGGGTTCACTACCTTTGATGAGGAGGGAGAGATGATGACAGACATTGAGTAGGAAGACTAAAATAGGAGAGCTGATAAAGGATCCAAATTGAGTTCATTGATGGAGAGATGTAGAAGAGAGGCGGAAGCCAGCAATATTGCACCATATTTCCCTAGCACAGGGGAGAGATATAAAACCTAAGGACATGGAAGTTGCACATTATACTAGTACAAGGTGCTCCGAGAGGAAAATAACTGAAATCCTGATAGGGATGACTCAGCAAAATTTTATGTCCAACCACCTGAGGTGATGAATTAAATGAAATTAGGTTGAAGGTGATGGACAAGCGACATTTCCTTGATCACTTGGACGAAGATTGGATCAGGAGAGATTCTAATTACCATCCAAAATAGAGGATGAATTCTCATTTAACTTGGGGGGAGGTTCTTATTATCATAGACCAGCCCCCCCCCCCCCCCCTATGAGATTTTTGACATTCTGATGAAGCATGGCCCTGTATTTTAATAGTCTAGAAAAAATGATAAGGAGCAGGGATATCATGTCCTAAGAACAGTATGAAATCCCTTCAGTAAGAAGAATAATCTGGATCGGGAGTGAAAGCTTTTGATACATCTCAATGTAGACTCTTTCCACCTCTACATCCTCTAGATAAAGGGATTTTTCATTATCATAAATAATGAAACCCAGATATTCACCTATACCCTTGAGAAAACCAACGATCATTAATAGAATGGGTTGTCTAAGGAGCGAGACCCAAAATAAAGCTAAGGAGGGATCATTCCCAGAGTGGGCTTCCATTGTCCAATCGAAGAGGTTGAACCTCCGGTGGGCTAAAAAGAGTATGAACTTACACCACACTAAAACAAAGTCCTCCGAAAAAGACAGACAGATGAAAAAAAATATTTTCTTTTCATCACTAAAAACTTGTACAGAGAATGAAAACCCTATGAGATGATAATACATTGAAAACCCACAAGGGGAGTCTTCTCTATGACAATTCTCAAAACCAAATTCCACTGAATATGATACACAACTTTACAAAAAACTTTAGTAGGGATCTAAAGAGCCATAAATCTCTCTTACAATAATTATTTTGAACCCAAAGAAGCCTACGAGGGCAAATCACAATCCACATGAGGTAAAAAAGGGTCCCAACAAAGAACATTTCTGAATGAAGGAGTAGGAGGCAGTCTGACTGTAGAATTTCTACAAGGATCTAGGGGGGAAGATGGAGTTGGAGTAGCCACCAATGGTGGAGTAGTATAAGGGGGGGACGAGGGAGACTATGGCAGGTGAATAATTTTATCAGATTTAATGGTCATTAATTACTTTCAGTTGCACTAATATTATGTGTTATACCTACACATACACACATCCCACATCTAATGGGTAATAAACATTTGGTTTATTTGAATGATGAACTACCACATCATGAAATGATGATGGTTCATTTTTCCATTACGACATCTACTGGTAGTCATTATGGTGAAAAATCTATTTATATATGATATAAAAGATATTGATAATATATTTATTATTTTTTAATTCTTTCATTAACCCTACTCTAATACATTCCATTTTATGTAAATACTATATCATTTATTTTTTATGTGTGGACTACATCCATCAAATTAGTGTGATTCATTCCCACTAAACATGGAATGTATAAAGGATGGTTTTAATTAATGATATGTGACATAGAAAACCATTATATGATATTCATGAAATAATCACTTTTTTTGAAATATAATATATATCATTCTCTTTATTACCCTTTCACACACACTTAAAATTTGATAACGTCATACGTGCACATGTGGACTACTGCTTCCTCGACATGTTGTGATTTATTTTACATCACAAACATTATATATATATAAGTAAATATGATTAAATAATAATCTATTTATTATATAATGATAATTATGTATTAATATAATATTATTTACCATTATTATTTAATAATAATTGAAAAATGGGAATGATACTCATGAAAATTTATGGGCTGTCGTCTCCATCATTGTAATATTGCTTCATTTTTCTAAATAATATTTAATAATTATATTTAAAAGTATAATTGATGTATAAACATAGTTATTATTTCATTATTATTATTCTGGAGATGTTATGCAATGACCCCTTTAACCATATTCGACTTACTAATGTTGTTTTTGACACATAAACTGAATTTAGTAAAAACACTCCAAGAAAATATAGTTAATTAAGAAGTTGTATACATCATGATAAGAAGTTAAATAAAAGAATGGATAAACATAAAAAATATTCCCAAGATGTAGATAAATAACATAATATTATTATTATATAAGGATAATTGACATTCACCCTAAAGGAAACACAAGGAATATGATTTAATCTCAATTTACATTCCATTGATACTTATTTTTTGTTATGGGCATAGTTTCTTTTATATAGTGTATAAACTTCCATTTGAATGTTTAATGAGGAAAATATTAATTATCATGATATTATATGTTTAATTTAATGTTATAACGTCATGTAGTTTATGATTCAAATTATTCAAAGTGATATGTTACTCTTTGGAATGATTAACGATTATTATCGTCAATAACGTTTTTAATGATTATCTATACAATCTCCCTTCCTCTTGTGGTTGTTAACATTCTTTTGAGAAAATAAAATTTATTTTTGGGAACCCAATATCTTATAAATGAGGAAAATACTAAATATTTTTCATATAAAATCAAGATTCAATCATTCTACATGATATATTTAGTTTTAATTTTAATTATTTCATCTAAGGGGTTTCATGTTAAAAGTTTACATGTGGAAATAAAATTCATAACCCAATTCATTTTCAAAGGGTTATATTAATTCGTCATTGTTGTTTATATTCTATGATTTTGTGTATGATGAATTTGACTATCCATTGATTTATTTCCTCCTCTATATGTGGATTTAAAGTTGATACACATAATCTACTCATTTATTGAATCTCACTCAAATATTATAATGTTTTCAAGGGTTTACGTTACAATCTCATTTTTTTAGGATTGTTTACACATTAATTTTCATCAGAGGAAATTATTTAATCCATTAATTATAAACCCTTTACATGTATTCTCCTCTGTCTATTCTTGATCGTTATTATGTAATACTACCATTATCCCAGTCTTTAGTACTCAAAATGATTTTGAAATTGTTTTTAAGAAAAATCGACTTTATTTCTCTCTTTAGTCAGAGAATTTGTTGTCTTTCCAAAACACCATTTTCTAAAAAGGCTTTCATAAAAATTTCTAACATTATTTTGAAAAGGAATTATAACCCTTTTTTCATATTACCAATGTTTTAAAAGGAATCATATTGTCAAGTTATAAACAAATAATTTTTATAACCCTTTTATCGTGAAAAAGAAATTTTATTCTTACCTTCTATGAAAAGTACAGATTTACTATATATCATTTACTTTAGGTTTCGTTTTCTGATTTAAAAGAATAATTTCTAATGATAATGTTTTTAAAATTTATTTTCAATGAAAATTTATTTTCATTTTCTTTTCAAAATAAAGGAATTATTTTTTTCAATTTTTTTAAAGATCTTTTTATTTATTGTCATCTACAACAAAAACCCTTTATTTTACTCTACATAGGATATATTTTATTGATACCATCATTAATATTTTTCTGGATGGTTTAGGACTTATTTTTCCAAGGATAGTATTCAAATTCAATTCCCTGATTTATATGTTATTCCTCATGAAATATTCAACCACTTATGATCATTAAACAATAAATTCCCCTAAATTATCAATTTGTATTGTCATGGATATTATTATTGCCTAAAATATGTACCATTTTATATAAAGCGTCTAATTTTATATTTATTTTATTTAATGAGAAATATTCATAATTCTATATTCATTATTCAATATAGATATTTGTTAAGACATATTATTTATTTCGACTTTAAGATATGAGGAATGGCTTGGAAATGCAATGACTGATGGGGCCCATACATTGTATAGCCCCTCGATAAATCTATTATTTCTAATGAGAAAAATGAGTTACAAAAATTAAATTCGTTTATATCTGTAGTATTAAAATGTCCTGTGAAATTTCATGACGATATTGATTTTATTGTTCCTCATACATGAAATCCAATGGGAAAGAATTTCCATCATTTAGTTTAAGTTATTATTCATCCACGAGATTCTAAATCAAAATATATATGGTTTCATATCATTTTTTCTTCAATGATAAAATGGAATGTTTATATTTTCTTACCATTACAAATTTATTTTTCATTATCTAGTTATTTTAATGGCATGTGTTTTCATTTTCCTTTTGTTATTGGTTATTCATTAATTTTCATACTATTGGATACTTTTAATGTGTGTTCACTTAATTAACATTCCATAATTATTTTTTTCATTGATTCAATATTTCTTCCACTGTATTTCCCATTAATAACCATTTTAGTTCACCCTTGTTTTGTTCCATTCCATAGGAATAAAAAATGAGTAATATGAAAGATATAATGTGATATAATATATGGACTAAAGTTAAACTATAAGTTATATTGAAAAAAATATGTTGTAATATGTGTATTAATTTGTAAAAAAAGACTCATGTGTGTATTTTATTTACAAATAATCCATGAATTTTGGGGTCGGGTCAGTATAGATAATATGGGCTTATTACATGGATTGTTTCCTAATAAGGCTATTAATGTCTTCTACAAGATTAAAAACTTTTAATTTAATGTGGGTCCATGTATAAAGTTATAAATAAAAAATCGTTGATTTATATTAAAATAATTTTTTTAGTCATATCCACGATAAGATGCAATGAGTTTTCTAGAAGAAAACATTACAGAGTTTGACATGAAATATAAAAAATAAAGAACGAAAAATATTAGGCTCATTGGATGTCTCTAAAATTAGATGATTGGTTTTGAATAATCACTCATAAAAATTCCTATGGATGATTAAATCCATGAATGAAAACATCACATGTTAAAATCATGGACATATCTCTGAGAAATTTCATTTATAATGATAAAAATGATCCTCTATATCGTGATTTTAAAATTCCTAATCTACATGATTATTTATACTAATTATATTGACAATTATTCTAATTCATATTTATTTAAAATGAAATTGAAATTCATGGCATCATACTTTTACTAGGATGTTTTGTTTTCTTGTTCTGTTTATTGAAGCAAGAATCAAATGTGGGGCATGTAATTGGAAGTTAAAGAATCTAATTAAATATTTATAATACAGTGAAAAATGAATAATTGAGACTATTAATGCAATTTTATTTATTCATTAAATCATGTATTTGTAGGTTCTACCTAATGTAGATTAACAACATGTAAATTCCATTCACAATGTTTAATTTGGATGCAACCTCTTCTTCTGATTTCTGCTACTTTCTTCATGTGCCTTCATCTGAGACATCAAAAAATATTAATCAATTGAAAGTTATAGCCCTATAAAATTGTGCTAAAAACAAAAAATAGTATTTAAATTAAATAATAATTTAATTTTAAATAATAATAAAGTAATAAATATAAATTCCTATAAAGAAATAAAAATCTGTTTGCCTCCTGGTAGCTGCTCTTTTTTAACGGTTATTTAGATTGACAATACCTGAGTTAGCTGATTAGAGTGTTGTATAATCCTAAACATATCATGTTCATCCAAAATTTACTTTTAATACCTCCAAGATCATCTTTACTTCTGCTAAATGTAATAGTAATGGACCTCGGATGTGGTGACTAGAGTCTAAACAGCATGAGTATGACATACAAGATCTCTGTTGTGGTCAATACACATTTGAATTATTCTTTTTCAATGGATAGATTCATGTGTTTAGTTACATAAATGATTTCTTTATGTTTATCCTAAATCTATACAACTTATTATATTCATGATGCTATAATTTGTTCCTCTACGTTGTCTGAGTAGGGTTCAACTAGTTTTTCTTCTTCTTCATATAGAGAACATAAATTTTCAATTTTTTTTGATAAAAGTGGTAGCTATTTGTTATCCATCCTACTCGCTTCTAATTACTTCGGTTGTGGTCCTGGTTTTTCAAGGATGATATGTAGAATATATGTATCTAATGTTCCTTTTTATTCTATATCTTTTTATGGTACTATTTTCTAAACTATCCCTTGATCCATTAATTTTCAACATTATTGAAACCCTCTTCATCGTTTTCTGAACCTGGAAAATCAAGGGCATTGTGATTAGAATATATGTCATCATTGGAAGTGATACATACCTTAATTTTGTTTTGAACGATTATTTTTTCATGATACTCCTTGTAGAATACTTACATTAAGCAATGGGGTGTTGTGAATTCAATTCTAGGGCACGGTTGAGGGAACATGTAAGGTAAATTTTTATTCATTTTATCATCATCGATTAGTTGTGAGATATCATCCAATACGAAGATGAACTTATCTTTGGTTTTTATTTTTCTCAACAGTCTTTCCATCAAAAGAAATTACAATTGTGATAAAATTTAAAAATAATAGTAATAATCCAAATATAAAAACAAAAAACAGAAAACATGAGAAAACAAATTGTTTAAATTATTCAACCAAAAAATTATCCACTCCTATCCCTGACAACGGTGAAAAAAATGATATCCCTATGGGTGTCTTCAATTCCCACCGAGTTAATGAATTTAGAAATTTATAAAAATAAAACAAAAAATCACTCAACTATTGGGTAGTATATGATTTTCAAGTCCATGATAGAACCCCAGAGATAGGTTTGGTGAAGATATTAATTAAATAATGAAATCATAAACTATTTTATGAATGAAATATTACAATTTTATGTATAGAACATATGGTTATTGATTTGTATTTTTATAAAATTAAAATACATGACTGGAAATTATAAATCTAGATTCACAATTGATTGGGGAATAAATAATTCAAAAAAAAATTCATAGGTGCTGGAACGTAGTTAGTTGAATCCAATGTTGATGGTAGAAAATACCAAAATCACTGGTGTTCCCTTTTCAAAATGGTCATGATTATTTGGGTATTCAATGAATTGGTAACTCAGAACCATATTTAAACATATAACAAAATACCCACAATTTTAACAGTGTGAATCATTCCTCGGTCAAGGAGTTCAAATTATAACTCCCTCATCGATCACGTAATTGTCATGAGTGATATAGAAAGGAAGAGATTTGGGAATTTAGGGTCATGAAAAAGATCCAAATGAATTGAATTTAAGAAAAAAGACATTAAAAAATCAATCCCCTATAATTATTGTTTCTTTTCACAATATCTATCACCTCATTCTAGCCATGAGGCGTTCGGAGAATAAAGAACCTAATGCCTCATCTTGAAAGTGGTAGCCCTTGATCCAAGCAGCAGTGTCATTGAATGAATCATTGAGTGGAGACATGGTCTATTATATATAAACTTACCTGGGGCATAGGAATCATTCTATGGAAAAATAATAACATTAAAAATCTCCTTCATGGATCCTGGGGTCAAATATATCAGATTAATAATTAAAAATTACTTCAATGGCTCGTAACTTGGTCTATCAGAATATTACACGATGTTTAAATAATTACACGATGTGTAATCTCTATATTTTCATAGAGGAATAGGACATCATGAATTTTAGGTCACTCTTACTAAAATATCATCTCTTTAAAAGGTAAATCATGTACATGGCATACAAGACGTTTAAATTCCATGTTTCATTTTTCCATCTCTACTAAATCCACAAAAATCCGGTGTCACGCCTGATCGCTTAGATCACAGTGTGAAGTGAAATTTTGGTCAAAAAATATCCTATTTTCATTCCATTATCAATGATAAGTCATATCCTGGAATTAAACATATAACTAATCAAATCTATAACAAATTTGGAAGAATATTAAATTATGTAAACAAATCAATACATTAAAATACTATAAAATATATGCATGAAATACAACTATTATATAGATGATTCTTTATTCAAGTTCTTTCACTCCATTAGGTAATACTCATGAATAATATTTATTTTCTTCCATTATAACTTAAATATTTGACACAATAGGTACATTCTTACAATTACTATTTTATTTTAATAATCTTTATAAAAATAATTATTAGTTTTTTTGCAACTCAAGATTCAAAAATTGTAGTAGCTTATATGGGAATTATTTTATATGATTTAATATTATTTTCCATAGGAAAAAAGAAGTATTTAATTATTTCTGTTTTACTTGTAGTTATGTTACGAAAAAAAACATTGAAAAATGCTAAGCACCCCCATTATTTATGATAATAAAGGTTTTGTTTCATCCTCATTAACTTCATTACTTGAATAATTGTTATTGGATTTTGATTCTTGCGATTCACCCCCAATCACTTTTATGTTTACTGAACTTCTCTAAGAAGTATTCACCCAAAATGTTCACCAGTACCTATAATGGGATGTATCCTACATAGATTAGTTGAAGAAATATAGGTGGATTTTCACAAGATATGTGGGATGAGTCTCAAGAAATAAAATTTAATAATAACTATCAGGGAGATGAAGTTTATGAGGATGAAATTTGCCTATATTTTTCATCTTTTGAAGAATTCATATGATAAAACCTATTATAGTGGAGTAATTCTTATCTTAAATTCAATTGCTCATTTCCAACATAGAATATTTAATTTATTTGAAGCAATCAAAAGTTTGGATCTCTTTATTAGAATTATCTACAACATTCACCATTAATTATGAATATATTACGTGTATTTATTTATTTATTATAAAAAATGAATATTTTAATAACCTAATTGGATGGATATGAATTGAAAATAGATGAACAATAATCATTTAAAAAAATAGTATGTAGATGGAGTTAAAGAGTTCATCATGTAGGAAATAGAGCATGCATACAACCCTTATTAAATTCTTTTTCCATGTTTGCATTGTTTTTATTCAAAAAAATTTATTCAAGAATAGTTGGAAGAACATTTGGTTTTTAGAGAATATATCAGAGCTATAAATGTTTCTCTAAACATGGGAAAAATAAGTGTTCACACCGATTGGAATGATACTATAGTATATGGATCATTTGATATGAATACCAATTTATATGATGATGGAGATCACATGAAAGATATGAAAATGGAAATTGAAGATGAAATTCATGAATATATATTTTTTTTTGAGAAGTTGAATAGGTTTTCTAAGAGACCAATGTATACCGATTGTACGAAATAAACAAAATATTAACCAGTATTAATGTTTTATAATTTGAAAGCTGGAATTAGATGGAGTAAAAATAACTTTATAGAACTACTTGGTCTCTTTAATGATATTATTATAGAATAAAATGAAATTATATGACCAATACATGATGCTAAACGAATTCTACGCTAAATTGGAATGATCTCAAAATAATACAGGCTTATCTAAATGATGGAATATTTATTCAATCGGACCATGAATCACTCATAAAATACCCAAAGTATGGAATATATCGATACAAGAAAAATAAATCAAGTCCATCCAAAGATGTATGATAATTTCCTACCATTACACAATTTATAAGACTATACGGATTTCAGGAAACTTTAAAACAATTGACATGCCATAAAGATAGTAATACTCACAAAATATGGCTCTTCATGTTGGAAACATAAAACTTTCCAATATGGTTATGAATGAATAGGATAAATATTATGTTGTCTCTACAAATATCTGGAACAATGAAACCCATTAATGATATTGTTGTCTATTTTCCTCCATTGGTCAAGGATCTGAAATTGCTGTGGGATACAAGTTTTACAATGTATGATGCACATAGAGGTGGGGAATTCCCATTGAGGTCCATATCATATGGGATGATAATTTTCTTTCCTAATTTATGAAATTTATCTAGAGGTAAAATTAAATTAATACTGGGTTTCCTATTTTTGAAGAATGCAGACAATCAGTTTGGATGAAACATTCCTCGAAGGCTGGGATTTTAGAACATTGAAATTATTTACATCGACAACATAAACACTGATTCGATATGAAAATATTCGATGGGAATATTGAATAAAGTACCACACTATTTACGATAATGTGTGATCAACTATTTAACAAAGAAAAATATATTGAAGATGTTTTTAGTAAACCATTTTCTAAAAACAATACAAAATCTGGTTTTCATAATTGATCAATTTTCTTCGAATTACCATATTGTAATTTTTTATATGTCCAATTTTTTTTGATCTCAGAGAGATATAAAAAATGTATTTTATAGTTTTATTAGAACATTAATAAACGTTAATGGTAAAATTAAAGATAACCTCAAGGATAGTTTGTACATGGTTGAAATGGAGATAATGGAATATTTTGAACCGATTAAGGGTAAATAGAATACTTTTCATCCTCTCACTAGAAGGAACAGTTGTTTTCACATTATTTTTCTAAATTTTAATCGCCATTTTTAACTGATGTTCTTGCTGATAATATTGAAAGTGGTACTTTCAATGTCATTTTTTATAAACTGATGTCAACAAATAAAATATTGACCTCTTATCATCGTTTTTTGGAAAAAAAACTCTACCAAATATCCAATTCGATACAAAATTTAATGTTAATTTTTTTAATAAAAACCGATGTTAAAATTATATATAGATGGTTTTTGGCATCAGTTATTAAGTAAAAAATGTTAAAATAATACTTTTAATATTTTTCCATGAAAAACTAATGATAAAAGTATTCATAGGTTACTTTTAACAATGATTTTATAAGAAAATGTCAAAATGGATTTTTAATGTTGATTCATGAAAAATTGATGTTAAAAGTTCTCGTAGAAGACTTTTATTGTTTTTTTTTGAATTTAAAACATTAAAAGTAATTTTATATGTTAATATTTTTTAAAAATTATATTATTAATGATTACAATATTATAGATAATTTTCCAAGATTCGATTTGGCTGATCATGGAGCTGATACAGAGTTAGGAATCAAATGATATGGCTTTCAGAAGCTGGAATTCTCTATGTTATGAATGATAAAACTCATTTCATAGATAAAAATGGGAAACATGAACTGAAAATTATAGAAACCAAATGAAAAAAAGATAAACATAAATATTCTAACCAATTTCAATTAATTTAGCAGTTTCCTCCAAATATATATGTTTTTTATTGTTGGTTCTCTTATGTTTAGGTAAGAACTCGAGTATTAATGAAAACGACAATTGATAAGGAATTTTTCACCTTAGTTTGTGAATCTCATGCAGATATTTTATCAATGTTACTTGAATAAAATAAGACTAAATTTTATAATAAAAATTATCAATATTTTTAGTAGAAAAGGAAAATAATAATAAAGAAATTAATTTATGAGAATTAATACCATGTTCAAATCATCAATTGAAGGTGTGTTTAAAATTTATTTTGATCAAAGAAATTGAAAATGATTAATGAAATGTTATATGGATTTATATAGAGTAAAAGAAAATATTTTCATTTTAGTTGTATAAAAATATAGGAGGTATTTTAAAACTGAAATGCATGTTTTAAAAAATTTAAATATTGATCCCACATATTTGAAATTTACTTTTAACATTAGGTAAATATAAAATAAATGTTAAAAAAATTCATGTATTTGGGTTATAACATCGGTTTTTATAAAACTAATGTCAAAGTTTATCTGAATCAATTGTAACATCCATTATTTTGTAACTGATGTCAAATGTTACTTTTATTGTTTGTTTTTGAAAAAGGCAGACATTAAAAATGTTAACAATGTTTATTTTATTTTCTCAACAATCGATCTGACTATTCATAGATCTCAAATGGAGTTACAGATCAAAAGTTATGGCCATAAAATGTTTTAATTCTCTTTGAATTATCTTAGATAATTACAACTTTCAATGGCCATAACATCTTATCGATAAATCAATTTGAACTGCAAGACCATTAAAATTGAGTCTTTGGGAATGATATAAAATGTGGTTATGATTTTTAACAATATTTTTTTTTGAAAAAATCATCTAAAGTGACTTTTGACTGTGGCTATTCAACAAATAGTCATTAAAAGTCATCTATGAGTACTTTCACTATTGGTTTGTTTCATGAACAGACATTAGAAGTCAATATTGTTGTCACTTATCCAATCAAACTCCACTAAAAATGTTAAAAATGTTTCTTATTTCTAATGATTCAATTTCATTGGTCATATAGCCTAATTGTATTTACAATTTTAATGTTATGGCCATTGAAAATTCGAAGTCTCTAAGAGTTATCTTAGAGACATTCAACATTCAATGTTTATAATTTTTGATCTGTAAATATTTTTTGGCTCCAAAACCAATAAAATAGAACATTTGTAATTGAACTAAAAAATTTTAAACATTTTTTATTTTATTTTTTTAATAACCAATGGAAAAGTGACTTTTAATGTTAGTGTATAAAAAAATCGATGATAAATGTATTATATGATTTCTTTTAACATCAATTGTTTCAATAACCGATGTTAAATGTCACTTTTGACATCAGTTCTTCAAAAAATAATGTTAAAAGTACTACACAAGTTTTATATCATTTTCAAGATTCGATTTTACGATTCGTGGACCCAAAATGGAGTTATAGATCAAAATTTATGGCTGTGAAAAGATGGGCTTCTCTAAGAAGTATCTTAGAGAAGATCAATGTTTTTCTTGAGGAATAGAATTTAAAATAATCTTTTGGAATTAGTTATTTAGTAACTTTTATCATGGAATACTTTTATGTTTGTCTTCAATAAATGATGTTAAAATGTTAATGTAAAATTATATTTTTATACTAGTATCATGAATCTTAAACTCTATGTTGATATAAAAAATTGCAATTTTCCATTTTCATTAATTGTGTAAAATTTTTTAGGGGTATTCATCAAATATCAATAATTTCTGGTCAATGACTAATTTGAATTTATATGGACTAAAATGTTATCACTATCATGTTTTGATGAAATATTTGATTCATTTTTCCTTCTGTCTCATTTTGACTAAAAATGTAAAACATACATTAACCCGAAACTTCTTCTTTTTCAAATCATTATATAACAATGTTATAGACTCAACGAAGTTTCAAATCATAAATTAAGAGCTTGTATTCATATTATGTAAATTAGAGATGTTCTTCCCTCCAATATTCTTTGATATAATGGTCCACAATGACTATTCAAATGGTTAAAAGGATTCAAATATGGTTCATATCCATTATAGATGGATGTACCACATTTAATGGTATACAGCGATTTTGAAAGGGTATGTCAAGAATCATAGTCATCTAGAATATTGTGTTGTATAATGATATATTATTGAAGAATTTGATGATTACTGAACAAATTACCATTAAGATATAGACTACATCAATATCCCAAAGTATCATCATAGCAGATGCTTAATGGGGGAAGGGTTGTCTGAAAGGTACGTTGTTACAATTTCATTTAAAGAGTGAGAGAAAGAACACCTTTACATTTTACAAAATAGTAAATATATTGATCCATACGTTGAATCCCACAAAATAATTCTTAGATATTTTTAGTCTATCAAGGTTTGAAGGATGGATGCAAAATAAATATAATAAATACTTTATAGGATTATTTTGAGATCAAATTTATATACAGTTATATGAAAATTGGAATTCAATTACCTAATGACTTCGATGGCAATCTAGGGGACCAAATTTAATGTTATATATTACACTAGTTTTGTAATCATTGGATATATGATCTATATAAAGGAACGTGATGACAATAGTATGATGAAAAATAGCAGAGTTATGCCTGTGGGAGAAGCGATTCACAGATTCAGTTCCAAGGATAGAAATAAAATTTATGCAAATATTTCATCTTTTGGTATTATCAAATAAATATATGTGTTGGATTATAAAACATTTCAAGTGATTATCTTCCATTCCAAATTGGTTGAAAATAGGATTTCAGTGAAATTAGAATAAATGGGATTCATGAATGTGTATTTATGTACTATAGGGGAAAATGATAAGTCATCCATAATGACATCACAAGAAGTCTAATTATTCTCTATCTTAGATCCAATAAACCAAAATTGGGAAATTTTACTTATGGTGATGAGAACAACTATATGATCCGATGGAAATTCAAGCGAAGATAATGCTTTCATTGGGAGATCATAACTAATTCATGGGATCCTCATCATAAAAAATGTTCTATATTTATAGGGTACCATAATAGGGGTTTTGGATTCTTGATATAGGATCCAAATCCCTTAAACCATAAGAAAATAAAGTGAGTTGAATTATAAGGTAAATGTTTTTTTAATATTCGATGCTTTCCCTTAGGATATTTTGTATTCTATAATGTATTAATAAAATCTAAATTAAAGGCTTGACTAATCATGTAGACAATGTATTTTGCACATGAAGGTGTTAACAAAACTGGGGAAGAAGATACAATATTTAAGGAAACCCTTTTGTGATATGTAAAGGTAATGTTAAAACATACATTCTCTATTTTACTAAAAAATTATATAATGAAATTATAATTTAATTTTCATTTTTCTTTGAATATTTCAGTTATTTTAGAAGATATTTGTCCATATTTCATTCCTTTATTCACCATAAGTTATATATAATTATTCTCACTCCATAAAATTTCACCCTTGTAGGGTTGGTATTTATTACTTTCATTCATGTTCCCTCCACTACATTTATATGAAGAGAAATGACACTAACTCTGTTCAATCATAGATAAAATCTTGATATTTTCAATGTAAAATCAATGTTCATATAATTAATGTCTTGTTTCATATTTCGGTTTTATTTATTTGTTTTTAATATTACTCACATAAGAAATTTTTTCTTATTTAGGTGGATTCATTTGTTTGATTCAGACTGTTTTGTTCAAAGCTTCTCTTTCTTCTGAGAGATTGGACAAGGAGGATTCAGCTGAGTTAATAAAAATAATAAAATATATCAAAAATGTATACAACCACTATGACAAGGTGAAGTCTTAAAACTTATGTAATTAATTTTTTCATTATTTTATCTAATAATAGTATGTTAATTTCCTTATCATTTTCTCTAATAAATATTTATTTTTTTCATAGATCTTTTTGGATGTCATATTTTTCTTTCACTATCTGTAAAAAGCCATAAAAGAGATAACATGTTTATTTCTACCAATGTTACCATGATTTCCATTTCTTTTATTTAGAAAATTTCCAACACATCATACTGGTTAGATGTTATTAGATGAATAACCACTATTTTTGTTGAATACTAGAAGGGTAAAATAATATCATGTACCTATTACCTCATGAGTTTTCACCGCAAGCTCAAGGGTTGGGGAAACCCATTATATGTACTTTTTAACTTCTGTGTTCTATTAAAAACACATAGAACACTGAAGATAATGTCTAACAAGAATGGATATCCCCATATCTTGAGTTTTTTGTGAAATGTTGTGATATAAAGGGCATATTATATTCCTATACTCTGATGGATTTTAAAAAAAGAATGTTTTTTCAGCGAATATAATCGAATCAATATGATGTGTTGGCAATTTGACAAAGAAAGACAATGGAATTAGTTGCAACATTAGGAGTATATATTGTTTTGTAACATTAGTAAAATAATCCATATTTCATTTTTGACATTTATGAATTAGTCACACATCCATCTAACATGCGATCTGATTGGAATGACTCAATGTGTATATTTTTAATTAAGAATGACATTAATTTTAGTAAAAAATACCACTTACATACTCAAAATTAATAAAATTAATTTTGATTTATTTTATACATTATTAAAATGATCCATAATTCATTTGTGTTGTGTAGTAACTATCCTCACAACAATATGAAATATGATGTGATCAGTGTGACTCAAATAATTTTCTATTATTTTTAGATTGAAATTTTAATTTAAAAAATTTTTCTTGATAAAAATTGAGAAAACATATGCATATTTCCATTCCAATTTAGGGAACAAATTGATAAGTCATTTTTATGTGTTGGAAGTAGTCTTAGATCAAACTGACAAATGATGTGACAGGTATCACTGAAAGTGTGTATTTCTAGTTTAAAATGAAATTTTAGCACAAAAATACAATTGATGTAGTCAAAACTAAGAAAAATAAATTTGAATTATTTTGATACATTATGAAAATTATCTATATGTCATCTGTGATGAGTAGAAATATTCCTCATCAAATCTGATGCTTGATGTCACCGATATGACTCCAACTGCATCATTTTATTTAAAATTAACAATAATTTTAGTAAAAAAGTCAACTCACATACTAAAAAGGGGAAATGAATTCATATTGTTTTTATACATTATGAAATAAATCCATAAGTCATTTTTATGTATAGTAATATGCCAAACCTCAATTTGATATATGATTTATCCAGTATGACTCAAAGTGTTTGATATTATTTTAAAATTGACATTTAAATTTAAAAAGGTTCACTCCTTGAAAATTCAGAAAACACACTTGGATTGTCATGATAGTTTAAGGAAATGATTAATAAGTAATTTTTTATGTGTAGGAAGTAGTATAACATCAAATAGACACACGATGTGACCCATATGACTTAATGTGTTGTTTCCAGTTTAAAAATATATTTTAGTAAAAAATAAAAGAGACATACTCAAAACTAATAAAACATATTTGGATTGTTTTTATAATTTATAAACCTGATCCCTAACTCATTAATAATGTGTAATAATCATCCTCACCTCAATCTGAATCATAGTGTTACATATATGACTCATATCACATCTTTTTATTTTAAATTGACATTAATTATAGTAAAAACAATAACTGTCAAACTCAGAACTGATAAAATTAATTCATATTTTTTTCACACTATAGGAAAATTATACACAAGTTATTTTTGATTAGTATGAATTAGACACTCATTAATCTGATAAACTATGTTCCCAGTATGATTGAAAGGGTCCTTTATCAGTTTGAAATTGACATCATAGATCAAAATGTGTCACTCACTGAAAACTATGAAATCACACGCGTATTGTCCTAATAATTTAGGAAAAGTATTCATAAGTAATTTTTGAGATGTATTAATTATTATCACATAAAAGAGAAACATGATGTGACTGGTATGGCTCAAAGTGTGTGTTTCTAGTTTAAAATAACATTTTCATAAAAAAGATAACATACTCAAAACTACGAAAACAAATTAGTATTGTTTTGATACATTATGAAACTGATATATAAGTCATTTAGAACATGTAGGAATCATCTAAACCTCAATATGATTAATGGTGTTACCGTTATGATTCCATGTGCGCCTTTCTATCTAAAAGTGACATTAATTTTAGTTAAAAAGACAACCAACATACTCAAAACTGATCAAACACATTCTGATTATTTTTATACTTTATGAAAATTATCCATACGTAATTTGTGATACGTATAAATAATCTACTCATAATTATGATACAAAATGTTCTTGGTATCACTCAACATGATTGTTATCTATTTCACATTGACGTTTTAGTTGAACAAGTGTCACTTAATGAAAAACTGAGAAACATAAACGGATTGTCTTGATAATTTAGGATAATGATTCATAAGTCATTTTAGATGTGTAGGAATCAGTCTCAAATTAAAGAAACACAAGATGTGTCTGGTATGACTCAATGTGAATGTTTCCAATTTAAACTGACATTTTAGTTAAAAAGACATGCGATTTACTCAAAACAAATAAAATGCATTCAAATTGATTCATTGTTATATGAAAATGATCCATAAGTCATATTGGATGAATATAAATAAGATTCACATTAATACGATTCCTAATGTGAAAAGTAGGACTCCAGGTGAATCTTTTAAATATATATGAGTCATTTTAGTTTGAAACACGCATTTTATTTCAAAAACTGAGAGAAAAATCCATGATTATTTTATCATATTTCTATCTTTTATTACATATTTTATTTCCATACCATTTTTATTTTATAATTTTTTAGTTAATTTTAATATATATAATTCTTTAGGTTGATCAAGAAATGGTGTGATGTGAAAGAATCAATCAAAACTCAATATGAAACACTTTTTCCTCATATAAATCAAAGTGTAGTTTAAAATTACCACATTATATGTAATTTATTTATTTATATTATTACTAATATATAAGTTGTTTTTTATACTGGTTTATTCTTTTTCCTAATCAGGGGTAGATTGTTCAGAAATAACATGAGTCTGGGATAGAGGAAAAAATAATGTAACATTGATGTTTTTGGATGTATGTAATTTTTTAACATAATCATGTAATGTTATTAACCAGTGTTTGAAATGTATACAAAATAGTTTTTCTATTGTATTTGTGTTGTAATTTTTTTTATTTAAATTCTTTATTGGACCACGAATTAGCTGCTTTCTAGTGTTGTCTTTTATGTTGTAGTGTGTTGTTACACAATGTAGTATTAACATTATCTTTGCTTCTAAAATCTATGATAAATACCTAGGTCTATTAATTGAGCTCTTTCAGTCAACACTTCTCTATCGCTGAAAAATGCCTTTTAGAGATGTTGAAGGTTTGTTTTTATTCGTGATTACTAATTAATAACTATTGATATATTAATATATTTTAATAAAAACTAAAAAATAGACACACAATTTTAGGATATAGGGGAAACTAAATTATTTGAATTGGACTCATGTGGAGAGGTTTTCTAGAATGGGGGTGGGGGTGATTCGTTTCACCGGTGACATGACATATTTCAGGCTAATTACTCTGGGACTTCGAGTCATGTCTTGGGCTTCAGAACGTTTCGACTTCAGGCCATGTCGTTTTAAGCCTGCATTCCATCTTATTGTATAGGGACATCAATCCACTTGGCCTTTGAGGAACATTTAGGGTTTCCACTCAACCCCTGTTTAAAAGATGATTTTATTTTCTTAATTAAATGTGGTGTTCCCCAACACTGTTAACAGAATATGGGTATATATGATTGTGTTTTTGTGTATTCATATATATTTATATATTTATATGTTATTAAATATAGTTATACTAGTATAAAAATATATTTAATTATATATTTATATTCATTTATAAATATTTATATAAAATTATTTATATTTTCATATAATTGTTGATATTTACCTTTTTTATGTATGTTAAAATAAATATTTATAGATATAAATATTTTTATATATATTATGTCGATATATGTGTGTGTGTTCATTTATATATATTTCTATTTATATTTAATCACTTTTAATTATATATATGCGTGTGTGTGTGTGTGTGTTGATATATATTTATGTACTTTTTTTTATTTATATATACTTAACCGAATTTTTTATATTTATTTATATATTTTTAAATATATATATAACTACCTTTATATAAATATTATATTTCATTATATATTTGTTTGAATTTATTAATTATGAATATATATGTACATACACACATATATTTATTTATTTGTATGTATATATTAGTATATTAATGCCTATTTAGCTATAAAATGAAGGACTTGGTGGGGTGGTAAATGTTTTACATAATAACCAATATGTTAAAGATATATTTTATACAATTAAAATGCTCTTAAATATTGATAAATATATATGACTAATTTAAATACATATCATGTGATGGAATGATATTTTAAAAAGGAAATAGCTTGGAGAATTACTGTGGGATTCATCCATATATGCCTTAAAAATTCCATGTTCATTTTTGTTTCGATCATTTTTCTTCCCTTTGAACCAGGATAATCAAAAAATCATCATTCGAGTCATGTGAGTGTTCCATTGTCCTTCCCATCTATCAGTCACCAAAAATTAAGAGTTGGAAACTAGGAATCAATTCTCGTATTTTGAGTTGTAGGTTAAAAAAATATCTCTATCATTCATTCTCATGTACAATGAATCATGGTAGGGGAATTATGAACTCACTTCCTTATTTTATATAATGGCGTATTTATCCTGATGCTTTTTTCATCTATGTAAATTGTGTATATTGACATAAGAATGTTAATAAGTGAAATAAATACAATGAAGTGAAAAATAGTATCATAAAAGTTTTATATGATTTAATGTTATTTCATGTATTTAATGGTCATCATCATTATTTTTTTACATTTAAGAAAATTATGTGATTTAATTATACTATTATATAAATTTACATTACTATTGTGTGTTTGTTTCTATTTAAAAAAATGTTTCAAATTATTGAAATTAAATTAATAGAATCAACTCTCCTAAAAATATAACTATGTAACAATGGTAATCAATGAGATGCATGGAAAATATAGAAATAGTAATAACGTTTGTGCTTGATAGAAATAATCTACATGGAAATAATGATAAAAAGATGACTACCTAGTGCAGTTAGCTATTGTATTTTTTATTCCATTTTGTTGAATGAATTGTAAATTTAAATGTCATTCTATGATAGTTTTTGAAACTTATATTGATATTATTTTCACATCAATGATTGGTTAAATCATGCAAAATTGGAATGGAGCAAGTTATACGTGAATGTAGAAATTTTGGTAATGATTTTTGGGTGTGGAATTTTAATTTCAATAAAATAATTATGTGATAGTTTTTTCCATATGATTGTGTGGATAATGTGGGGTTGCATGGTATATTCATAATGGAATGTAATGTAGTTATAATTAATAAAATATTTAATTAGCAATGGGATAGAATAATTTTGACTAACCAAAGCTAAAGGATGAGATAGTAATAAAATATGAGTCAATGAATGGATTCAAGAAAGAATTAGTCTAAATAATGATCCACCATTAAATATTATTGATTAATGGTATAATAGATATATTATGGCTAGTAACAACAAACATGAAAATTGTTAATATTGTGATTAAAGTGAATATATTGTTGTTTTGTGGCTACTGCGTGGGTAATAAGTGTGAATGGATAATGCTATATAAATAGAAGAAAATACTGATAGAATATTGTGGAGATGTGGTGATGAATATGGGGTAATATAGTAATTTTTGGTATAGATCCTTAGGGACGGTCTTGTGTGTGATGGTAATATAGTCATGTTATATTTTATTGTGATTTTATATGCACCCCACTTGAGCCGTAAAATCATACAGTCTCCCAAATGTTTTGGGTACTATGTGTCTTACATAATCTTTCATGTTGATGAGGGAACATATGACTGATTAATCATTCCATAATCCCTCTTCCAAACATGGATCAAATATGATTTCTATAAGTTAGAAGTGTGATATATGAGATGATGATGTGATATATAGTGGGGGTTCTACATGGTAGGAGGAGGGCATGAGGTTAATGTATTTCCTATTCATGATATTCTATTATTTTTGGATATGTGATTATAACATAATGATATATGGTTGGGGTAATACATGTTAAGTGAAATTCATGTGTTTAATTTCATTCAAGTTCACAATTCTCTATCATTAGGGAATTATGATATGTTTTTGGAATAGGAATGTAATTATAGTTGCGTTTGACTTATACATAGTGTTTCTAATGAGAAAACTGAACCCTATGGGTATATGGACGAAAGGACAGTAGTCCATCACATATAGGTAGTGACATGATGTATATATCTATTGTGTGAATGAACAAGTATGGACGGGAGGAGAGATCCAAGACAATTTTCATTAGGTTGTGAGATATAAAAACCATTGGGGAAGTAGTGTGAGGTGCCCCCTTTACTATATTATTTGATTTTATTTCATTATATGTAGATGTGATGTTTGACAAGTGATCGTTGGTGAAGTTAGGTTAGATGAATTTTTGTATGTGTACATCAGTTCTGTTATTAATTCACCAAGGAATCAATATGAACCCTCCATATTCAGATTTGTGGAATTGAGGAGGATCCTATTTAGTATACACGAATTCTCACCCTTATATATATATAAATATGTTTAATAGGTATGCAAGATGGATTTAGAGATCAAGCTAGACATTATAAGGTCAATGTTGGTATCTGTGGATGAGGTTTTTCTCTATGAGTTATATATTGGATTTTTAGAGACTTGTGATTAAATAAAATTTCCAGGAATTATAATTATTGTAGGATATTGATTTTCATTTATAATATAGATTGGATTAGTGGTTTTGATATTCTATTTTTGGTATGGGTGAGGGTAATGCCTCCCATTAATGTGATCTATACTCTAAGTGTTAGCCGCAACTACATGGCCTATTGGAGGTGGGTTTTGGGGTTGACTCTCATCTTTACAATAGGTCTATGATGGGTCCTGGTGGGGGAAGCTTGTGAAATTTTCACCTCTACAGATGGTTGGGATATAATTGAAGGGTTAATCTGATGAAAAATATAATTATTTGGATTGTACTCTTATGAAGAAAATATTTGGTTTCATTATATCATTGTTCTCTTTTGTAAGAGAATATTTATCTCTTGACCTTAAAATCTAGTAAATTTACCATTGATAATTTATATGTTTTTCCTTGGTAAGGCCTGTTAGGGAAGAAGTGTCCACAAAAATTTTTATACCCCTGATCATTTTAATTTTTTTGCATTAAAAAAATAAATTCTATACATAAATATATTTCATAAGTTATTAATAATTAATATATATTATTGTTCAACTATATTATGGGTGAATTTTTATTTATTCATTAATTATTTTTCATTGATTCCATCACTGGTCAAGTGTTTTGTTATAATTATCTAATATAAATTTGGATCTTGAATGTCAATTTTTAATAATATATTTTTATTTAAAACATTTATTTTTCTAGTTAGATTTCTTATGTCTGATTAATATTTCAAAGGTAATAATTTTAAATTCATATAAATGTTATTTGAATATAATTAAATCGAACTAGTGTCATTCTCAAGAGGAGTAAAGTGTGAAAAATAAATATTAATTAACCCTTTTAAATTAAAATACTCTGCTTTCGGAACATTGTTCACTGATATTTTTTTTATCACATTAATTTAGTAATTTTGAATTCCACAAGAACAATTTATTTAAAAAATGTGTCACAACTACTAAAATTCCCTTTTCCTACCGTGATGAACAACCCACAACCCGGGTAAAATATTTTAACATAAGAGGCACAATTGATATCCTAACTGCCTTTGTACAAAGGAATGACTAGTACACACACTTCATTTTAATGGAGTAATAACAAACTATAAATTAATGTTGTGTAAAAATAAAAAAAACACATTAAAGTAAAAACATTTGGATAAGAAACATGCATTATATGATTAGGAAAAACACTATTCAAACAATATATTACAATCTAATTTTTTTTCATTATGTTTTTACTTGATCTTGATTATATGATATAGTTAATTGGATTTATATCTTCAAGTAAAATTAAAAAAAATAAAATGATAAACTATTTGTTTCATCATTTTTCACCATCTCCCTCCCTCTATTTTGTACAAATATTGATATTTTTCATTTAGACATCTCTTTGGAAAGTATTGATAAAGAATCTCCAATTATATTAATATAAAAAATACAATATACGTAAATAATATATATTTTGATGGTATCAATTTTTATTTTAACTATTTTAGTATTTTATTATGATAATAGTATTTATCTTATAAACAATATACAATATATAAGGTTTCATCACTTAGTTATTGAACCATCATCTATAAAATATGCCAAAACATGTTAGTTTTAAATATGACATTTTCTTGTATTTAATATGGTATTTATATTTTCAATGTACGCTAATTATGATTTTCATTAAGTCATATTATCAGTACACATGTAGTGGTAGTGATATATATCATCGTTCGTATGATATCAAATTTATTATGTTTCATAGATGAAAGCCTCCAAATAATAACTATAATAAGATGTTGTACAATGTGATATCATATCTCAATTATCCATATCCATATATCATAATGGAAATACATAAAAATACTTTGAGATAATGATATATTTTTAATAGTAAATATCAATAACTAATATTTGTGACCATATATCTATCATAATAAATAAATCAATTCTGTCATCAATACAAAAAAGCATTTTCAAACACCCTCTTAAACATTAACCATTATATTGTTCAACTAATGAATCAGAAACTTTTATAATATTTCTATATTTACTCTAGTTGTTAATTTATTTATAAGTGTATCAAAATATTTATTTAGAATGTATTTAGTAAATTAAATATTCTTATTTAATTTAGAATTCATTTAGCCTTCTACAACTAATAATATCCTTCGAATAATGGAAATAATAATATTCATATTGCAACAACATTCAGATAAGAAAAAACTTTTACGTACTCTATTTAATCATTATAAATCATCATCATTATTTCTAGTTAGCATAATTTTAAGGGAAATTCTTCTATAATAAATATTTAACTCTCATTAGTAATATAAAAATCCCTCAACACATGAAATTTCATTTTTAGAAATCCAAAAAACTATAATTTTCTTTTTATTGAAAAAATTGACTGTCATATATTACAACACTATTATTTTATTACATTATATGATATGTTGTATTCATGAACAGTTAATTTATTTTTCATATAATATGTTTTATTATTCAATAATATTCATGTAAAAATGATCTAATACACTTGAAACACCAATATTAGTGATATTAAATGGTTACACAATATATGTATTTTAGTAATACTTAATCAATCATTCTAAAAATATATGTAATATATTCTTAAAATAAGGAGATTAAAATTACTAGATTATAATCATATAATTCCAAATATTGTAATATTTAGAACTATTTGGATTTCAGGTCAATGTCTTTTTTGAACTAAAATTTCAGGCTATAATATTTTTTAATATGTATTTATTATTTATATTTTTATAAATATTATATATATATATATATATATTGTTTTCATATGAAATAAAATTTTTTTGTGTAGTGTTATGCATCATACATCAGGGCACAAAAGGGTTTTTCTTTCTAAATTTCATAATGAAATGTAAACAAATATCGTGTAGCTTCAAAATTACATAATATCCTCCATCATTGGAGGAGTTTTCCTTATTTGTTTTTTATGTTGAGGTGTGCTACCTACTTTAAAAATATATTCATGTGTACAAAATATAAGGAAAATTCAATTATGTTTAAAATATACCAAGTAATTTATTACTTTGTTTTCCTTCACACATGAAGATTTATCATTTTTTATATTCTAATAACATTGTATTTATGATCACAAGATGTGTCTCAATTTCTATAAAAAATTAATACCTTAATGTACTAGAGAGTCACTTCAGCTCAAGATCCAATTAATTTTTCTGGAAGAGATCAAGTTAAGATATTATCCCTTTTATAATTTCCCAATCCACATTGTTAATATTTTTTATTATTTATTTTTTTAACTAACATGACAATTATATTGAACAGTATATCCTTAAGAGTTCCATTATATTTTATCATTATTCGTGTCTCAAACTTCTTGTGGTTGATAAATTTTTATTAATGAAGATGGAAATAAATTCCACTAAATTCACTCCATGCTTCAAAATGATCAATAAATCAAAGGTAACCTATTCATAACCAACTAGATATATGATAATCACATGATTTATATTTACTGACAGCTTACTTATAGTGATGATGGGTCTTAAAATTATGATTCATCTATTCTGTCATTGCAGCCATACCTTTTTTTATTAAATTTAATATTATTCGATGATCCCTTGTATGATACCTTTTTTTTTAATTTTATTTATTAGAATTTTTATATTATACAAATAAATTATAATGTTATCATCAACAACTCCCCACATTTCATGCTTTGAATAATTGGTTGGTTCCATTACCAGTTATTGAAAATCATTTCTACGTATTTCTTTATGGTTTTTTTTGAATATTATATACTTTTTAGATAGTTTATAGAATTTTTATTTAATCATAAGATTTATGGTACCCTAATTAATTTAGTTTTATTAAATTAGTATCTCTTTTAGGGTATTATGTTTTATTATTTTTTTGAATCATATGTCTTTCAATTCAAGAACAATATTTTATTATCTCAAATATTCCATCCCTAGAAATATTGTATTGTCATCCATTTCAGGAGATGTGTGTTGGGTCACATAAATTCATTATTAAAATATGTTTAGTTAAAACAATTCCCATATAATACCTTATTGATTTATACATTGTTTTGTTTTATTGAAGGGTCAAATTTAAATTTGGTGAGGGGTTTGGTTTGATAACCAAATCCCATACTTGGATCATGAGTGTTTTAAAACCACTAAAAGATGTTTTTGGATGGTATTTAGGTCCTAATTGGTGTCATGGGTGTCCCTAAGGGATTTATTGAAGGGACATGCAACAGATCTACTAAACTATTGTAGTAGCATCCCATTCACAACATGAACAAGTGTCAATTCCATGATACTTAGGGTGGAGACGTGATCCCCATACCTAGGTTCTTGATATTTTAAACACTATGTGTATAACATGAAATACACCATGTTCATTTTTATATAATATATTAGGGGTTATACCCCCATTGTTCTTGGTTGACCAGACACACATGGGGATATTTTTTTGGTAGAATCCTCCCCTCTTATTCCCCCTTTGATCCTCCATATTTCTAGATGATTACTGGTGATTATTTAAGGTTTTATTGTCATCTACATTACTTCCATTAGTTTTCTTCTTCAGGAGACCAAATTTCGGTTTTGTTTTGGTCTAGGTTTTTAAATTGATTCTACAAGATCCTGGTGGAATCAATTAAGGATGATGATTATTTTTATTGGGTTTCAAAGAGGAGGACCCAAGAGGATGTATGTATACCATTTCTCATATTTTCAATGAAGGTATGTCACTTAAAACATGAATTTAGTTTTTCAACTAAATTAGTTTTTTTTGATGCTAACATAGTCCCTTAAACTGGGGGTTTTCAAGGCTTAGGATTGGGTGCACGTATGGATAGGACCACACTCTATTACTCAAGGTTATAGGGCGATTAAATTTCCTGATGAGATTTTACACCTTATAATTGTTTAAATAAAATTTAAGAATTCATTATAATGTGTTATAAATAATTATGTCTGCTATGTTTCAAGATATAGGTTAAAAATAGAATGGATAAGGATCAGTGGGATTAGATGGGAATAAATGTAGCTTAGTGAGGGGTTAAATTTGGTATTGAGTTAGGTGGACTCTAAGATATATCTTTGTATAGATGTATATTTATGATAATGAATTTATTAACAATTTCATGGGTTCAGGGATGCGGTATAAGGACCTTTAGATTCATTAAGATAGACTATGGGGTGGTTTTGAGCCTCCTAAGACGAGACCAAGTGCCATTTACCACCTTGGGCAGTTCATGATTGCTCAATGACTATGTCTCCAAGGGAAGAGAGTGTTAGATGAATTAGCGAGTGGCCTTGGGAATGGATCAATCTATGAGTAGGAGTGTAGGATACATAGGTTGATTTCTGAAGGTTAGTATATAGGTATGATTGGCTTGGGGATTAGTGATGATGGTGGGAAATACGACCACCTATATCACAAGTGACATGGAACAACCTCCCATGGTTGTAAGAGATTATTTAAGTATTATGAAATTTGAAAAATTCATCTAGGCCATGGAATGTGTGATAGAGAAGGGGTTTTCTCTTGGTGATGGGCTGAGGGATCTCCCTTAAGGGATTCATCAAGGGACCCATGTGATGGTCATCGGGGTTTTATAAGACATGGAATTAGGATACCATTGTAATTATAAACATGAATCATGCCCCACTTATTGAGGATATGGTTGGGTATCCATAATAGATTGGGGAGGTCCTTTATTAGAGAGACCATGAGTTTTGAAGGAATTTGTACAAGAAGTGAACTAACACCTTTGGGGATAGGTTAGTGGGATTATTCAGTAAAAGTTGTCACCAACAGTTGAAAGGATTGTGTTCCTATCTAAAATCAGAGACAATAATGGTTCTAGAGGACCTAGTTAACACCCTAATGTGTTAGGTGATATGTGTTTCGCATAAGGGTCTAGGTCTCAAGCGACTACATCCATAGGATCATTCGTTAGTTGTGTGATCAGATTCGAGCCCTACCTATGTTTCGTGTGCTTGATGTGACCTCCCTTGATTTTTCATGTATCGTTCGATGTGAATGTTTAGACCTCCTCTAAGAGGAAAGGGATGAGTAAATGTGTATGGATTAATTACTTTTCCCTGTCACTTCTTGTAGATGGTCAGGGTAAATGGATTTATGATTGTTCCCTATTTCCTCATGTAGTGGGTTAAAGTGTATAGATGAACGAATGTGAACTATCCATTTAGGTTGTAGGATGAGGACCACCATGAGGTGAGTTTTTTTTTCTGTGGACATTTACTCAATAATAATTGGTTGAGGATCACTCGAGAGAGGCCTGAGTAATGGTACGATGTGAAAAAAGACTGATGGACCCTACATCAAGCCATAATGCACAGGAATGAGATGTGGATATATGACCATGCCATACATTTGGAATTGGGTTGAGGTATGGATTTATACCTACCACAAGTCTTTAGGTATGATATGGATTTTGGTATGAGGTGATATTATGAATTTATTTTGGCATTCTACTAAAGTAGATGTGGTCGAGCATCGTGGTGTTCTGGTTAGCACGTGGTGTTCTGATGGGCATGTGTGTCTCATCATGCGTCTTGGTAGCATGATTATAATATTATCACTCAATGAGTATGTATACTTATTTTATTTCATTTACTATTGAATACACATTCATATGAGGACATATATTATGGGTACCAAGTGAAACCCTACACAGTTATATGCTCACGCCCTACATGGACATCTCACTGCATGTGAAGTCCTTATGCCCACTTTGTAGGTCGGATAACATGTTGTGTAGTGGATTGGGATGGGTTATCATGATGGGTATTTAATGGATACAGTGTGTGACTCATTGTATTTTCATTAAGTCTAGTGTGCATGTGTTGTTTCTTTGTTTATTATGTTTATAGGATCGGGCCAGTGGCCGATCCATGGTCTGTTTTATATGATAGAATCATGTATGATATTGGATTTGTTTCTATATATTGTGTACTATGATAGGTATTTTTTTAGTTTATTTGTTATTAAAGGACATCATATCATGGGTATTTCCTCTAAATTTAATGTTTTAGGACCTCATTGTTAGTTAGTTGGATTTGTATTATAGGAATGTGTATTTCGAAAAATGTGGTGAACTCTACCCGAGCACTGCTAAGAGTATCAAGGATGTGGTATGAAAAAGTGGTATCGGTTTTTTATTTTATTTAAAGAGATGTTAGTAGATCCCGAGTGCATTTATTCTAATTATTATGGTTTATTTGTATCTAATATCATTTCAACGGTTGATTTTTTGTATGTTTTGTATGAAAATATAATGCATGTTATTGGATCTGTTTATTTATTTTGGACACTCTGATGGATGTGTATAATTTTTAGTTTTTTCAATTATTTTTTGAACTATAATTTGAAAGAAATGTCTCCTAATTATATGTATTAGTACCTCACCATAGATGGTAGTCTCTGGAATATGGGGAGGTGTTCTGGAGGTTATGCAAAAACCATGAAAATGGAACTATAGTGTGGACCTGGGAACAAGAGTCACATAATATGCACTAAAACTTTTCTCTTATTTTTTTTTATTTCAGTATTTTTGATTAAAATTGTGAAACTTTATTTGGATGTTGTTTGATGATTCAAATATTTGACCCACATAGGCTATTTTGGTTAAATTTTCATAATGAAATAATATTAAAATAAAGATTATTGTTATAGAAGAGAGACCTTGAAACCATGCAATTCAAGTGAAGATAGAGGATTTATTTATATTGAATCCAATACAAAATATAAGAGGGAGCTTAGAAATTTAAAATACCATTGATAATACTAACTAATTAAAACCTCCCTGAAATATCTAAATATCTAATTACTTTAACATTCTCCCTTAAGATATCCTTACATATATTGGACACATAAGAGAAGAAAACAAAAAAAGGACTCCTAAGAGCCCCATTCAACCTTGATATACCTAAAAAGATTACATAAAAATACTAAAATAATAAAGAAAATCCCAATATATTTAACTAAAATTTTTTATTCTCGTTTATGTACACTCTGCATGATATAAATGATTAAAATAGAACTATTTATACTGATAGAAATATTTTTGTCATGAGTTAAGAAGAAAATATATCAAAGAGGGTAGTTCATTTGATTTTTTAAAATTGATTAATAAAATTAAGGGATATATTAATGTAATTATGTTAATTCAGTATAAAATAAAATAAAAATAACACCATTGATTTTTATTATTGTTTGGATCAAAACGATCCAATATCTACTCTTCACCCCCTTCACGAACTGAGAGTGATAACACCCACTATAACTAATATAAAATAATATTACAATTAGTTTTTCCCACATGGAGTCACAAAATAATTACAAATAATTTTACACCCTGGGGGATTAAACCTAAAATAGACCTACTTTTTCTTCTTGGGTGAACAATAAAAAAACCAAACTTTTTCAATTGAAGGCAATCCCAATGCCCGACATTTGATTTGGATTCATAACACAAAATACTATGTTTTAATGGGTAGTGTAACCCATTAAAAATATGCAGATATAAATATGATAAGAATAATTAAAACCAAATAACTAGATGTATATATTCAGTGTTTCATTGTCGATGTAGTATTTAAATCTACAACATTAAATGATCAAACACAAAATGTCAAATTGAGAGAGTACGCGATCTTCAATGTTTGAACTCCTTGTACAGTTTCAAGAATTTACATAGCACTATCTATTTAATATAGATCTATATAAATCCATATATCATGTTCATCTATATGGAGAATATTCTTCACCATAATCCCATTTTAGTTTCTCTTTCCAAATAAAACATTCAATTTATTTATTAAATCCACATGAAAAGCATACTCATTTGGTTAACATTATTAATCTATAAAATTAAATTCATGATATATAGTAATAAAACATTAGTATAATTAATAGATAATTAATTAATTATTATAATCAAAATTTAATTCCATTAGAAAAATACCTTAAATAATGCGAGACAAACTGTTCACATTCAAACAACATTTAATGTGGAACTCATGTTTTCCCAAGAAATCGATGTTAAAATTGAACAAATGCAATAATAACATCATAAAAATAATTAAAAATTATGTTAATGGCTTCTAAATAATTTAAACTTAATTATTGATAAAATAAAACAATAAATATATCCACAAAAGATGTGCGTCAAATAGAAAAGTGACATGTTATGTAGAACAATGTATATTTCTAGATTTCACAATATCCATCAGAAAAAATTATACATTGATTTGAATCTTAATATGGGATTCATGTAGAGTATTTATGTAGGATAATTACACAGGTGAATCTACATAGTGACATCTAAGTATGGAAATTCATGTATGTGGATTTGTATATGTGATTCTATAAATTTGTATACATCTTAACCAATAATGCATCCGCCATGAAATAGACATTAAAAATGAGAATCATCTAATAATGAATTTAAGTATATTTATAGAAATTCATTATATTTTCATATAACCAATAATAAACATAGTCTTACTTCTACATGTCATGATATCATCAAATTAATGTAGAATAATTATTCTTTAAAACTGAAAAACTTGAACTAAAATGATTCAATGAATTAAATATCATCTGTATATTTATAGATAATGATTCATATTTTTAGTTATTTTAATTATATATATATATTATTTCTAACACAAAAATCACCTCTTTATTTTGATTTTTGTATCAAATGTTATTTTCAAAATAAAGAAGACATATTTATTCACAGTTGGTTCCATGTTAGGTTGACACACCCAGGTGACACAATCAGTTGAATCCAAAAAGATCAGTACATTTTGTTCATGTGGTATATTGACATATTAAGGTGACATTATTTTTTGAATCCCACATGGTAAGTAATTTTTTTCATTTGATCAAGTGACTCGGTCAGTTAACTCTCAAAAGGTCAGTAAATTTTGTTCCTACAGTCAGCTGACACAGTCAGTTGACACCCATACAGTCAATACATTTTGTTCATGCGGTAGGTTAACATGGTCAGCTGACACAGTCTATTCACTCTAATAAGGTAGTTTCCATATTTTTCCACATTTTTAATTTCTATACTTCTCTAAATTTTAGTTTCGGAATAATTAAAATGTATTTATAAGGTCTCAATTGACTATTTTTCCTAGTAACTCTTTATGAAACTTTTAGAAGATTTTATGAGCTTTATGAATTAAATTTTTTAAGAAAACAAATTTTATTATATTATCACGGTTAATAATAATTTAAATAACTCAAATTATTAATAATTTTGAATGAAAAATCAATAAATCTTTTCTAATTATCATGACATAATGTGGATCAAAGATCTACTCAAAATTATACACATTTTAATAATTAAAAAAAATAATGTATAAAGTTAATAGAATATCACCCTTTTCTTAAATATAAAAATGATAATGTTGTAGAATAATAATTGAATATTTAAAATAAATCATTTAAATAAGAACATATTTTTTTAGAAAAACATGTATTTCATACATTTATTAAATAGTTAAATTTAAAAACAAATAACAAGGATCCACTAAAAAACCTTCCATTTCTAAAATAGGTTCCATGAATCCACTGTTCAGCGAGTAGAAATTGGAAAAATTAATGAAGAACCCATCATAAAATACAAATTTATGCAAGCTATAAGTTTATAAATTAAAATAAAATTACCTATAATGTCTGAGACATCTCAAAATAGAAATATAATCAAAAATATTGATAGAAAATTTGTAATGTTAAAATGAAAAATTGATATAAAATTTCAAATATTTCATGTAAATATGAAAATTTCATCATATAAAAAAACCTAAACACCCCCTAAATTCAGGCCATGTTAATTTAAATCTCCATAAAACCAAGTTCAAACTCTATTTTCTCAAACACAATAATTTATTAGGGATTAGTAATCATTTAAGACGTTGATTTTCAATAGAAATATTTTCCAGAAATATATTTTCATTTTAACCTAATCTACAAGAATGTGATGTTTTACATAAATATGATTTGTTCTAGAATGTTGTATAGGTTTTTTTGAAATATAAATTGTATAATTATAATATAAAAATAGTAATATTACAAAATCCAAAACCAAAATCAAAAAGTGTTTTATTAATCCAAAAGTATTGAGAAGAACATGATAAAAGAGATATATATTAATATTTAGTAGATTAAATAGAAATGGATTTTTGATTCTTGGAATCCCATTAAACTAAATATTTACCATTGAAATTTGACACACATAAAGTGCTTTTTAAATATATCTTTTAGACTCCAAAATCATAATAATAATAACCAAACAAATTAGAGTTAGTTCTTGAAAGATAAAATAAACTACAATTCAAAGAAGCTTTAACATATCTAAGGATACTTTTAACATATTGAATGTGGAATTCCATATGATCACTTTGATATCTATGAACATAAAAACTAAAAACATTAAATCAATCCTTGAAGAAGTAAAATATAATAAACTACCAATCATTCATCTATAGGTTTTAACATCAAATTATTTTACATATTTATCTAATTATGACATTAATGTAGCACTCAAGGGAGTATTTACAATTTTATAATATTATAAACCAAATTTATTCACATATTCTGTAGCACACATAGACTGAGATAAAGAGAAATCATCATTACATTGAAAAAAATTTATACCAACGATGAATTACAATTCCCCCATTATACTCATATTAAATTCAAAAATTAATTTTTTTTGAAAATTCATTAAAAAGCCGATTATTTGAAGTTTAAAATATAATATCATCAATATATATTTGTACAATATAAATATAATTACAAAACTTCTTAATAAACATGGTAGGATCAACCTTTACTTTCTCAAAATTGTTTTTCAAAAGAAAACTAGTTATCCCTTTATAATAAGGTTGAGGAGATTGTTTCAAAACATATAATTACTATGGTATATTAAAAATATAATTAGGATAATTATCATTTTAAAAAAGGGGGATTTATAACAGACACATTGTTGGAAATATATTCATTTAGAAAATATGTTTTAACATCCACTTAAAATAATTTGAATCCAGGAAAATAATATTATGATAATAATATCCTAATTTCTTCTAATTTAGAAAAAGATATAAAATAATCTTCAAAATCAATTAATTCCTCTTGAGAATATACTTGTGAAACTATTATATCTTTATTATTACCTATATTCCTATATTCATTGAGATTATTTCTAAAGATACACCATGTTCCAATTACATGAGAATCTTCTGGTGGAACAAATAAAGTCCACACATAATTCCAAGTAAACTAATTTATTTCACCGTTAATTTAAAAAATCCAATTAGATCCATCTAACGATTAATATATATTCTTTATTAAAAAATATGAAATAAATGTTTGATCATTACAAACATTCATAATATATTTTATAATATAAACTATATATGTTGTAAAATTGTTTGAGTATCCTAAGAAAATACATTCCTCATAATTAGAATCAAATTTATATAATGTATCCTTAGTATTATTAATAAAAACCATACTCCATAAAACACTAAAATAACCTATTTTAGGTTTTCATCCCTTCAAAATTTCATAAGGAGCCTTTTTCAATAATGGTATTAAAATGATTCTATTTGAATCATATTATGATGTATTCACAGCTTCTGACCATAAATATTTAGTTAATTTAACATCATTTATCATGGTTGTAACAATTTCTGGAAGTGTTTGATTTCGTTCTCTACTACAATATTTTTTTGTGGTGTCATAGGGGAAGAATTTTTTTTATCATACCCGTTTCCCGCATAAAAATAAATAAATTAATAATTATTGATTTTATGATCATAATCACTTCTAATTGACTTAATTAAATTACCGTTATCATTATGGATTAATTTACAAAAAAATAAATTTAAATAATTATTATAATTAATGTGTAAGAAATTAAAAC
This sequence comes from Viscum album, assembly GCA_963277665.1. Classification (NCBI taxonomy): domain Eukaryota; kingdom Viridiplantae; phylum Streptophyta; class Magnoliopsida; order Santalales; family Viscaceae; genus Viscum; species Viscum album. The sequence goes on along the minus strand of OY728167.1, from coordinate 547,834,997 downwards.
AATGTGTACCTGGTAAAATCATCTATAATAAAATGAAAATACATTTTTTCTCCCAAATCATAAATATTAATGGGTCCAAAAAAATATAACTGAATGAGATATATAGGTCTCACGAATATTACTGTAACGTACCGGATCTGGAAACAACATCACAGGTGCCCCGATCCTGGTTGGTCACATGACCTCAAGCGCATTTCCCCAAACACCAGAGGCTGCTGAATAGCAGCGAGGGCCCAGGTCTGATAGTGGGGAAACTATGCCATCATAGTTAAAGTGTAGCGCACCAGAAAAGATATACAACATACAACATCGGAAGAAATAAACAATATGAACTAGAAATGAACAACTGCATCAAAAGATAACCAACAGTTATATATAATAATGCAGCATATCACTATTTCTATGAAAGCATCCAAGAGATGATACACTGAAATATAATACAACAAAACTCATTGTACAAGGTACAACAAAACAAAACAAAATAGAGTGAACAAAACGCAGCAGCATCGCGAGCCTATGCTCTGCCCCATTCCCTCTAACTAATCTGCTACAATCATGTACCTGTATAGGGAACCTTTCCCCTGTCGACACCTGCAGAAATATAGTCTGTTCAGGCCAATGATATGACCCAAACTGGGTGTGAGAAATAAATCCCAGTAGGAACCCACCAAAGGCCCGTGCCAAATTTCCAGTGAAAAATGTGCAACAGTAGTGTGCAGTAGTAAATTCATTAAATTAAAAAGTACTCAAAAGTAAGTAACCCTACCTGCTATATTTCCATTTAATATTCATTCAACCATGCCATGATTGTGCTTTAACATGGAAGGTATAACATATGAAAATCACCACGGTGAATATTCATGATAACATAGTCCTCATACATACAATCCTCACCCTCATGTAATCAGAATTGAAACCCACAGGTGTCTGCCCACAGGCATAACGAATATTTCCATTAGTCATATGAGGTGTCACCCACAAGCACAAAAAGTACTACCCACGAGCACAGAAACTACTGCCCACAGGCATGAGAAAGGTTGCCGACGGGCTAAACTAAACACTTCCCTTAGGAGATAAAAGTAACCGGGCTGTGCCCAAAACATAAGAAAACAATTAAACACAATTCCTCTCAAGGAACTCAAAGCATGCTAAAATTCACGGTATACCCACAAGTATTCTGGACAAGCGGCTAAACATAGGAACACACCCCTTGGGTGGTCCTAGATCCAAGTAGTGATCCCAAACAACAGTTTCAACTTGACATTAGATTATCTACACAATTTTAGATATCTTTTCAGTAAAGGCCTCGACCATACGACATCCCAACATGGGTTTGTAGAACAACGATACACAAATTAAACTCAACAGTTGGAAATAAACAACAGACCGCACACCTCGATCATATCTGATCGGTATACGTGAACGACGCCACCCGAATCGTCCAAGAACGACGTAGATTTGGGATAAACGATTTCACGTTCAAACGTAAATAACTTCCCTTTGAGAAAGAATTGGTATGAACAGCGCATGGAGAGGGGAGGGCATACTCGTACGGTCCCAACGTGAATGACAATGGTGGAATTGGATTCCCGGTGCACGATCGTGAGATATCCAATGCTCTGGCCGTCCTTCCGAGCTCCAAATGGCAGTTCTGTCTCCTCTCTCGAATGATGAGGCTACTGCCTATTTTAAGAGAAATTTCAGGACTACACGACATGTACTCTCATGTACACGGTGTGTACATTTCATTTTTTAAATTGTTCCTCTGGAGGCTTCTTTCCACCGCATCACTGTTTATCTATCGACATACGTACACGGCGTGTATTCATGATTACATGGCGTGTACTGTCGCTCTGTTGGAGGCTGCTTCCACCGCCTTACTATTCACTTGCCGAATAATTACACGGCGTGTAAATACTAAGTACATGGAATGTAGTCAGTTTTTACACCCTTCATCACCATCAGGCCTACACGCCTTGTGTACTCATCCCACATGGCCAAAGTACACAACCTGTGGAAAGGAACACAGCGTATACCCATAAAATTTGGAATTTCCCCATTTTTCATTATTTTATCAACAAAAATATGGAAAAAGGGAAAGGAATAAACTCATACCTCAAGAATAAGAACTGGGTTCTTACAAACTTCCCCCTTAAAGAAATTCATCCCCAAATTGCCCCTTTAACAGTGTTGATGATAATGGTGTGAACAACACTTTCCACTGAGTACGTACGTTATTCTCCCGCTACCAGGTTTCGTCCTGCACTCGACCATGCTGCCAAAGCACACGTATGAGAGGAACTGAACGACCTCGAAAAACCTTCGTGCACCTATCAAAAATTTGAATCAGACGCTCTTCAAAGGATAAATAGACCTGAAGCTCAACCTCCTCAGGCTGGAGAATGTGAGACGGGTCTGAATGATAATGGAGCATCTAAGATACATGGAATACGTCATGCATGGCCCGATACCTCTGTGGTAACTGCAAACGATAGCCAACCGGCCCGACTCTCTCTCCAGAATTTCAAACTGCTACACACACCTCGAGAAAAGTTTACGCTGTCTCCTGATCCACCTGTGTCCCAGCCTCAATGAAACACGTAAGAACACGTGATCCCTGACCACAAAATCTAAGGGTCGTCTGCAGTGATCAACATAAGATTTCTGACGATACTGTGCAGTATCCAACCACTTGTGTATCAACTGGACCTACTCTGAGGTCTCCTCCATGAGACGTGGTCCCAATAAAGCTTCCTCACCTACCTCCAACCAGCACAAGGGTGATCGGAATGTGTCTACCATATAAATACTCATAAGGTGTCATCTCAATAGTTTCCTGAAAACTATTATTATAGGAAAAATCTATTAGGGGTATATGATTCTCCCAAGAGACCCCAATGTCTAGGACGCATGCATGCAACATGTCCTCAAGAACCTGTATTGTACGCTCTGATTGGCCATCATTCTGAGGGTGGTATGTTGTGCTCAAAAGCACCTATGTACCCTGTGCCCTCTGAAAACACTTTTAGATACAAGACGTAAAACGGGCGTCCCTAACAGAAATGATAGAAAGAGGGACCCCATGAAGACGTACTACCTCTCAGATATAAAACATTCTGATCAAATCAACACCATAGATCTCCTTGATCGGAAAACAGTGAGCTACCTTCATGAGTCTGTCAACAACCACCCACACGACATCATTGCCTCGAGGAGACCTTGAAAATACGGTCACAAAGTCCATCGGTACCACATCCCATTTCCCCTCTGGAATGGGTAACTATTGTAACAGTCTAGCTGGCCTCTGATGCTCCGCCTTAACCTACTAACATGTGGATCATCTCATAAAAAATGTAGCTACTTCCCCCTTCATACCCGGCCCCCAATACTGATGTCTCATGTCACAGTACAATTTTGTAGCTCTAGGATGCACTGCCCAAGAAGAAGAATGAAAATCCTGCATCAACCCCTCACGTATATCCCCCAGAACCCACATTTGTCCATGGAAACGCAGTACCTCATAATCATCTATCGTCCAACTTGGAAGTGGGTCCTCACTTGCCACTGACTCCCATTGAACTAGGCCTTCTGAATCCAATATATGTGTCATCCTCACTCCATCCAGGAGGGTAGAAGTCACAGCTAATGATGAAAGATAGGTTTCCCTCTGACTATCGTGCCCCTCCAAATGCATCTCGGAGAACAAATCCATAAGTTTCCACTCACCAGTGGCCTCATGATTTTCCTGTTTCTGAGTCTTCCTACTCAGTGCATCACCAACTGCGTTACCCTTACCAGGTGTATAGGCATGCTCGAAGTCGAAGGACTGATTGTATTCAACCCACCTTCGCTGTCACAAATTCAGTTCACACTGAGTAATGATGTATTTGAGACTTTTGTGGTTGATAAAGACCACAAAGTGTTCTCCCAAGAGATAATGTCTCCAACAACACAACACATGAACAACTGAAGACAACTCGAGATCATGTGTTGGGTAATTCCTCTCATTTGGCCTCAAATGTCGAGGACCGTACGCAACTACTCGATCTCCATGCATCAACACTGCTCCCATCCCAATACCTGATGCATCATAGTAAACTCTATAGCTCTTCCCATGTTCTAGAAGTATCGGGATTGGTGCTGATGTCAACCTTCACTTCAGCTTCTGAAAGGATGTATCACAAGCTTTCGACCAAATGAACTTCACACCCTTCTTAGTCAAACCTGGCACAATCTCAATAGAGAAATCCACATCTCACTCTGGAGGAAGTCCTGAAATGTTGTCTGGGAAGACATCTCTGAAATGGTCAAATACAGGAGGGAAATCCTTCTGACATGTCCCCTGATCATCTAGATATAATCTCACAATTTGGGCTATCACTCCACATCTTTCATGATTCTTGGTTCTAGCTCGGCTCACCTGGACATCACACTCGCCCTTTTATAGAAACTCTCTACCCTCTGGTGATGTGAAACTAAACCTGCGACGATAACAATCCACAATGGCTCGGATGGAAACCAACCAGTTCATCCCGATAATTATATCATATCTCATCATCTCTTGGAAAAAGAGGCCCCATAGAAGGTGACACAAACCATACACAAGGGGGCACTCCTTGCACTGACGCTGACCATCCATTATAGTCCGAAACGGAGTGTCTAGCTTCATCACCGCTGAAGAAGAAGAAACACATAGCCCAAGGCTCTCCAAAACGGTCACATATATAAAACTATGTGTAGCACCCATATAGAAAAGTGTTGAAGATAAAACAGAAGCTACTATAATAGTACCTATGACAGTTTAAGGACCGAGATCCTACTCCTATTGGGTCTTTTGCCCTGCATGCCCAGTGCCGTGACCCTATGACACAACCTGGCTACCCTGAGCAGACCCACCCTGCTGCATCTGAGATCCTGGTTTCTAGATACCATGTCCATGACCACTATCTCGGTCTACACGCCCTGACCTATTACAATTTCCCGACTGGTAAAAAGCTTCTGGTCCTTCTCCTGCACGCGGAGTCTACACAGAACCCCTCTCACTAGCCACTGGTGGAAACGCCCGGCAAAAACGCTGGAGATGACCCATCCCGCCGCAAGATCGGCACTCTAATGGGTCACATGGACAATGTGGTCTATTGTGCCCCTCTTTACCACACTAGTAGCACATGACCTGGCCACCTAAAGTATTCTTCTGGATAGTACTGCCACCATGAGATAAATCCATTTTCCTCTACCTCTTGCCAGTAGAAATAGTACCAGACACTGTTGTTGAACCGCCCTGGCCCACACCACTAGCTTCCACCATGTTTCGCTAAGTAATCAGTGTCTGGTTCACAATAGCATGAACTATAGGAAACCTGAAAACATTCACCAGTGCCCGGATGTAATATCAAAGTCCTTACTCAAAGTGTCTTGCCATCAACGTCTCCTCGCCCACCAGAACAGGTGCAAAACGCCGAAGCTCAGTGAAGCGGGCTGAATAATCCATCACTGACATAGTGCCCTGCTATAGATTCATGAACTCTCGAGATTGATCTTCCCTCAGTGTCTCCAGGAAGAAGAAGTCATAGAAAGCTACCTGAAAAGCTTTGCATGCCATGTGTCGGTGATGGTCAAACTGGGTGGTAACATCCCACCACATCTTGGCAGAATCACACTGCATGTATGTACTGAGGTTGACCCTCCGCTCAGGAGGCATATCAAGATGCTCAAAAATAGTATGAAATGAATCCCGCCATGAATCCACAGCCTGTGGTCTGCCATACCCTGAGAACGTAGGCAGATGATGCTGCTGGAAGATACACGTTAGCTCTTCCATAGATGTGGCGGCCTGCGGTTCTCCCTAGAAGGTCAACATGAATAACATAAAGATTTCCCAGAACTGTGCATCTGCGCCTGAGTCCAATATAACAACTGGAACCGCATCTGGTACTGCTGGAGGATCCAATTGTATCCCATGGCCTACTATCTCCGATGTATAATCGTTGCCTCTCTCTTGGAGATCAACCGGTGGTCGTCTCGGTGGTATGACTCTACATGGTCAAGCACACACCTTAGATCAAGATTATAAAAGAATGAAATTGTAGAGACCAAGAAGGGAACATGAGAAAGAATGAAGTCAAGATTCAAAAGATTGACTACATGGCATGTATAAATTCTACACGGTGTTTTCTCAAAGCCATCCACATGGGAATGTACTCCATCTTAAAATGGTCGTGTAACACCCCAAATACACAGTCTGTATTTATGACTACACGACGTGTACTTGAATCCTTCTTCCCTTACCGATTGATTCTACATGGCAAGGCCGCACGACTCTCCTAAAACTAGACTACATGGCGTGTCCCATAGGCACACGATGTGTACTCTATAAGCTTTCATCAGCCCGTGTTGTTAGTGATACCACCAAGTACCTGAGTCAGACCACACGACATGTTCAGAGTAGACACTGTGTGTACTGCTTAAGGTTTCCTCCGTATGTGTTGTTAGGTACATGGGCGGACATCAGGTTAAAACCACACGACGTGTACAACCGGTACACATTGTGTTTCCCCAAGTCATTCCCTACCTCGTATCCAGACCCACACGATCTATTACACTGGAAGAGACTATATGACATGTACTTAGGGAACACAACATGTACTTAAATTTTTTTCATTTCTTCCTGAACAGAAGAACACACGGCGTGTGTCTAAGGAACTACACGGTGTGTATCTGAGGTTTTCCAGACAGTAATCCTCATAAACTACTCTGGAACCCAGAAAACGTTGAAACAAACACCTATGTGCCAAATTCTGAACCGTGATGGCCAATACTCCCCGCAAATAAAATCATGGAATCTTATACACGTAATAACAGAAAAAACATGCTGATGATCCACAAAATTCTGATCTTTGGGGGCCCATACACTCGAAAAAAAAAGTTTTGTGTTCATTCTATCAACAAATTTACACAACAATACCCTATCAGTAGTAGGTATTTATCAAAGAAGCTATAAAAAATCATTCTTTTCTAGAACAACAACTATCACAACAACATGAAATTTCTAATTCACCTACATGGCATGGAAACTATGAATGGAATGTGATTTATAGTATGTTCCTAAATGATTCATGAGATGGAATACCCTCATCTCATTGGATTTCAACTAAATAGAACGTAGTATAGAAATATAAACACCACAATTACATGTGCGTTGCCTAATGGTGAAAATTAGATGAACTGTAAAATTTGAAATATCAGAATAATTGCAATTAGCGAGGTAGATTGGATTTTACCTGTACATGTGTTAGCTAATCCAGGGCACATCTTATTACCAACTACCATTTTTCTATCATATCCCTGACTAAAGGCTCCAAACAATATGTCAATGAATAGAAACACCTCTTACACAACTTTGGAACGTCCCGGATCTGGAACCAACCCCACATGTGCCCCAAAACCGGTTGGTCACATGACCTCAAGCACATTTCCACAAACGCCAGAGGCTACCGACTAGTAGCGAGGGCCCAGGTCTGATAGTGGGGAAACTATGATCTCATATGTCATAATGTAGTACAGTGGAAATGATATAAAACATACAACAACAGAAGCAATAAACAATATGAACTAGAAATGAACAACTACAACAAAAGATAACAGAAAATTATATATAATAATGAAGCATCTGACTATTTCTATGAAATCAGCCAAGATAGGATACACTGCAATACAATACAATACAACTCATATTACAAGGTATAACAAAACAGAACAAAAGTGAGTTAACAAAACGCAGCAGCATCACAAGCCTAAGCTCGGTCCCATGCACTCCTACTCCTCTTCTACAATCATGTACCTGTATAGGGACCCTTTCCCATGTCGACACCTGCAGCAATATAGTCTGTTTGGGCCGATGAGATGAACCAAATAGGGTGTGAGAAATAAATTACTTTAGGCACCCACCAAAGGTCTGTGCCCAACTGCCAGTGAAAAATGTTCAACAGTAGTGTGTAGTAGTAAATATAATAAACTAAGCAGTACTCAAAAGTAACTAACTCTACCAGTTATATTTCCATTTAAAATTCATATAACCATGCCATGCGTGTGATTTAACTTGGCAGGTATAACATATGAAAATCACCACGGTGAATATTCATGATAACACTGTCCTCAGACATACAATCCTTACCCCCAGGTAATCAGATTCAAAACACACAGGTGTCTTCCCACTGACATAAATAATATTTCCCATAGGTGAACGAGGTGTCACCCATAGGCACAGAAACTACTGCCCACGGGCAGAGAGACTACTGCCCACAGGCATGAGAAAGGTTGCTCGTGGGCTATATGAAACACTTCCCTCAAGATATACAAGTAACCGGGCCGATCCCAACACATAAGAAAGAAATTTTATACAATAACTCTCAAGGAAATTCAAATAATGATAAAATTCAAGGTATACCCATAGGTATTCTAGCCATGCGGCTAAATAGTGGAACGCACCCCCAGGGTGGTCCTGGATTCAAGACGTGATCCCAAAAAACAATTTAAACTTATCATTGGATTACCTACACAATTCTAGATATCTTTTCAGCAAAGGACTCATCCATAAAACACCCTAAAATGGGTTCGTAGCACAACGATTCACAAATTCAACTCAATAGTCGTAAATAGACACCAGACCTCCTACCTCGATTGTCTCGGATTGGTATACGTGAACGATGCCTCCCGAATCGTACAAGAATGACACAGATCTGGGATAAAAAATTTCATGTTCAAATGTAAATAACTTTACTTAGGGGAATAATTGGAAAGAATAGAGCAAGGAGAGGGGAGGGAATACCCGTACGGTCCCAACGCGATCGATGGAGGCGGAATCAGATTCCCGGTGTGCGATCGGGTGATCTCAAAAGCTCCAACCATCCTCCTGAGCTCCAAATTGCGGTTCTGCCTCCTCTATCAAATGAGGAGGCTACATCCTATTTTAAGATAAATTTCTTGACTACACGGAGTGTACTCTCTAGTACACAGTGTGTACTTTTCATTTTTTAAACTATTCCTCTGGCGGCTTCTTTCCAACGCGGCACTATTCATCAGTCGACATGTGTACACAGCGTGTATTCCTGATTACACATCGTGTAATGTCGCTCTGTTGGAGGCTAATTCCATCGCCTAACTATTCACCTACCGACTGATTAAATGGTGTGTAAATACTAAGTACACGGTGTGTAGTCAGTTTTTACACCCTTCATTTCCGGCAGGCTTACCTGCCCTGTGTACTCATTCCGCACAACCAAAGTACACGATGTGTGGAAAAGTACAAGGCGTGTACCCATAAAATATTTAATTTTTCCCATTTTCCTTTTTTTCTCAAAAACACATAAGGAAAATGAGAAATTAAGAAACTCGTACCTCAAGAATAAGAACCGTGTTCTTACAGCTACATCTTTAACTAGATTGAAACTATTTTTTGTCGTTTACCTTTGAAGAATGTGTCACAGGAAAATGTGTAGTCCACTTTCAATTTTGGTCACTTCAAAATAGTTTGGTTAATGAAAATATAAATCATCAATCTTAAATTATCATTTCCCATCCTCCCATGTGATAAAATATTATAGAATTGTAAAACATTTCAGCTTTTGACATTTTGATAGTTTAATTCCGAAATATTAACTGAATAAAATTTTTATTTTTTATTCTCATAAGACAAAATATATTTATCCAAAGACACAATGAATTTATAATTTGTAAATTGTAAAAAAATTCAATCATGACATATCTCTTTAATTCCTGTTAAATAATGTTTCAAATCCATAATACATAAGACATTAGTAATAATAACATAATTATTAATTCTAGCCTCACCAAAACCTTTTACATTTTAGTTCGAATTTTCACCAATGGTAACATTACAAGTATCACAATGATTAAAATATATAAATAGATAAATTCCAGCGGTCATGTTCCTTGATCATCCAACGTCCATGTACCAAAAATCATTTTTGATGCTTCCAAGACATAATGCATATAAAAATAAATTTAATAGATCATTGCTACCAATGAAAATTTAGGTCTGTTGGATTTATCAAATGATTTTTTGGGAACCCAATCTGATTTCAAACATTAGTTCATACGACGTTGAGAAAACAACGATTTAGAAATGAAATCCTTAGTATGTACAATTGATTTTGGAAATATCAAGGAATAGTTATTAGTAAAATGACCTTTAATATGAAATCTACAACAAGTGGAATCAACATAATTTAAATTAAATATTTTTACAATTAATGTCTTGTACATTTTAGGTGAACTATTATCATTACCATGAACACATGTCCTATTATAAATTTTATTGAAACTAAAAATTTTATCAAAATTTTCCCTACCTCAAACAAAAAATGAAATATTTATTTTAAAATTTCAACAAAATTTTTTATTAGTTCATTCTCTTTTATAATGGTCTTAAAATTTATTATTTCAAATTCATGAGATTCTAATGTTGAATCATCTTCATTTTTTAATATATCAATTACAAAAAGTGGATTTTTCATATTTTCATAAAAATTTTGTCAGACATGTATGAGCATAATTTTTATCATCCTAGTTGGATTTCAAATTTTCAATTTGGTTAATAAAATCCTTAGGTTGTATTTTTTGATTCATGTATAAAATAGTAACTTTTTCACCTTTATATTCAAGTCTACTTACATATTTACGTAATTCCTTAGCACTTGGTTTTTCAAATTTGATTAAGAAGATTAATAATAAGTAGTATCACTTACTCGATTTGGATAATACATCAATGACGATTTTTCAATATCTTTTTTAATAGAAAATTCTTATGGGGTACTAAAATTCTCTATAAAAATCCATCTGAAATTAATTTCCATCAATTTTATTCTTATATTTAATTATTTTATTTTATTCATTCTTTATTCTTTGGAAATCGAGTTTGATGTTCCCCTTTTTCGTACACTCAAAAAAATAAAATCTTCTTTATAATTTGTAATGAAATTACCATTATTGTTCTCCTTTTGATCTTCATTGGGATAGTCTTTTAATGACATCATTGATTATCCTTTCTTCCTACTATATCCACCCTTTTTAATATAATGTATATAATTCCTCACACAACTCTCTAACATAGAATCAATAGAGTTAGTAGATACATTCAATTTAAAATAAATTCCCTTATCCTTTGAATTATCTTCTTTAGTAAGAGTTTTTAGTTCTAACTCAAAGTGTAATAATCATCCAATAAACTCATCAAGAGTATATTCTTTGAAATTATAAAATTAATATGTAGCTACATTTTTGTCCTACCATTTCATAGGAATTACACTAATAACTCTTTAAAAAAGAACATGATTTTCATGATTTTCTCAAAAATAACTCAGAAAATTTATAATACTAGAGAATCTATATAACATTTAATTTAAATTTTCATCTTCACCAATTTTAAATTCATAATATTAACCTATAAATATACCCAACCTAGTTCTAATATGATTATCAAATCCAAGATGTGTATCTTAAATAATATTCCAACTATGAAGAGCTATTTTACTTGATGGAATGTGACTAGAAACAATCATATTTATTGGATAGGAAAAGATATTAATCACCCTGTAATTTAGAACAAACTTTGCCACATAATTTCTAACCAATGATTTAGGTTCACCTTTGACGCACGCCTATCGTGGGGCGTGGAAAAACAATATTTTATTTACCTAAGTATAGTACAACAGTTGATCCTAGGTAGTCTCCCGAAGAGGAGTTCACACAAAACAAGGTTGTCACTTTTTGTTGGTTTTCTTAAAAAGATTGGTTTTAATTAATATGAACGAGTATGATAGAAACAAACAACAGAAATTGATTGATTTTAACAAATTATAAAGACGATGATCGGATTAGGTTCGGCTAGACTTAGTGTTGTGCCATCATGGTTTCCAAATTTTATATCTTCTTCTTCCTTAAACTGGTAAGAGGGATGTGATGCGAATTTTCCTTTCTAAAACCTTAGATTGGTCTATCCTCCTTCCAATGTGTTTAGGGATATAGAAGGTCTCCTGATTAATTAGAGAAATCCCAAACCTGGAATTGTTGTTCCCTAATAAACCAATATTTCAACATACAATCCTACACATGTGCTTGACAACCGTCGAGCAATCACCACCCAACCCTAATCATGTTCCACCATATACAGATTAGAATTGGGTGGAGGGAGATGTGATCATTGACCAAAGCAATTTATAATTTCAGAATAAAAACCTTAACACAACCGCATTCGGAATTTAATACTGAATTAATAATTGTAACCAGAAGAAGAAAGAAGAACAAATTTTATTCATTTCAAGCACAAAAACTCAAGCACAACACATAGGTCCAACCTCCCCTCTTTCCGATCACTCAAATGAAATTACCCCTCCAGGGATGGGGTAAGCAAGATAATACGGGAGAGGAGAGACATTTTAAAATAAAAGAAATAAAAGAAAAATCTGAGAAGTTCTTCTCCTGGGTGCCCGAGAAGGAATGGGGTGGAGAATGAGATGGATTGAGGGGGAGGAGCTCTCCTCCTTTTATAGGTAGAATTTGACCCCCGAAAATTTGAGCGTTTTAGACCACATTAATGACCTTTTCACGAGTTCCACCCTTCATGAATGTTGTGCAAAATTATCTTTTCCGTCTCTCTCCAAAATTTCATCTCATTTGAAAACTGTATGAAGGAGTTATGAATTTTTCATTCTCGATTTCTGTTTCTGGACGATGTTTCCAGGATGGTTTCTCCAAATGTATGTCGTTTAATGGGCTCCTTAATGACTTCCAAACTTCCCCAAATTTCTTTTAGAGTCGGAAATATATGTCCTAGTCATAGACCAGGTGGAAACACATCATTTAGAGATTTTTAGGCCGAGTTTGATGTCATTTATTTTGGGTGGGTCCATGCTGTCCGCCCGGAAAAATCCCCAACTTCAATGAATATTTAAACCTTTTAGATGGCCGAATCAGCTCCTGGTCCAGAATACAAAAATGAAGGAAATAAAATAAGGATTATAAAAAAATTTTAATACGAAAATGTGGAATTTTATTTTTCTAGAAATGACCTAAATACCCCTGACTTAAAAATCTGTCAAAAATCCAGAAATAGTCGTTTTTCAAATTTGGGTTCAAAATAACACTAAAACCTAAAAACATGAAAATTAACCATCCAATAACACTTTTTTGGGATTATAAACAATGATATTCAATATAAATTAATTGAAAATATTTGCTCTATCAATTCCCCCACACTTAAACTATGCTTGTCCTCAAGCATAAAATCTCAACATGGAATTCAAAGGACACCAATGTCACCAATATTTAAATTTCAAATGGAATAAAATCAAATGATTATCAATGTCCAATCAAATTTTCCAGTTCCACAAAAATAACAATTTAATTTCCCATTTTTCAATGAAACAATCAATTCATGCATTTTACTTTTCCCCTTTGAAAAATAATGAAGCTTCTCCTTTCATTCATTCAAGCTTCTAAATTTATTATTATTAAACATGCCAAATCATGATCTACCTCACTTATGAATCTTTTCTCTCATCAGTCGTGATACAATTAATAGTGGAGTTATTCTCATATCATGAGAACATGCTCCTTACCCATAGGCTTGTAAAGTAACTACTTTCTCCACTTTGTAAAGACAAAACACACATAAAATCACGAGGACTTGCAATAAAGGTTCAAATGACTCTGTGGCTTATGGTTGGTGGGTAAATGATTGAAATAATTTAAGGCCAGAAGTAGGAGGTTTTACTCTTAGGTACAACGCATGATTAATCAAGTGAAAAAACAAGATGAACCTCACTCAAATCCCCTTGAAATGTGAATCACAACACCACTCCCCTTTTAATGACATGGGTCATGAGTCAATAAATGATTACAAAGAATGATATCATCCAAGTTCTCCCTGTTTTTTTTGTAAAGCTCCAGAAAGGCATAGCTTTATTTTCTTTTTTTTTGTAAAGCTCCAGAAAGGCACAACTTTATTTTGAATTTTTTTTCTTCTTTTTTTTTGGAGAACCGGATGAAATGAAAGAAGCCTAATGAAATGATGACTCATGCCCAATTTTCTATTAATACATTGACCAAACTGATTACGCACACATTACACCACCAAAAAATGATACATATCCCAATGAACGCACACGAAAGGCCCTTCCCCCACACTCAAACTTGAAATAACCATGCAAAAATACTAAAAGTGCGGGTAGGTAAGGAAAATTGGATTGTAATGTGGCTTAAACCTATAAGGCAATTCATGGCATCTAAGGGCTTACGAAGGATAAATGTAAAGGTGGGTCTTAGGATAAAATGTGGCTAGCCAAAGAGATGCCTCAATCATTTTAAATGTGTTTTTGTACAGTCATAGCTTTGACATGTTTCAATACAAGTTCTAGCAGGTGGCACGTCCCAAGATCACTCAAGAAATATGCTCAAGATAAAATATGAAATATTTGGTCTAGAAATCCTCTCAGGAATGAGAATATGATATTGGAAAATCACTCATGGCATGATTAATAATAACAAATTAATTCACATGAATTTCAGAAATTCAAGGAATGAAAAATGGAAGGGAAATTTTATTTACATGAATCAATTAATTCCCTCAAATCATGAGTCCTTATTTCAATATCCTTGCTTCACTTTAATCATCCAATTATCCATTTTAATCATTCAATCTCATTAACATTGAAATCTAAAACAGGGCATCACAAGATTCCTAAGAAACTCATGTCTCCTAGATAAGTCAAGTAAAACATGAATTCAAGCGTGGGCATGCCTTTTTTTGATTAATTTTTTAAAAGACTAAAAAATAAGGGAATAAAGTCGGATAATATAGAATTGAAACTCATACTCCCCTGTCAAATGGATCCTGTTCTTCATGAAGTATAATCCCACGACACCCTCTTCATTAATGGACCTGAATGAAAATGAAAAAAATTGATAGTGCAGGCCCGTTCAATCATGCTGGTAAATGACTAAGAAGACAAGTGGAAAATGGGGGAAAATGCGGGTTGCCTCCCGGTAGCACCTTTGTTTAATGTCGTTGGCTCGACAAAACAAAACGAAACAATTTTTTTTTTGAAAAATCTCCTGGATTTTAAGATTTCCTCCCCCACACTTAATTTATCCAGTGTCCTCAATGCATGTAAATGTATGTTTCAAAAAGTTGGAGTTACTTCATTTAATCAAGTGTAAAGGAATGATGCAACCTGGTAGGTGTTCATTTGTATTCAGGTTGAAGGAGTGTGATCTCCTCCACTGGTTCTGGAGGTACGGTCCCATGGAACTTATTCAGCCTCTGCCCATTTATAGTGAATGGGTTTCCTCCTCCTTCCTTTTGAATCTGCACAGCACCAAAGGGATATACATGAATAACAGTAAAGGGGCCTTCCCATCTGGAACGAAGTTTGCCTGGCATAAGCTTAAGTCTGGATTTGAAGAGTAACACATGATCTCCAGGGTTGAAGGTTCTTGGTTGAATTATCTTGTCATGGGCCATCCTTGTTCTCTCTTTATAGATCATTGAGTTTTCAAAAGATTCCCTTCTAATTTCCTCTAACTCTTGCAACTGCAATCTTTTTTCTTTCCCAGCTTTCTCAAGGTCCAGATTCATCTCTCTGACCGCCCAGTAGGCTCTATGCTCCTACTCCACAGGAAGGTGGAAACTCTTTCCATAGATCAATCTATAGGGACTCATCCCTATCGGTGTTTTGTAGGCCGTCCTGTATGCCCATAATGTATCATCTAACTTTTGGCTCCAGTCATTCCGGTTGGGTTTAACAATCTTCTCCATAATGGTTTTGATTTCTCTATTAGAGACTTCTGCTTGGCCATTTGTTTGGGGATGGTATGGGGTAGATGTTCTATGATGCACCCCATACTTCTTCAACAATGCTTCCATTTTCCTGTTGCAGAAATGAGTTCCCTGATCACTGATGATTGCTCATGGCACACCAAACCTACAGAAAATGTTAGCCCTAACAAAATCACAAACAACTTTTTCATCATCAGTTCTGGTTGCTTTTGCTTCCACCAATTTTGAAACATAGTCTACATCCAAAAGAATATATGAATTTCCAAATGACATTGGGAATGGTCCCATGAAATCTATGCCCCAAACTTCAAAAATTTCACAAAAGGTTATTGGTTTTTGTGGCATTTCGTGTCGTTTGGATATGTTACCAGAAAATTGGCATTTTTCACATCTTTTACAAAATTCATATGCATCCTTGAATATGGTGGGCCAGTAGAGTCCAGATTCTAAAACTTTTCGGGCAGTCCTCTGAGGTCCAATGTGGCCTCCACATGATAATATATGACAAAATTCAAACACTGATTCAATTTCACTTCTTGGAAAGCATCTTCTTATGATTTGATCATTAAAAATTTTCCACAGAAACGGATCTTCCCAAATGTAAAATCTTGATTCAGATTTAAGCTTATGTTGTGGATGAGATCTTAGATGAGAGGGTACCTGAGATGTTACCAAATAGTTGACAATGTTGGCATACCATGGTACTTCACTATTGATGATGTAGAGTTGTTCTCCAGGAAGCTCATCATTATGTGGGTTCTGCTTTGGTATTTCTGTTTCAGCGGTGTGGGGTAGTCGACTCAGATGATCAACCACTTGATTTTCAGTCCCCTTATTATCTTTGATTTCCAAGTTGAACTCTTGTAAGAGTAGCATCCATCTCACCAACCGTGGTTTAGCATCCGCCTTTTTCATTAAGTACCTAAGAGCTTCATGATCAGAAAAAAACAACTTTAGTTCCCAGAAGATATGATCGGAATTTATCTAGTGCAAAAACTACTGCAAGGAACTCCTTCTTTGTGGTTGTGTAATTTATTTGCGTTTCATCCAAGGTTCTTGATGCATAGGAGATGACTTGAGGTTTGCTGTCAATTATCTTTGATAGAGCGGCTCCCACTGCTTGGTTGGATGCATCACAAAGTATCTCGAAAGGGTAATCCCAATTGGGTGGCTGCATTATTGGTGGTGTTATCAACCTTTCCTTTAATTCATCAAATTATTCCATACATACACAATCAAAATTAATGTTAGCATCCTTTAGAAGTAATCTTGAGAGAGGGAGAGAAATCTTACTGAAATCCTTGATGAATCTTCTGTAAAATCCTGCATGCCCTAAAAAGGATCTAACATGTTTGACACAAGTTGGATATGGTAAGGAATTTATTACATCAACTTTTGATTTATCAACCTCAATCCCATTTTGTGAAATTATGTGCCCCAACACTATCCCTTTTTCAACCATGAAATGACATTTTTCAAAATTTAAGACAAGGTTCTTTTCAATGCATGTTTTCAAATTTTTTTCCAAATTTCCCAAGCAATGATCAAATGAATTTCCAAAAACTGTGAAATCATCAAGAAACACCTCCAAGAAATCCTCAATGTGGTCCGAGAAAATACTCACCATACACCGTTGAAATGTACCTGGGGAATTGCATAGCCTGAAAGGCATCCTTTTGTAGGCGAATGTTCCAAAAGGGCAGGTGAAGGTTGTCTTCTCCTGGTCTTCTGGTGCAATTGGTACCTGAAAATAACCTGAGAATCCATCTAAAAAATACTAATGAGTATTTACAGCTAACCTTTCAAGCATCTGATCAATGAATGGAGTAGGAAAGTGATCTTTTCTGGTAACTTGATTAAGCTTCCTGTAATCTATACAGACTCTCCAACTGTTTTTTATTCTCATGGGGATCAGTTCATTTCTTTCATTTGTAACAGTAGTCAGGCCAGTTTTCTTGGGGACTACATGAATTGGGCTGACCCATTGAGAATCAGAGATTGGGTAAATGATATCAGCTGCTAACAATTTCTCAATCAATTTATTAACAACCTCCATGATTGTGGGATTGAGTCTTCTTTGAGGTTGTCTAACTGGCTGAGATTCACTTTCTAAAAATATCCTGTGAGAGCATACCTTAGGGTTGATTCCAGGAATATCACCTAAACTCCATGCTACAGCTTTTACATTCCTTTTGAGAAGGTCAATCAATGTTTGTTCTTGTAAATGGGATAGGTTATTGGCAATTATTACTGGCAATTTCTCTCCTTCCATTAGGTAAGCATACTTCAAGTCACATGGAAAAGGCTTCAGTTCTAAACATGGGGGTTGTTCAAGGGATGATATTGCATTTACGTTTCCTACATCTAATGTTGAATTCTCTGGAATAATCTTACTTCCTCTTAACAAATCATCGAAAAAATCAGATTTTACCTCATCCTCCAACATGATATCAGAATTTTCAGGTTCATGGGAGTTATAAAATTCAAATGAATAGTGTTCTCCCACATATAACAATTCATGAAGCATACCTGAGTCTTTAATTTGCTATATATCTTTATCATGGGTGATTGCATAAAGTGAGTGATTGTTGGACGGGTGTTTCATCGTATCAAGAATATTGAAGTGTACCGTACTATCTCCGAGCTCCATGGTGAGGGTTCCTTCATGCATGTTGATGATTGTTCTTGCTGTTTTCAGGAATGGTCTCCTTAAGATGATGGGAGATTGGGATGGTGCTCGGTCTTCCTCCATGGTAAGGACATTAAAGTCTGCTGGAAAGATTAATCCTCTCACTCCTACAAGTACATCTTCAACGACTCCAGCTGGGAAAACGGTGGATCTGTTTGCTAATTGTACCACCACTCGAGTTGATTTTAGTTCTCCGATCTGTAAAGATGAAAACACAGAGTGAGGCATCACATTTATCGAAGCTCCAAGATCACATTGTGCATCAGTAAAATTTAATGATCCGATAGTGCAGGTAATAGAGAAAGTCCCGGGATCTTGACATTTTTGCGGTATCGGTGGTGTGATCAATGCTGAGACGCTTCTTCCTAAGTTGATTCTTTCATTTCCATCCAGCCTCTTTCTTTTAGTACATATATCCTTCAGAAATTTTGCATATTTAGGGATTTTCCTGATTGCATCCAGTAGTGGAATGTTAATCTCAAATTTTCGAAATGTTTCTTGAATTTCCCGTTGAATTCGTTCTTCTTCTCCCTTCAATGACTCAACCAATGCTGATGGGAATGGTGCTGGAATATCCTTTTTCTCCCTTTGTTGTTTCTGCAGTGGTGTTTCTTGTCTTTCTTTCTTGAACCTTGTTCTTTCTACTTTGTTGTTGACTCCATCTTTTGGTTGGACAGGATGAGCTTCAGCAGGTTTCCTAGATTCATCCTCCTCATTTTGTTCTGGTGGTTTGAGCTCCTTCCCGCTTCGGGTTGTGATTTCACTAACATTCTCCTTTGGATTGGGAATTGTTTGTGCAGGAAGCTTACCTAGGTTCTTGGTGAAAGCATCCATAATGCTTGCAAATTGATCAGCTAGCTTGTCCATCTTATCTTCTATTCCTACAACTCTTGTCTTCAGTTGTTGGTCTTCATTTGTCAGTGCACTTGTGGATGGTTGCTCATAATTCTTCCCCTGGAAAGGTGGTGGTTGAAAAGTTTTTTGTTGTTGGAAGGGATTCTGATAAGGTTGTTGGAATGCTATCGGGTTCTGATATTGCTGCTGAAAAGGCGCTCTGGCTTGGTTCTGTTGAAACCCATACCCTGGTTGAGTTTGCGGTTGGTATTGCCTTTGTTGATAGGCTGCAGCACAACTTTCTGTCCCCTGCACTTCTGGACATTGATCAGTGTAATGAGAAATAGAAGAGCATAAACCACATACCTGATTCGGTCCTTGTTGTTTCTTCACATGGTTCACAGCTATTTGTCGCACCAACCTGGTGAGTTCACCCATTTAATTCCTAATTAAATCTAATGAATCAGATGTTCTTACCTCATGGATTCCTCTGGTGATCGTACCTCGAGTGCCAAACTGCTGTGAATTTTGTGCAATCTTTTCAATCAGAATTCGTATATCTGCAGGTGATTTATCAATGAGGGCTCCTCCTGACGAGGCATCTAGTAGATTCCTGTCATTGTCAAGCAATCCATGGTAGAAGCACACAAGGAATTGGTCCTCTTCTATTTCTTGGTGTGGACAACGTGCACAAAGCTTCTTGAAACGTTCCCAGTTTTCGTAGAGTGTTTCTCCAGTTGATTGATGGATGACATAAATCTCCTTCTTTATTGCAGTGCTCCTAGATGTTGGGATGAATCTTTGTAGAAAGCATTTTTTAGATCTTCCCAGTCACTGATCTCCCCCGGTTGTAGATTGTACAACCATTCCTTTGCTGCTCCCTCTAGTGAGAAGGGAAAAACCCTCCACTTCACATGCTCTTCTGCGATTGCTCGAGGTTTGAAGTTGGAGCAGACATAGGTAAATTCTTGAATATGTCGGTTCGGGTCTTCACCTGCAAGACCATGAAATTTAGGAAGCAATTGGATCATGTTAATTTGTAATTCAAAATCATTTTCTATGGCAGGAATTGCAATTTGATAATTTTGATTGACAAATTGAGGTGCACAGATGTCACGTAGGGTTCAGTTGGGATTTACAGCCATTATTAAAGGTTAAAAGTCTTCACTCAAGGTATCACTTGAATCGGTGTGATTGATTTCTTCAAATTCTTTGGGAAGATTTTTATTTTTCAATTTGGTTATTGGGCGCTCAATTTCTGGATCGAATTCTAATAAATTGCTATTTGAACTTCGGGTCATTCAAAAGAGATTTTTTAAAAAAAAACAAAACAAAAGCTTTGAGGCACTGCCTCCCCGGCAACGGCGCCATGTTTGACGCACGCCTGTTGTGGGGTGTGGCAAAACAATATTTTATTTACCTAAGTATAGTATAGCAGTTGATCCTAGGTAGTCTCCCGAAGAGGAGTGCACACAAAACAAGGTTGTCACTTTTTGTTGGTTTTCTTAAAAAGATTGGTTTTAATTAATATGAATGACTATGATAGAAACAAACAACAGAAATTGATTGATTTTAACAAATTATAAAGACGGTGATCAGATTAGGTTCGTCTAGACTTAGTGTTGTGCCATCATGGTTTCCAAATTTTATATCTTCTTCTTCCTTAAACTGGTAAGAGGGATGTGATGAGAATTTTCCTTTCTAAAACCATAGATTGGTCTATCCTCCTTCCAATGTGTTTAGGGTTGTAGAAGGTCTCTTGATTAATTAGAGCAATCCCAGACCTGGAATTGTTGTTCCATAATAAACCAAGATTTCAACATACAAACCTACACATGTGCTTGACAACCGTCGAGCAATCACCACCCAACCCTAATCATGTTCCACCGTATACAGATTAGAATTGGGTGGAGGGAGATGTGATCATTGACCAAAGCAATTTATAATTTCAGAATAAAAAACTTAACACAACCGCATTTGGAATTTAATACTGAATTAAGAATTGGAACCAGAAGAAGAAAGAAGAACAAATTTTATTCATTTCAAGCACAAAAACTCAAGCACAACACATAGGTCCAGCCTCCCCTCTTTCCGATCACTCAAATGAAATTACCCCTCCATGGATGGGGTAAGAGAGATAATGCGGGAGAGGAGAGACATCTTAAAATAAAAGAAATAAAAGAAAAATCTGAGAAGTTCTTCTCCTGGGTGCCCGAGAAGGAATGGGGTGGAGAATGGGATGGATTGAGGGGGAGGAGCTCTCCTCCTTTTATAGGAAGAATTCGACCCCCGAAAGATTGAGAATTTTAGACCCCATTAATGACCTCTTCACGCGTTCCACCCTTCATGAATGTTGTGAAAAATTATCTTGGACGTCTCTCTCCAAAATTTCATCTCATTTAAAAACCGGATGAAGGAGTTATGAATTTTTCATTCTCGATTTCTGTTTTTGGACGAAGTTTCCAGGATGGTTCCTCCAAATGTATGTCATTTAATGGACTCCTTAATGACTTCTAAACTTCCCCAAATTTCCTATAGAGTCGAGACTATATGTCCTCGTCATAGCCCAGGTGGAAACACATCATTTAAGTATTTTTAGGCCGAGTTTGATGTCCTTTATGTTGGGTGGGTCCATGTTGTCCGCCTTGAAAAATCCCCAACTTCAATGAATTTTTAGACCCTTTAGATGGCCGAATCAGCTCCTGGTCCAGAAGACAAAAATGAAGGAAATAAAAAAATTATTATAAAAAAATTTAATCAGAAAATTTGGAATTTTATTTTTCAAGAAATGACCGAAATACCCCTGACTTAAAAATCTGTCAAAAATCCAGAAATAGTCGATTTTCACATTTGGGTTCAAAATAACACTAAAACTTAAAAACATGACAATTACCCATCCAATAGCACTTTTTTGGGATTATAAACAATGATATTCAATATAAATTAATTTAAAATATTTTCTCTATCAACCTTTAGGTAGTTTTTATGTCGTTACAATGACTTTCCATTGATTAATTCCATTTTTCATTGAGAATGCTTCCATCTGAGAAATCAAATATCCCTAATTAGTACCATCAAAATGATGTTGTTTTTGAGATATCCATCCACAATTCAAACATGTTCTTTCTATATTAAAAATATCTTTTACCCATTATTGATATGTTATGAATTTTTAGACTAAATAATATATATATATATATATAGGGTTCCTCATTTGGTACTCATGGTTGGTCTAGAGTAAAGATGAAAATATATCCAAGAGGGGTCTGTATTGGAATTATGAAGTTCATTATTGAATTTTTCTGTTATATCAGGGTTATTATGTTAATGCGTTCAAAAATAAATGAAAAAGAACACAGGATAGTTTTTATATTAGTTCTGATATAAATGATCTTACATATACTCTTCACCCATATAATGAACTAAGAGTAATGAAACCTGCTATAAAAAATATGATGGAATATTACAATGAATTTTTTCGACCAGGAGTCACAACTCGATTACAAACCAATTTTCGAATAGATGCTTAAACCCAAGACATGACTTCATATTTCTACCTAGAGGCATAACCCGTACAACCTTCATTTTTCCCCTAGAGGCACAACATAATACCTAACAATTTACTGGGAGTCACAACCCAAAATACAACATTTTAAGGGTTAAAATAAACCGTTACAAATAAATAAACAAATATTATAGGAAGAATTTAAACCAAAGAACCTGATTTACAGATTTAGTTCTATAGTTTTGAAGAAGTAATGAACTCTATAATAGAAAAAGATCAAGCAGTTAATGTATAGTAGAGAGAAATATCTAATCGTAAAAGTTTTTAGGCCTTGTATAGTTTCAAAATGCCCTATGCCTCATGTATTTTATTCATATATGTAAAAATCCATATATTGAGTTCATATATGCAGAAAATATTCTAATCCAAAATCACATTACTATTTCACTTTCCCTATACAAAGTAAAATTACATTTTTGAAAGAATATGAAAAGCATACTCACATGTGCCACATCATTAACATGTAAGATTAAATTATTATTGTAAAATGATAACACGTTAGTGTAATTAATATAATGCTGATGAATAATTATAATCAACATTAATGTCCCGTGGAAAATTCCCCTAAAAAATGTGAGTTAAATAATTTCCATTCGAACAACATTTAATGTGGAACTAATATTTTCATATGAAATAATTGATAAACATATACCCATGTGATAATAATTGAATAAAACAACATATAAATTATTTAATGGATTTTAAATAAATAATATTTATTTATATAAAAAATAAAACATTAAATATTTCCATAATAAACCATCAAAAAATGGGAAAGTGAGATGTTATGTAAAAAAATGAAATTTATATATTCTACAATAGCCTGTAGAAAAAACCCAATATAGGTAATTCCTCATATGAGTTTCATAAAGGATAATTATGTAGGGGACTCAGATAAGTGAATATACATAGTAGAATCAACATAGTAGAATCAACATAGTAGAATCTACATAGGAGAATCAACATAGTATAATCTATATAAGGAAATTCATATGTATGATTTCGCATAAGCGATTTTGGAAATTTGTAGAAAACATAACATATAATTTTTTATATTTAAAATACACCTTAAAATAAGAATAATAATCTTATATATAGTTTAATGACATTTATATAATTTATGTATATTTCCATATAATCAATATTCACTTTAAATCTAACTTCTACATATCATGTTATCTTTAAAATATAGTAGAATAATTATTTGGAAAAACTATCAGTTTATAACTAGAATCATGTAGTGACTTCAATATATATTTTGTATTTATAGAGATTGATACCGATTTCTATTTATGATAATATGAAGTTGACAGTTTTTATGTATTTAAAAAAAAATTAATCACATAAATTGATGATCTGTTTCCCCAGTTATAGTCAAGATATAGAAGATATTTCTAATCACGATAGGTTTTATGGTCAGGAAACACAGTCAAGGGACACTATAAGTTTACTCCCACACAGTCAATATGTTTTGTTCATGTGGTGGGATGACATGGTCAGGTGAGATGGCCAGTTGACTCCCATATGAGGAGTAAATTTTTTATGCATCTAGATGACATAGTTAGTAGACTCCCATACGGTCAGTACATATTTTTTCATGGGGCCAGGTGACCCTGCCAGGTGACATGGTAAGTTTAATCCCATGCGGTATGTTCCAATGTTTTCTAAATTATCAATTTCATAATTTTCAAAATATTTTTTCCAGAATAAATAAAATGTCTTTATAAAATCTCAAATGAATTATTTTTCCTAGGAATATATAAAAAATATTATATTACATGTTATGAACTATAAAAACTAAAAAACTAAAAATATAATTAAATAAATATTATGATATTATAATTATTAATCATACATTACATATTTCAAATTATTACGACTCTTAAAGGAAAAAATTCCTACTTGGTAATTATAAAAACCATAATTTTTCCAAGGAGCTGCTAAAACAATTTGACATCAAAAAATTTCATATATTAAGAATGAAAATTTATTAATGATTTTAGATAAACTGATAGCCAATTAAAGGATGTAAAATGGATTAGTATAATGGTTCTTGAATAGTATAACCACATGGCCAGGTGAAGCGACACCTAACTAGAAAACCCAGAAGGCCAAGTGAAAGAATACCTAAATGGAAAACCCAAAACTCTAGATGAAATGGATTCTGACTCTATGAAACAAAAGGTTGATTGAAACAGTTTTTGAATCAAATACCCAAAATCATTCTTAATTTCAATTGTGTTAGTGAAATGGTGTATATCTATCCAGGTAGAAACCAGAAACATGTGTAATAGGACAATCTTAGAATAAGTATTATCTAAATATAGATATCTAGATAAGAATAAATATATTCATAAAATAATATGCTAGATACAATGATGGAAAAATTAAGAAAGACACATAAGAGACTGTCGATAAATAGTTCACATTTAAAGAAGATGTCATAGAAGACATCATTAGGAATTTTGGAAAGCAATTTATGTAACAAAGGGAGGACGTATGGGGTATTGGGTGATATGTGAGGATGGAATAATATTAATTTTTATTCTAATAATGGGTGATCTTGGAAAAAATAGATGTTTAATTGCCTTTAGAATCTATCCTGTGAAAATCCACATGGTATAGATCCATTTGGGAGATAAAATATAGTTTTCCTTTATTATTTTCTCATTATTGGTAGAATAGGCCGTGGCTTGGACTTGGGTCGGAGTCGCATGGCTGAGGGGAGGCACAATAATAGGGGTTTGTTGTATTTTTTATATCCAATACATTCACATATTTCATTGAATATTTTTATGGTTTTAATCCCACCATTTTGTTATTTACTATGATATTTTAAAATGATTAAATTATAGGTGTATTTCAGAAATTAGTGTTGGATTAAAACATGTGGTTTAATTTTTTATTTCATATCTGAAAATTATTAGAGTAACTAAATACATTTAATATATATCATTTTGCTACTTTTTTAGGTGGTTGTAAGATATTATCAGGAAATCAAAGACGATCTTGGAGTTTTTTAATGTTATAAACAGCGGACTATGGCTAGAAATTTCAAAAATTTCATGACCAATTGTAAAGAGTAACTATTATGTTGTAACTTTTTTTACCATGTGGGTGGACCATCAACCACAAGAAGATATTAAATATAAAAATAAGTTCATAATCATTAGTATATTAATTTGTAAGACCACATGTCCACTCTATCGACCTCAAGGTATTCAACTAACTATGTTAGGATCGACTACACATTCAAGCCATATAACAAAGATAAATTTTTTCAAAGTATTGAACCAAGAACACATGAAATATAAAAAACAATGACATATAAAATCAACCATATAAAGAATCTTGATAAACCATTTATGCGATACATAAACCATATGACCATATAATCATCCATATGTTGAACAAACCACAATATCATTTTCCTTACACATCGTTACTTATATTTCACTTGTTCATTCATACCTCATGAACAATCCAAGTCATTTCACCATATAGTCAATCAAACATGTTATGAAGAATCTAATTATAATAATAAAGAACATTTCACATGTAGTCCTCGTGAAACTCACATGTACATTATACCAAAACATACAGATATAGAATTTTTATCTATCTTTTCAATAGGAGGTTACCAAATAGATCTAATAATGTATAATATTTCAAATGACACGTATGAAATAAGGATACATGTTTCTAAGATAATCAAATCATGATGGATGAATGATCTAAGTAAAAAAGAAAATAATATATATTTCTAAAAGTATAGGATTATATAGGTTAGAATAGATGAAATAGAAGGAGGACATGACTCCATATTAGAAAACGGAGGAATGTTGGATAAGGGATCCCTAAGAACTGGTATGGATTTAAAGTAAGAGAATATACCACCACATTCATATCTTGTTTTATTTTATATTTTATTCAATTTCATAATTCATTATCCTTCCCCTTTCATTAATATTTCAAATTTAATAGAGGGGTAACATTTCAAGTGATTATGAAGGGATGGTTTTCCTTTGTATTCCCTTATTACTCATGCATTATTAAATAAAATACCTTTTCAAATAAAATTAATTTTATTCCTATTGAATACATAATTCTTAGAATAAAATGATGATTATAGTTTCAAAATATCATGATATTACAACTTGGTTTATAATCTATATTCTCCATCTTTATGGTGTTTTTTTATGAAGGAATATGTTTCATTAAGAGGTTGATTTCTATAAGTAATTGGTAATTTTATAGGGGTTTCAGGTTACTATTATATTTCCTAGGAACACTAAAAACCAATTAGGGGTTTCCTTGGTTTTTTGGGAGTAGGTTTCTAACATTTATATACACATGAAGGGAGTTTGATTGTAACAACCCTAACAGTTTACTAGTTTTGATGAACCTGATACATTGATGATTCACATAATACATTGTAATTATAATAAAACATATCATAATAAAAATTCTTGTGTCCTTTACATTATTCTCAATATCATTCTTCATATAGTAGGGAATGTAAATCAAATTAATGGTGATATCATATTCTATGTAAGGGTTATGTAAAATTGAATCTATCATGAATAAATAAGGCCTAATTAATATAGAAAGGTAAAAAAACATGTTCCATTTAATGAATACATGAACATGTAATATATCGATGTATAATATTAATATAGTAATATAATGGATAATAATAATTTAATTCCCAATGAAGGAAATGATTAATGATATACATCATGATTTTTGGTATCATGATGTCTTACAGTAAAGATCTTATTCCAAGATAGTTTAATAAATTTATAGGTATACACCAAAAACCAAATTAATATTTTTTTTCTTCAAATTAGTATGTCTCATGAGATATGTTAATGAATTAAGGGCCTATGTAATTCAAGGTCCCACCCATCACTTCTTGTCTAATAAATTCCTCAAATATTTATTGACCAATTTAATTTATAAATAACATCTCTTACCAATAAACACCTATATTCAATAAATAATAAATAATATTAGAATATCCTTAGTCTATCAAATAACATTTATAGAAAAACACCATATATTTAAATGGTATATGGTTTTGGAAATAATCTTATTCATGATAAAAAATATGGATATCTAAGTGAAACATAATGACTAATAAAAAATTATCTTATGAAATTCAATTTCTATAGATAAAGATAATAACAATTAAATCAATAAGAGACAAAATATAACCATCAATTCATTAGAGATGTAATTTCAAATTAAAATGAACTATTTTGGAGAATAAAACAAAATATAATAGAAAAATTAAAAAAATCATTAAATGATGTTCATTTTAATACCATTCAAAAAATATAAAAGAAGTTAAATGTTGTAAAATAGTTATGGTGGTGTAAAAATAATTTAATGTTATATAAATTAAAAGGAAAAATTCTTTTTTACTTTTTGTAAAAAAAACGGAAAAAATGATCCTTTTATAAAACATAATAAAGTCTCCCTTAAATCCATTTAGAAATTCAATTTGAACATAAAACTTTTTCAATAAATGTTTTAATGAATAAATAATAATTTTTTAATTTAATTTTTAAATGTATGGACATGGAAGAAAAATTTATCTTATTAATAGAGAAATAAGATTGAATTTTATTTTAAACAATACATCACTTGATTCATGTGTAAAAAGAGGAAAAGTTGGGAAAAACATTGAAAAACCTTAAATATATAGATTATAATAAAATATAGGGATTTTATAAAGGGTATATTTTCAGACTCATTCAATGATAATAAGAGAACACCCCAAAAATGATATTGTAAACTAAATTCTTACCTATTTGATAACTTTTAAATTAAAAAACCCTGAAATTGAGAACATGAACATAAAATTTAGTTAAAAATAAATATTTATGTTAAATAAATAAAATGATCAGTATATATATAAATTAAATAGGGTCAAAATTCCAAATATGTTTCAATGGAGTGGATATTGAGATGAAATACCTTACCTTATGTTTTGCTTCCATCGTAATACATTTTAACCTATGGTATAATATTTTTATATTTATTATAATTAAATAATAGAATGATATACATATCCATAATATCATATATGAACCATTTGTAAGATCTTATCACCATTTTGTTAATAAAATTTTATTATTATCATTTTTGGTTCTAACTGCATGGTATTTTCATGTATGTTTAGATTTGACAGTTATGGTCCTCGTATCTTGATCATGGTTATATCATATACCAAATTTTAATAATGATATAAAATAAGAAATATTAATTATATAAATATTTAAAATTATCTTTTAGAAACATTAATGAAAAATTAATCACATCACATCGTGAATATGGTAGGCCGTACGTACGCATGAGCAATGTTATCATTATTTAACTTATGGATGGGTAATAGATTATATAAAATATTATACATATTTTAGTATAAAAATTTCAAAATTATAATGTATATTCATTATTTCCATGATAATGACAATCAAAGTGAGGTGGTAAAAGAAAAAAAATTATATCAGTTCATGCATTGGTAGTCCACGGTACACACAGGCCATGGTTTTGTTTCCCATTTGTTAGAGAATGATATGACTAAATATTACACCATAAACATAATTAAATCTATTTACATGGGATATATTGGTATTATTATATTTTAATGGTTAGTACATAATTGAATATGTTAAACAATGAAGAAAAATGAATGCGTTTATTGAATATGATTTTGTATTCTTTGAAATGGATCCTTTAAATATCCTCTTAAGGGACATATGGTTGGTATTTTTGAATCTCAGAACATGTAGAACTTGGGTATGTATGTTTATAACAGTTTTTATGATTTTCTTGAGATAAGTATCTCTAGGTGGTGTATATAAGATATGAGTGGTGGTTTCTTTTCATAGTGAATGAAAGGGAACATATGGAATTAAGTGGATCCAAATGGAATGAATTCAAAATATAAGTTGGTATACGATTGAAATACCTTTAATAAAAATTATTTTACCATTTTTATGTGGTATTTTAGATATTAGTTTTTTGTTTGACGTATTTATTAAAAAAATTTACCTTAACCATAGTAACGAATTTTTCAATTTTAAAGGGTTGCCATTTTCTTTATAAGTAAAAAAATTTCTCAGAAATGGCCAAGGTATGAAATTACCATTAATGATCATACATTTACTCTTTTAATTTTTTTATAAATAATTTAATAAAATTATTCTTTAATATAAAATATCAGTAATTTCATTTTTCCCCCTATTAATTTAAATTTACATTAAATACATCAAGAAAAATATTGAATTTTAATATAGTCTATATAACCAGTAATAATACATTATTATTTTGTATAAATTTATTTATTAACTATAATTCATCCTCAAACCATTATTTGTAATGTTTTTGATATTATTTTATCTAATTTTTCCACTACAATAACTTGTACTATATCAGTGTTGTATGAGGTTTTAATGAAATTATATAATCAATAAAAATTAGAAATAAATTATCAATAGAAAAATAGTTTCATTTTTCCGAAAAAAACCGTTAATTTCCAATGTAAACATATTTTTATCTATATGTGAACTTATAATTAAAATTAAATTGCAAGAGAGTGACTATTTTCTATTTTTCTTACATAAAATAATAATGTTTTCACTTTTCCTATTCCTAATTCCTAGAAATAAAAGGGTCCTATTTGAAAAATTCAATCCTCATGATTCCAAATATGGAATACATTTTATCAAATTCAAATCCTATTATTTTCAAAAGATAATTTAAAAATTAACTTAAAAAACGGGATAAAAATCTGTTTTCCAGAAAAATGCATTTTAAGCCTAAAAATTGACTTATATCAAAATCATGTAAAAAGATGATCATAACGGAATAAATTTGATTATTTTAATTCCAAATTATATTATATGACAATAATATAAAATGAAAATAGAATAAATCATTTATGTTATTTTATTTAATGAAAATATATTACAATTTAAAAAAAACACTATTTTTCACTACTCACTGAAAATAATTATTTTTTTCGAAAAATCTAAAAAATTATCCTCATATAATATTTACATTAGGATTTATAAAAATGATATAACTATCAAATAATAATTTTTTAATAATTTTTTATATATTTTATACCCATTTTCATGTATAAGTTAAACTATTAATGAAATTAAATTTATTTATGGATAAATATTTCATAAAATCATGGGGTGTTACATTGAAAAGAAGAAATTGTTTTTTGGTCAATGTCCACAATATCCTTCAGTCTTAGGTGTTTTGATAAATAAATAGATTAATTTTTATTTAATCAATTAAAAAGGAGAGAAGAAAAATAATTTTAGTACTATGATAACATTTTAAGAGGAAATATGACCTTAACCCATTCCCAATTCTCATTTATTGTTTTCAAACCCTAGATGAAATTACATGGTTTATTTTTAAAAATTATCCAAATTAAAACAACACCTTCTTTTCAACTATTAAACAAGTGACACCATATTCTTATCCAATAATCTCAAGGATACAACCCATGGTTTCTAATAAATCCACATTTATACTAGGTAATAAATTTCTTTTTCCATAGAACATGAAATTTGTGGATTAAAAAACATAGCATTATCACCAAGGAGGAATTTACATAAATAATTAATTTCAAATTTTGTTGAGATGACCTTACCCTTTATTTAATTTTGATCCTATAATGGAAAATACCTAGACTAAATTATGAATCCTAAATTTTCAAATGGGAGATGAATAAATTTTTCCTATATAAACAATTGAAAACTCAAGATTTCATTCAATTTTTTTCATCATGGATGATAATACCAATTACAAACTCAGAGACCATCTTGATCCTCAATTTTCTAATTAACATAACCATATCGTTATGAACGAGTTACCAAATGACTATGAATTAAAATTTTATATGATCTAAGTGTTTCCCATGATTCATGGTCTTACAAGAAAAGACCCCAAACCCACATACAAGCATTAAAATATGTCAGATCTACTTTGAATCCCGAAGTTATGGTTGAGTAATAAGTGACGTGGAGTTTATTTTCTTCCACAATTAAAGGAGATGACAAAAATTGTTATAAAATCTAAAACTCAGTGAAGTCCATAATTTAGATGATCTTCAATTATACTTCTTTCAAAGATTTAGCCCCATCCTAAAGAGAATATATGTTAGTAAAAAGAGTAATTCCATTATGAAATTATAATGTTAAACTCTTTATGAGTACAAAAAGATATTTAAAAATATATGTGCCAGTCATCCCCATAAATCAATAGTATGGAACCACTTTTTTATGTTATTTTATCACATCCAGGTTAATATTAATATACATTTTTTGAGTTATCATCCAAATAAGCTTTGATTGACATGTCAGTAGAAAAATAAATATTATTGATTGAAAATAATTATTAGAACCCATGATAATTCAACCCAAAATATAACTAATTTGTTGAGACAAATGGATTTAAATAAAATATGTGAACAATAAGAACCAACTAAGGTATGTCGTTTACTCTAATCACCTAATCATTTCACTAAACTATGTGGTGATGTGAAAGAAATGTTGAGTTTTTAAACAACATTTTATCTTGGACAATTCCAAATAAACTAAGATTAAGGGATCCTAACCATGTTTAATATGTATTTTAAAACTATCCAAAGCAGAATAGACCCCCTCTAAAATTAGAATCCATATTAGTACCCATTATAAGAACAAAACCACTAATACCAACACCCACTACCTTTAAAAAAATGAAAATATACCTACAATGAACCCATACAAAAAAACCTCATTTATAGAAAAATATACCCTATTAAAATCCATCTACCATAGAAAAACCACTAAAATAGTATAATAATAAACCTAGATTTGAAATATTGAGGACTAAAATGGAGGAGTTGAAGAATTATTTTATCATATTGATGAAATATTTTTTCAAATACTGAGGAAAACTCTCATCCTTAATATTACCTAATCCAATGTAAAATATGAATAGGATATCAATAATAATTTTATAGGAAATCAATCCCATGAACACACTATAGTTGGAATAAAATTGGCTGATTAGTAAATAAGAAGAAGGATATAGTTATTAAATTGAACAACAAGAACAACCCCAACATGAAAAATATGAGAAATGAAAAGTTAAACAAAAACAAGAGGAACTTCTTCCTAAAGTATCACTTCCCTGAACCATTAATCAGTTCCTAGATCTACGACCATTTCTATTCCTCTGGAACCCCTCCACAAAACTCTAGGGGTACTGATTTTCAGTGGGTGTCTAAGTAGTTACCATGGGGAGGAAATACCCCTAATATGAATGATCAAAATAAAAAATAGATATTCCTAAAACAAACAAAAAACCATCATAATTAAAATAAATAAATAAACATAACTTATAATAAGAATAAATATTTAGGGAATTCAATCATATTATAATTATTTCCCACTAAACTATCTGATCACATATATGTTATAGTTAAAATAAAATAAAATAAAACTCTTCCCACTAACGTCACCGAGCCAAATCACAACCTAGATAACCTAATATCATCTAAGATAACTTACTCGATCATGAAAACAATCCTCAACTAACCTATTCCTACAATATGTGTGGGCCAATAATGGCCACCTGAAAAGTGTGAGAGTACAAGACTCGGTGGTCACAACCAATTCGTTCCGGTACATAAATAGTATATACAATGATATATGAATTTTACATTCTCAGATAAATAAATAACAACTAAAATTAAATAAAAAATGTATGTTGTCATTCCTTAGGTGTATGACCTTGATCGACGATCCCTTATTCGGCCAATGGATGAGTGTCTCTGAGCATGTTAGGATGACCATACCAAACCATATAACAAACTTGGTTCTCCAATGTATATATATAGTGTATCATAGAACTCGTTATTGATCCTATAAATCTCTATCATATTATATGTGATCATCCCTTTCTCCCAATCCACAACATCCCCATTATTAATATCATATACATCCCTTACAAGAGTTTTTTCAACCAAGGGAATATTCCCATTAGTATTATAGACCCCCTTATGGTAGTTTTCTCATCTAAAGGTAACACATACAACCTTAAGGGAATTCTCCCAGCCAAAGTTAACATAGAACCCCCCAATGTTGTTTTATATTTATAGATAAAGATCAACCCTATAGATATTTTACCATACATAAATAAAATAAATCCCATATGACGATTATATATATATATATATATATATCCCCTATAGGTATTTTCTAATTTCATTTCATCATCTCATGAACTAGATAACAGGAAAGTCAATTGGGTAGTCACATGCCCCGAAAGTAAAACAACATAAAAACAATAACACAATATGGCTAAATTACAAATCCCATTATCACTTCTCATACCCATACAAACCCTTTAAACATGGTCAACATCATAGGGTCACCCTTGAGGCCTCCTAGGTAACATCATGGGAGAGGCACCCTCCTTGGGGTTATTTAGATCATAAGATGGGTGGAGGGATCCTACTAGGGGTCCTCAGTCTCAAGCATGTCACTTGGGGAATAACCTATCTCATGGGGGTTGTTACACCCCTTAACAGTGCTATAAATAGAAAATAGCCTCACAGAACACCCAAACAACACCACATAGATAATGGTTAGAGGATATGGCTCATGACCTATAAAAAAAGTCATCCTAGCTCATTTTACGCACCTAACACATGACGTTTTTCCAATTTTCTTTCTTCATAGGATAAATATACCTCATGGGTTCTCACGAGGCCTAATATGGTCATCCTTCCCATGTTACACCACAAATCTATAGGGAGGTGGCCATCAACTCTTAATTAAGGGCCACTGGCTCATAACGAGACCATAAACACTTCTAAAGGGGTCTATATATCATGAAGAATAATAATTTATTCATTTAATACGTTGACCATCCATGGATGAGGTTACCATCCAAAGTCCAGGGTCTCTCAATTTCCCTATACACCTTTTACAACCCATCCATAATCATCACAAATTAATAAATTGACCACTAATTAAATAATAAAGTTTTAAGTTAATTCAATTATTTTAATATTTTACTTAAGAGAGAGGACGATAACCTAATAGTTGAGTGAAAACATGACAGAATGCGAAAAATCAAATGCATAAACCATAGGGTCTGTATACGGGACCACCTCCCTCAACTTATCATTCCTAATTTATTTCCAAGGGTCGGTAACTATCAAAAGGACATATGAGTTCCATCCAATACTGACAAAATACACTCCAACCATTGGATCATATATATAAATAATTGACACCCAAAAAAATTATTTTCCCCTTTATCATTAACAAAAAAATTAATATAATTGGATCATCCAACGAAAACTCACCAGGTACTGAAACCAAGTACTATCAACCATGGGAGGCCATCAATATAGCTGTGTTACATATATGTTCCAAGACATATGTAGTAAGACTATTTACATAATAAGTTTAATATAATTTTAAAGGGAAATAATACATAATTCTGTGACATGACATATGTAAAATGAAATAATGAATAATGATAGGGAGACATTTTCACAGGTGGTCCTCTATCCAGTTTTCATGGAAATATTTAAGGAATCAATTGATTTGACCATTCTATTATGATATTTCAATTTTAAACAAAAAATAAACATTACCCAAATTAGAATGGTTATGGTGAAAAAATGGATGGATATGAGGAATAATGTATCTTTCATAAATTTTGAAATTTCCACAAAATCCTACCAAAATACAACTGGGAAGGAAAGGAAGAATAGGGGAGGCCATCTGGACTAGGTGAAATTAAACATGAAACTAGGGAGGATTCCCCTATTTACATATTGTGGGGTTCAATATTTTTTACCCTTAAACTTCCCACAATAAAGTTTGTGTTTCCTATTATATTTCTATAGGATTGATATAGTTTTTAGCTACATTATTCACCCAGAATCTCCCAATACTCATTTAAGGACATGAGGCACCACTAAAGCCTCCATCCATTCCCAAAAAGAAACTTTTGTGATGTTAATTATCTCAAAATTTGATTCTGAATATCGGTTCCAAAATTGCTTGTCTACCAAACTCTAATATTCAAAAACCTCTTGAAAATTTCATACTAGTATGCATATGAGGCATTGGAAAATCACCACCATAACACTAGGTATTCTTAATAATTCTCAGTGGTCATAGAATCACACAACCCAACCTATATAAGACACCAATTTAAATCCAAAATACATTGTTCCATTATCAAATTTCATATGAACATATAAGGAAAAACCCCCAATTAAATGTTCTCGTATCACAAAAACCAAATCCAAGGCTTGTTATCAGTTCTGAAACACTGAGACAACATTTACCTGGGCATATCTATCCTGAACTACTAATGGTGTATCCATTGAATAACCCATTAATAATATGGTTCTCCACACCATTGGACATAACTTATCATAGCCACTTCGAAACCATAAAGCCTTAAACTTTTATAACTTCCTAGTGAAGTACCAAATACATGATCCAATGAGTTTCCTAGAGCAGTTACTGTGCTACCACACCCAAACATACACGAGAACACTGATTAAATGTTGGTATCTCTCCTCAACACTAAATTAAAAACTGATATGGAAGCATAACCTCTCTTTATGAATAATCTAAAAAGATATAATATTTTCCTAAAAAATCCCTGTTGATTCCAAACACACCTTCTCCATATCCAAAATGGCATTCCCAATCTAATTTCTATTGTAATACATCCAATTACATTTTTTTATCTCAAATCGATCTAGCTTAGAAAACAATTTCCTTAAAACCATAAACTTCCTAAATCAACACATTACAAGAACACCCTATCTCTATACACCTAACCTAGTATAAATCCATTCATTATTCGTACACACAGACCAAATTCCATAATTAACTCTTGATGAAATTCTATAGCAGAAACCCCAACTAGTCAAAATGAACCATCATTCCTTTCTATACCAAGAAAAATTAAACACCTTTTATCCATTAATCCTAGATCTTTGTAAATTATTCTAATCCAAAATCTAATGAACACACTCCACTAATTTTGGGAAAAAAATTAGTCCCACCACCTACACAGTCACTAAAAACCAATTCAAATTAGAAATAAATACCATCTAGTCTCCCAAAATGACAACCCTGGTTGTATGTGGTTGTATCACCCACGATTGATAGGATTCTACCCAACTAAGAGTGTCCTAATCATCATATAACTATGTTTAAACCCGGACGTGTATGACCCATGCTTCATTTATCCATGCATGTGATGATTGGTGGATCTAACCTCACTCTCGCTTATGTGTCGAAATGGAATGGCATTTAATATCCATTTACACTTTACAATTATGGACATCATGAAATTCGTTGATATCAAGTCTATATCAAGGGCTACTCCCTAAAATTCCCAATGGTGAGCTCCCCATAATATGGAATTCCCTAAATCTCTTCTTAAGAATAACTCAACAATATCCAATCCCTACACTTGTGCACAACTCATCCTAAGCCACACTAAATTCTATCTTTCCCTTCTATCATTCCATTCCTAGTGTAATCCCAATCCCATGTCTACTCCACTTATTTCCATAAAAAGTTCAAGGTCACCACATAATTAAGTATCTGATAAACATTTCCCTAATCCCCACCCATATATAAAATGAAATATCTTTTTTTCATCAAAACATTGATGTCACATGTCCTGCTGTAACTAATTCCATTGATACTGGATCAGTTACTGGTGAGTTTCATTCCATTAAGCAAGGATCACAAGTCCAAAAGACTAACCATTCCCTATGACACATTATTCTTCACAAACCATAAGTTCCCAATACACCTATGTTCAAACCATCCACCTCCAATCCATCACCATAACTCGATGAAACCTACCATGCATTGATGTCAAACACAAGAACCTACCTATGATCACTACTTCAATGACACCATTAAACCTGATCCAACCACTCTCATGGGTTTCCCATGGTCATCATAAAGTTATGGCATACTAAACACATAGTCATATCTCAGGGTCTTTGGGTCCTCCCACCTAACCCATAAAACATAGACTCACTAGGGTAATAACTCACAAAAACACCACATGGTTCCTGCCCATAACCATATAGTTTATCAGGTTCCAATTCACAATCAAGGGTATCACCTATGTAGTAACATTCCATGACAACCCAATAGCCTAATCAATCATTGATTCTGGATGAGAATTACCCTACATGACTACTTCCTAGAAAAACATAACTCAACATGTTCCTTACAACACCATTCTATATGATTTGTGTCAAGGAACCATGTTCATTAGACTCAATTATGTAGATTGTAATTATAATATATGTGGGAAAACCTATAGATGTTGTTACTAAATGTTTTAAAAAATAAACCTAGGAAATATGTATCCTCATACGGTGAACCTATAAGGCATTAATTACAGCTACCTAATACCTCGGGTCTCCAATCATCCCATACTAACAGGACCGTGTCACCATCATCACAACTGATTATCTCACTATATGATCTATAAGACCAACTACTAAAATATAATTCCATGATGTCCTTATACATGAAAGCACTGTAGAGTAATCTGTAACACATTATGTAGCTGAGCCACAATCATCAATAAATATAATCATAGTAAATTGCTTATATATCATGTAGATCTTACATGCATGATTTGATTCATGTAATGTATCATTCCTCTACAGGCTAAGAGTAAAAATCCACATACAACCTCATATGAATGGGACAAGGGAAACTATCTAATAACTTATAAACAAAAAATCCCAAACCTCATGTGCATCAAACTATTTATTAATAAAAATTAACCATAATAGTGTAAGCCTAGAAAATATATCCCACACCCTAGGTAAATTTGACTCCCCCCTAAAATTTTTTCTTGATGAAATGAACAAGGATTCATAATAACATTTGACACATTACTAAATCTCTAGACTACTTTATCCTAAAATAGTATGGAAAAAATAAAATCAACCACTATGATATAAAATTTTAATGTCTCGCTACCTCAGGCCATTAATCCATGATAAGTATAGTGGTCACTATATATACTCATGCGCACATCACCAAACACCAGAAGATGCTGGTGAAAAGTGATGGGAAATGTATATATCATGGAGAGGATATACCTACAATATCAGAGTCTGATGTTATATATAAATAATCCATCATCATACATAATAATAGAGTTTGATTAAATAAATAAACACCAAATAAAATAAAAATAATGATGTTGGGAATATAGTCATATAAAAATGATCTCCCATTATAATGATCATGTATATAGTGTTGGGTTTCTGGGGCCCGCAGTGGAAGCCGGTGGGCCGAGGATTTTAAAATGTTCGTCGGGGCAACGACGGTACTCGTCGTTGCCGATGATCCGAGCCCCGGAGAGGTCCGAGGATCTCGCGTAGATTGTTAGGAGCACAAAATGATAGGAAAACATACTCGTTGCTTATCTGAAGCCGTTGTTGACCGCTACATGTCGACAGTGATCGTTGCACGAAGGATCCATAGTAAGATCCCTTTAGATCGTCCACACGTGCCTCAAAAATCCGCGGGAATGCCGATCGTCTAACTCTGGGTGCTAGCGTGGCGATTCAATGATATCTTCGACATCCTGATGATCACCGCATCGTCGATCTTGTGATGTGTGAGGAGAAACTTGATCTGAACTCTTTGATCGAGTGATTCTCTCTCTAAGAAGCAGGAGGAGAGAGAGTCTCTCAACTGTCATTCCATGCAAATGACTGAATAGTTAATTGCACACAAAAGAGAGACAACCTCCTCTCTTATTTATAGACATGTTGATAAATACCCGGTAGGGTTCCCCAGCCCCCGTTAGTATCAATGTTCTCTAAATAAATAATTTTGACGGTCTAATCTGTGCCAATTTTACCTAATATTTTATCACAGACTTTTAATACATATATAATATATTACGTGATAAAATCTGATCCCTTTAACTCGACTCGCTTGTCCCGCTTAATATTAAGAAAACCTTGAATATTAAAATAATATTCATTCAATTAATATTTTCTCGTATTTAATGAACATGAAAATACATTAAATAAATTCAATCCCAAATATTCATAACTTGAATATTAATGAATTTATTTAATTATTTTTGGTGATTGAAAACTTGGACAATGCTCGGACCCCCATGGTGGGGCCCACTATGTCCATATTCTTATTCCACTGAATAGGTGCGGATTCTTGAATACACTGTTTTGTGTGACCCTCTAGGCCCTTATCTCGATAGAAGTGAATAAAATTCACAGACCAAGAGCGGGGTCTAGCAATCCATCATGGCCCCTAAAGAGATAAGGATAGTCATAGCAACGACTACAATCCTACGATCACTGACTGTGTACTATAGTCTCTTTGTCAATTGATATCTCATAAATCAGGACACACTCTTGTGTCATCATGCTTATCTTGATTTAATATTTGTTGATCTATCCAGATGGATTCTCCTTTCTACTGCTTCGGCCAAAGAATTATGAAGGCGGCACCATCCCGATCAACCAGGCCTGAGATACATAACTTCCTAAACTAGGAAGAGACAAATCCTTTCTTGACCATTCAACCAACGTCATACCACTAAAGACGCACCCGAAACAAACTACCTCGACATGACATTACTTCCATGGTTTTTTCCTTGAATCAATTTACATAATTAAATGATATACATTGGTAATGGTCTCAAGTCAGGAGACCAATACACATGTCCATAGATAGGAACAACCAATGACACCCAAAACATGTGTTGTTCTTATTGGCAGGTCTGTCATCATGATCTCAAAACAAGAGATCACCAATTGCGAACTTTATTAGAAGAAGTCTCAATGCTTATAAGCCCCGAGAACCTGATAGTCAGACATCTACTGTGTCGAGTCAATAAGATGTATCTAGACTATAGAACATATTTTTAAGATCAATGTCATTGTATCTTGAGGTTCTCATTTTAGCCTGGGAACTGCTATAACATCTCGACACGACAACTAACCATTGGACATTACCATTATTATAGAAGACGCAGAAATGTATGCACTATAATAGTAAGAAATCATCATGCATATCTAACTGTACACATGATACGGTAATCAAAAGTACTACATAGTTGCGTCTAGGGCACCCACTATTTCAACACTCCCACTTGCACAAGAGCCAACTTGCTAACTGAACATGTTAGCTACTCACATGATAAATACCGTGCTTCTGCTGAGTAATGGCTTTAACTGCTGGGCTTCCCACATTTTCGCTGCATGGAATATTTTCTATATGCAACCTCATCGACTAGAGTAAAACTTCTCAAGATAGGGTATCCCCGAGTATTTTATTTTTTTTTTCCATTTTCATAACATGAAAACTTTTCTAGTAAGAATATCATAATTTTCATTATGATAATACTTTTCTCACTAGTTGAGAATCCAGGAACTGGGAAAAATCATTGCGATTTATAACTGCTTCTTAGCTTCCTTAGAAGCTGCAACGTATTCGTTATTTGTAGGTATGGATACCACAAGATTTTATGAGCTTTACTCGCTCATCTCCTTTACCTAAATTAGATACTAGATCAAATTGGTATAAGGAATACTAGTTTGTGTCCCACCATTACTAGTATACCTTCCTCTTCTTATTCCAGGTACATATCATTTATACTTGTCCAAGTACAAGATGATAGTTCCGACTGCATCACTTGTAGTGCTCCTGGAAACAATTGATAACTCCCTATAATAAATTATATCATAGAAGTATCAATTATTGTGCATAATATTGCATATGTGATTGATCCATCGCTAAAGCATATGGTATCAATTCACAACTTTAATCTCTATACATGCTCCGAATATGTTAACCTGGAAAGATTAATCCATGTGACATAGACAACAATAATGAATTTGAATTATTCCAACAATGTCACTATATGTATGATTGACTAGAACCAAGCATCCTTTGGATCTACCTCAGTGGATCCTATTCCCTAGAATATAGGTTTCTACTTGAAGTCAATCATTGTATAATTACTTTTAACCTGATCTTATCTAATTATAATAACAAAATCTATTTTCCATATGTTTCTGAATATATTTCACTTGGAAAACATTGGCTCTCCCACTAACCTTTGGTAGACACAAGGCAAAGATTCATTTATAACGAATTCTCTAGTATCTTGTTGCTTTCAATAATCCAGAATTGGATTTCAGTAACTTGCAACCCTTATTGTAATCATTTTATGTCATCATCTCTTTCTGGTTGCTTCATATAGACACCTTCCACGAAAGATGAACCTTACATCTAATGAACAATAAAAGGATCTTAGAAGTTTGGCTATGACCATTAAAATTCTAATAGATTTAGGCGTATCGACTTGGTATAACCAATCGAGCCTTATTGGTACCATACTTCTACCATCCATGTATCATTTCATTTGAATACCCATTGCAGTATTCAATATATAAGCCCCTTTGCAATTTGATACATTGAATCCATTATTGAATTTTAGTTGATCATGTCAATATTAGCTTGTTTCCATATACTGCTTACATGTAGGATTTAATATTCTCAATGAATAATTTATCACCAGCCGTGGTGAATATAAAATCATCACAATGGTTTCATTCATTCTACGCAGTATGTGTCTCTGGAACATGCCTATTCCACATGTACTTGTGGAACTTGTTCCCTATGCCAACCTTTTTTGCATATCGAGCATTGACTAAGTCCAAGTAAATTCAGATCCCACTATCTCTAATAGAGATGTGCACCCTTGTATAGAAATTTAGTCTAATGCTTGACTACATCTTTTCTATCTTAGGGATTTAGGTATTATCTTCAGAAACTGTTAGGATAATTACCTTATATGCACAACGTGTTTAACATGATGCATGTTTGTTTAAATCCTAACAAACGCTTTGCATCTAAACACGTCCTATGACATAATGGTTTTTCCATCATACTATGACTTGTATGATATCCATTTTTCATTTTAGTTGGCATATTTGTTATGAGATTACGCCGTTATTTGCAAATCACATTTTAAAATATTATGGAAGTTTCCGCAAGTTGCAACATTGATACAACTTACATCATAACTTTGATGTATAACATATACGTTTAGGAATTTATCCACGCTACATGTTTGTTGATCAATGTTAATATGTAAGACTTTATCATCAATCCTCCTTATGAACGTCAATATGGTGATGTAGATAAGGTAACATGCGTTTATGAATTACTCCATGCTACATTATCATGATCGATGATTTCTTGGTCAAGATATTCTTCGACCTATCGATACGAAGAAACTCATATCTTCTAACCAAACTTATACTTCATTGGTATATTACTTAATGACATAAAGGAATCTTATGAAGTATCTTTACCTCTAGATTTCTTTGGAACAGTTCACACTCTCATGTTTAACTAACCACAGAAGCTTTGTGGCGTACCTTTATTTCAAAATGTTTCTTTGTCTAAACTAAAGATGTCAATTATACCATAGGTGTTTAGCTGTGCTGAGCCTAAATATCGTACTGGGTATATAGTTGACATCTGCTTTTAGTTTTACTTGATAAATAATCAAATTGACACAACTGGGTAGGTCTTACATTTTATATTCATCATATATTGCCATAGATTCAAATAGTAGTGAACAATTTGTTGAGTATGTCACCTCAAACAACTTTGATTCCAAAAACATGGAATAATGTCTCATCATTTCCAAAAGGGCATGTAAGATTAATGTTTTGGTTATACTCGACAACTTGTTCATCTTGAATCATTTACTTGGCAATTAGAAGTTATGCGTTTCTCCACGTTGACTTTGGAATCACCCTTTCTCAGCTTCTAGGAGAAGACACTTTACATCTATTAATATTTCTCTACATAGTTGGTTATTTTATTTCAATACATATATGTCAAAGCATATTTTATTTTAATACCCATGAAGTATGTTAGAAACATTAATATATTTGATGAATATAAACTGAACTAGAAGCGAGTACTTGCTTCTTGTATTTTAGTTAAACTTCCATGAATTTATTTCATTATGTGGTGAAAATAACCATCTCTTAAATATCCAACCACTTTCCATTGAAGGACATGATGAAGGTGCCTATGTTGTAACATGCCATAAGCCTTCTCTCCTTGTCATTCAATGTATTCTCCATAAGAATAAAAGATGGAGTTATCTCCAATATTCTTATTACACGGAAAATATTACCTTAAAAGTAAAAAAGCACTTACTCTATACCGTTCGTTTGTACCTTTAAATGAAACTAGAGTAATTGGGTGTAAAAGGTATAAGAAATGGGATGGAATGAAAGATTGTGAACTATATTTCTCTTTACACAAACCGAGTGCAACCATCACATTCAAATCTTGCTTCACTTTCTCCTCGAAAGGATCTTGGAGACGAGATTGTATGTA
The DNA here is from genome assembly GCA_963277665.1 of Viscum album. Classification (NCBI taxonomy): domain Eukaryota; kingdom Viridiplantae; phylum Streptophyta; class Magnoliopsida; order Santalales; family Viscaceae; genus Viscum; species Viscum album. The sequence goes on along the minus strand of OY728167.1, from coordinate 547,790,550 downwards.
ACATAATCCATGTCTTGATGTAGAGACTACAACTAACATCAGACATTGATGATAGAATTATGACAGAACTATCATATTCTTGTTTCATGAGTCTCCTGTAAGCAGTTTTACACCCTTTCTTCTTGAGGTGTCTTAAGAGGTTGGGACACAAGCACCTTGAATTTCCATTATAGTAGTAATGTGTGAAAGCACCTATAAAACACTTGGAATTTCATGATTGTCTGGACATTAAATTTGTCTAATATTTATTGCAGTTCTATTGTTGTATTTCTTTCCATTATCTACAAATATTCTTTAGAAAATTGTACTTTTATGTGATTACCTAGAATGACATTATTGATTATTTAATCATTAAATGTCTCCCACTAATTTTTTGAATTCTAGGAACCCTATGTACTAGAATCGGAATACTCTTGAGTATTCTAGTGGAAAGGATCCCCGAACCACCCTCATAGTCTACAAGGTAGGGATACACCACTACTCGGAGGGTCCAAGGTAGGCTTTTGGCTGGCCAACCGCATTAGCTCGCGGTTCCTTGATATGTTGAGTGAAGTCCCCGCTTCAAAAATCATTTATAGATTTACTCAACACTTGCCTCTAAAATTACAACAAACTAGCTAAGGCTATATCTTTGCTGAAATCTTAGTTAAGTCGGCCCACCACACAAATAAGAACTCCCCGATAGTAAGAGGCACCCTCATCTGAGGCATGAACCAACACCTTGAACACCCAGTTTTGTTCAAACTTGAATGATAGAAGGCTGTTTGTGACTTAATATTTTCTCTGAGGGTTTTTATTGGTTTTCTCTCGATGAATGTAATCCAGTTCAATTAATCTTGTTCATCTATGTTGTCACGCTCACAACTAAACCTTAATAGAAATCAAACTTCGCTTCTTTATGCATTTTATTATTTATCATTTTATGTATTTTTCCCACTATTCTAAAATGCATAAAATAATAAATAAATACACAAAGGTAAAACTACTACCCGACTGGTCTTGAGCATCTAAACGTCCTAAGCGCATCTTACCTGAGTCGAACCTTGACTCAAAATGAAGCTTGCCCATTGTCTTGTATGTTTGCTGGTCTTCTACAGTGTCACCATGTCTTGGTGGGGTTGACGTCGCGTCTTGGAGTACCGCCTCACCTTGGTGGATTCCACGCGTCGTCCTGCACCGTCATACCCTGCCTCATCTTGCCGAGGTCTATGTCACTTTCTGTCTTTTTATGAAGTACAATGGTACTTGCGCGCAGGCGAGGGGAACTCCGTAAAAAATGTACATCATATAATTATTGGGCGCGCATGCCCTTATACATTTTAACCGAAAATAGACGATGCACATACCATCTTTAATTAATTACAATCATTGCACGCAGTTTAAATAATTAATTAAATAAAATTAAATGCAAACATGCAAGGGTAGTTGATCAAGACCAGACAACGTGTAAAATGAAGCGCGATAAAAATTAAAATGCATAAATTATGTACAAGGGTTTATTTAATTAAATTGAATGAATTAAATAATTCAAATAATTTAATTATTTATCGGTCCATCAGTTAATATAATTTTTAATGCCAAAATTAAATTAATTTGACTTAAATCTATTTAATACATAAATTTAATTAATTTTATTCGGTTATTATAATTATTAACGAAAATTAATTTTAATTAATTTAATTTATAAACTAAAATTATATTAATTGATTTAGTTAATCTTGATTAATTTAATGTGGTCGAACCCTGAAAACACCATTTCATGGCATGTGTGAGTGGGGCCAAACCTGCGCATGGCCATGCCTTGGCTGAGATGGACATGGCCGATCCGTTCGAACCCGTTCTGGGTTGGGCAGGTCTGCTCGAAACGCTTCGGGGAAAATTTTTTCCTACATAAAGGCTTGTAGAAAAAATAGATGTACCTCCCAGACCTTGACCGATGGAGCAGCGACAGCGAAGTCGTGCGGGTGCACGCTGAACGTTGCGGGGTGCGGCGCCTCAGCAGTGTGCCGTGGGAAATGAGAGGAGGCCAGTGACAACCCGGAGAAGGGTTTTTATGGCAGTGCATGGTACCCCAGACTTTGGAGACGGTGGCCTGGAGTGCCCGACTTTCATGAAAGGTGAGGGGGCTGGTGCATGGAATGGCCTGGGCAAGCGGCAGCGCTGGCCCGCGGAAGAAGGCTGACACTGGCAGAGGCGGGCTGATCGCCTGGTTCTGGTCGAGCGGAGCGGCCAGCTGCGCGGGGAGAGGGTGTGTGGCTCCGGCGGCAGCTGCTGCAGTCCACAAAAGAGAGGTGGCCGGCGGCGGAGGGCCTGCTGCATGCCACACCGTGCGGGAGAGCGGAGCCAGGCGGAGGGCCTGTTGCGGCAGGGTTAGCTGGGCGCGGCTCTGGTGTTTGCTGGGAAGGGGAGGCATGACCACTGTGGCTGCTTCCTGTGCGGCGTCCCACTGCAATCCGCAGGAGAAGGGAGGTGGGCGACCAGGTTGCAGGATGTGCAGAGGAGGATGGACCAGCAGCAGGCCGGCTGCGCAGTGTGCGGGTCTGCATGGGGCGCGCGGGAGGAGGGCCAGGCGGAGGGCCTGCTGCGGCAAGGTGTGGCGCAGCTGCCTCGTGTGCGGCATCCCACTACAGGCCACACGAGAGAGGAGGGTTGCCGGCTAGAGGTCCTGTCCGTGCTGCAGTGCGCCGCCTAGGGAGGAGTTGCAGCGCGACGCTGCATATGCCACGCATGAGACCTCTCCCCTATTTTTGTTGTTCTGTCGTCTTGACCGACCACCCCCATTCTCATTTTTTTTCCACTTTCGGTTTCCACGCGGACCAGACACCTCCCCTTAATTTTAAATTTTCTTTTTTTTTAAATAATTACTTGACCAGTTGGGTGAAGTCATCCATATTTTTTATATTAACATTTTCTAAGGCTATATATTAGCCTTTAAAAATAATAATAATTATTATACTAATAATTATAATAATAATAATAAAATAATTATTATTTTAATAATTATAAAACAATTGTTATTTTTATTAATTTATGATAATAATTATTATCATTAAACAATAATAAATATCATCCTTGTTTGTGTTTTAGGAAAAACCAAACAAGAACGATGATCATAAACAGTTGAAAAATAATACCCGCGATCCATTCTTAAAATTTCAAATGACCGTATCATGGCCATTTGAAATTGGATCGGCACATGGATTGAACCGTTGTGACCAATTTTAAACCCTCTACATAAATATTTATGCAAATTAATTTTCTAGGCTCAGAAAATCGACGTGATGCCTTTGATACCACTGTTGGGTTTCCGGGGCCCGCAGCGGAAGCCGGTGGGACGGGGATTTTAAAAATTTCGTTGAAGCAATGGCGGTATTTGTTGTTGCTGACGATCCGAGACCTAGAGAGGTCAAAGGATCTCGCGTAGATTGTTTGGAGCACAAAAAGAAAGGAAAACATACCCTCTGCTAATCCGAAGCCGTTGTCGACCGCTACTTGTCGACGGTGATCGTTGCATGGAGGATCCATAGCAGGATCCCTCTAGATCGTCCACTCGTGCCTCAAAAATCTGTGGGAACGCCGATCGTCGAACTCCAGGTGATAGTGCGGCGATTCAACTATATCTTCGACATCCCGAAAATCACCACATCGTCAATCTAGCGATGCGTGAGGAGAGACTTGATCCGAACTCTTGGATCGAGTGCTTCTATCTCTAAGAAGCGGGAGGATATAGAGGCTCTAAACTCTCATTCCATGTAAAAGAGTGAATAGTGAATTTCTCATAAAAGAGAGAGAGAGCCTCCTCTCTTATTTATAGACATGTTGATAAATACTGGGTAGGGTTCACTGGCCCCCGTTAAAACAAGGTTCACTAAATAAATAATTTCGACGGACTAATCTGTGTCAATATTATTTAATAATTTATCACACACTTGTAATACATATATAATATATTACGTGAGAAAATCAGATCCCTTTAAATCGACTCGCTTGTCCCGCTTAATATTAAGCGAACCATGAATATTAAAATAATATTCGTTCGGTTAATATTTTATCGTATTTACTGAACTTGTAAATACATTAAATAAATTCAATCCCAAATATTCATAACTTGAATATTAATGAATTTATTTAATTCTTTTGGTGATCGACAACTTGGACAACGCTCGGACCCCCGTGGCGGGGCCCAATATGTCCATATTCCTATTACACTGAATAGGTACGGATTATTGAATAGGTTGTTTTGTGTGACCCAATAGGCCCTTATCTCGATAGCAGTGAATAAAATTCACAGACCAAGAGCAGGGTCTAGCAACCCGTCATGGCCCCTAAAGAGATAAGGATAGTCATAGCAACGACTACCATCCTATGAACACTGACTGTGTACTATAGTCTCTTTGTCATTTGATATCTCATAAAGCAGGATGCACTCTTGTATCATCGTCCTTATCTTTCTTTATTATTTTTTGATCTATCGGGATGGATTCACCTTTCTACTGCTTTGGCCAAAGACTTATGAAGGCGGAACCATCCTGATCAACTTGGCCTGAGATACATAACTTACTAAACTTGGAAGCGACAAATCCTTTCTTGACCATACAACCAATGTCATACCACTAATGATGCACCCGACACAAACTACCTCACCATGACATTACTTCCATGGTTTTATCCTTGCATCAAAGTACATAATTAAATGATATACATTGGTAATGGTCTCTAGTCAGGAGACCAATACACATGTACGTAGATAGGAACAACCAATGACACCCAAAATATGTGGTGTTCCTATAGGCGGGTCTGTCCTCATGATCTCACTACTAGAGATCACCAAGTGCAAACTTCATGAGAAGAAGTATCAATGCTTATTATCCTCCAGCACCTGATAGTCAGACATCTACTGTTTCCAGTCAGTAAGATGTATCTAGACTATAGAAAATATTTTTAAGATCAATGTCATTGTATCTTGAGGTTCTCATTATAGCATGGGATCTGCTATAACCTCTCGACACGACAACTAACCTTTGGACATTACCATTATTATAGTAGACGCAGAAAAGTATGCACTATAATATTAAGAAATCATCATGCATATCTAGCTATACACATACACGGTAATCAAATGTACTACATAGTTGGGTCTAGGGAACCCACTATTTCAACATATAGAATAGAAAAAATAAAATGATGTATAACTATACCATCCTACACATCCAAGGAAAACTACAACCATGATTTATTGATCTCATTCGATACATCCTGGTTGGTCATATAAAACACATTTCTTCTAACCTATGCTGGAAAAATGTAAGGCATGCTCGGGCACCCATGCATAGTGACTTCCCATGTATGGTGGGAGTATATAACTTAGTAGGGCATGAAAAATGTGGCCTCATACATTTCTAGTGAAAGTGGTTATATGTTCATGTGACATGAATAGATAAATAAAAAACATTTAATAAACAAAAAAACAAACAAACACTATTAATAATCAGGTATGAGACCTTCATGGAACATACATTCTTTGGCCAATGCTTGAGTGTCATTGAGAAAATTTCAATGATCATTCTTACCCAAAAAAACGATATAGGCCTCCTCGGTATATTTATTGAGTATAAAAATCCTATTTAAATCTCATTGAATTCTCCATCCCAATATACATGATAAACAACATCTCCAAAGTCAGGAACACCCAACTAATAGTACCATAGACCTCCCTTATGGATGTTTTATCAACTAATTTCACAAGACCATAATATTCATGGACCTACCCTATTTAATATTTCTCTAAAAAATATCATAGACACCCTCTATGTGTTTGTTTATAAAAAATTAATACAATAATCCTGAAGGGAGTTTCCTCAATAGAAGGTAAAATATACCTCACTAAGGGAATTTTATATAAATATATAATGATTTCCCCGTATGGTTTTTTTCCCAGGAATTAATAAAAGGCCGAGTGTTTTTATTAATAAAAAATACTACCTCTATGGGTTTACCATATTTCATAGAATCTAGCTCAAAATCATGATTCCATAAAAGACAACTAGGAAATCACAAGGTCCAATATGAAAATAAAATAAAAATTGTGACACTGGTTTTCTGAAAAACAAATCCCATCACTACTATACATAGCAAAACACAGCCTATCACTAAGGTCAACAATAATAGGGAACCTACTAGGGTCCCAAAGGTCTCATCAAGAGTAAGGTACCTTCAATGTGGTTCTTTGGGTCATTACATTAGTGAAGACACTCTGCAAGGGGTTCCTGGTCTTAAGCATATAACATGGAGAATAATCCATCTCACACAGGATGTTACACTCTTCAACAATGTAATAAATATAACTCAACCTAATAGGTCACCAAGTACACAACATAATGGTAAATGTTAGACGAGATAGCTCATGAACCATTTAAAAAAAGGTCATCCCAGATCAATACACTCACCCAAACCATGAATGTTCTACCTGTGGTCTATATATATTGGATAAAAATTCCTCAGCGGTTCCAACCATGTCTACTAGGTCCATCCATCCTAATAAACATGACACCTCTATAGGTAAGTGTCCATAGGATCCTACTCACGGGCCACTAGGTCATTTGAGGCCCTACCACACATCATAATTAGTTTAATAATATATGCAGTCATGATTTAATTATTTAATCCGTTGACCATCATTTGCTGAGGAAAACAACTTCTGTCTAAGGGACCATAGTGGATCTTGATACCTTATGCATCCCATCCTTAGTAATATAATTCTATTAAATTAATAAATCAATTAATTAAAAATTTTGAAATAGATTTAATTGATTGAATAATTTATATAACATAGAGGTTTATAACCCTAAGTTTGTGATACCACATTCTATAATGAAATTTATCATATTCATAAACCATAGGGTATGTATACAGAACCACATACCCAAAGATATATTTTATATTTATTTTTAAGTGTCGCGAACTTTACCTATGCATTCTAAGTTCTATCCAAGGTCACCAAACAACTGAGAGCCTATATCAATATATGGTTCATAAAAAATTTAATATTTTATTTTAGAATTATCTAACCAATTTAATATAAATGGGAATAACCATTGAAAATTCACTAGGTCAATATGTTACATTGAAAACATGACTTGTTAGCTGTTGGAGGCCTGAAATATATCTCTAGTACTAATTTAAGACGAATCCTTAAGTTCATGAACAACTTCCATAATCAATTTAATTTAATTGAAATGGAAAACCATACTTAAATCCATTATGTGATATACCAATGATGTAACAAAGAACATTTTGAAACTGACAAAGACTCGGGATGTCATTTAACTAGGTTGTGTGAACATTTTGGTGGAATTATTTTATTTTACCATTATTTTAAGAGATATCCATTCCTTACGTAAACCATGTATTTCCCAAATAATAGAAATAAATGAGAAACATGTGTGAAAGGAGATTATGAATCCCATACCTTGCAGCCACTATTAAATCACCTCAAACTCCAAATTAAAACAAGGGGGAATAATGGTCAGATAAGGGAGGCCATATGAACCATGTTCTCTAAAAAAGATAATAATCGAGAGTTTCCCCCTCTTTAAATTCATGGTGGTAAAATATTCACCTTAAATTCCCCATTGAAAAACACATTGTTTGCTAATGATTTTGGTAGCTGCATCTACCTGACTTCCATTGAGCCTTTGCTGAGCACATGTGATACTATCAGAACATAATTAAATTTAAAAAGAACCACTTTTGGGATGTTCTAACTCTCATAATTTTATTTTGAAACATATTTCTCAAGTTTATATATCCATCTAATTCAAAGATTCAAACTCCTCTTGAAAATTTCACTCTTATATGGATATGAGGCATTTAAAACTTCCCACCATTACACATCACTTCTTCATGAAGGTTTACTATCCATAAAACCACAAAACATGACCTATGTTAGTCACCAATTAAAATACAAATGGCCTTGTTCCATTCTTAAAATCCTAAAGAACATTCATGGAACAAATTCTTATTCCAAGTTCCCAGACTTCCAAAACCTGTTCCAAGGGTCGTTTTCATTATTAAAACCCCATGACTACTTTTAACCTAGACCATATATCCTAATCCATTAATGGTGCCATGGTAAAATTACTATCTAGGAATGTGGTTCTCCCCACCAATAAACATACCTCATCATATCCAATTCTGATCCACAATACCTATAACTATCATAATTGCCTACTGATTCACCTCCACAGGTTCCAATGATACGCATTCTATGGTTTCCATCCTACCACTCCAAAACATACAAGAGAACACCTATTAAATGTTGATACACATCCTTATAACCAAATTGGAAAATATAGATGGATTGATAACCTTAATCCATTAATAAGATCGGAATATTCCGGTTTTTCCTCAAAATGAACAGTTAGTACCTAAAGCAGATCTATAATATCAAAAATGAAGTGCCCAATTTAATTTATGAATGCATACAATTAAATGAAAGAAAACAATTCATATTTCATCAGTACATTTATTTCTAAAAAAATACTCGGATTCCACTATTGAAACATTACTTGAACACCTGCTCTAGAGTCCCCTACCCTATGATACACCCCTTAACCATTTATATGTGATCACAAAATTCCATATACAAATATTGACTAAATTGATGGAAAAGACACCAACTAGTCGAAATTTTTTATCATTCCTTGCAATACCAAGAGCACGAACACACCACTGATCTAACACACTAGGATCATATAAAATTATTATAAGTCTGAATCTAATTCCCAAAATCCTCCCATCAAGAAAATAAAATTTATACTAAGAAGCCCCTAGATGATGACGTCCTATCAACATCAGAATCATCCCTTATCTGGTCTCTCAATACTACGATCCTTATTCCATGGGTTTTATCCCAGGAGACAGATAGAAAAATACTGACTATTTGTGTGTCATTATAATCGCATCACTTGGTTATGACGTGGACCATCATGACCCACAGTACATCTATCCACGTATGTAATGACGTGATGAGGCCACCTCACTCTCACTTGAGAGATGATGAAATGTCAATTACTATATATTCCCATTTTATTAGAATGGATTCCAGGAAATTTAATGATATTAGATCCATAGAAAGGGGAGAATCATATGAGGTCTGATGGTTCATTCTCCACCATGTGAATTCTCATATATCGCGTCTTGAGTATAACTCAACAATCTCGTATCCCCACACATGTGTACCACTTATCTTTATCCATTCTCATTGCTATCGTCCCCCACTATCATTCCATCCCAAGAATTATCCCATTTCACATTCCACTCACATTACTTCAATCCAAAGCTCTAGGTGACTACAACCGCAAAAAATGTCATCATCATTTCCACAATTCCCACACATATATAGCATGTACTACCATATTATCAATGAAACCATGTGGACACATGACGTACTATGACAACCTCCAATGAACTCGACTCATTCCCCAGTGAGTCATATACCATAAACCATGGTTAATCAGCCTAAAACAATGACCATACACCTCTACACTCTAGAATTAAAAATATTTAAGTGCCTTAGGAATATATATTAAAAACTAGACACTAACAATATATATCTATTACTTGAATACACTTCCAAGACATTGATCATAAATGAAAGCACCAGTCTATTCTCCTATCCTGAACAACACCACTAATCTTGGACTAACCACTATTATGGGTTTCTCTCTATAATTTCAATGCTCCAGCTCTCTAAACACCAAGTAACATCTCATGGTATCTAGGTCCTCCCACCTAGAACATAATCCAATGTCTCGCTAAGGGAATACCTCATGAGTAACACCACATCATTCCATTGCATAACTACATGACATCTCACATTCCAATTACCTCTCAAGGGTTTCACCCCCTAGTGTAATCCCATTCCAACCCAACAACCGATAAACGAATCGATTCTCCCCAAGGACCCCATATAGGACTACTCCCTCATGAACCATAACTCAAGATGGTCCCCATCACATCATCCTAGACGATCCGCATCAAGGAACCATGGTCACTTGGTTCAGTTAAGTAGAGTATCATTCTAATATATATGGGAACACATCATATATATTATTATTAACACTGTCAATAACTAAACTCATATAATAACAACCTTAATAGGATGTTCCTCAAAGTAATCAATTACCCATACTAACCCCTCATGACCATTAATCATCCCCATATAATGAAATTATGTGACTATTTCTAACATAGACCATCTCACCAAAGGATCCATAGGACATTCCACTAGAAAAAAAATTAAAAATAATAAATTTTTTTAGTAGATTATAATTCCACAAAGTAATTATACAAGATAACAACTCATGAGTACTTGATGAAAATTTAAATAATTGAGTTCTAATCATTAGTGAAAAAATAACACTGGTGGGCCTACATATCTTTTGGTTCTTCAATGAATGATGTAATTGATGAGATGCCTCTTTCTGCTACATGTTAAGAGAAAAAATCCATCTTTAGACTCTTGATGATGCGATAATGGAAAAAATACAATAACACATAAATCAAAAATCCCAAACCTCCTTTGTACCACACTATGTGAAAATCACACAAACCATATTAGTGCAAGAGAAAAACAGCAATCCCACACCCCTAGTTGCATGGAAATCCCCTTATAAAGTTGTTTATGACACAATAGATTGAGTTTCATCGTAATCTCTAAAACAATACTATATATTAGGGCTAATATACCGTAAAATTGTAAGAAAAAAATAAAATAAAATTCTCTGATAATACTTTATAATATCTATTCCCCAAACCATTAATCAATGCTCAAACTGATGAAAACTACAATACGTTAGTCATGCCTCCGTAAATGTCGAAGGATGTAAAAAAGCCATGAGGATCAAAGATGTTACCACGGTGAGGCTATACCACCAATATAAGAATACAAAATCATAAATAAATAACCAAAAATCACACAAAACAACAAAATATTAGAGTATACAGAAATAAATAAACATATCATCCAATAAGAATAATGATACTGGAATATATTCATACAAAAATGATCACCCAATGGACCAATCACATATACAAAATAGATAATAAAATAAAATATGACTAGTCCCTTTTACATCACCGATACAAACCAAAACCTAAATCTCAATATCTCATCTAATAATCCTAAAAAATAATTTAAAACTAGATTTTTCTAACATGAACCTATACCATGTGAGGGATACCCAATGAAATTTTTTTCATCCAATGGTAACAAAAACTGGCCCATGTTAATTTCCAATGCATAGATGAAGACCACCCCTGTGAGAGTTTTCTGATGAATACATAAAATTCCACATCAACAAGAATTTTACATATATAAAAAATATCTTCCACTAGGATCATGATTTGGATTTTAGGAAACACAAATAGGAAACCAAATCCACTGAAGGAAAAAAAATCATTACACTGAATGGATGAATGCCTGAACCCATTATCACTATACATTCCCAAGGAAAACCTATCACTATGGTCAATATCCATGATGAACCAAATGGGTTCCCTGAAGCTTTATCGTGGGTGAGGTACCATCATTGTGGTTCTTTAGGAATTTATATGTGTAGATAAACTCAACTAGGGATCCTAGATCTCAAACAGGTCACCCGAAGACTAATCCATCTCATGGGGGATGTAAGACATCTCAAAAATTTCATAAATACAATACAACCTCATAGGCCATCCATGAAACAAATAATTGGAAAAGGTCAGAGTAAATGGATCAAGAACCATCTAAAAATAATGATAATCCTATATTAGTTCATTTACCCAATCGATGTTCATCCATCCAATGGTTTATCTACCTAGGATAAACTGACCTCAAGGGTTCTCACCTATCCAAAAAGGGTAGTCCACACAAAGTTTTTCCAAACATCTATATTGAAGTTGCTAAATGATTTTACTCATGGTCTACAAGGTCATACTAGGATTAGTTACTCCACTCAAGGTGTTTGAATATCATAGGATATCATAATTTAGTTATTTAATCCTTCGACTATCAGTTTCTGAGGTAACCAGCACGTGTACAAGAGCCCACATTATCCTTGAACACCTATTATAGACCTTTCAACAATTGTTTCATTTAAAAAAATAAAATATTAAATTAGTTTTTAATTTATAAATTTATTTAAATTACATAATTTTTTTAACATAGAGGCTGATCACCCTAAGGTGGCAATACCACATTCCACAATGAAAATAATCAGATGCTTACACCATAATGTGCGTATGAGGAACCACCTACCCTATGTGAAGATTATTATTTTATCTACAATTTTTGATAGATCTATCATAATGCATAGAGATCCATCCATGACCAACAAGACCCACACCAACCACTATAGATCCTATATTAATCTATGACACAAGAAAACATAATTTGATCATTTAATATTAACTAAACTAGTTATATAAGGATTAATATTAAACCAAAACTCACTAAGATTTCGTTTCACACCAAGAAATTGTCATATCAACTATGGGAGGCCTACAACTAATCTCTAGCACTAATTTAGGTTCAATAGCTATGTATCTAAAGAATATATATTAATAATTTAATTTAATTTAAATTTAAAACCATATATTACTCAACAAAATTAAATAGAAATGAAGAAATAATGAACTATAGTAGGTGTACATTAACTGAGGGCATCCTCCATCCTAGATGAATGCAAGGTTCAAAGGAATCTAGCGATTTCACCATTATCTGGTGATATCACAATTTCATCCCTAAACTAAAAAATTACCAAATCAATGCAATCAATGTGCATTAAGAACATAGGGAGATGAGGAGGATTATACCAGGAATCCACCAAAAAATCAACTCAAAAATCTCACTCGATATAAGGGGGAAATGAAGGAGGAATAAGAGAGGACTTCTAAATTGGGTGCTCTCGAACAAAGAAGGAAGAAGGGGTTCCCACCTCTTAAAATTTGAGTGGGAAAATAATCATTTTCCCCCTCAAAAACCCCACAGACTAGCCTGTGTTTCCTACATTGTAGTCTATGGTTTGCTCTAATATTTAGCTACATTATCCACCAGATCACTATAAATGATCCTTCAAGTCCCCAAGACACCACCTGAGCCTTATTCCAAGTTCTAACCACCTCTATTGTGATGTTTGAGCTCTCATAATGAAATTCCAAATAACGGTCCTCAAATTAAAATGTATTCCAAACTCAAATACTCAAACTCCTCTTCAAGATTTGATGCTTGTATTGTGAAAATGATCTGAAAATCCCTGCCAAAATATCTCTTATTCATGATATGTCTTAGTGGTCTTCTAATTTCACAACCGTAACTATTTCTATCACCAAATCAAATCGATATGACTTCATTCCATTTCAAAATTCCCACATCAAATCAAAGGAAGAACCTCTAACAAAAAGTTTCATGACTAATAAAACCAAATCTATATCCCTACTTCATTACAGAAACTCCAACAAATTATTCACCCGAGCCCATATATCATAAAATAAAAATGGTTTCAACATTCAATTACACATCACGACTATGGTGATCCCCACAATAGAATGTAACTCACCACAACAAATTATCAATAATGATACCACAAACCATTGGAATTTAATATTTAAGCACCACATCTACATTCCAACACTACTGGAAGTCGAGGTATTTGCAACAAGTTATTTGCGAGGGGATCCCATCGAAAATTACCTTTTGCGATGGGGACCCATCGCAAATAGCCCATTGCAGAAAACAACGTCACAAATACATTTTTTTGTGACGAGCCCATCACAAAAAATATCTGTTACGACGGGAATTTGTCGCTTCATAGAAAACCTTCTGATTATATAATTTATGTTATCCTAAACCTTTTGCGATGGGCCCATCACAATTAGTATTTGTGTCGGGGATCATACCCATCACAAAAAACCTTCTGAATATATACATTATATACACAGAATCCTTTTGCAACGAGGCCGTCACAAAAACTAATTGGGATGGGCCCGTTGGCACGTCGCAAACACTGATCATCAAAAAATATATTTTACTTATTTGTGATGGGGCCCCATCACAAAAGAACGCATCGCAATTAATAAACATAATACATTTTTTTATAAAAATTAATAAATATTATAATAAAAAATATATTTAATATAATTATGATTAATAAAAAATTAATAAACAATAATAATATAATAAAATATTATTAAAATTATCAATATTTACAAAAAAATATAAAAAATCATAAAATATTATTATTATGATTAACATAAACAAATAATAAAAAATATAATAATAATAATAAATATTAAAATATAAAAACAATATTCAATATTTCCAAAAATATAAAAGACATAAACTGTAAATAGTTAATCTTATGACAAATCTTGAATTCAAATGTTTTTAACATTAAAAGAAATCAAAGGGGGGGGGGGTCGTCTTTTGGAGGAGTTGGAGGAAACTCCATCGCTAAACTACGAGTCAGACAATGCATGTACTCCATCTGCTTGTGATACTCCTACTGTCATTGCTGGTCCAATCGACACATCTCCTCCTCGTGATGCTGTTGCTACTACTATCGCCGACACATCTCTTCATGTTACTTCTGCAAAGTCTCTATAAGCTCAGCCTGAGTTCGCAACTACTCCTAATACTGTGAGCCAGAAGATGATGCCTCTCCACAAGCTCCTCTCGAGCTGGATGCTGACATCGCAAATGTACCACAATAAGTACCAAGAGTCAAATGAGAGCTGATACCAACTTCTCGGCCCTTCTCAAAGCCATAATGAGTCGCATGAATCCATGTCGCCTCATCGAAATAGTGGGCACCGGTATGCTGAGCCGTCTCGTCATGACCCTCAGCCTGTTTCTGAGGGTTTGCAACCTCATATGACTCCATCAATTCAATTTGAAATTAAAATTGTGAATATATTATATGCAGTTAATTTTCAAACTGAAAAAATAATACTAATCGCAATATGACATTGGTGATCAGTTCTAATCTCTCAAGTGGCTGGATCACTGTACAACCTCTGATAAATGTCGAACTCTATAATATTGAGATGCTCGAATGCCTATAGAAATATAAAATAAACTATTTATATTTAATGTTACATAAAATATTTAAAAAATATACTTACCGGATTTTCTCTATAGGAACAGAATGTGCGGCTACCAGCTCGATGCGTCACCTCATGTCTCCCCCGGTTCTGCCGTCCTAGTGAATATCTCCTCTAAAATCCAGCACCCAACTAGTGTAAACATAATCCATCCCAAACGTGAGATGAAATGTACTCTGGTCAGTGGGCTCTACATGACTCTTTAAATTCCCTCACTTCTGCATTCATAATGGCTGTCCTTCTCAAATTGTGAAAAAACTGACGGAAATAGTCATGGATAGAAACCTGCCGTGCCGCGTGGATAGAATCATGGATTCTATCATCGAAAGAATACCGTAAACCCTAAAAATAATTTATTATTCATGTTATTAATAAAATAAATTTCAAAACAAATATTATTTATTTATTTACTATCCAAAGATGGAACTTGTCACGCCACACATCAACAAGAATATGTTCCCATGTGATCCATGGCTGAGAAAAATAATTACGCAAGATAGTGCTCCTCTGTCCAATAGCTACATGCGAAAAACTATGAAAAAAAATCAAACAATTATTACATATAAATAAATTAATGAAAGATAATTAAAATATATAGGTTACCATACCTCTGTGTGCATGTATTGAATCCAAGACGTGGACGTCACCCAGGAATAGGGTCAGGAATCATCAGTTGCACAAGACCGTGCCCCCTCCGTGTACCCCCAAACCTACTAATAGGCTGAGGGTCAGATGATCCAAAATCCCCCTCATCCAATGGTATCTCAACCTCATGAAACTCACAAAATAGATCATCATTGTAGAGACCCGAAGCTTGACGTACATGGACATTACATTACATTTGCGGAATACTTAGTACATAACAAAAACACACACTAAAGGATCGTAATAGTTTAGTGTCTTTGGAAACTCGGAACGTAATCTTCTAATCGTGGTGAAAGTTCTTCAATATCTACCATAAAGGTCATCCCTTTTTTCTACCTAAAACCTTTCTTTATATCCTGGGGAAAAGAAAACATAAAAGGGTGAGCTCAAATGCTCAGTAAGGGTAAACAAAAGAAAAATCAATCACATCATATACATAGCTTTTGGAAATCTTAACCTGCAAAAGAGCTCATAATATCATAACATGGGATATATCATAGAAGTGAAATGTAATCCCAATAATCATAACATAAAACATGAAACTTTGTGGCATACACACATAATCATAGAAAATCATTTCTTGTTAGTCAAGACTCATTGCCAAGACTATCTTAGTGGACAAAGTCCCTTTCTGAATCGAGTAACCCTCGTTTCAGTCCTGTTTCACTGAACCGGTATAACCTACCATTTCAGCCATGTCTATCTCATGAGATATAAAATATTTACCCAATGCATTGGAGGGAGATATAGGTCCCACCCATCTCATAATGATACCATTCTTATGTGTGCCACAAAATCATAAATCATACATCATTGCATAACCCATGAAATAAAATGGGATTCTTAAACAACATGACATCATAAAACAATTCATATAAGATAAAGGAATTCATAAAAATATTTCCATCACAACATAATCAAACCAATGTAATAATTGGGATAAAAACAGAACCCTTTTATTATCTTAGATGGAAAATAATTTTGATAAAATACTTCAACTCCATTCTTGAGGAAAATATCCTTTCTTCTTCAAAAACATTTTTTTTCATAACATGTCATACGAATTTAAAATAAAAGAAGTTGATTAAAAATAAACTTGAAAACTTGTAAAGGAAGTTTCTTAGAAATAATGTTTTAAAAATCCATTCAGGTCGTATAAGTTAAAAAAAACATTCTTCGTACTTTTGTCGGAAAAGTCAAAAAGTACCTCGTACGGAAAACGACAAAAGATTCCTTTCACTTCTTTTACTAAAAACTCACCGAAGGGTAAAAATGGATTTAAACAATTGTAGGTGGATGGAAATAATATTACATATTGATGAAACATGGATGTGGATGATAAAATACACCCCAGTAAATACTTACGAATAAACAATCTCGGATAAAAATGAGATTGTGATATTTCCCTTACCTTAGGTCCGACTTGCTTTGTAAGTGTCCGAACCTCCTGTATAATGATTTAAATCATGTTATTGACTTATTACAGAATCATATTCATTGTTATGATATCATATATGGTTCACTTATGACATTATATTACCCGTTCTTTTGTAAATTCCATGTTAAAGAAGCGTTTTGGGTAAAATCGTTTCATTTATCGTAGGTGTTTTGACTTGTTGTTCTTGACATCATTACTACTTATATCATGATTTACTTACTTCCAGAATATAAAATATGATTTATATATCATATATATTCAGTATATATATATATATATAATAGGTAGATAAATAAAAGGAAAAACACCGTTCATGGAGACGGTAGTCCGTACGTACGCATGAACGCTGTTTTCCTTTCCTTATTGTCTTGAAATGGAAGTAAGTAGATGACATACATATGTATATATATACATAAATCCAGTAGCTTTATAATGTCATATATTTCATTATTATTTCTTATATATACATTATAATCATTCTTAAATGGTTAACATGGAGAATGAATCTCATCACGTCGTGGAGACGGTATTCCGTACGTACGCACGAGCGATGATATCATTTCTATAAATATTGAATTGAATTGGAGTGGATTATACAATATATCAGAATCAATATGATTTTGTAATAACTATGTATAGTTATTATTTACACCATTATACCCATCCATGTAAGGTGGTGGTGGAAAATAGATTACACCACGGCGTGGAGACGGTATTCCGTACGTACGCACGCGCGGTGATTTCTTTTTCCGTAGGATGGATAGATGGTGAAATAGGGTTGTTTCATACTTATAATAACATATCAGTATATGAGTGATACTGATGTTATTACTTCATAATGAAACAACCTAAGAAGAAGAAGTGGAAGAAGAAATAAAGATGAAAGAATTGGTAACAGTAATTACCTCTTCTTTGAAGTGCCTCTTTGAGACCTCCTCTTAGGGCACTAAAATTGGTCTTTGAGGAAGACCAGAACCTCTAGGATGTTGCTAGGGAAGTGGAGAGGATAAATTGGCAGGGGTTGGCCGAGCTTGAGTGCTCAAATTGGTGTGAGGAGGAAGGGGAGGAGGTGTCCTTTTATAAGGGAGGAGAGGGGCACCTTTGGAATACCTCAAAATATTATTTTATATTAAAGTTAAAATCGGTTTATAATGGTTCCAAAGGGTCTTATTTCGAAGCTAAAGTGGGGATGGGTCGAAATCCTATCAACCAATAGGATTTAGACAAGTTTAGGGTATTATTTTAACCTTATCAATTAGATTTAACTCTAAGTTAAATAATTTAACTTTTACCGTGTCTTTTTGTTTTCTTTCACTATATGGTTAATAAACTTACTATAACATGCCAAACGAACCCCAAATTTTATATTATTAATACATATATCCTTATCTAAGTCATTTGGCCGAACCTTAGATTTTTAGGAATAAAATAACAATTAATAATATAATATTTGATTTAAAAACTATTTTGTGTCAATTTTGACACTATTTGATATATGATTTTTGTGAAAGTCATAACAGAATTATATGTTCGAACCAAGTTGATTAAATCAACACTAATATATCATAGTAACCTAGAAAATTAGTGGAATTCATAAAAAGTCTTAAATTACACTTATTTTGGTATCAATTATGTCAATATTTCATTAATAAGATAATTACTGCATCATCTTTGTGTCATAAATAAATTATATTATTTGATGTCTAAAAATTACAAATAAAATACCATCATGTAGGAAATCTTTTTAGCTTTCTAATGAATATTTATAATCGAATTTATCTTATGTATAACCCCATATTAAAAATGATTTACTTATTAAACATTGATTTTAACTATTTTAACCCTTCTTTAAATAAATTAATAATAAATGTCCTAATCTAATCCAAGTGGGCCTAAATGGTCATATTTTATTCCTAAGTTTGTTTTTGGTCGAATTACACTTGTCCAATAGAATTAGGACATGTGTTAGGGTAATATTAATATCATATTTACCCTTAGTTACCCTATTTACTATTAACCGTGGTAAAAAAAGTAAAAAGTTACTATTCACCAAAAAATTATTTTCATCTCATTGAACCACATTTTAGTCCTTGATATTAACTGTGTCTCTCGGATTTTCGAAATTCCATTCACAGAAGCGGTAAAATTAAGTTTTATGCAAAATTCAGTTTTTAACCTACCACTTAGTAGTTTCACTATTCATCAAAAATTGATGTTTTTCAGAACAATGCCAAAATTTTATCCCAAGCTATATTTCATATTCCGAATTCAAAAATGAAGTCTATTTTACCAAATTCATAACATAAAAGTTGCATTAATTAATTTTATAATTAAATCCCGCTGTTAAAATAAATAGCGTGTTTTTAGGAAACAATATATATCAAAAGATTGACACTTGATTATGTCTGGTTTAAATGTGAAATTACAACCAATGACCAAAATTGTATTAAATTGTAAAAATATATTCTAAATATACTTTAAAACCACTCAAATTAATAATTTATCACTATTAATTATTTCGATTAAAAAAGTTGTTTTTAATTATAATTTAGTAATTTTCACTATTCATCAGAATATGAAAGTTATCTGAAAAGTACCAAAATTTCACCTTAGGCTAAATTCGATACTCCGAATCCAAAAATGAAGTTCATTTTGAAAAATACGATTTACAGAATTTAAAAAGTGGTTATTACTATTCATAACGACTATTTTTAATAATATTTTAATAGAATATCGTTGTTTAGTGAAACTCAGTATTGCGTACTACACACGCTATCGAGGAAGGTTGTGATTGCGTGTAATGCAAGGCAAGTCAAGGATGCATGTTGTGCAAGCTCCTTTTGGTGTAGCGTATAACACAAGACATTAGTGAAATTAAAAAGAATATTTTTCATAAAATCTTGGGCTGTTACATTCTACCCCCCTTAAAATGAATTTCGCCCTCGAAATTCGTCGGGGTTATAAATGGTTTACTATTCAAAAGTTTCTTTAATAGAAACCCACATCGTAAAAGGGAATACCAAAACTTGGCTTTAAAAACTAAAGTATGAAACGTAACGATTACCCAAATAAACTAATCACTGGGTTTCCACATAGGTGAAAATATGGATATGGAAGAGAAATCTAACCATCATGTTCTGATGGAGAGTGGTAGAGAACATGGCTATGGAAAAGCCAGTAATCACAAATCCATAGATTTGTGATGATATAAGGTACCATCTGATTCATCAGGTATAAGATCACTAGGACAACATTTTTGGTTTTCAAGATCATTTCCCCTAAAGTTGAAAATTTGAATTAGAATAAATAATTACTTTATTTTGGTACAATCTCACTGTTGTTCGTGCCTTGAACAATTTCCACTTCATCTCTTAAATAAATGAAGTTGAATTTGTTCTTCGTGAAGTGTTAGCAGATCATGTGATAGAATGACGGGTCATTCCATCTGTCTCAAACAAAAGGTTAGCAAAAATTATATGCATAAATCGATCTATAGTGAGATTAATCATATATGGTTCCTAAAATGGACTTATACTTCATATATCATACTGCTTAATATAATAAAACTAGTTTCTACTAAACAGGGACTTCCTGTAGGTCAGTGGTAGGCGATAAAGGCCAGTCGCACTTCGGTTGTGGGTTCGATTCCTACAGCCTTGTCCGAAGCGATGGGCTGTCGCCCGTCCTGCAGGTTGTCCTTTTTTCTAAAACTACATTACTATAACATCCCATCAATAATATCGAAAAAAAACTTCTATCCTTAAACAATAATCACTTATGTCCAACATAATCCATTTCAATCTTTAGGCTTATCCATAATACTGCAGTCCACTCTCATAACATAGTGAAAACGATTACCAGAGATTTAATACCATCGTTGATACCCATATATCATAAGATATGTTTTGTTGGTCACATTCTAAACATTCAAAGTCCTTAATCATGTATTCTCTTGAATACCTTAGTGAAAACATGAATGCAGTTAAAAGTTAACACTTTCCACATACCAAAATCCTCAAAATTCTATATACTCAATCCATGATATCACTTAGTCCTTATATCAATCATGAGCTCATGAATACTATTAAACATTTCATTTTCTCGTCTTCATTATGCGCATATCATCTTATTTCCAAAAAAAAATATCTCAATCACTTTGAATACCACATCAATAAATATTGCAATACTCAATGATACAACATTATTTTGGAATCCCATTACATAAACGCTTAATCATTCCACCACATCGTTATCATATTCAACATCTCCAATCGTGATCGCATGTGACTTCCCTTTGTCCTTTGCCTTCAGTGGTTGCTCATGTTGATCATCACTAACCCTTGGATTAGGGAAATTATTAGCATAATGCCCCATTTCCTTGCACTTGAAGCATTGAAGTGTTGGTGGTGCGTTCTCTGCAGTGTTTAGTTTATTCACATCATTAGAAACCCTTTTTCCATTACTTCGACACTCAGCTGCTCGATGACCTTCTTTTCCACACTTAAAACATTTTCTAGTCCCTTTAAGACAATCTCCACCATGCTTCTTTCCACACTTTGTGCATAAGGAAACATTCATCTTCTTTTCACCATTATTATGAGATTTCTCCTTGAACTCCATATTTCGTTTCTTGTCAAAACCATGAGATGGATATGTAACACCAACTTCCATTTCTACCTTGATAGCACAACGCACAATTTCTTCATAGCTACTGAAGTCTCTTATAGCTAATTCCCTTCGAAGACTTGGTTTTAAGCCACTGAAAAATCGATCAACTTTACTTTCAGGTTGGATGATAATGCCAGATGCATACCTTGCAAGTCTTGTAAAATTCTCTTCGTATATACCAACAGATTCATCATCCTTCTGCTTCAGCTCAATAAACTCCTTTTCCATCTTTGTTCAAAGAATACGAGGGAAGTACTTACTGAAAAACAAGTTCTGGAACTCGTCCCATTCCATGGACTCAATTTCATCCCTTGGCCTCGTATTCTTGATAAGATTCCACCATTGATCAGCTTCAACTTCCAAATGATATACTGCTAAGATGACTTTATCATGTTCAGAACATTGAAGAACTGAAAATATCTTTTCAGTGGTACTGATCCATTGTTCAGCAACAAGTGGATCGGAAGTCCCACTGAAAGAAGGTGGACGTTGCCTCATGAAGGACTCAATAGAATATTGTTCCCTTCTCTGCTCATTTGGAAGTCCAGAATGATTCATAGCTTGTGTAAGTATAGCAATAAGATTTTTCACTCCATCTCCCATAACATTTGTTTGTTCAGGAGGGAAATCATTGCATTGTCCATTGCATTGATCAACACGGTTCCTTCGGGTTCCAGCCATCGTCTAAAACCCAAAAAGAATAGTTTGAGAGGCAAAAATCATGCTAGGGAAAACAACATAATAAAGGGGGATTACCTTCAATATCCAACATCTTAGGTTTAATTCTATGATCGTTAGCGTAATTCTATTACTATAACCTATACGTATACTTATCCCTAGGGACATCCCTAGACATACCTTAGAAATATCTCTAGGGATCTCACTAAAGTTCTCGCATCCTAGTTTCCAAAGGTTGACTAAACCTTTCCTCTGATACCAACTGTAGAGACCCGAAGCTTATCGTACATGGACGTTACATTACTTTTGCGGAATACTTAGTACATAACAAAAACACACACTAAAGGATCGTAATAGTTTAGTGTCTTTGGAAACTCGGAATAAAATCTTCTAATCGTGGTGAAAGTTCTTCAATATCTCCCATAAAGGTCATCCCTTTTTTCTACATAAAACCTTTCTTTATATCCTGGGGAAAAGAAAACATAAAAGGGTGAGCTCAAATGCTCAGTAAGGGTAAACAAAAGAAAAATCAATCACATCATATACATAGCTTTTGGAAATCTTAACCTGCAAAAGAGCTCATAATATCATAACATGGGATATATCATAGAAGTGAAATGTAATCCCAATAATCATAACATAAAACATGAAACTTTGTGGCATACACACATAATCATAGAAAATCATTTCTTGTTAGTCAAGACTCATTGCCAAGACTATCTTAGTGGACAAAGTCCCTTTCTGAATCGAGTAACCCTCGTTTCAGTCCTGTTTCACTGAACCGGTATAACCTACCATTTCAGCCATGTCTATCTCATGAGATATAAAATCTTTACCCAATGCATTGGAGGGAGATATAGGTCCCACCCATCTCATAATGATACCATTCTTATGTGTGCCACAAAATCATAAATCATACATCATTGCATAACCCATGAAATAAAATGGGATTCTTAAACAACATGACATCATAAAACAATTCATATAAGATAAAGGAATTCATAAAAATATTTCCATCACAACATAATCAAACCAATGTAATAATAGGGATAAAAACAGAACCCTTTTATTATCTTAGATGGAAAATAATTTTGATAAAATACTTCAACTCCATTCTTGAGGAAAATATCCTTTCTTCTTCAAAAACATTTTTTTTTTCATAACATGTCATACAAATTTAAAATAAAAGAAGTTGATTAAAAATAAACTTGAAAACTTGTAAAGGATGTTTCTTAGAAATAATGTTTTAAAAATCCATTCAGGTCGTATAAGTTAAAAAAAAACATTCTTCGTACTTTTGTCGGAAAAGTCAAAAAGTACCTCGTACGGAAAACGACAAAAGATTCCTTTCACTTCTTTTACTAAAAACTCACCGAAGGGTAAAAATGGATTTAAACAATTGTAGGTGGATGGAAATAATATTACATATTGATGAAACATGGATGTGGATGATAAAATACACCCCAGTAAATACTTACGAATAAACAATCTCGGATAAAAATGAGATTGTGATATTTCCCTTACCTTAGGTCCGACTTGCTTTGTAAGTGTCCGAACCTCCTGTATAATGATTTAAATCATGTTATTGACTTATTACAGAATCATATTCATTGTTATGATATCATATATGGTTCAATTATGACATTATATTACCCGTTCTTTTGTAAATTCCATGTTAAAGAAGCGTTTTGGGTAAAATCGTTTCATTTATCGTAGGTGTTTTGACTTGTTGTTCTTGACATCATTATTACTTATATCATGATGTACTTACTTCCAGAATATAAAATATCATTTATATATCATATATATTCAGTATATATATATATATATAATAGGTAGATAAATAAAATGAAAAACACCGTTCATGGAGACGGTAGTCCGTACGTACGCATGAACGCTGTTTTCCTTTCCTTATTGTCTTGAAATGGAAGTAAGTAGATGACATACATATGTATATATATACATAAATCCAGTAGCTTTATAATGTCATATATTTCATTATTATTTCTTATATATACATTATAATCATTCTTAAATGGTTAACATGGAGAATGAATCTCATCGCGTCGTGGAGACGGTATTCCGTACGTACGCACGAGCGATGATATCATTTCTACAAATATTGAATTGAATTGGAGTGGATTATACAATATATCAGAATCAATATGATGTTGTAATAACTATGTATAGTTATTCTTTACACCATTATACCCATCCATGTAAGGTGGTGGTGGAAAATAGATTACACCACGGCGTGGAGACGGTATTCCGTACGTACACACGCGCGGTGATTTCTTTTTCCGTAGGATGGATAGATGGTGAAATAGGGTTGTTTCATACTTATAATAACATATCGGTATATGAGTGATACTGATGTTATTACTTCATAATGAAACAACCTAAGAAGAAGAAGTGGAAGAAGAAATAAAGATGAAAGAATTGGTAACGGTAATTACCTCTTCTTTGAAGTGCCTCTTTGAGACCTCCTCTTAGGGCACTAAAATTGGTCTTTGAGGAAGACCAGAACCTCTAGGATGTTGCTAGGGAAGTGGAGAGGAGAAATTGGCAGGGGTTGGCCGAGCTTGAGTGCTCAAATTGGTGTGAGGAGGAAGGGGAGGAGGTGTCCTTTTATAAGGGAGGAGAGGGGCACCTTAGGAATACCTCAAAATATTATTTTATATTAAAGTTAAAATCGGTTTATAATGGTTCCAAAGGGTCTTATTTCGAAGCTAAAGTGGGGATGGGTCGAAATCCTATCAACCAATAGGATTTAGACAAGTTTAGGGTATTATTTTAACCTTATCAATTAGATTTAACTCTAAGTTAAATAATTTAACTTTTACCGTGTCTTTTTGTTTTCTTTCACTATATGGTTAATAAACTTACTATAACATGGCAAACGAACCCCAAATTGTATATTATTAATACATATATCCTTATCTAAGTCATTTGGCCGAACCTTAGATTTTTAGGAATAAAATAACAATTAATAATATAATATTTGATTTAAAAACTATTTTGTGTCAATTTTGACACTATTTGATATATGATTTTTGTGAAAGTCATAACAGAATTATATGTTCGAACCAAGTTGATTAAATCAACACTAATATATCATAGTAACCTAGAAAATTAGTGGAATTCATAAAAAGTCTTAAATTACACTTATTTTGGTATCAATTATGTCAATATTTCATTAATAAGATAATTACTGCATCATCTTTGTGTCATAAATAAATTATATTATTTGATGTCTAAAAATTACAAATAAAATACCATCATGTATAAAATCTTTTTAGCTTTCTAATGAATATTTATAATCGAATTTATCTTATGTATAACCCCATATTAAAAATGATTTACTTATTAAACTTTGATTTTAACTATTTTAACCCTTCTTTAAATAAATTAATAATAAATGTCCTAATCTAATCCATGTGGGCCTAAATGGTCATATTTTATTCCTAAGTTTGTTTTTGGTCGAATTAAACTTGTCCAATAGAATTAGGACATGTGTTAGGGTAATATTAATATCATATTTACCCTTAGTTACCCTATTTACTATTAACCGTGGTAAAAAAAGTAAAAAGTTACTATTCACCAAAAAATTATTTTCATCTCATTGAACCACATTTTAGTCCTTGATATTAACCGTGTCTCTCGGATTTTCGAAATTCCATTCACAGAAGCGGTAAAATTAAGTCTTATGCAAAATTCAGTTTTTAACCTACCACTTAGTAGTTTCACTATTCATCAAAAATTAATGTTTTTCAGAACAATGCCAAAATTTTATCCCAAGCTATATTTCATATTCCGAATTCAAAAATGAAGTCTATTTTACCAAATTCATAACATAAAAGTTGCATTAATTAATTTTATAATTAAATCCCGCTGTTAAAATAAATAGCGTGTTTTTAGGAAACAATATATATCAAAAGATTGACACTTGATTATGTCTGGTTTAAATGTGAAATTACAACCAATGACCAAAATTGTATTAAATTGTAAAAATATATTCTAAATATACTTTAAAACCACTCAAATTAATAATTTATCACTATTAATTATTTCGATTAAAAAAGTTGTTTTTAATTATAATTTAGTAATTTTCACTATTCATCAGAATATGAAAGTTATCTGAAAAGTACAAAAATTTCACCTTAGGCTAAATTCGATACTCCGAATCCAAAAATGAAGTTCATTTTGAAAAATAGGATTTACAGAATTTAAAAAGTGGTTATTACTATT
This sequence comes from Viscum album, assembly GCA_963277665.1. Lineage (NCBI taxonomy): Eukaryota > Viridiplantae > Streptophyta > Magnoliopsida > Santalales > Viscaceae > Viscum > Viscum album. The sequence continues at coordinate 547,763,732 of OY728167.1, read as the reverse complement.
CATAACGACTATTTTTAATAATATTTTAATAGAATATCGTTGTTTAGTGAAACTCAGTATTGCGTACTACACACGCTATCGAGGAAGGTTGTGATTGCGTGTAATGCAAGGCAAGTCAAGGATGCGTGTTGTGCAAGCTCCTTTTGGTGTAGCGTATAACACAAGACATTAGTGAAATTAAAAAGAATATTTTTCATAAAATCTTGGGCTGTTACAATCATCCATATGGAAAAAAATTATTTTTGTTAGAAGATAATTGAAAATAACTATTATATATAGATATATATTAGTTATGATTATAACTGGAATTTAACCGTGTCAATGTGAATCTTCATCCTTTTCTCCATAGCTATCAATGTCAATGTCTTCATCTTCCTCCTCAAAATCATTAATATCCATATGAGTCTCAATTCAGAAATTGCCATTTCAAAATCATTTGTAACATCATTAACATCTTCATCACCATGGATCCTTAATTATGGGGTGTCATCATCGATATTCACATCTCTTTGTGAATCAGATGATTTTTGAGCAGTCTCTTGTAAAATTTCAATTCCTTCCACTTCTGCGGAACTAAATTCATCTTAAGTAAATATATTTTCCCGAGATATCATTTTTATTATGCTCCACTAATCGCTGAAGTCTCTAGAAGAAGCACAGTACTTTGCGTGATAAATTTGATATGCCTGTTGAGTCAGTAATAATGCTTCATTTACTGCAAGAATACGTTTATATTTAATATCGACGATTCCATGAGTCGGGTGAAAATGAGATCCTCTCTCAGTATCTAACCACCGACATTTAAACATTGTTATGTAATTCTATCCTAGATAACACAGTTCATTAATTTCATCCATAATGCCATAAAAGTAAACTTTAGTTTCTCTGTGATGTGATCCTCTAAAGAAAACTCCATTGTTCAGTGTTTTGTTTGATTCTCCATATACATGTATATGAAATCGAAAACCATTCACCACATATTCATTATATGATTTAACCATATTGGATGGGGTGTTACTCAATATAAATAGTCGCTTATCAATTGTATCTGCATATTGAGAGACCTGATTTTTTTTAAAAAAATTATCAATATAATAAATAATAAATGAAATTGATATTAAACCATCAATAATTTATGTTACTAGTTTTTGAAACCATTGAGAAAAAATTTTCTGTGTGCGTTCTTCAAGAGCAGTTGCTGTATTTTTTGGATGTTATTTCTGGATATGATTATAATATAACCTACAAATAAAATAAGTTTAAATATTGTAACATAAATTATAGAGTATTTGATAGAAGCACTCACAGGAGAAATGATGTAATTACTTCACAATTGAGAAGAACATATGTATGAGCTCTGTGATGTTCATAATCTGAAATCCATCGTTCATGAACTCCACTGAAACCAATATTTGGCTATTTAAAAACTATTAATTAATTTTACATTTCAACCTTAACATTTACCTCATTTCATCCCATGCGATTGTGTTTTGAGGGATATTGAGATTCAAAATAATGAGAGCAGAAAAAAGAAATTTCCGCTTGCAAATAAACTTCAGCAATTGAGCCTTCAACTGATCCTTTGTTACATACTATTTCATTCAATGTCTGTATGAATCTATCGAATGGGTACATCCATATAAAATTTACTGGACCTCCACATTTATATTAATGAGGAAAATGTAATGTCAGATGTTCCATTGAGTCAAAGAAAGCCGACAGAAATATTTTTTCTAGTTTACATGTAATTACAGCAACATCTTCTTCCAGTTTTCTTAGTGCATCATAGTCTATTGTCGCTACACAAATGTATCAAAAATATATATGATATGTCTATTATCAAATCCCAAATCATTGAATTAAACAAACGTATGAATCCAATTGACATAAGTACTTCCATTATAATATGAAAATCATGACTTTTTAATCCAGTAATATAACCATTCTTAAAACATCTTCCCAAATTGGAAGCCTAGCCATCTAGAAATCTGTAATCCACTGACAAATAAATAAGTTACCCTCTTTGGTTAGTGTATATGCTTCTTTTTACTTCATTATCTTCTGTGATCTGAAATTTTCGAATAGTTCACGTTCTAGTCGCCTGGAAATTTGAGCAATATCTAATCATGTCTTTACAGTATATTTGGCCTTACGGGTTTTTTCCAATACTATATGAAATAAATTATCAAAACAAATCTTCTTAATATACATAACATCCAACATGTGGCAGACCAACAAATCAGACCAGTACAGAAGATCCAAAAAATGCTCTATTTTATCCAATTATTTTTTTCCCAAAGTAATGAATTTTTTGTTGGTTTACTATAGGTCCAAATGTAATGGGAGTTAAAGAAAATATAAATGATTTCAACTATGTACCTGAGATCATATTTGGAGGCTCATCCCTTTCAATTGTACCTTTTATGAAATGGTATTTTTTTCTCCGAAAAGGATGATCGGTTGGAAGAAATCTACGGTGACAATCAAAATATCATGTTTTTTCCATTGATGAGAATAAAGGCTTTGTTGTCTTTCATACAGTAAGGACTTGATTTCAGACCATGTGTAATCTAACCAGACAACATTCCATATGCCATAAAGTCCATAATCGTATACATCAATACAACATTTAATATGAAATTTTATTTCACAGCAACATCATATGTATTATTTCAATCACTCCATAGTGCATTGAACTCATCAATCAATTGTTTCAAATAAAAATCAATATTATTTTTCAGATGTCCTGGGATTAATTGAGTCAAAAATATATAGGTCTCCTTCATCAAAATCCATGGAGGTAAATTGTATAGAGTTATTAAGATAGGCCAACATGAATACTGACTAACATTAGAAGCAAACGGAAAGAAACAGTTTGTAGAAAGACCCAATCGCACATTTCATGCTTCTATAGCAAAAGACCTATATAGACGGTCCAAATGATTCCATGAATCACCATCAGATGGATAATTCAAGATTTTATCAGTTGAAATCGTGGTTTTTTGCCATGACATCATCGACCCTGGGTTCTAAGACATAAATAAATGATGTATCCTGGGTGTAAGGGGAAATATCTCAACTGTTTTACTGAAATTGATCCAAAATTCCCTGGTTGAGCTTCTTTATACCTCGATTGTCCACATGTGGGACAAATATCCAATGAATAATTTTCACCAGAATATAAGATGCAATAATTTGGAAATTAGTGAATCTTCTGATAACTAAGGCCCTAATTACGAACCGGCCTCTTGCTCTCATAGTAATTTGTAGGCAACACATTTCCTTTAGGTAAATTTGTTTTAACAAAAGAAGGTATCTAACCAAAACAGTTGTTTGACATTGAATTATATGATTTAATACCCATAAATTTTGCAACCTCTTTTAATTTTCTTGTCTTTCACCCAGGATATAATGCATCCTCAGTAGACATCAACAACTCATAAAATTCAGATGGTGCCAACTCAGGAGTTAAATCAATATCATCAGGAGTTTCTGTTTGTTGAACATATAGACCTAAAACATCATGTACTAAATTTTGAAACCATGATGGATCTAGAATCAAGTTATTAGCATCATCTCTGGAACTGCATTCATCGTTTTGATACCAAAAAACATAATCTGGTTGAAAACCAAACTGTAAAAGATGTCCCCCAACCGTGCCAAATGTGTTAAATGTTCTCAGAGCACATTTTTTACAAAGACACTCAATTGTGACTTCTGAAAGATATTTTTGTTTTGATGATTAAAATGGTAAGAAAGATTCAACACCCTCAATATATAAATGATTTAAACCAGAACCATTTGGACTTCTGTTCTGATTTATCCAAGCACGATCATCTAATAATGACTGATGTCGACTTCCTTGTTCCATATATTTCTACAAAAATATAAAATCATCACTATTTTTGAATAATTTGAAATTATAAAAAGACTATCTGAAAAAATAAGAATAATAATTACAACTACTTCTTAATAATTTCGATTAATTAAGGGATACACAATATCCAGTGGATTGGTGACTACTATTTTGTCCCACGACTCATCTACTTGCATCTTTCTCACACTGAAATCACAATGAAAAATCTGGTCGGAGGTACGCATATTCATTCTTGTGCATACGAGAATGAATATGCGTACGTACGACCAGATTCTTCATTGTGATATCATTGTGATAATGATGTAAGTAAATGAGCCATTGTAAAATAGAGCCCCCTTTTCATTGATGAATCATCTTCTCCCAACTGTCAACGCATAAAAACATTAAAATAAACATGATCCTACAAATGTATATCCAATATCGTGCATACAAGATTGAATATTCCTAAGAAGTAGCACATTTTTCATAATGTTTTGAGTCTGTGAGAGTTGAATGGAGAAAAGTAATCGAGCAAAAGGAGTGTCGACAATCCACTGGAAATTATGCCAAGTTCTTAAAATTTATTAAAAATTATTAAAATTTATTCTTAACTATTCCTAACTGATCCTAACTAATTATTTCTATTTATTTCTATTTGTTAGTATTTATTACAATTTCATAGTATTTATTACTAATTATTCTTATTTGTTACTAATTATAAATAATTAATATTAATTATTACTAATTATTTCTATTTGTTACTAATTAATGCTAATCAATACTAATTAATGCTAATAAATACTAATTAACGCAAATTAATGCACTAATAAATGCTAATAAATATACTAATCAATGCTAATTAATACTAATAAATGCTTATTAATATACTAATCAATGCTAACTAATACCAATCCAAATTAATACCAATCCTAACTAATACCAATTCTAATTAATACTAATGATAATTAATACCAATTCTAATTAATACTAATGAATGCTAATTATTACTAATCAATGCTAATTATTACTTATCAATGCTAATTATTACTAATCATTCCTATTTTACACTAATTATTCCTATTTATTACTATTTATTCTTATTTATTCCTATTTTTTCATATTTTTTCATATATTTACTAATTATTACTATTTATTAATACTTAATACTATTGACTACTAATTATAACTATTTAATAATAATTATTCCAATTTATCCCTAATTATTCATATTTATTACTAATTATTCCTATTTATTACTAATTATTCCTATTTATTACTATTTACTGCTGTTTATTATTAATTAGTATAATTTATTATTAATTATTACAATTTATTACTAATTAGTACTATTTATTACTAATTTGTACAATTTATAACTAATGAGAACAATTTATTACTAATTATTACAATTTATTACTAGTTATTAAAATTTGTTAATAATTATTCAAATGTATTACTAACTATTCCTAATTATTATTAAATATTCCAATTTATTACTAATTATTCCTAATTATTACAAATTATTCCTAATTATTACTAATTATTCAAAATTATTACTAATTATTAAAATTTATTACTAATTATTCATAATTATTACTAATTATTACAATTTATTACTTTTTATTACAATTTATTACTAATTATTACAATTTATTACTAATTATTACAATTTATTACTAATTATTACAATTTAATACTAATTATTACAATTTATTACTAATTATTACAATTTATTACTAATTATTACAATTTATAACTAATTAATACAATTTATTACTAATTATTACAATTTATTACAATTTATTCTTATTGATTACTAATTATTCCTATTGCTTACTATTTATTCCTATTTATTATTAATTATTACAATTTATTACTAATTATTCATATTGATTACTAATTATTACAATTTATTACTAATTATTCAAATTTATTACTAATTATTCCAATTTATTCCTTAATATAACTATTTTTTACTAATTATTAATAATTATTCTTAATTATTACTAATTATTCCTAATTTTTACTAATTATTCCTAATTATTACTAATTATTCCTAATTATTACTAATTATTACAATTTATTGCTATTTATTCGTAATTATTACTAATTATTCCTTATTATTACTAATTATTACAATTTATTACTAATTATTCCTAATTATTACTAATTAATACAATTAATTACTAATTATTACAAATTATTACTAAATATTACAAATTATTTCTAATTATTACAAATTATTAGTAATTATTTCTATTTATTACTAATTATTTCATTTTATTAAGAATTATTACAGTTTATTACTAATTATTACATTTTACGACTAATTATTACAATATATTACTAATTATTTCAATTTATTACTAATTATTACAATTTATAACTAATTATTACAATTTATTGCAAATTATTACTAAGTATTCCTATTTATTACTAATCATTCCTATTTATTACTAATTATTCATATTTATTACTAATTATTCATATTCATTACTAATTAGTCGTAATTATTACTAATTATTACTATTCATTACTTTTCATTACTATTAGTAATGATTACTAATGAATAGTAATGATTACTAATGATTACTAATGATTACTAATGATTACTACTGATTACTAATGATTACTAATGATTACTAATGATTACTAATGATTACTAATCATTACTAATAATTACTAACCACTACTAATCATTACTAATCATTACTAATGATTACTAATCGTTACTAATTATTACTAATCATTACTAATCATTACTAATTATTACTAATCATTACTAATTATTACAAATCATTACTAATCATTAATAATTATTACTATTTATTACAATTTATTACTAATTATTACAATTTATTACTAATTATTCCTATTTATTACTAATTATTAAAATGTATTACTAATTATTCTTATTTATTACAATTTATTACAATTTATTTCTAATTATTAAAATTTATTACTATTGATTACTATTAATTACTAATTATTACTAATTATTTCAATTTATTAGTAATTATTACAGTTTGTTAGTAATTATTCTAATTTATTACTAATTATTAGAATTTATTACTAATTATTACAATTTATTACTAATTATTACAATTTATTACTAATTATTACAATTTATTACTATTTATTACTCATTATTACTATTTATTACTTATTATTACTATTTATTGTTTATTATTACTATTTATTACTTATTATTACAATATAGAACCAATTATTATTAATTACCGTAAATTAATTATATACATTACTAATAATCACTAAAAATAATTAAATACTATTAATTAATAAGAATTGATACTAAAAATTTCAATTTATCAGTACAAATAAATACACATGAAAAACAAAATTAAATATAATTTAATTACAACAAATCAACAATAATAAAAATTAACATTAAAAATAAAATAAACAATAAATTAAATGAAACATAAATACCTTGAAGCTTGATTTCCTATTGATGTAGATGGGTTCAAAACTTCTTTGTGAAAAAAAAATCTAACTTAGATAATTTTTCACTCTCAAATTAGAGTTTAGAGAGAAACAGGATCTAAGAATTTAGAGGAATGAAAGGAAAACGGATGGGGGTTATATATAGGTTATATTAGTTGCAACGGTACTATTTGTGATGGGTTTCCGGTCGCAAATACCTACGTGCGCATTAATTACTATCGGCAATTAAAAGGGTATTTGCGACGGGACCCGTCGCAAATAGTTCTCGTCGACACGACTTTTTCGATGAGATGACATCTCGTCTCAAAAAGCTATTAACCGCCACCGAGTATTTGCATCGAGCCCCGTCACAAATACCTCACTATTTGCGACGGGGGGATCTTCCTGTCACAAATAACCTTCACGCGCCAAACCTTTTGCGATGGGAGACGAAATCCCATCGCAAAATAATTGGTTATTTGCGACGGGTCAATACCACCATCGCAAATAACCTCTTTGACATGCTTTTTGTGACTGGAATAAATCCTGTGGCAAAAAGATGTTTTTCCCGTAGTGCAATGATGTGTACGATGTGGTTTCCATCCTACCATGCCCAAACATAAATGAGAATGCCCGTTAAATGATAACACCCATTCCCATTATTGAATTATAATGTGGAATAGACGCATAAATTTCATCCTTGAATATTATTGGAATATACTTCCTTTTACACAAAAAGTGTAGTTGATTTTTGAAACACCTCCTCCATTTCCAAAACGTTGTTCCTAATATAGTTTTTAAAGCACTGCATCAAATTAAACATATGAATACAAGTCAAACATCTTCATTCTGACTTTACTACAAATTTTTTGGCTTCCATCACCTGCACATTATCAAACAACTTATCTTGGTACACGTACCCCAAGAGACACCCCATGATCTGTAAAGACCCGTAAATTCAAGGGAAATTTTTTTTTTAATTTTCTTTGGAATTTTACAAGAACGCGGTTTCTGACGGCACCTGATTCCGAGGCCCGAAGTGCCCGGAATCAATTTCCGAAGTTTGGCTCGGGTACGTTCAGTGAACGAACGAGCGGGAATTTATAACTTTTTATCCGGTGCTCGGAATTGAAATCCGAGGGCACCGATGAACTCGCAGCGCCGATATTCGCTTAAGGAGACCTTTTCCGAGGTTGCGTTTATTTCGGGTTGAGAGTTAGTTTTTGGGAGATTTATAAAAAGTTGAATAAAAAATGTGGAATTCTTTTTATTTTACTTTTGTTGGTTTACTTCTCTCAAATGAGGTTAGGGGTGGGACCCACACCCACTTAACCTCCCTTGAGAGGATTAAGTGTGGTGGGACCCACACGAACCTAAACCTATCATTTTCTCCCTTAAACTCCCCTTTTAAATTAAGTTGGCAAGTTGGGTTAATTAATGGCTTGAGTTGTCATAATTCAAACCTTTGAAATTCAAATGGTTTGGTTGAGTTATTAAAATAACCCTTAGCTTATTCTTTTTTTTGGGTTAGAATTGTTTAGCCAACTTGTGAGGATTTTGAGAGCTCCTCCTCCTTCTTCTTCAACTCTGACGAAGAACACGAAGAACCTTCGAACTTCGACGAAGAACTCCACGTTCTCGGGAACCGTCTTCCGTGACGACATAACCGCGACATCGACGTTCTTCTTCCGTGACGCCGACCACCGCGACGCTCGACTTCCACGAATCGTTATCGATCATCGAACTTCATTCCAGAACCAAGGTAGGGGTTTGTTTTTTTTAAATTACGTGTATCATTCCCTCGAACATGAAAGAATAATCCGTTGGGCGTAGTTCCAAATTTTATTAAAAATTTGCGAAACGTTCATTGTTGTGTTATTACGATTGGCCAATTGATATCGTTTTAACGGGAGGAGACCGGACTGCACGAACACGGCGGAATCTCCTCCCCCTTCTAATCTTTCGTGTTGTTTTAGCAGAGACATCGCGGTGTCGTCGCACCGCGCAGGAACAAAAGAATTTAAGGCCGGTTGGGATCTCGACGAAGAAACGCGGCGCTATAATGCCGCGCCTTTGAAATCGTATGAGACCGCGGCCGGAGTCGGGCCGCGGCGGAGGGGCGTGACGCCATTACGCCGCGCCAATCATTCAAGGGCCGAGAAAGAAGGGGCGGCCAGAAAACCGGCCGCCGGCGGAAGAGGAAGAGCCACGGCTGGACGGCCGCGGCGGAATAGCCAGAGGGGGCCGGCCTCGCCGGCCGCCGGAGATCGAGAAGGGCCGCGGCCCTACGGCCGCGGCGGAGCAGCCAGGGGCGGCCGGCCTCGCCGGCCGCCGGAGATGGGAAGAGCCGCGGCGCTGGCCGCGGCGGAGAAGAAGAAGGCGGCCGGCCGTGCCGGCCGCCGGTTCGGTCAGAAGGCGGGACCTGCGGGTCACGTGGGTTAATTAAAATAGCCGGCAAAAGCCGGCCGAGATCCGGAAAAGGGGGGGTTTCGCCCCCGCGGGCGGCACGTGCGCGGCACCCTGGCCGCCCCGCCGCTGGCCGGGCCGCGCCGCCGCGCCGCCGCGCCGCCACCAGCCGGGCCGGTTCCAGCGGACCGGGTCGGTCCGACCCGGTTCGGGTCGGACCCAGGGGGGGTCGGGCCGGGTCGGCCCGGACCCGGACCCCCCTTTTTCGAGACGGTTTTGGTCTTTTGTCCATAACTTGAGCCACGGACCTCCGAATGACGAACCGTCTGCGGAAACGCGATCCTTGGATCGAGACAGTCGTTTAGGTATATCGCACTCAGGGTTTCGGAATACTTTGAGTTCGGTTGGGTTGGTTCGTTCACGAAACCAACCGGGCCCTCGGAGCGGAAAGGCTCATATCTTAAGCTACAGACGTCCGATTGACGTGCCGTAAGCTTTGTTGTGTTCCTCATAGTGAGATGGTTTTTTTGGCATACTCCGCCCGAGGTTTGGACGCAGGTGGAGTACGGTCGGGTTGGTTTTGCCTTAAAAACCAACCGGGCCCCGGGGACGAAAATGCCAATAACTCTCAGACCGGGCGTCCAATCGACGCGCCGTCTGTTGCGTTGAATTCCTATTGACGATACGGAACTTTTGTATACATCAACTCTGGACTTTGTGACAGTTGATGTATCAGCCTCTCGGCTAGTGGAGCGGACCCTCCGAACGAGCTTGCTGTGTGCGGGAACCCTAGTGCTGGCTGCGACTGTTACTGCGACTGTTACTGCGACTGCTACTGCTACTGCTAATGTGACTGCGACGACGACAGTACAAAGATCCTGTGTGGATTCGACGGCGACGACTACTGCACTCAGCGATCCTACGTGGATCAGTGCTACCGATCCTGTGTGGTTCCGATCCTGTGTAGGTCACTGCGGGGGTTAGTACCTATCGATCCTTCGTGGGTCCGACGACTTAGATGGTTCATTGACCATCTTTAACGTCATCCGAAGAAGTATACCTATGTGAGATGAATCTTCTGTTTTACTCGATAGAGGTGGTGCGCTTGGTTGTAGCGGCAGACCCGCGATACTGGAGACGAGCGTACGGAGTATGGAGACCGTGTAGCCGGCTGAGACCTGAAGACTGCTCGACCGACTCGACTTGGAGTGAGTCGACTAGCCCAGTGGACGGAGCGCCCGGTATTTGGCGGCAGACCCACGGCGGACGGAGCGCCTGGTAGTTGGCAGCAGACCCGCGATACTCGACTGGAGGAGTACCTCTGTAGGCTATTTGGGTGAGCGCCCGGTATTTGGCAGCAGACCCTCAACGGACGGAGCGCCCGGTAGTTGGCGGCAGACCCGCGGTACTCGACAGGAGGAGTACCTCAGCAGTCTTAGGTTAGTGAGCAGTACCTCAGAGACGTGACAGGACTCTGTGCACTTCAGAGATGGGGCTCTTCAGTAGTTACGTTTTAGATAATTAAAATCCTGTGTGAGCTGAATCCTGTTACTTTCCTGTGTGGATTGTGTTGTGCTATCCGGTGTGGATTACGTTTTTCTTTCCTGTGTGGAATACGTTTACTTTCCTGTGTGGACTGAGTTGTACTTGGGCTCGGAGGTTGGAGCGTATTTGAAATTGATGACTTAGGTATATGTATGGGCATATACCTAAGTAGTGTCGGTTGTTACTTCATGACTGTACCTTTCTTTTTGGTTTATCCTTTGTGGATTTTGAGAGACCTTCAGGGGTCTCGGGGTCCCTACTGAGTAGCTTATACTCACCCCTGCACGGGCTTTGCCCGCACTACGCTGTGTTGGTTGCAGACGACGGACAACGTTGATCTTAGCTGAGGCTTGCAGAGCAGGACGATACCTGGAGGTGGACCACTGGGCGGGACGTGCTCGGAGCGGACGGCAGGACCCGTGGAGCAGTGGAGGTATCTGTACCCACCCTTCAGGTGGGATTTCCAGTGGACAGCTTGGTGTAGCGGCTTTTACTTTTCAGTTGCTATTTTCCCTTTCGAGTTGTACTTTACTTTCAGTTTGGGTTTGTATACTGGCCCATTTACTTTTCCGCACTTTCAGTTGTACTCTGCTTTTGCTTAGTGTTTACTTTCCGCTTGCTTACTCTAAGGTATTTGTTTACTTTACAAAGGCAATGCCTTCCATTTTTACCGGGATTTACGCCTTGGTGCTAGTCACCAGCCCCTGGCCTATGGAAGGCGGGCTTGGGGTAGTCACGACACGGACCCCGAGGGCGGGTCGTGACAAATTGGTATCAGAGGAATTCGGTTCTACCGCGAACTCTGGTCTTTTTTATGTGAAGAAATAATGTTTAGCGTATTGAGTGTGGTTATCAGTCCAGGGAGTCCAGTGTTGGTGCGGCGGCCGACGTATCCGTACACCAGGACCCTGAATTCTGATTTCCGACTTAATGCACGAAAACATTGATTGCGTGTGTGTTTCAAAGTTTTCTTTGTGATTACTTATATCAGCTCACCAGGTATACTGTTCTGACCGTGGCACACCTGTTTCCTTTTCAAGGATGGCCCCACGATGGCAGCCAGCTAGGGTTCCGTGAGTCGAGTGTGACGACAGCCCACCGAGCGACGAGGCCTCAGTGCAGGGCCCTTTGACAGCAGTGGCACCGGCGGTAGCTCTACCCGCCGAGCCCCCGATGCTTCCAGCACCAGCCGCTGACGATGCACGTCGCCTCAGCGCACTGCATGAGTTTCAGCGCCAGCGACCGCCCAGGTTTCGCGGGGAGACGGATCCCCAGGCAGCAGAGGACTGGCTGGAGGCAGTGGTACGAGTGTTTAGGCTAGTGAGGACACCAGCAGAGCTCATGGTGATCCTCGCTGCGAGCCTACTACACGCACCAGCAGGACGATGGTGGAGCCTGATGCTCCAGGTGCACGATGAAGCATCTCTACTATGGACGGACTTTGAGAGCCTCTTCCGCTCGGAGTTCGTCCCAGCCACCCTTCGTGCGGTGCGCATCCAGGAGCTTCTTCAGCTACGGCAGGGCAGCATGACGGTCGCTCAGTACTCGGTGAGATTTACCGATCTCTCGCGCTACTCGACAGACATGGTAAGGGACCCCTTCTTCCGGGCCCGGACCTTCGAGCAGGGATTCAGACACGAGATCAGGGCATCACTGATCTCCCTCAGCATCCCGACCCAGGCAGGAGTGCTAGAGCGAGCCCTCCTGATCGAGAGTTTCCTGGCTGAGTCCACAGCGAGACCTACCGCAGGGCGGCAGATAGCGGAGTATTCAGCAACAGGTAGCCGACGGATGACTCAAGGTTCCAGGCAGACCAGACCTACCAGTGGCCGACTGCACGACTCAGGCTCAGTTGTGCGGGGAAGCCGGGGTGGAGTCAGAGCCAGGTGTGCCGAGAGTGGGTAGTTTTACTCCTGTAGCGGGATTGGTCACATGGCTCATGACTGTCCAACCTGCCATGCTGATGATCAGCAGTTGAGTGAAGAACCTCCCAGGCAGAGGCAGAGGTTCGACCGTGGCGGACCGCAGGGAGAAGGCGGACGAGGCAGAGGATCTGGCCGAGCAGCAGGAGGTGGGCGATGCTTTGAGGCTCTTCCACCACCACCACCAGGAGGTCCACCCCGACCATAGGGAGTAGGTGAACATGCGAGAGCTCAGCATCAGGCAGCTGAGGCCTTCGATCATGGAGCTCTGGGAGCCGATGGACAGGAGCAGAACTAGTGGATACGTCCTTTGTATTTATGGTTCCTTGTTGCATTTGTGTAGCGTCTTGTATTATGAGCTGCAATAATAAAAGACGCATACCTTTGTGATATTTTCGTTCCTGTCCTCTTTCGTGATGTTACTAAGAGGTTCCAGTTTTGGCTGTTGACTTGACCCTCACTTGTGAGACACCTACTGGAGGAAACCCAGTTACCACACACTGATGCCGACAGTGTGACTCAACCCTTGGAGGCGAGAGTAACGGTTGAATCTCTTAGTAGTAGCGTCGAGGCCTTACGACGTCATCCTTGGTATGGATTAGTATCATCCATGTTAGGATTGTCTGTTTTAGGCAAAGAATGTGGTTCATCCATGGGATGAGACCAGATTTCTCTTATCGGCAAAGAAGAAATCTTGCAGCTCTTGTGGGACCTGAGATGGTCCAGGTCATCCAGGGGCGGATGAGTTCAGCTCAGAGCCAGCATAAGCCTTACGCTGACAGGAGGCGGAGACCACTAGAGTTCTAGGATGCCGACCACGTCTTCTTGCGGGTCTCACCTCGACGTGGTATTCGGAGATTTGGCCGAGGCAACAAGTTATCTCCATGCTTCATCGGACCCTTTCAGGTCCTCAGAAGGGTTGGCGAGGTGGCTTATCGCCTGGCTCTGCCACCTCAGTTGCACCGGGTGCACGACGTCTTCCACGTATCTCAGCTGAGGAGAAACGTGCACGACCCGACGCACATCATTGACCATGGGGAGCTTGACGTTGTCGATGGGGCGAATTTTACGGAGGTCCCGGTGGAGATAGAGGATCGACAGGAGCGGGTCCTGCGTGGGAGATCGATTCCTCTTGTGCGCATCAGATGGCAGCACGAGAATCTCCAAGAGAGCACATGGGAGCGGGAGGCTCAGATGCGTGCTCAGTACCCTCATTTGTTTCCCTAGTTTTTGATGTATCTTTACGGGGACGTAAATACCTAAGGTGGGAGTAAGGTAAAGACCCGTAAATTCAAGGGAAATTTTTTTCTTAATTTTCTTTGGAATTTTACAAGAACGCTGTTTCTGACGGAACCTGATTCCGAGGCCCGGAGTGCCCGGAATCAATTTCCGAAGTTTGGCTCGGGTACGTTCAGTGAACGAATGAGCGGGAATTTCTAACTTTTGATCTGGTGCTCGGAATTGAAATCCGAGGGCACCGAGGAACTTGCAGCGCCGATATTCGCTTAAGGAGACCTTTTCCGAGGTTGCGTTTATTTCGGGTTGAGAGTTAGTTTTTGGGAGATTTATAAAAAGTTGAATAAAAAAATGTGGAATTCTTTTTATTTTACTTTTGTTGGTTTACTTCTCTCAAATGGGGTTAGGGGTGGGACCCACACCCACTTAACCTCCCTTGAGAGGATTAAGTGTGGTGGGACCCACACGAACTTAAACCTTTCATTTTCTCCCTTAAACTCCCCTTTTAAATTAAGTTGGAAAGTTGGGTTAATTAATGGCTTGAGTTGTCTTAATTCAAACCATTGAAATTCAAATGGTTTGGTTGAGTTATTAAAATAACCCTTAGCTTATTCTTTTTTTTGGGTTAGAATTTTTTAGCCAACTTGTGAGGATTTTGAGATCTCCTCCTCCTTCTTCTTCAACTCTGACGAAGAACACGAAGAACCTTCGAACTTCGACGAAGAACTCCACGTTCTCGGGAACCCTCTTCCGTGACGACATAACCGCGACATCGACGTTCTTCTTCCGCGACGCCGACCACCGCGACGCTCGACTTCCACGAATCGTTATCGATCATCGAACTTCATTCCAGAACCAAGGTAGGGGTTTGTTTTTTTATATTACGTGTATCATTCCCTCAAACATGAAAGAATAATCCGTTGGGCGTAGTTCCAAATTTTATTAAAAATTTGTGAAACGTTCATTGTTGTGTTATTACGATTGGCCAATTGATATCGTTTTAACGGGAGGAGACCGGACCGCACGAACACGACCGAATCTCCTCCCCCTTCTAATCTTTCGTGTTGTTTTAGCGGAGACAGCGCGGTGTTGTCGCACCGCGCAGGAACAAAAGAATTTAAGGCCGGTTGGGATCTCGACGAAGAAACGCGGCGCTATAATGCCGCGCCTTTGAAATCGGATGAGACCGCGGCCGGAGTCGGGCCGCGGCGGAGGGACGTGACGCCATTACGCCGCGCTAATCGTTCAAGGGCCGAGCAAGAAGGGGCGGCCGGAAAACCGGCCGCCGGCGGAAGAGGAAGAGCCGCGGCTGGACGGCCGCGGCAGAATAGCCAGAGGCGGCCGGCCTCGCCGGCCGCCGGACATCGAGAAGGGCCGCGGCCCTACGGCCGCGGCGCTGGCCGCGGTGGAGAAGAAGAAGGCGGCCGGCCGCGCCGGCCGCCGGTTCGGTCAAAAGGCGGGATCCGCGGGTCCCGTGGGTTAATTTAAACGGTCGACAAAAGCCGGCCGAGATCCGGAAAAGGGGGGGTTTCGCCCCCCGCGTGCGGCACGTGCGTGGCACCCTGGCCGCGCCGCCGCTGGCCGGGCCGCGCCGCCGCTGGCCGGGCCGCGCCGCCGCTGGCCGGGCCGCGCCGCCGCTGGCCGGGCCGCGCCGCCGCTGGCCGGGGCGCGCCGCCGCTGGCCGGGCCGCGCCGCCGCGCCGCCACCGGCCGGGCCGCCGCGCCGCCCCCGGCCGGGCCACCGCGCCGCCACCGGCCGGGCCGGTTCTAGCGGACCGGGTCAGTCCGGCCTGGTTCGGGTCGGATCCGGGTCCGGTCGACCCGGAACGGGTCAACCCGGTTCGGGTCAGACCAAGGGGGTGTCGGGCCGGGTCGGCCCGGACCCGGACCCCCAGTTTTCGAGACGTTTTCGGTCTTTTGGCCATAACTTGAGCCACGAACCTACGAATGACGAACCGTCTGCGGCAACGCGATCCTTGGATCGAGGCGGTCGTTTCGGTATATCGCACTCAGGGTTTCGGAATACTTTGAGTTCGTCCAGGTTGGTTCGTTCACGAAACCAACCGGGCCCTCGGAGCGGAAACGCTAATATCTTAAGCTACGGACGTCCGATTGACGTGTCGTCAGCTTTGTTGTGTTCCCCTTAGTGAGACGGTTCTTTTGGCATACTCCGCCCGAGGTTTGGACGCAGGTGGAGTACGGTCGAGTTGGTTTTGCCTTAAAAACCAACCGGGCCCCGGGGACGAAAATGCCAATAACTCTCAGACCGGGCGTCCGATCGACGCGCCGTCTGTTGTGTTGAGTTCCTATTGACGATACGGAACTTTTGGATACATCAACTCTGGACTTTGTGACAGTTGATGTATCAGCCTCTCGGCTCGTGGAGCGGACCCTCCGAACGAGCTTGCTGTGTGCGAGAACCCTAGTGCTGGCTGCGACTGTTACTACGACTGTTACTGCGACTGTTACTGCGACTGCTACTGCTACTGCTACTGTGACTGCGACGACGATAGTACAGAGATCCTGTGTGGATTCGACGACGACGACTACTGCACTCAGCGATCCTACGTGGATCAGTGCTACCGATCCTGTGTGGTTCCGATCCTGTGTAGGTCACTACAGGGGTTAGTACCTATCGATCCTTCGTGGGTCCGAAGACTTAGATGGTTCATTGACCATCTTTAACGTCATCCGAAGAAGTATACCTATGTGAGCTGAATCTTCTGTTTTACTCGATAGAGGTGGTGCGCTTGGTTGTAGCGGCAGACCAGCGTTACTGGAGGCAAGCGTACGGAGTATGGAGACCGTGTAGCCGGCTGAGACCTGAAGACTGCTCGACCGACTCGACTTGGAGTGAGTCGACTAGCCCAGTGGACGGAGCGCCCGGTATTTGGCGGCAGACCCACGGCGGACGGAGCGCCTGGTAATTGGCAGCAAACCCGCGGTACTCGACTGGAGGAGTACCTCTGTAGGCTATTTGGGTGAGCGCCCGGTATTTGGCAGCAGACCCTCAGCGGACGGAGCGCCCGGTAGTTGGCGGCAGACCCGCGGTACTTGACAGGAGGAGTACCTCAGCAGTCTTAGGTTAGTGAGCAGTACCTCAGAGACGTGACATGACTCTATGCACTTCAGAGATGGGGCTCTTCAGTAGTTACGTTTTCGATAATGAAAATCCTGTGTGAGGTGAATCCTGTTACTTTCCTGTGTGGATTGTGTTGTGCTATCCTGTGTGGATTACGTTTTGCTTTCCTGTGTGGAATACGTTTACTTTCCTGTGTGGACTGAGTTATACTTGGGCTCGGAGGTTGGACCGTATTTGAAATTGATGACTTAGGTATATGTATGGGCATATACCTAAGCAGTGTCGGTTGTTACTTCGTGATTGTACCTTTCTTTGTGGTTTATCCTTTGTAGATTTTGAGAGACCTTCAGGGGTCTCGGGGTCCCTACTGAGTAGCTTATACTCACCCCTGCACGGGCTTTGCCCGCACTACGTTGTGTTGGTTGCAGACAATGGATAGCGTTGATCTTAGCTGAGGCTTGCAGAGCAGGACGGTACCTGGAGGTGGACCACTGGGCGGGACGTGCTCGGAGCGGACGGCGGGACCCGTGGAGCAGTGGAGCTATCTGTACCCACCCTTCAGGTGGGATTTTCAGTGGACAGCTCGGTGTAGCGGCTTTTACTTTTCAGTTGCTGTTTTCCCTTTCGAGTTGTAATTTACTTTCAGTTTGGGTTTGTATACTGGCCCATTTACTTTTCCGCACTTTCAGTTGTACTCTGCTTTTGCTTAGTGTTTACTTTCCGCCTGCTTACTCTGAGGTATTAGTTTACTTTACAAAGGCAATGCCTTCCCTTTTTACCGGGATTTACGCCTTGGTGCTAGTCGCCAGCCCCTGGCCTATGGAAGGCGGGCTTGGGGTAGTCACGGCACGGACCCCGAGGGCGGGCCGTGACATGATCATACCTATACAATCACTAAAGTCTATACCCAACTCTCAATGAAATCCAAATTCATATACTTCAAACAGTAAAAATTATCTTTTGTGAATATCCACACAAAGATCATCGATGTACCTCTAATCCAACACTCATGGATTATCTCAAATTATTCCAATCTAGAAGTCAAAACTCGGTCATTGGCATCCAATTTTCATCAGAACCATCAACCAATTGGTCTCCCAAAATTATGACCCTAACAGTATGGGCTCATATCTCCCATGAATGATGGGAATCTCCCCACCATAATAATGTCCTTATCAACATATCAATATGTTAAAACCTCAACCATCATGTAACACACTCTTTCTATCCCTACACATGATTACGGGATGAGGATGACTCAGCCTCAACTAAGTTATGATGTGAAACATCACACACCTCATTTTTATCCAAATCCATGAGTCTCCATAGTCACATGCATCTCAACAAAATTTCCCAAACTAACATGCACATATAGTGTGGACTACCTAATTTTCATCAATACCTAGGGGTTGAAAACCTAACTATAACTAATTCCACTAACTCGACTCACACCATGATGTGTCATACACCATCAAGTACGGTTCAAAATCCCAAAACACTAATCGTTCCCCATGACACATCATTCTCATGAAACCAAAAGTTCCATTAGAATATCTCTTCAAAAATTATCCCTACCATGCCATATCCATAACTCCACAACCCTTCTCATTCAACAATATAAAATGAAAGCAGATTCACATTCTGCCAACATCAATGGAACCTCTAAAACAATGACAACCACTCTCATATGTTTCCAGTGATCATTGTAGGGATCCTACTCACTAAAAATTGAGTTATATCTTAGGTTATCTAGGTTGTCCCACCTACATCATTAACCAATGTCTCACTAGGGGCATAAATCATGGGAAACACCACACACATCCCACTCAAAACTATATGAGAACTCATGTTCCATCACCATATCAATGGTAACACATATGCAGTGAAATCCCATACCAAACCAATCGCCTACCATGGATCTAATTCACACAAAGAACACCCATGACACTTCTCCCTTAAAAAATATAACTTATATTGGTCCTCATTAATTTATCCTAGATAATCCCTGATAAGGAAATCAGGTCTCTTAGTTTGGTTATGTAGACTCTATTTCCATGGAATATAGTAAACCACTATATATTTTATTTTTGTAACATTAAATAACATCACCTACATAATACACACACTCATAGGGAAATCCTTAAAGGAACTAATTAACATTAATGACCCCTCTTGTCCTCAACATTTCCCCATCTAAAGGAATTTTTTCCCCACCACTTACATCGAACATCCCACCATAGGATCCAAAATACCCACAACTAAAAAAAATTACATGCACACAATTGGGTCCAATTGAGTAGAATTCCCTTTAAACAATTATATGTGAAAACTTATATGAATAGTTTCTGAAACTATAAACAACCGAGCCTTTTTCATCTATTAAAAAAGTCACATTATAAGGTAAATATATCACGTATATCCAATGTTCATTTTAAGATTCATGAGATGCCTCTTGCCTGTACGGGTCAAGAGAAAAAAATCCATATCTAGTTTCTTATTAATGGGACAATTTCCATAATAAAATAACTAATAAAAAATAACGAGCCTCATGTGTGGGACACTTGGTGAAAATCACAAATAACCATAATAGGATAACCCAATACCATCAATCCCACACACTAGGTTACCTAGACTTCCCCTGAGAAGGTTATTCACAACGCACCAAACTAGGTTTCATCCCATGTTTCGACACATTCTAAAACATCCTATCTTCCATATCATGAAATACTATGAAAAAAATAAAATCATTTTCTCTTATACAACATTGTAACATCCCACCACCCTATACCCCAATTTAGTGTATGGATCAGCGTTCAAGACCATACCTCAGGAACTCCTCCAGAAATATTTGATACTGAAACAAGTAGTTAAGGTTTATGAAGGTACCATGATGATAATATACACCCAATATAAGATTTCGAAGTCTTAAATAAAAAACCATGTTATTAGATAGACTTATGTTATTCCATCACATCTCATAAACTCAAATATATTTTTATATACACAAAGTCCATATTTATTTTATTTATATATTTATCATAAGTGTTTTTGGATCATATATCTTATTCATAACTAATTTTAATGGATTGAGTTATCACAATTTTTTAAGAAATTCATATTATATTCCTAAATTTATCTTACATGATAAATAATTATCTTACTGATAGAGTCATCACTCATGATAATAATCACTTTTCACTAAAGGTTCTTAGAACATAAAAGACTGGAATAAAATTACTATCTTATAACATAAGGAATTTATCTTATAGAATAGATGGATTATCTTTTTGAAATAAGTCTTTGTTATAATTCTAAAGGAGTATTTTCATCTAATTCATTTATCGTATGAGGATATTGATTTAACTTATAGAAAATAATGTCATAAGTAAATAATCTTACATGCTATCATGAAAAAGGCCTGATATGTGTATTTTCTCATGTATTTTTTATATTACATTACATGAATTATATAACTAGAAAATTACTTCAAAATATTTATCTTATACTAATATAATTATCTTATCGTGGAATAGTTTTCCATCATTAGATTTATAGTATCTTTCAGATACACTATGTAACAAATTTGTGTACTCTAAAAAGTCAACAGTTTTTTATGTGTGTCAAAAAATCATTTGTCTAAATAATTAGAGTCTAAATTTATTAAAGCATATATTTCCAATAATGAAAAAAATATGATGACAATGTAATATACCAAATCCCACCATTTTCGTTCATTTTATATTGGTAGAATAAGTATATATGCTAATGAATATCTTTACACCTGAAATTTATAATGATTATTTCTCTCAACCATTGGAATAGAAAGTGAACTTAGATAAATTTCCAAATATGAAATAAAAAACGAGAACTCGTGAATGCATGGATGAGAGAGAAGATATACAAGACACACAAATAGATAAACACAAACATAGTCCTTGTTCAATGAAAATATCAATTATTCATCATCTCTATATATATTCCTATATGATTATCTTTTGAAACTGATGAATCTATGGATCTACACTTTCAAGATATTCTTTCACTGGTAATTTTCTTCTTCATATGTTTTTAACTTCTTGCAATAGTTTATTGAACCAACATCATCATTTATTTTTATATTTATAATGATCCACACTCATTGGGATTTAATGAACTAAGACCATGGATTGGTCATGTAATGTGAGATCCTAGTTGAATGATCTTGAACCATTGTACCAAGTGATAGCTTCTGGAACTCAACTGGTAAGTCACCAGATAAATTATTAGTCAAGTGAAAATCACCAAACTTAGGGAGTGGAGTTTTGGTAGAGTGAACTATATGATATTTTTACCAAAATCTACTAGAAATTCAATATGATCTATATTTATCTTAATTTTTTAATTATATTTCCACATTGAGTTATGATAAAATCATAATTTTTCATTCCATTAGAGGTGGTGTCTTCTCATGAAGAAAATTTCAATAACTCAATTCACCCATCTTGTCTCATTTTTTTGAATTTAGATGACCAATAGTTTGTATCAAAGGATAATAATCTTGAGTTCACTATTTTAAAATATTAAAGTAAAAAATATCATCGTCAAATGGCTATAGTGGCTAATAATAGAAAGGTAATGTTTATGGTTGGATCACCAAAATTTAGTGGTGGAAACTATAAAGGCTTGATGGATTAGAAGATTATATACCTTAAAAATCATGGTCTAAAAGTTTTTTTAAAGGTAGTTAAGCCATATGAAACCCCCAAGACTAGTCTCAAGACATGGGATGATTAATTGAAAGGAATCGATGATTTTAAATATAAACATATGAATGTTATTATATGTGGAATTAGTCCAAATTAATTTAAAAAAGATTCCCAATGTGTTGTAACACATGAAATGTAGAAAGCCGTATCAGTATCTTATAAAGGTACTAATAATGCGGTACAACTAACTTGAAATACATAAAAATTGAATAAAGACTCTTTTAAAATAATTGCTGGTGAGAGAATAACTAGAATGAATAGAAGGATGACCGAGATTATAAATAATGTGGCTTCCTAAGAACTCTTTTTCTTGAACCTGATTAATATCAGAATGTTTCTATAAATATACTATCCAAATATAGTGGAATTAAACAATACATTAAACAATATACTAATTTAAAATATTTCAAAATAAAAAATCACCCTGGAACACTAAGGATGGGAAACTCTAAAAATTCAGTTTAAAAAAAATACTACGATCGATATCTCACTTAATATGAGACACCTAACTTTAAGGGAATTTTGATATACTATAAAATATTATTATTTAAATGTGACCATTATAACCCAACTAATAAACTATAAGGTGTGAATAGTAATAATTTTTTTTGAAAAATATGTATAGATGTTTTATATAATGAAAATTTAATGAATAATGCATAATAAAAAATTACTTGATTTTAAGTAAAGTTAATTCATCCTTTAAAAATATGTTATAATCAAAATGGTTTTTTTGTGAGAAATTATTATAATTAATTTTTCCACTATTAGAAATTTTATTTGATAAAAAGGATCTCAATTTTTAAATTATCACATCAAAATTATCTTAAGGTCATATTTTGGGATTATTTTTAAATGATTTATTTTCAGTGAATCCTAAAAAATACCCCATTTATATTTTACTATCATTTATTTTTATGTATTTTAAAATTAAGAAATTTTTCGACTTGGATTTAAAATTTAAATAATTTTTTTAAAAACAATTCAATTAATGTTATTTAAATTAACAACATTCTTAATTTTGGTATGAAAACAATTTTTTACATAAAATGCAGGTTTTTTGGAAAAAGATTTTTCGTCGCATTTTGTTGGTTTATTTTAGACGTAATTTCCAATAATTATAGATATCTAATTTTAATTAAATGAAATAATTTTTTTATTCTAAAATTAAAATATATTATAGTATTAGTTTTTAAATTTTTTTTGAAGAAGTTAAATTTTAATTGAATAGTAAAAAACATAGTTTTTATGAAATATAATATCGTTTATGATATAAAAAAGATATAAATATGATGTAATGATTTATTAAACTTATTGAATGAATAATTTATGATAATATGTTACATATTTCATAAAAAAATCATTTAAAAAAAATAAATTATAATTTATTTCATAAAAAATATGAAAATGAATTTCACTGCCAATGTAGTGCTTGCACAAGACTAGAAAAATAATAGTTGGTATCCTAAAGAAAATATTTTAGGGTGAAGAAGTAATCTTTAACATTACCAATTAATATGATGTATAATTTTTGATATGGACTGATAGTTCTGAATTTTTGAGTTATATAACATGAAACATATCCAAATTCTTGTGTAGTGCTTGCATAAGGTGAGAAAGGTCAAAATAAAATATTAAATAAGTTTTCAAGACATATATGTGAATAAATATACATATTTAATGAAATAAATATTAATGATGAACTATAATAAATTATTATTATGGTAATAATTTATTTTTATTTTTTAAAATTTTAATAATTTAATAAAACATTTACACCGCTATGGTTCATCATTTAGAAAAGAGAAGATAAATTAAGTAATTTTTTTAACAATAATAAAAATGATCACATTTAGACAATTTTATATATTAATGATTTTTTTATATTTAGGAAGGATAATGTATAATATTAGTTATTATACACATAATATATATTTTTTATGTCATTTCTAAATTAAAGATAAAATGATAACAACAAAAATGGATTTAAGTGTTTTTTATTATAAATAATATTTTATTAATTTATTAAAAATTCAGGAAAATTATATACTTCAATATTTTGGATATCATATGTTTGAAAATTTCATCCCATGAAAATTTTTAAGCCACATGGAATTTTATAATTACATTATTGACCATTAAAGACTAAATATTTATGAAAATTCCATTGAATTTTTCATACAAGAAAGGCATTATTTGAACCATTTCTAACAAAAATAATATTCAATATTATCTAAAAAACCATCCTAGATCTGTCTATATTTTTTATACCAGGATCCCGATCCATTATTGTGACCATAAACCTCTTTTCCAACGTCCTTAACGTTAATCAAAAGGAATTTTTCCAATGAAAAAGGTATAACACTTAACTATGTGTTTTTAATTTCATCTTTCAACCCCTTGAAATATATCCATATCACGGTGTTATAATAAAATAAGTATCATAAATATTATTATATTTTATAATTTTAATGGTATGACCCATTTTCTTCTCCGTTTCCACCCTATTCAAAATGAAAATATCGCTCGTGCGTACGTGGGGGTTAGCACCTCCACGAAGCGATGTGTCTAGTTTTTCATAACCACATCATAAAGGCTACTATTATGGTGAATTTAATTAATTTATATGTTAATAATAAAATAAATTTAATTTTACAATGTTAATATGTCATCTTTTTTCTTACCTTTTATCAATTGTAAAATGATAACATCATTCATGCGTACGTGTAGACCACCATATCAATGAAGAGATTTGATTCATTTTTCATACATGCATTTCCTAAATGGTTATAAAGTTGTATTTAATGTATAAATGTTTTAATAATATCATGATTAATATTTGTAAGAATATGAAACAACATCCCATTTGAAAAAACTAATCCTACAAAAGAAATTTTGGGATTATGAACAGAACGTCCACAAAACATCTGGAGTAATAACAAATGGTTGAGTCAATAAATAAAACATTATAATAAATTAAATATAAGGTATAACGATAATGTTATTAGCATGAACTTAGTTCTCGTTATGTTAAATATCTTATATAATTTTATTATTGTGTTGTTAAAGAAGAAACGACGCTTGGTGATATTTAAGGTAAGTGATTTCTAGTCTCAATTCCCATTCCTTAAGACTTTTAATATTTTTGTTTAACCATAAGAAAATTCATTTTTCTATTATAGAGGTTGGGGTGGGGAGAATTACAGTTTATAAAAATTTTAATGAAATAAATTTCCGAAGATATTTATGAATTTTTTTGAGATAAAGAGTTGTACTGATCAACCTTATATCCATAGTAAGAATCTATATATACAAAAAATATAAACATTGATAAAACATACACAACAGAATATATAAAACTTGTAATAATAATAACAAACAATTAATACAAAAATTTGTAAATAATGAAGCAAAATTTAGGTATCCTTCATAATAAATATCTTCAAATTAGCATTATGTGATAATGAAGACTCTTAACCCAACATTAGATATCAATGACTTAACCTATTAAAAAGTATGTCTTCCAAGCCTCAGAATACCTTGATCACAATGACTAGAAAAAATATATTTATCTATCCCCTGGAATACATTATGAAGCCAATCAGAAAACATTCTCTATTTATCCATGAGATCCTTCAATCCACTAGATAATACAAACATCAATTACAATAGATAATATTATATCATTTATAAAGATAAACACACAAATAATGACCCAGGGAAACTATCTAAATATTTAAAAAAACCACACTCAGTAAAAAGATGTTACAAAACACCATCATTATGATTAGATCATCATTACATAAAATATTCTTCCTCCATGAAGTTGCAGTCCTATTTATGGGAATTCCACTAATAATAAAAATCTCTACATATCAGGATTAGTTACAATGAAATCTAGAAAACATATTCTTCACCAAATATATTAAACACAACATCATTACTATTGATTTACATTTGGCAAATCTCCATTAAAAAAATAGAATTTCTATCTAGTAGAAATGACAGATATTCATCAAGTAACATTATTTATATTTATCCAGTAGACTTTGTAAATGTTCAACCGACACCATTTTATATCTTCATTCGATGAAGTCCATCCGATGGATTTTATAGAACTCCATATGATTGAATTTATATGCCATCTATCTGATAAACTTTGTAATGATCTATCTAATGTACTTTTTACATTATCATATGATATAAATTATAATTGTCAAACAAATATAACTAAAATACTTCATATATTAAAAATTAATACCTTCCTACAATAGAGTTTATATATTGGGAAAGATAAACATTTGAAAAATATAAACATATAATTTATGAATTGTTATTTTTAAAAGTAACGGTAGAAGGATGTATTTCAACTCAAAAATCTATCCCATTTGGAAAATAACAATACAAAAATTGTAAGAAAAAAATTTAATGAAATTTATATGAACACTTACCTCACATTTCATATACAAATATTTTGTGCTCTACTCCCCCCATTTTCTATTTTTCAAAATAAATTTTAAGGAAAAAGTTTTAGTATATATTTATTTCCTAAAATGGGAGGAATGTTTACTAAAAAAATTTATATAAATAAAATAAGTATTTAAGAATAATATTTCATTCATCCATAAATATATAAAAACAAAAATATTCATCCATGATAGTGAATAAAAAATATGTAAGATGATTAAAAAACATAACAGTTTAAAAAATTGACAGTACTTGTAATTTTTTTAAAAATTTCTTTATCTAATTTTGATATCTTCGAGTACTTTCTAATTCTTTGTAATTAGATTCTAAATTTTATACCTTTTCTTATAATAACAAAATTTTATTATTTTTCCTAGAATTATAGGAGTCTATCTATATGAATGATCATTAATACTATATATAACTATTGTACAATATCTAACTTCATTCGTTATAATTTTAGCATACATTGAAACTATTTTGGTTTCCCTCTTTATTATAGATAATTTTTCATCATTGAAAATGATATCTTATTCCATATGATTCATCCATTAGAAAATATATTTCATACTTCTAAACTCAGCATATCATTTTCCATTATGATCTTAGAGATTTAATTAACTTTTACCAACTTTCTAAAAAAATTTCTTAAGAGATCTTGGTCCCTAAATCACATATACTTTTCCTCGAATTTATTTTTAATGATATATAATATTTAGAAATATTTCCATAATATTTTTTATTTTTTTAATTTATTTTTTGAATTAATTATTTTTTATATCAATTATAAAGGAACTCTTACATGGTGAAGATTTAGTAGAATCACATGAAAATTCAAGAAAAATAGGCTCTCTAACTCTTGATAGTTAAGATTATTAATTTTCAATTAAATGAGATTATTAATTCTTCACAGCATAAAACTAATTATTTGTTTGATCATGATCCAATTACTTTTCTATTAATGCATGATTTTGATTTCCTGAATATTCTTATTCTTCTTCTTGAGAAAATAAGAGAAAAATCTTCCACAGAATGATATGTTAAATATGTTGAGTTACTAACTAAAACTTCTATAATATTTAATTATCCAATTATTGATTTTAAAAATTCATTATAATTAATTAAGGAAATCCACTTCCATGGTATTAAATAATGTTTTTTAGGATGAGTAGGTTTATAAGTAACTTTTATAACATCTTTTACAAATACTTTAGTAACATTTAGATTCACATATTCTAAAACATCTCTAAAAAATTTCTTACATTTTTCATTTATAATGTAATTTGAAGATTCCATAAATGATATGGTCAATGATTCTATTAGGGGAATGGATGGTGGTGAAATAGAAAAATGGGCTAAAAACAAAGGATCCAATTATTCATCATTCAAGTCATCGTATATAAGAACATCTTCCTCCTCCATATCTACATATTTATCATCTCTCTCTATTTACCTTTGAAACACTTAATATTATTTATCTTTATTTGATTTTTCTAATTCACCATACTATCTTTCGCCTTATTTAAAATTCCAAAAAACATGTTCCTTAATATATTTTTCCTTAGAAACATATAGTATAAAACTAGTAAATCATTATATCTTGTACTTAATTTTTTATTAACATGTTGACAACTTCATAATAAATAGTTTTTTTTCGAGGAAAATTTGGAGACATTCAAGAGGAATAACCAATCTTCATATTATTTAAAACTTTTTTTCTAATCACATTAACTTTTTATTTGATTAACCTTTTGTTTCAATGAATATAAACTTTTTCCTAATGGTAAAATAGGTAATTCTCATGTAAGAATTTTTTTCATCCCCAAAATAACAAATTTTCTCTCTAATGGGAACACCTTCATTCTGGATATTATTTTCTTATATGAACCTCATCAAAACATTGTTGATAATCTTTGGATAAAATTTTCTGTCATTGTTTGGGTAATTTAAATAAATATATTATTTCAATACATATATTTATTTCCATTCTTGAAAAATAATTTCCAATTTTAAAAGGGATTCACACCATCCAAACCAACTTCTATAAATAATCATTTACTTAAGAACCTCCCTTTGAGAAAAATCATTATAAGTGACCACGAGGGTTTAATAGATGAACATGAAGAAAATATGAAAAACCCTACAATAAAGTTGAAAAAGGAAAATATAAATGAAAATTTATCTCATTTTTTTGAATAAATATTTTGATAATTTTGAGCCACTCCTGCTATATATAATTTCTAGGAGTGACTATTTGAATTGCAACTACTTCCAACAGTTGTGATTAAATATAAAAAGACAATGATGTTATTTTTTTAACAATGTTGTATGTTTTGAACCCTCAATATTTTTTAATAATTTTTATAAATGTTTTATTTTGTATAAAATTGAAATAAATATGATTGAATGTGAATGAGAGTAACAAAATTAATAATGTTTCTTTATCAAAATTTAAAACAAAAGATAGAAAGTTTTTACTCTTGGGGAATTTGGAAGTATAATTTCTTGAGAATGTTTTTCTGATAATATGATTAACTTCTATACATATCAAAATGATAGAGGAAATTGTTTTTCTTATAAAATATTAAGTGGATGTCATTACTATGGAACTTAACATGTCTCGTAGAAACTCTATATTGTGATTTTTTTGAACATTGCATATAAAATAATAAAAAACATATGAAAAAAATGAATAATGTTCACACCTTTTACAAGGTATTTTTTTTCAAGATGTTGATATGTAAACAAGAAAGAGATAAGTTATCACATTATATTGATCATGATAAGATTATATTTCATATTTTAAAATTTAATTGAATTTAATGGTTTTATAAATATTTCAGAACGTTTTTCTTGAATTTTGAAAAACTGTAGAAAATATCGACTTTTGGTATGTGATCAATATATAATTTGTGAATTATATCCATGTTATTTTATTACTATTGATGAGATAGGTTTTTAGAAAAATCTATGGCACTCGTGTAATCACACATTATATAAGTTTTACTAAAACTCATTCCAAAATCAATGAACTTGTGTTGCACCCATAATAATTGTGGAAAATAAATTCGGCATGAAATATATTCAGCTCAAACAGCGGATAGTTTTACTAAGAATTATTTCAAAAAAGTCCCAGAACAAAAATATTCATTAAATAAATGACAGGGTTTATATGTTTTTTTGTTTTTCATTTTATATCGACCAAATTTTGTATCTAAAACAAATTTAGCTCAAAATCATTTTCTAAAATAAAAAAATTATCCATGATCAATTTTTATTTTAAGATAATTAAAAATTTATTAAAGAAATTTTATTATGATATTTTTTGTATTTTCATGAACTCTATCACATAAGCATATAAAAAACATTAACTCTGTTTGATAGGATATAAGAAATAATAAACTACATATACTTTTTCTTAATTGATTTTGGTATTGTAAAATTTTATTTAGATTATTAGGTTCCTTTTAGTTTTTGATCAATTCTAAAAACAAAGAAATAACATTAGTCCACCTATAATGCTCATTTCATCCTCATATTTAATATTTTTTTAAAAAGAATTACAAATAGATTTTTAATTTTTGAAAAATATAAATTAATCGATATAAATTTGATAAATGATGGTTTCATTAAAGAACTTCACAAATAAAAATAGTTTGATCAACAACTCCATTAAAACATCCCTTTTTAAGTATAAATATATTATGTATTTCATATGAAGATAATGGTTTTTATATAAGCTAATAGATTTCCATAGTAAGTTTTAAATAGGGTCCAATGTTTTATTATTTTCTAAACATGGAGATTATTGTACATGAATTTCATCTTATATTCATCTGTTAAGAAAATCACAATTCACAAACATTTATTTAAAATTGAACTTTGAGAATACAACCATGTTTATAGGTAAATGGATATTTTTTTATTATAGATACTAGAGAAAGAGTTCCTTTATAATCTATTCCTTCATGTTGATTATATCACTTAGTAACATACATCACTTTATTTATTACTATAATTCCATTTTGATCATTTTTTTGTTGTAAAACCATTTTACTCCAATAAAAATAATGTCATTATGTCCTTATACTATTTAATAATCTTTTTTTATAAAATTTATTAAATCAATAACACATTTATATTATCCAATATTCATCACCTAAGTCATCTTCCAAAGTCACAAGTTAAATAATTGATATGAATGCACAATGTTCACATTCTTTTCATATGGAACTATGAGTTTGGACTTGTTTATCTAAATCACCAATGATAATTTCAATGGGATGATTCCTTAAGATCTTATTATTTAGTATCATTATAAAAACAATTCTTCAAATATAAGTTTAATTTATTTCATAGGTATAAATTTTCAGATAACATCTTCCGTTTATAATCATTCTGAATAATTTTTCAATATGGGATGAAAAATAGTTTTTTAAACATCATCCAAATATTACATTTCTGATGTTATAAAAAAAATTTGATGTTTCATCATACTTAACATGCACTATTTACTAAAAAATGTTTTTTTCATTTTTAAAAACCTGATGAGCATTAATTTTCATAGAATTTTTACAAAATATTCCTTCATCGCATTTTAGAGAAAATTTATATAAATTATGTTTAGTAACCAATATGATTTACTAACATCTAAAAATTCGTAATAAATTTTTGTATTTCTTCTTATCCAAAAATATTAATGAGTTTTATTAACAAACATTCTATGTAAAAATTAATTTATATTATATAAAATAGTACTAATGGCTTCAACCCAAATTTTTTTAGCAACTGATAACTTACTCAACATGGTTTCGGTAAATTCATGATAAATTATATTTCTTTAGTGTACTACACCATTTTATTTAGGATTTCTTGGAGATAATAAGTTATGTATAATGACTTTTATTATTCAAAATTGTGTATGGTTGTATTTTATTCAATATGATAATATTTATTTAAAGTAAATTTGAGATAATAATTTTCTAGAGTTGAGTATGAAACGTTCCTTATGAAGTATAAGGAATATTCCTCTGATGTGTAATAAAATTTAATTATAGAGTGTTATAATACATCTTTAAAAAGTGATGTGATTCTTTTTTTCTTAAAGATTATAATATAATGATGTAAATCATGATCCAAGATGATTTTGTACTCTTTTCTAAAATGTGAATGATGTAAAAATTGGGAGGTGTAAAAAGTCAGAGAAATACAAGATAAATATTGAGTTATGAAACATTAATTTATTACAATGTTTCATAATGTAATCAGGTGCAGAAATTAATATGATTTTATGGACCACACTGATGTTATCAGATTGAGTTCTCAGTCACAATGTTTGTGTTGTAGACTATATGAAGTTGTGTATATTATCGAGTAGATATAAACAATGTTAAAAACTGAACAAAGGGGGATAAGTATATAAAGAAGAAGTTAATATGGAACCGAATGATGATTTTAATGAATTTTCCATGGTTTAAGTATAATTTCGAATATCCAATGGATGAATATTTTTGATGAAATACTATAGAGAAATGTAAAGGCGCTCTATGTAGAGAATAAAGTACAATGTTTAAGAAAAAGTTGAGTAGCATAGGACAAATGATCATCAGACTGAGATATAAAATTTCATTGGAATAATGATACTATGATGATGTAATGACATGAGATTCTATGGCAGAATGATCAAATATAGGTTTATTGATTCATCTATCAGAGGTTTCATATAAAGAGTACTGGTTGGAGAGCATTATAATGATCCACCAGATGGAGGTATGAGGTTTCAGTAGACAATGTTATTATAAGTATGTCTAATAGAGGTTTACTTACAAAAATAAATCCAAAAAGAGTTAAATCAAATAAAAAATGTTTCTAAGTCACTCAGATAGAGGAATCTCGATTTGTTTCCTCATATGATAAATATCTTTGAGTTCATTGAATAGAGAATACTGAATGCATACCCTCAGATAAGGAAATCATACTGAATAAAATAGACAAAAATATACCAGAAAATAGGTTTTTTGAGTATCATCACATATATTATGTAATTTCCTTAATATGATTATTATAAGATTAAAATTAAATTTATTTTTTCGAGAAAGGTAAATGATGTTCATAAGAGTTACTTAATGTCGTTTTTATGGAATTTTTATGAAAGAGATATTTTTCAAGAAACATCAAGCGTGTTTTGTAATGTTCTATAAGTGTTAATATGCACCCAATGAAATTTATTTGAGTGAAATAATTGATATTAACAGTTACATTGAGGAGGAAAATATATTTTAGTTCTAACCCTAACATCCATAGGTGCACATAAATAATGGGATGAAACAATATTGAGATTATGTTGAGATCACTTTTCATATAAATTTTTGAGAAAGCACTAATGAAATTATGATACAAGTTTCCAATCAGGGTGGTGCGGGGGGGGGGGGGGGGGGGGGGGGGGGTTGTCCATGGGGGAGGACTGGATTCCAGGGGTTGGGGTGCTTTACAAGGGGTGGGGGTCTCCCGGGGTGGGGGGTGTCCAACGGGTGGAGTGGGGTCAAGGGGGTGGGGGCGGTCCAGGGGGTTGGGGGACTGTCCAAGGGGGGTGGGGTGGTGTCCAGGGGTTAGGGGTGGTTATCCATGTGGGGTGGGGGTGTCCAGGGGGTGGGTGTTTCCAGGGGGTGGGGGTGTCCAGGTGGTTGGGTGGTGTCTCGGAGGGGTGGGGGCATCCAGGGGTTGGGGGCGTCCAGGGGTTGGGGGTGCCCAGGGTGGTGGGGGGGGGGGGGGGGGCTGTCCATGGAGGTGTGGGGGTGTCTAGGGGTGGGGTCGTGTCAAGGGGGTGTGGGTGTCCAGGGAGAGGGGGTGTCCATGGGAGGGGGGTGGGGGTTGGGGGGGGGGGTCTGGTGGTTGGGGGTTTTCAAAGGGGTGGGTGGTGTCTACGGGGTTGGGGGTTTTCCAAGGGGGTGGGTGGTGTCCAGGGGGTGGGGGTGGCTGCCCGTGGGGGTGGGGGTGTCCAGGGGGAGGGCGTGTCCAGGTGGTGGGGTGGTGTCAAGGAGTGGTGGGGGGATGTCCAAGGGGTTGGGGGCTGTCTAGGGTGTAGGGGGTTATCCAAGTGGGTGGGGGTGTCATGGGAGGTCTATGGGGTTGGGGGGGCTGTCCAATGGGGGTGGGGTGGTGTCCTGGGGGTGGGGGCTGTCCAGGGGGTGGGGGGGCTGTTCGTGGGGGTTGGGGTGTCCAGGGGGGTGGGATGTCCATATGGTGGCATGATTTCTAGGAAGGGTGGTGGATTTAATGGTATTAATGGAATTAATTTCATGGATTATAAGATCATTGTTATTTCTAAACTAGTTTTGGAATATATTTTATTTCTATAGTATGTGATTATTTGGGAAAAAATGAATGCTTTTGGTGTGTATGGTAGGAAGTGGGATTTGGTTATTAGAAAATAGTTTACATTTTTATTTTGGGAAAAAAATACTATATGATTTTTGAAATGGAACCTTAAAAGGTTGTTTTAAAAACCATTGGGGAGTTTTATATTGAAATAAGTCTCTATTATGGGATTTTGAAATGGTTATATGAAGAATAATTTATGATGTATTTTAATGGGATTTTCAATATTGTGTCCCTTGTTTTAAGACATCAAATTAATTTACTAATAGTTTTGTTTTTAATAATTATTTAGAATGTTACCACTATAAATTAAAAAAAGTCCTATAAATAGATATCTCTGGTAGTCATTATTGTGATCCAACTATTGTCTTCCTAGTCATTGTCTCTACTAAAACTCTTGTGAAAGTTGAATACCCATGTTTTTCTCGCATCATTGATTTTGCATGGGATTTTCAAAAATAGAATCCGCTATATTTTTTTGGTGATCAAAGATCCTAGGAAGCAACAATGTGGGTAGCTATGATTAATGTGATCTTCGAGTTGTCCGAAACCCTATAATCCACGAGGGTGGGGGATGTCAAGGGGGGTCTGTCCATGGGGGTGGAAAGACAGTCTAGAGGGGTAGGGGGTGTCCAGTTGGTGGGAAAGGGTGTCCACGGGGGTATGGGTGTGGGTGGGGCTGTCCAGGGGGTATGGTGGTGGTGGTGGTGGGGGGGGGGGGGGCTGTCCACAGGGGTGGCAAGTCATTCTAGTGGGTGGGGTGTCCAGGGGGTGGGCGGGGGTGTCCAGGGGTGGGGGGACATCCACGAGGGGAGGGGATGGCCAGGGGTTTGGTGGGATGTCCACGGGGGTGGTGGGGCTATCGAGGGGGGTAGGGGGTGCCCAGGGGGGTGGGTGGGCTGTCCACAGGGGTGGGCGGGCTATCCACGGGGGTGGGGGTTGTATAGGGGGAATGGAGTGGGCATGGCTGTGTAGGGGGTATGAGGTGTCCAAGGGGGTGGGTGGACTATCCATTGGGGTGGGAAGGCTATCCATGGTGGTGGGGTGGGGGTTTTACAGGGGGTGTGCGGGCTGTCTACAGGGGTGGTAGGGCAATCCAGGGGGTACAAGGTGTCCATGTGGGTGGGTGGGCTATCCACGGGTGTGGGTGGGAATTCCATGGGGTGGGGGGGCTGTGCAGGGGGAACGAAGTGTGCAGGGGGGGGGGTAAGAGGGGTTATCTAGGGGGTACGGGGTGTCTAGGGGGGTGGGCAGGTTGTCCACAGGGTGGTGGGGTTGTCTAGGGTGTAGGGGTGTCTAGGGGTGGCTGGGCTGTGCACGGGGGGGGGGGGGGGGGGTGTCCACCGGGGGAGGGGGTGTTCAGGGGATGGATGAGTTCTACACTAGGTGGTGGGGTTGTCTATGGAGGGAGGGGGTGTCTAGGGGGTGGGCGGGCTGTCCACAGCGGTGTGAGGGCTGTCCACGGGGGTTGGTGGCCTTTCCACAGGGGTGGGGTGTCTAGGGGGTATGGGGTGTCCAGGGGGGTGGGTGGGATGTCCACGAGGGTGGAAGGGTTGTCCATGGGGGTATGAGGTGTCCATGGGGATGGGCGGGCTATCCATGGGAGTGGGGGGCTATCCACGAGGCTTGGGGGTGTCTAGGGGGCGTGGGGTGTCCACGTGGTGGGCGAGGATGTCCAGCGGGTACGAGGTGTCTGCGGGTTGTACGGGATGTCCACGGGGGTGGTGGGACTGTCTATGGAGGATGGGGTGTCCAAGGGGGTGGGCAGGCTATCCATGGGGTGGGGGGGGGGGGGGGGGGGTCCATGGAGAACAGGGTCTCTAGGGAGTGGGCGGGGCTGCCCAGGGGTACGGGGTGTCTTGGGGGGGGGAGGCTATCCCCAGGGGATGAAGGGGTAGTCAAGGGGGGTAGGGGGTGTCCATGGGGGCGGGAGGGCTATCCACAGGGGGAGGGGGGGGGGGGTCTTTCCATGGGGTGAGGGGCTGTCCAGGGGGGGTGGGCGGGCTGTCCACGGGGGTGGCGGGGTTGTCTAGGAGGTCAGGGGTGTCTATGGGGTAGGGGTATCCAAGGGGGGTGGGCAGGATGTCCATGGGGGGAGGGGGGCTGTCCATGGGGGGGGGGAGGGTCTGTCCAGGGAGTTGGCATGCTATTTAGGGGGATGGGCGGGGCTGTCCAGGGGTTATGGGGTGTCATAGGGGGACGACAGGCGGTCCATGGTAGTGGGTGGGCTGTCCACGGGGGTGGGGGGGGGGCACGGGGCTGTCCACCGGGGTGGTGGTGATTTCAATAGGGGGCGGGGGGGTTGTCCATGGGGTGGGAGGGCTATCCACGGGGATGACGGGGCTGCCCAGTGGGTTATAGGGTGTGGGAGGGCTGTCCACGGGGGTGGGGGGTTCTAGGGTAGGGGTTAATCATTCACATCAAATCATTAGGTAAAGTATTATTATTTATAGATAAAAAATAATGATCATTTTACCTACCTAACCACACATATATTTAGGCACAACATATAAATAAACATCAAAGGTCAGTAATATCAGCCAAAAATATAACGGATCGATCTATCCATCATCACTGTTACTATAATCATCGTCGTCATCAGCCTCACCCTCATCCTCATCTTCATCCCCATCATCATCAACGACCTCCTAAACACCCCCTCCTCACCCTCGTACTCAGTATTGGCCTCCGTATCGCCCTCCTCCTTCACCTCGCCCTCCTCCTCGTCATCCTCCACCGCCTCGGCCTCCTCCTCATCCTCCTCCTCCTCTGTCCCGTCCTCCTCCTCGCCATCATCTCGACCACCACTATAAATACCACATGGTTCACCATATATATAACACATCAACAACATATATTCATTCGAAGCAGTTCTAGACTCTGGTGGCAGATTTGGATGTAAAACTTATATCAGTTACATTAGTGCAATGTTTTTCCTAGAAGACTGTTCTTCCATCTCTATGGCCATTTTTTCAGCCTACTTTTCCTATTCATTGACCTGATGGAACTCGGTAGAAATACAACTCTTACCTAATGAGGTCTAGTACCTCATCAGAACTACACTGTTCCCAGGTCCGCAGCGTACTGTACCAGGGTTTGCATCTCCCAACACCTAATGTAAGTGATATTTTAGCCCAAAATTGCCAGGTTAATTTGAATCAAGGGCCTCTAAATTATTCTGCTACAAATATAAATATATTATTAACTTACAAAATAGATATTATAATTATAAATATACAATGTAAAACTTACAATCTACTGCTGAGTCGGTTCATTAACCACACATCCATCTTTCTTCCTTTTACTCGATCAAAACAGTTTTCCTCAAGGCACACGTCCTTCTATATTAAATTTAATCCTGTAAAATAATTTTAAATTTATGTAACAATATTTAAAAATAGGATACCAATAATTAATTTCATAACTATAATTATATAACAACATTACCAATAGAATAAATAATGGAGGAAGCAATAGAAAGAGAAATTTGTAAAGAAAAATTATAAACTGTCATACCTTCTGCCACTTATGATCAGGCATCGTAGTATGTCCCATTGTGTGGACGTATATTTTAGCATCAATGTTATTTTATTTCTTCTGGATGAATCCTAAATAAAATTCAATAATTGGTATTAATGAAAAACATAAATATTTTCATTTAAATACCTCTAATGTCATTAATAACATAAATTGGACAGTCGTCCAATGAGTAATCCTCTGTTGATACTATTTAATGGAAAATCATCCATGATAGGGACCGCCTATAACTCTGTGGACACTCTAGATCACCATCTAATGTACATCTCATGCTTATCAGCTCTTCAAATATCGCCTAAATCCTTTAGATGTGATGGCCGTGAACCCTCACCATCGGGGAAATTAAACCATAGCTGACACCAAAATATTAATTCATATAAATTCAAAAAGTAATATATTACATTAAATACAACCAATTTTTTACCCAAATCTCTATCCAAACATTATCCTTGACTTCATTTGGCAGCAATCTCCATGAGAATGGGCTAACAAAAATGATGTCAGAGTATTTGGTATGTGTCGTAAAAAAACTTTGACATTGATTCCCTTGTTTATCAATCATTTTACTATCTTCATTGTAGTCCAACATCAACTGCGTGTCGAGATTCCACACTGCACACATTCATGTATTCCCCCACCACCGCCTCTTATCAGTATATGTATCTGTTATGAATGAAAAATAAATACTGTATCAATACATGATATAATGAAAATAAATAATTGTGTAAAAATTTGTTAGGGTTGTATAAGTATACCGAAGATAGTCTGATCAATGGGCACCGCTGTTTCCAAAAAAAATTAAAGGAACATCTAGTACATATGTAGTGGGTTTCAATGTACGCT
Organism: Viscum album; assembly: GCA_963277665.1. NCBI lineage: Eukaryota > Viridiplantae > Streptophyta > Magnoliopsida > Santalales > Viscaceae > Viscum > Viscum album. The sequence goes on along the minus strand of OY728167.1, from coordinate 547,725,273 downwards.
CTATAGGGAAAGACTCTGGTAGAGAAGTATTCGAAGAAGATGGAATATAAAATCCAGGAGGGAAGGAATCAGAAGTAAAAGAAGATTACAGAGAAGCCTGGCCGATTGCTGGATGGGGAGTGGGAATCATCATCAGATATGGTACAGATGGCTGAAGATGCTCATATGTAAAGGGTGGTGAAAACATGGCATGCCTAAATATCCCATGTTTCCCTAACGACACACTAGGATCAGAATTTTGGATGGATGATTTGTCAGTGGGAGGTGAAGGGTTTAATCAGGTACACCGACCAGATCGTCTAGCTCTCGTACCACCCCCACGTATGACCACCCTGAGTACTGGGACCACTACGTGGCTTCACATAAAATATATGTTTCCTAATAGATGGATCCGGATTTTTTTCAAAATACATTAATCACATGACATTATATATTTTTTAAATATATATATTTGAAATAAAATACTCACTACAGGTATAAGTGGTGGAATGTCTAGCTCAGTCAGGTGGCGATTGTTGTCTATAATCTATTTTCATCGCCTCTCTTCAATTTCTTTCATTTCATTAATTTAAAAACTAATATGGAACTAAATAGAAAAGGATAACGAATATGTAACCCAAAAACCAAAATAAATGAGAAGCAATATGAGGATTAATGGTTAATTTAACTATCCATAATTTCAGGTGATCTTGAACAGATATATATGATGACAATAAATCGTACAAGATGAAATAAAGAAATATAATTTATATTAGGATAGTTATTTACTAAGTGTCACCTGTATATTAAAATCATGGAACATTGATTATACAAAATTCATAAGGGGTAAAGAAGTTGTAAAAAGTAAGGAAAAATTTAATTTAATTAGCCCAAGTAGATGATGTAGGTTTTAATACATGTTTTGCAGAATAATACTAACCATCATGTTCATTACCTTGTAAAATGTTAATGAGAGGTAGTAATGTTATACAAATTTTATACTAATCACAGTTGAAGCATTTAAATGTTCACCAATTTAGAAATGTTGGTTTCATAGGTTTGAAAATAGATCAATTCCAAATTAGAAAATTCAATTCAAATAAAATTGCAACCAATAAAAATTGAAATTCACATAACAGTCATGTCTGATACAACATATTTTTAATCAATATTAAATCATTTTGAATAGAACCTACCTTAACAGCCCAAGTTGAGGAAAAAAGAAATTAGAACAAAAATGGATGATTTTATATACTTCCAAACACAACTTCAGGTTCACAGTCAACACTGAAAATTGAGCTATTGGAGTAAAATAATTAATAAATGGATCATTTCCAATGACATTAGAGATGGTGTCAATTCCATCATCACCATCACCAAAAATATTTCGTGGAATTACTTCAATAATGACAAAAAATTTAGTTCAAAGATGGTATTGGACATAAAAAACTTGTTTTTACATTTATTCTATAAGGCCCCGGACTTAAACCTTACTTAATATTGAATTAAATGAATAATACACATTGAGGATCTTTTCAGGTTTAGAGTTTTAGAGAATTAGAACATAACTATTACATCTCAAAAGATTACAAAGTAGACACTTCTACTAAGTTTCCATAATAAAAAAAAACTCTTAAAAAGAAACATGTCTAGTTCCATGTTTTATATAGCATGACATTCCCTTGATCCCATCCTTGACCTTATACCACATTAAGTATTGCGAAAAATATTTCAAAAAAACTTGGGGTGAGCATAAAAAGCTTAGTAAAGGATACACAAAGAATGAAAACTGTTAGTTTTTCAAACATCAAGTAAACCATGTATACTCTATCAAAGTAATAGCTTCACCTTCATGAAGTAGTAAAAACACTTCACTGAATAATGTATCATTACTTACCTTTTTGTAACCAAAGGATTACCATAAAACCCATAAAAAGAACACATAACATATATAAAGGTATCTTGGGACATAAACATACATAAGTGGAATAACCATACGGTCGACTTCCACACATATCACTTAATGGAATAGCCATTCGGCCAACTTCCATACATACTTAATAGAATAGCCATACGGCCGACTTCCATACCCAATGCATTGGAGGTTATAACATAACAACCCATCCTGGTATTCACGGCACCACCCGTCATATGGTTTATCACGTAACCACCCGTCAAATGTCCAAGTACCAATATAAAATCATAAAACATAAAACCAATATAAAGAAATGATAACATTTCCACATTTCAATCAAAATATATCAGTTAAATATATTGAAATAATATAATCCTTTATCAAAACCATTTTCAATACCAAAATACAGAAAAGAGTATATGGTATTTATTTTCTTTTAAAAACATTACGGCTTGTTGAGGAATCCAAAGACCAAATAATACTCGCGGCGGCGGAAAAGGTCGTTGTCACCGCGTACATTAAAAAAACATTCCTTTTTGTCGTTTAGTAAAAATCTTCATAGAAAAAGATTCATTTTTTATAAAAATAAAAGTCAAAGGGGTTTATACACCATATAAAAGAAAGTTGTGTATAAAACGAAATATGCCTCAATGAAAGGAGATTGAGACGAAGTCCCTTACCTCGGGTCCGAGTTGACTCGATCATTCTTTAACATCCGGAATAATAAATTTGATTTAATTTCTACTTGATTAAGAACCTTTTTAAAGTTCTTTATTCCTTTTATATCACTTATTTCCATGTTATCAACATTATGTAACCATTTATGTTAATAATGTTTGTTTTTCCGATATTTGGTTCTTAAGTCGAAAGTGGACTTATTACAATTACATGTTGTTCGTGTGGTTAAAGGTTCTTTATATCCAGAATGACATTTCTGATTTGGATATCATATATATAATATATATCCAGCATATACATGTATTTATAATATTACATAATCATTTAGAGGTAAGAAATGAAATGCACCGTTCATGGAGACGGTAAGTCGTACGTACGCATGAATGCAACTTTAATTTCATTGTCATATTAAAGGAATTAAAACTAAATGAGAGGTATGTATATTTTAATTCTAGAATTATATTCATCATTTAGATGTATCATTCATTATATATATCCATTATATACATGTAATTTTAATAGTACATTACATTTGGGGATAAGAAATGAAATGCACCGTTCATGGAGACGGTAAGCCGTACGTACGCATGAACGCTACTTTCATTTCTATCTCATACATTAATGGGAAGAAATAATAATGATATATAGGTATATTATAATTCCATTATAACATCATATATAATAACTTTAAACCCATCCTTTATACGTCCCACATATGGCATTAACGAATAAGATCACATTGAGGGGGCGGTAGTCCGCACTTCCTTAAATGAAGATATCGTGTTTACCCATAATGGAAACCATAAAGGTATGCCCAAAATGAAAAATACAGAAGATTAAGAAAAAAATAATCATGTTATATATCATATATAAATATAGTGTCATCTTTATGGCCACCTTTATGGTGTTAAAAGAATGTTGAAGAATAATCGTTCCGGGAGGCAGAAATTCGCCACCCACGGAAACAGTATGTTCTTTAACCATTAGATGTAGGTGTGTGTAAGTGTAGCTCTAATACTTTTTATAACAACATACTAGTATATTGAGGATACTGGATATTTTAAAAAAGAAAATAATCAAAAGAGTTTAGGGGTTTGGAGAAGCAAAATAAAACAAAAGGACTCAAAAGAAGACATTACCTTAAAATCGGGTAACTCCCCTTGGTTTGAGCTCAAAGGCTTCCTTGGGAAGACTTCTGCCCAAAATGAGGCTTCAAGGAGTAATAGAGGGATGTGGAGAGCCAAAATGGGTAGGGGTTGGCCGAGCCAAAGGCTTTGGGAGTGTGGGTAAGGAGGTAGAGGTGGGGGCCTTTAATAAGAGGAGAGGAGGGGCACTCTTGGAAGGTAAAGAAAAGTCACTTTATTTTAAAATGGAATTAGAATTTAAGAGGTCCCACATTGATGTATTTAGAGGATAAGGTGATAAGGGTTCTAAATCCACTCATCCAATAGGTTTTGGACAAGTGTAGGTCTTAGATATTACATTATCTTTCCATTTTATTTAAATCGTTAAATAATGAGGTCATCGCTGCATCATCATGATGTCATAAATAATTTAATTTATCTAATGTCTAAAAATTATAAAAAAAATTAATATGATGTAGGAAATCTTTTTAGATTTCCAATTAATATTTATAGTAAAAAATATGACTTGTATATCCCCATGTAAAAATTGTTTTAGTAAAACATTTCATGTGTGTGTCATTTTTACTTTAACATTAAATAAAAAGTTATTTATGTCATTTCCCAACCCAAGTGGCTCCATGGGGTCCCCAAGTTGACCCATGGCTTGTCTTGGTCGGCCATGACACATCCAATAAGGGTAGGACATGTCTTAAGGTATTTTCATTTTATTATAATATCATTTTTGCCTTAAATTGCACTAATTACCTCTAATCACGATTAAAAACTTAATAAGTTACTATTCACCAAAAAAAATATTTTTTTCTCATTGAACCACATTTTACTTCTTAATGAAAACCATTTATGTCGGATTTTTGAAATTCAAAACACAGAAGTGGTAAAATTTCATTTAAACGAAAAATCAGTTTTTATAAGTACCACTTAGTGGTTTCACTATTCATCAAAAATTGAAGTTTTTCAGAAAAATACTAAAAATTCACCCTAAGCTATATTTGATATTCCGAATTCAAAAATGAATTCAATTTTAAAAAATTCACAACATATAAGTTGCATTAATTAATTCAATAATTAATTCCCGCTGTCAAAGCAAATAGCTTGTTTTTATGAAACAATAAGTATCAAAATATTGACACTAGTTTAAGTCTGATTTCAAAGTGAAATTAATTCCAACGACCACTATTGGATTTAATGGTAAAAATATTTTCTAATTTAACTTTAAAACCAATTCAAATTATAATCTAATCATATAAATAAATTATATTAAAAAGTGGTTTTGAATTAAAATACAACATTTTACACTATTCATTAAAAAATGAACTTTATCGGAAAGATACCAAAAATTTACACAAAGTAAATTTTGATTTCCCGATTCTAAAGAAGAGTTATTTTTGGTCCAATAGAATTTATAATATTGATCAAAACTATATTTAATGACGGTTCTCCGTCAAAAGGTGATAAGTGAACCCTTAGTGAAAATTACGGTATAAATGCCTAAAATTGAATTATTTCCGTATTTTAAGCCTTTATCTTTTATTGGGTAAATGTTAAAACATTTAAAAACATATATAATCATATTTTAGTTATTTCTATCCATTCCCTCCAGTACAACGGCTACGTGTTAACTAACATTTAAAATAATAGTATTTTATCACTAGTGTGCAACGTAAGTTTTCAAAGAAACTCATTGTTGCGTATCGAGTACGCTATCGAACGTAGAACCCCCTTTTAATTAAAATTAATATTTAATTTGAAAATATTAATAAATATGAAAATTCTTTATTTTTTATTTACCTGGGATGTTACATCCTTCCCCCCTTTCAAGAATTGCGTCCTCGCAATTTTATTCACTTATCAAAATAAGTGGGGGTATTTATCCCTCATAGCATTTTCAGATTCCCACGTTGCCTCTTCAATCACATGGTTTTTTCACAAAACCTTTACTGATGAATCACCTTATTTCATAACACCTGCTCCCTGTGGTCAAGAATCTGGACTGGTTGTTCTTCATAAGATAGGTTCTCCTCCAGCTGAACTACCTCTGGACTCAAAACATGATATGGATCTGCATTTACTTCGTCAACATCGAAACATGAAAAACATTGTGTACGTGAGATAAACTTGGAGGTAAAGCCACTCGGTAAGAAACTGATCCAACTTTCTCCAGAATTTCATATGGTCCAATAAACCTTGGACTCAGCTTTCCTTTCTCACCAAATCTCATCACACTTTTCCAAGGAGAAACCTTGAGAAAAACATGATCACCTACCTCGAAAGATAGATCCTTCCTCCAGTTATCCGCGTAACTCTTCTGCCTGCTCTGAGCTGTTCTCATGTGCTTCTGAATCAACTGAACTTTTTCTGCAATCTCTTCTACCAATTCTAGTCCCATCAGCTTCCTTTCACCCACTTCATCCCAAAATGCTGGAGTTAGACACTGCTTCCCATATAATGCCTCAAATGGTGCCATCTGTATACTGGAATGAAAACTGTTATTATAAGAAAATTCAACCAAAGACATATGTTGGTCCCAACATCCCTGATAATCCATCGAACAAGCTCGTAGCATATCCTCCTAGGTTTGAATTGTTCGTTCTGACTGCCCATCTTATTACGGAGGAAAAGCTGTACTAAAATTTAATTCAGTACCCAATGACATCTGAAGGACTTTCCAAAAGTTAGATGTAAACCTGGGAACACGGTCAGATAAAATGGAGAGAGGAACTCCATGTAACCTGACTATCTCTTTAAGATACAAACGGGAAAGTTGATCTAGGGAAATAGTATCTCGTATAGCAAGGAAATGAGCAGATTTAGTCAAGCGATCAACAATAACCCAGATTGCATTGTTACCTCGAGATGTCCTCGGTAATCCCACAACAAAGTCCATGGATATGTTTTCCCATTTCCACTCTGGCACTGGTAAAGGCTGAAGCATCCCTTTAGGTAACTGCCGCTCTGCTTTAACCTGCTGACAAGTCAAACACTTCACAGTAAAATCTGCAATATCTCTTTTCATTCCATCCCACCAGTAATACTCATGCAGATCTCTGTACATCTTAGTATTTCCAGGATGAACTGAAAATGGGGAACTATGAGCCCCACATAAAAACTCATTCTTCAACTGTGAATCACAAGGCACACATAATCTCTTCCCAAACCTCAAAACACAATCATTATCAATGTTGAATTCAGGCAACTTACCTTTCTGAACCAGATCTACCTTTTTCTGCAACTCGCTGTCTTGCTTCGGTGCTTGCTTGATTCTGTCTGATAGAGAATATTTCACTGATACCTAAAACAAAAAAAAGGACATCCTGCACCAAAAACTTCTATTCCAAAGTTCATCAAATCAAAAACCAAAGGATCTCATTCCAAATGCAACATTTCTAATGAATTATTACTTTTTCGACTAATAGCATCTTCCACTTTTTTTGCTTTTCCTGGATTGTAGTGAATTGTACAATCATAATCCTTGATTAATTCCACCCATATCCTCTGTCTCATGTTCAATTCTTTCTGAGTGAATATATACTTTAAACTTTTTTGATCAGTATATATTTCACACTTTACTCCATACAAATGATGCCTCCAAATTTTTAAAGCAAAGACAACAGCAGCTAATTCCAAATCATGTGTAGGGTAATTTACCTCATGAGTTTTCAACTGTCGTGAAGGATAAGCAATTACATGATCATTCTGCATAAGGACACAACCATTTCCCTTCAACGAAGCATCACTGTATATAATAAACTCACCATTCCTGGAAGGAAGTGCCAAAACTGGAGCATTCACCAATCTTATTTTCAACTCCTGAAAACAATCATCACATTCTTTTGTCTAGATGAACTTAACACCCTTACGAGTTAGCTTAGTCATTGGACAAGATAACCGTGAAAAATTTTCAACAAACCTTCGGTAGTAACCTGCCAAACCAAGAAAACTACGGATCTCGGTTACATTTGTGGGTCTTGGCCATTCTTCAACAACTTTTGTTTTAGTAGGATCAACAGTTATGCCATCTTTTGAAACAATGTGACCTAGGAATGAAATTTTTTGTAACCAAAACTCACAGTTGCTGAATTTTTCATATAGTTTCTTTTCTTTTAAGGTTTACAAGATAACCCTTAAATGACTATCATTCTCCTATTTACTTTTAGAAAACACCAAAATATCATCGATGAAAACAACCACAAACTTATCCAAGAACTCATGGAAAATTCTATTCATAAGGTCCATGAATACAACAGGTGCATTGGTTATCCCAAAAGGCATTACTATAAATTCATAATGGCCATATCTAGTACAGAACGCAGTCTTCAGAACGTCTGCTTCTTTTACTTTCAACTGATGGTACCCCGACCTCAAGTCAATCTTCGAAAAATACTGATCTCCCTGGAGCTGATCAAACAAATCATCGATATGAGGCAAAGGATACTTGTTATTAACAGTAATATTATTCAAGGCTCTATAATCAATGCAAATTCTCGTTGATCCATCATTCTTTTTAACAAAAAAGATAGGAGCACCCCATGGTGATGTGCTAGGTCGAATGAAACCTTTATCTAATAACTCCTGCAATTGTTTCTTTAACTCTAAAAGTTCAACTTGAGCCATTTAATAAGGGGGTTTTGAAATTGGCTTAGAATCAGGAAATAAGTCAACAGTAAATTCAACTTCCCAATAATGAATAATACTAGGAAACTCATCAGGAAAAACATCAAGATACTCATTTACCACTGGCACATCATTAATCTGAATAGTTCCTTTCTTTTCAACAATATGTGCAAGGTAACATTCATTTCCATCTTTTACTATTTTCTCAACTTCCTGATATGTTATCAAAATCAAGGGTTCATTATTGTACACAAAGTAAAAATCTTTCTGAAAAGAAACCATTTTAGCTCTACAGTCAATCTTAGCATGATAATCAAAAAGCCAATCCATGCCCAAAATAACATCAAACTCGACTAGAGGCAAAACAATAAGGTTTGCTGGTAGATTCTTCCCACACACAAGGATATGAAGGTTCTTATAATTCCTTTTTGTCTCAACATTCCCTCCAGGTGTTTTTACCATAAGTTCAGGGTTCATATATTGAGATGGAATTTCCAATTTACTAGAAAACGTCTCAGAAATGAAAGAGTGTGTAGACCCTGAATCAAAAAACACATTGGCATAATCTGAACAAACAAACAGTGTACCTGATACCACTTCATTCGATGGCCCAACATCTGCTGAAGTTGTTGCGAAGGATTTCACCACCCTTTTCTGCTTGTAGTCTGGCTGCATTCCCATAGTTGAGTTCTTCATTGGACACTCGTTTTCATAATGACCCATTTCATTACACTTAAAACATCTTACCATTGGATTTTCATTGCCTGCTTGATCATCTTCCTTACCGTTACGAGCAATATGACCAGACTTACCACACTGAAAGCACTTACCAGACTTGGATAAACATTCTCCAGGATGCATTTTACCACACTTCTCACAGGATGGATATTTGGTTTTCTTACCTCCTTGCTTCTTTGATGAATTCTTCCCCTTTTCCTGCCAACTAGACCTCTTATTCTGTTGTTTGTCATAGAACACCTGATCATCGTCAAACTCCATTTCCACCTTCTCCGCACATCGAACAAGTTTTTCATAACTTTTAAACTCACGAGAAGCTAATGCCCTTCGATACTTTGGCTTTAACCCTGAGAAAAAATGGTTTATTTTACTATCAAGATCTCGTATGAAGTTTGGAGCATACCTTGCCAATCGAGTGAACTTTGTTTCATAAGCAACCACTATATCATCCTCCTACCTCAATTCTAAGAACTGTTTTTCCATCCTAAGAAAAACCACCTTAGGAAACTATTTCTCAAGAAACATACCTTTGAATTCGTCCCAGTGAAGATCCTCAATCTCATCACTATCCCTGATATTTTTCACCATCGACCACCACTGATCAGCTTCACCTTCAAAACGGTAAACAGCAAGACTAACCTTTTGATGTTCTGAACACCCCATGACATCAAAAATCTTCTCCAGTGCTTTAATCCACCCTTCAGCTTGCACAGGGTCAGATGATCCTCTGAATGATGGGGGATGTTGCCTCATGAAATGTTCCACCACTGACATGTTTCTTTGCGGTTGATCTGGCTGATATCATGCATGGATACCACCACCATTTATAGCCCGAGTCAACTGTGCCATCACTGTAACAAACTGTTCAGTTCCGATTCCGACCATCTCAGGTTGCTGATTTGGCAGGTTGTCTTCCTCCAGATGTCGTCCCAACATAGCTGCTTTGTTTCCTCTGCGGAAAACCATTCTGAACACAGAAATAACTTAGGCGAAGCAACATGGTAATCTATAAATGCTATATCATTTCAATCATATTATAATTTAACACTTTTCTAACTCCTAAAGTTGTCTAAACTGACCTTTGATACCAACTATAAGGCCCCGACCTTAAACCTTACTTAATACTGAATTAAATGAATAATTCACATTGAGGATCTTTCCAGGTTTAGAGTTTTAGATAATTAGAACATAACAATTACATCTCAAATGATTACAAAGTAGACACTTCTACTAAGTTTCCGTAATAAAAAAAACTCTTAAAAAGAAACATGTATAGTTCCATGTTTTATATAGCATGACATTACCTTGATCCCATCATTTACCTTATTCCACCTTAAGTCCTGTGAAAAACATTTCAAAAAAACTTGGGGTGAGTATAAAAAGCTCAGTAAGGGATACACAAAGAATGAAAACAGTTAGTTTTTCAAACATCAAGTAAACCATGTATACTCTATCAAAGTAATGCCTTCACCTTCATGAAGTAGTAAAAACTCTTCACTGAATAAAGTATCATTACTTACCTTTTTGAAACCAAAGGATTACCATAAAACCCATAAAAAGAACACATGAGATATATAAATGTAACTTGGGACATAAAAATACTTAAGTGGAATAACCATACGGTCGACTTCCACACATATCACTTAATGGAATAGCCATTCAGCCATCTTCCATACATACTTAATGGAATAGCCATACGGCCGACTTCCATACCCAATGCATTGGAGGTTATAACGTAACCACCCGTCCTGGTCTTCACGGCACCACCCGTCATATGGTTTATCACGTAACCACCCGTCAAATGTCCAAGTACCAATATAAAATCATAAAACATAAAACCAATATAAAGGAATGATAAAATTTCCACATTTCAATCACAATATATCATTTAAATATATTGACATAATAGAATCCTTTATCAAAACCATTTTCAATACCAAAATACAGAAAAGAGTATATGGTATTTATTTTATTTTAAAAACATTACGGCTTGTTGAGGAAGCCAAAGACCAAATAATACTGGCGGCGGCGGAAAAGGTCGTTGTCATCGCATACGTTAAAAAAACATTCCTTTTTGTCATTTATTAAAACGCTTCGTAGAAAAAGATTCCTTTTGTATAAAAGTAAAAGTCAAAGGGTTTTATACACCGTATAAAAGAAAGTTGTGTATAAAACGAAATATACCTCAATGAAAGGAGATTGAGACGAAGTCCCTTACCCCGGGCCCGACTTGACTCGATCGTTCTTTAACGTCCTGAATAATAAACTTGAGTTAATTTATACTTGATTAAGAACCTTTTTAAAGTTCATTATTCCTTTTATATCACTTATTTCCATGTTATCAACATTTTGTAACCATTTCAGTTAATAATGATTGTTTTGCCGATATTTGGTTCTTAAGTCGAAAGTGGACTTCTTACAATTACATGTTGTTCGTGTGGTCAAAGGTTATTTATATCGAGAATGAAATTCCTGATTTGGATATCATATATATCATATATATCCAGCATATAAATGTATTTATAATATTACATAATCATTTAGAGGTATGAAATGAAATGCACCGTTCATGGAGACGGTAAGCCGTACGTACGTATGAACGCTACTTTCATTTCTTTGTCATATTAATGGAATTAAAACTAAATGATAGGTATGTATATTTTAATTCCATAATTATATTCATCATTTATATGTATCATTAATTATATATATCCATTATATACATGTACTTTTAATAGTACATTACATTTGGGGATAATAAATGAAATGCACCGTTCATGGAGACGGTAAGTCGTACGTACGCATGAACGCTACTTTCATTTCTATCTCATAAATTAATGGAAAGAAATAATAATTATATAGAGGTATATTATAATTCCAGTATAAAATCATATATAATAACTTTAAACCCATCCTTTATACGTCCCACATATGGCACTAACGAATCACATCACTTTGAGGGGGCGGTAGTCCGCACTTCCTTAAATGATGATATCGTGTTTACCCATAATGGAAACCATAAAGGTATGCCCAAAATGAAAAATACAGAAGATTAAGGAAAAAATAAACATATTATATATCATATATAAATATAGTTTCCTCTTAATGTCCACCTTTGAAGGTGTTAAAAGAATGTTGAACAATCATCGTTTCGGGAGGCAGAAATTCGCCACCCACGGAAACAGTATGTTCATTAACCATTAGATGTAGGTGTGTGTAAGTGTATCTAGAATCCTTCTTATAACAAAATCCTAGTATATTGAGGATACTTTATTTGTTACAAATGAAAATAATAAAAAGAGTTTAGGGGGTTGGAGAAGCAAAATAAAACAAAAGGACTCAAAAGAATACATTACCTTAAAATCGTGTAACTCTCCTTGGTTTGAGCTAAAAGGCTTCCTTGGGAAGACTTCTGCCCAAAGTGAGGCTTCAAGGAGTAATAGAGGGATTTGGAGAGCCAAAATGGGAAGGGGTTGGGCGAGCCAAAGGATTTGGGAGTGTGGGTAATGAGGTAGAGGTGGGGGCCTTTTATAAGAGGAGAGGAGGGGCACTCTTGAAAGGTAAAGAAAAGTCACTTTATTTTAAAATAGTATTCGGATTTAAGAGGCCCCACATTGATGTATTTCAATGATACGGTGATAAGGGTTCGAAATCCACTCATCCAATAGGTTTTGGACATGTTTAGGTCTTAGATATTACATTATCTTTCCATTTTATTTAAATCGTTAAATAATGAGGTCATCGCTGCATCATCATGATGTCATAAATAATTAAATTTATCTAATGTCTAAAAATTGTAAAAAAATACTATGATGTAGGAAATAATATTAGATTACCAATGACTATTTATAGTCAAAAATCTGACTTGTATAACCCCATGTAAAAATTGTTTTAGTAAAACAGCTCATGTGTGTGTCATTTTTACTTTAACATTAAATAAAAAGTTATTTATGTCATTTCCCGACCAAAGTGGCTCCATGGGGTCCCCAAGTTGACCCATGGTTTTTTTTGGTCTGCCATGACACATCCAATAAGGGTAGTACATGTGTCAATGTATTTTCATTTTATTATAATTTCATTTTTGCCTTAAATTGCACTAATTACCTATAATCGCGATTAAAAACTTAATAAGTTACTATTAATGAAAAAATTATTTTTATCTCATTGAACCACATTTTACTTCTTAATGACAGCCATGTATGTCGGATTTTTGAAATTCAAAACACAGAAGTGGTAAAAATTCATTTAAACGAAAAATCAATTTTTATAAGTACCACTTAGTGGTTTCACTATTCATCAAAAATTGAAGTTTTTCAGAAAAATACCAAAAATTCACCCTAAGATATATTTGATATTCCAAATTCAAAAATGAAGTATATTTTAAAAAATTCACAACATATAAGTTGCATTAATTAATTTAATAATTAATTCCCGCTGTCAGAGCAAATAGTGTGTTTTTATGAAACAATAAGTATCAAAAGATTGACACTAGTTTAAGTCCGATTTCAAAGTGAAATTAACTCCAATGACCACTATTGGATTTAATGGTAAAAATATTTTATAATTTCACTTTAAAACAAATTCAAATGATAATCTAATCATATAAATAAATTATATTAAAAAGAGGGTTTGAATTAAAATACAACATTTTACATTATTCATTAAAAAATGAACTCTATCGGAAAGATACCAAATATTTACACAAAGTAAATTTTGATGTCCTGATTCTAAAGAAGAGTTATTTTTGGTCCAATAGAATTTATAATATTGATCAAAACTATATTTAATGACGGTTCTCCGTTAAAAGGTGATAAGTGAACCCTTAGTGAAAATTAGGGTATAAATGCCTAAAATTGAATTCTTTCCGTATTTTAAGCCTTTATCTTTTATTGGGTAAATGTAAAAACATTTAAAAACATATATAATCATATTTTTGTTTTTTCTATCCATTCCCGCCAGTACAACGGCTACGTGTTAACTAACATTTAAAATAATATTATTTTATCACTAGTGTGAAACGTAAGTTTTCAATGAAACTCATCGTTGCGTATCGAGTACGCTATTGAACGTAGAAACCCCTTTTAATTAAAATTAATATTTAATTATTAAATATTAATAAATATGAAAATTATTTATTCTTTATTTACCTGGGATGTTACATATTCCAATACATATTGTTCATCGATAGTGAGAGTGAGAGTCATATAAATTACTTGAAATCCACAATCATCAATTAATGTTCCACGCCTCCTCATCGAATCAAACCAATTTCATTTCATCTTCACGACTCATCCATGAGAATAATAATCCAATATTATTTTTTTTTCAACGACTCCATAATAACCTACATTTTCAAATGGCGGTCTACTATCTGATTCACTAGAATAACAGTCTAGTGTGGCAGTAACCATAACACCATCATGTTGTGTTCTCATGTTCTTTTCTCATTCAGTGATAATTAATTTTTACCCATTGATAATAATTTATTTACAGTCATGAACCATAGTATAAGGACAAAAGCCAAAACTGTTATTTCCTCAGAGACAGAGTTAGCAGGAAAACTCATTTCCAAAAATATAAATCAAATTTAAACTTAATAAATTATTTATTGAATTATTTGAAATAGTAATATTATTACCTTGAATTTTAAACATGTAGAAAAGTCTTTTCTAAGAAAAGTCTCCCTCCATCTCAATGATAAAGAACAATTATTTTTATTTATCATCACATTTTGTTCACTGTAGATAAAAATATGAATAGTTTAACATATATATATATATATATGAGACGTAAATATTCAATTTACTTATAAGAAATAGTCATCGAAAAATTCACAGTTGAACAAAACTGTGCGATGTGCCATCTCCCGCTCTTCAGGTCTTAATGCCGTCAATGTATATGATCCCTAAATTCCTCCTATTTGTGGAAATGATGGAAACCTAGGGTCAATTTTCTCACATCATTCTTCATTTCTCATTGGTCTATTCATTCTTGTAGAAAGATCAGAGAAATACAAAGAGTAAAAATCCATATATTCTTAAGACAAGTAACCATTCATGATAGAACCTTTAGGATGATTCTTGTTACAAATATAAGAATTTAATGTGTACATATTCCATTTATTTGGATACATCCAAAAAATAAATTGGTCCTCAGAGAAGTATTTCATTGGGAATATGGACAGTCAAATACAGCATGCATGTGAATAATTATGGAGGAAATATTTTCTCTAACTCACACAAAATTAATCGGCATCTACAAACATTTTTTCCAAGAAAGAGATGGACAACTTCTTAGAACAAATATCTATAAACAAATGCCAAAACGAAATAACATCCACCCTTACATTATTGGAAAAAAGTTGACGAATTTCTATTGGAATCAACTCATGCATAAGGATGTGATAATCATGAGTATTCAAATATTATAGATTCAACTTTCTTCTTTTGACTAGTTTAAATATGTTACATGAATATACATAATGAAATATAATAGTCTCATGTACTTTAAGAAATTTATTTTTTTTCTGTAGGTTTCATCACATAATAATCACATAGAACCTGCCATTTATTTTCACTGATATGTACAGAATGCAATTTTGGTCTGATGCCACGATCCACCAAGTCACTCTGAGATAGTACATCATCTTTTGTCTTTCCCTTATCATTTAGAAGAATCGAAAATATCATTTCACATTTATTTTTTTCAATGTGAATTATGACTATTAAATGACGTCAAAATTTGGTTGAAAAAAAAAGAAAATCAAAGAAAATTCATCTATTCTTCCAATTGTAACATGTTTCGGGGGAAAACAATCTTTTTCTTTCCAGATTCCATTTGACCTTTCCTGAATGAAAAACTGAAATCTTTCAATTAATTAAGAACATCAGTTCTAGACATACACTGAGGAGGATCATCAGTCTCTATGGAATTGTCAAATCTTCAACAATTATTTCTATATGGATGGACCATTTGAAAGAATCCTCTATGTCCCAAAAAACTAATACTAAAATGATGTTTCAGTCTTATAGATCATATATTCTTTATAAAAATAGGACATGATAGTTTTCCCTTTGTGCTCCATCCAGACATCATTGCATAATTAGGAAAATCATTGATCATCCACATAAGTGTAGCACACATTTGGAATATGTCTTTCGAACATGCATCGTATGTGTTCACACCCAAATCCCAAAGAAGTATCAAATATTTTATTAAAGGTTGCATGTATACATATATATCATTTCCAGGATCAAAAGGGCTAAATATGCATATTCTCATGAAACTGAACGGTTTTTTCATACACAATCATCTGGGAAGATTATAAATGTGTACAAAAACTAGCCATGTGATTTTTGACGTAAGCATCTGCTCAAAAGAATTAAAATCGTCATAGGAAAGACCCATCCTCACATTACGCACATCAGATGCAAATTAAAGTATCGAGCATCAAATCTCTACCACGAATATTTATCTGCAGGGAGAACCAACTTATCATTAGTCGTATTTCTCTCGGTATCATGACATCACATTTTTTTTGATATATCAACATAAATAAAATGATTATGGTTTCTGGGGGTTCTGAAAAGTGTCACATTACATTCTGTGGCACACAAGATGGTATTCCATTATCTTTTCTCCTCCATCGGGATGTGACACATTTTATACAATCACTTTGATCGGTAGCTCCACCCAGAATAAACTAAAATCTTTCGAGCAAGAATGAATTTTATTTTTTGAAAATACAAGTTCCTCAACTAACATCCATGCCATATAATGATTTGACAGAATATCTGCATCATTTGAAAGTATGTTCTTCAAGAAGATAAGAATGTAATCTAGGACAATTTTATAAATATGATACATATTTTTCAAATGAAACAATCAGATTAAAAATTCCATCTTTTTCATTTTACCACATTTTCGATATAATAGAGTCGTGGAAACATCATTAAATTTTTCAACCTAAAAAATCATCATTTTCATTAGATGCATCATGCTTACTCATATAAAAATCCTCAAGGTCAGAATCCTTTCTTTTTCATAATGATGAAGAAATGGAAACTGGTCATGTAACAAATTCTCTAATCAAGTCCACTCATTTGGATCATCAGGATTTTGAGATTTCATTTCCCCCCCATTGTGATATCACACAGAGTAGTTTTCATGAAAACAATATTTGGTTATGTGGTAGCTGACTTCATTATGGATAAACCAAGGTCTTAAAATAGAATTGTAACATGGACAGTGTATATTACCACTATCTGAAGCCTTTTGAAATGAAAAATCTAAAATTATCTCCAAATTATTTTGAAAATCGCTTGATATCCAATCAGCATCATACATAAAACTTTAATCCATTCTGTAAAAAAATTTATAAATCATTTCACCAAAAGAAATTCAATAAGAATGACGTTTCATCGAAAATATATTTACGTAAATGAGAATTTTTCACTTTATATGAAACCATAACTGACATACTACACTATATGAGAATTATAATATAAAAAACAACAAAATAATATATTTATAACAAAATATCATTGAATAACTATACATGAGTGTAAAATATCATGTACAATTGTCGAGGAGAATCATTCCGGAGTTGAGTAAATTTTAGATCAAAAAATTTATATGTTAGGAAATTATTTTTGTGATCACGTACACTGCCCAAGGGGGTGGGGGTGTCCAGGGGGTGGGGGGCTTTCCCATGGGGTGGGGGATGTCCTCAAGGATTGGGGTGTCTAGGTGGAAGGTTTTTCCACGGGGGTGGAGTGGCTCTCCACAGTGGGCAGGGCTGTCCAGGGGGGGAGGGGTGGGGCTATCCAGGGGGTGGGCGGGCTGTCCATGGGATGGGTGTGGGGTGTCGAGGGGGGTACGGGGTGTCCAGGGGGTGGGGGTGTCTCGGTGGATGGGGGTGTCCTGGGGGGGGGGGGGGTGTCTCGGGGGGTGGGCAGGATGTCCACGGGGTTGGGGGGATGTGTAGGGGTAGGGGTGTCCAAGGGGTGGGGGGATGTCCATGGGGGTGGTGAGGCTGTCTAGGTGGGTATGGGGTGTCCCGGGGGATGGGTAGGCTATCCACGATGGTGGAGGGGCTGTCTAGGGGGTAGGGGTTGTCCAGGGGGTGGGTGGGATGTCCAAGGGGGTGGGTGCTATCCAAGTGGGAAGGGGGTGTTTGGGGGGGGGGGGGTCCACGACCAGTGGGGGTGTGTCTACAGGGGGAGGGGGGTCCGGGGGGTGGGGCGATGTCCAGGGGGTGCAGTCTGTCCACTAGGGTGGAGAGGCTGTCCAAGGGGGTGGGGGTATCCGAGGGGATGGGGGGTGTCTGGGGGGTGCCCCGAGGGGGTGGGTAGGCTGTCCACAAGGGTAGGGGGCTGTCCTAGGGGTACCAGATGTCCACGGGGGTGGGGGGATATCCACTAGTGTGTGAATGAGAGATAAGATATTTAATTGGGGTTTCATTCGTGTTATGAAACAAATGATGGGTGTTAAGGATTAGAGGAGTATTTTTAAGTTAAAATCTAATTTGGTAGGATTGGTGACTTGATAACATGGTGGTATCAAGTTTTAATTGGGAAAATGTTGGGGCATTGGATTCTGGTGGAATGAATATAGGTTAGTGAATATCTATAAGTAGTTAATATGAATGATTTGATGTACAGTAATGAGTTTTTAAGGATTTTCATCATCATGGCATGTTGATTAAGGGTGTTTTCCTATATGAAGTTTTATGGATTCCTTGATATTTTTTCATCATAACATAAATTAATTTTAGGATGTCATTAGAAGGTGTAGTCTAGGTTGAATAAATATTCATTTAATATATGTATAGGTAGGCTTATGAATATGGGAGGTGAATATGGTAGTAGGTCACTGGTCTAAGTAGATATATATAGAGAATGACCTCATCTGGTCTCTGTAGGAAAGGATTCTAAAAGTCCCACACCACCTTCCAATGATATATTCCTTCTAGAAAATGTATTGTGGGAGACAGAAATCATCCTATATAGTTTTTGTTACTTTTAGATCATGTGATACCTTAATTATCAAGACAACTAGATAAGAACCAAAACCAAAGTGGCCTCAGACCTATCCAAATATCTTGAAGGTATGAATTAGCAGTTCTTATTGGATAACTGTGGAAGTAATGACTTCACACCTGCACAACCCCCCTCCCTACCTACTTCAGAAAACCCCCCCTTCACAACCCCCTCCCACATGCACACCCCACTCCCCACCTGCACACTGCACATCCCCCCCACTTGCACACCCCCACCTGCAGAACCCCCCCCCCCCACCTACACCCCCACTTTCAGAGCCCCCTACCCTTCCCCCACCTACACATGCCACCCCCACCCCCACATGAACACCCCCCACAGAATGACCAACAGACCCCCTACTACACACCCCCACCAGCACAACCCCCTTCACCCACTGCACACCCCCACCTACACACCCCTCGCCCCCACCCACTACACCCCCATCACCTTCACCCCCACTTGAACAACCCCTCCCCCACCCCCATCAGCATATCCCACCGCACTCCCACCTGTATAGTCCCCCAAGTCATCCCATAAGACTACCCCTTGACATCCCCCTCCCTCAACCCGCACACCCCCACTGGCACGACCCACTCCCACCTGCATATCCCCCCACCTCACCTCCACTTTCACACCCCCCCAATGTTAATTACTTCATATATTATAATTCATTATAAAAAATCATTTATATGATTAAATACATATCTAATAAGAATTTACAAGGATTATTCTTATAAATATATCCAAATGAGTGTTATAGTATGATGGCTTACATGTAAACCACGTTATTAACCTCAGGAATATGGTAAAAAAGTATTATTGGATCAAAGTAAACCAAAGAGATACAAACATAAAATTATAAATAATTATGATAAATTAAAATAATGTCAATAGAAACTACCATATCACTCCACAGAAAATGGAAAACCACCTACACCACTACCCTATCTGGCCACAATCCCTTTATATGGTTAACTAAATCTAAAAAGGAGTGGCTATAAATAGTTAAAATAAAGTTTATTCACACAATCATCACAGTTTAAGTGTAGAGAAAAACAGAAAACAAATAAAATTGAAATTATTGGGTATACCATATAGAACGGACCTCGGGTTTAGGCCAAATCAAAATATAAAACAAAAATAAATAGATGAAAAACATTAAACCCAAGGTACCACTTCCAGATTTGAAGTGTAGAAATTTTTTTTGATTGAATATAAATCTAGTAGAATAATATTCTGAGCAATAGAGCTCCACATTAGGCCTTGGATTTGGACCTGAAATCACACGGATGGGGGATTGGGTGTATTGAAAATTTAGGGGAAACATTCGAAATGGTTTTAAAAAAACCACTGGTAAAGCATTCCAAAAACTCACATATCCCAATTGTTTGATAAAACGGTTGGGAAAAATTAATCTAAAAATCACATATCCCAACGGTTTGTTAAAACCGTTGTGTAAAAGTCCTCTAAAACTAAAATATCTCAACGGTTTGATAAAACCTTTGGGTAAAACTCATCTAAAAATATGAATTCCTACGATTTATTGAAACTGTTGGGTAAAGAACTCTCGACATCCCTACTCCAATGGTTTATGAAAACCATTGGAAAATTTTTGATGATATAACCTCCATTTGTAGAAGTGAAAGTTGGGGGTATAACCATCCATTTTAGAGGAGTTCATTTCTATGGGATACAAAATGACTCTTTATATGAATGATTAGTTGTAGATATAACTATATTCCTTCTATTTTTATTATAATCTTTAAATAATATAGTAAAAGAATCCTTATTGGGGGAAATCATTTAATGGATTATGGATTTTTTCTGATCCTTGTAACTATTAAGAACTTATCACAATTTATATTTGTTGGATACTGAAGTTATGTTGGTATTTATATTTGAGAAGATCATAACCCTAAAAAGTTTT
Source organism: Viscum album (assembly GCA_963277665.1). NCBI lineage: Eukaryota > Viridiplantae > Streptophyta > Magnoliopsida > Santalales > Viscaceae > Viscum > Viscum album. Next base: position 547,704,240 of record OY728167.1, on the reverse strand, counting down.
ATAAAATAGGAAATGTTTCCATACAAAGTGAAGAATCATTGCTGTAAAATAAAAAGTGATCACTAATTCATCCCTTCCTCTATCAGTGGTCCTCTGTTGATAAAGGTAACTTTAATTAGTATCAGAGTATAAGTTCCCTCTAAAATAAAAAATAATATACTAAGGATGGATAATATAAATTCAGAGAACCCCATGGGTGTTCTAGTATTCGATGATAGAAACTATCATAGTAGGAAGAATATAATGTTATCTTATCTTCCATCACTTTTCCTCCATGTTGTAGATGTTGTAATAGTGGGATTTACACCATTTGATGATGTTTATAATATAGTTTTAGATAAGAGGAATCTGTAAGATGATGAAAAATCACAGAATTCCATTTTTACAGATCTTATATATAATATGGATATAAATATTACTGGGTTTCCAATGGATAAAAAATAAGGTATATGTTGAGAAGTAGTTATAATGAAAATGAAAATGTTACGTAAGGTAAATTAATATTTTTGAGGGGTAGTTTTGTCAATTGTAAGATAGATAACAAATATATAATTGAAAAATTATTTACAAAATTAAATTATATTTTTCAATATGATTAAAATTTTAAATGAGAAGTCAGAATATTCTACCATTATTAAGAAACTAATGAGAATCATTCCACATAGATTTGATGCCAAAGTAAGAGCTATAGGAGGTCGAGATGATTTATCACTTTATGAACCTCAAATAATTATTATGGAATATTTTAGGAGGAAATAATAGTATTTAATAACAATGATATGTAGTAAATAACTTTCAAATCCTAATAAATGGGAATCATATAGATAAATAATTTCTATAAGAATCAATTTATTCAAATGTATAGGAAAATAATGAGGACTTTAACAAAATCATAACTCTTCATTAAAAAGATATAAAAATGGAAATTGTAAAGGTTGTGATAAAATTTAATTTAAATGATAGAATTTTAATGATAAAAGACATGTTATAATATACTTTATTTAGAATAATTATAAAGAATATTATTTAGAAGAATAAGATATTATGTCTTAGAAAAATAATTGGAAGAAACATAAGAAAAAGTTTCATAGGATCAAGAAGAAAAATAAATTAATTTAAATAAGGATGGATGTTTCTTCGTACAAAAACAAAATTGATTGAAATGTAAACATCTTATCTCGTGTAAGAAGAGTAATCACTTCAAAAAATAGTTTTGATGATGTTGATGATAGAATATATTTTGAGTGTATTCTTAAAGAAAATTTGGAAGAATCACTTATGTAACTTATACAACCCAAGATGGAAATGAATAATTTGAAATAAAAATTTAAGGAGTTAACATTTGAGAATGTAAATAGAATAAAATATGATGAAAAAGACATATTGTGATTATATATTAGAAAATATATGTTGGTGAAATTGATATAAAATTTAAAATTTATAAATAAAAATCAACTGTATGGGAGAATCATAATAAGGTAAAGGAAACACAAGTTGAGGGATGTAATAAAAAATGGTTAAAGTTGGATAAATTTGATAAGATGTAAATTTTTCTGATAGAATGTTTTGATAGGATGGAAAGAATATATTCATGAAATAAAATCAATTTTTCTTACTATAACACGTGAATCAATAAATATTAAGTAATACATCATAATGTAGTTGAAATTATTGGTCAAAATTTTCATGCTGGTGAAAATAAATGTCCAAATAAGTAGGTTGATCCTCTTCTCGAACAATATCAATATACATATACTAAAATTAACAATAAATGGACAACATTTACTATTTTTTAAATATCATATTCCCCTAAGAATGAGTGGAATATGTACACAAAGTATATCCCTAAAAAAACTCTTGAAATTTTTATAAAAGGAAAATAAGAATAAAATTTGGATAAGTACTACTATAAGACTAAAAGTTAATGATTTAGAGGAAAGTAATAGTTTTGTTAAATTTTTGCTCACATGTTATATTTATTTTTGTACAATATTTCACTATTAGAAAGGTAGTATATATCAATGGGAAGATAGAATGAACAATGAAGATAAATCCTTCCAAGAAAATATGGTAAGTTGAAAAATTATGTTCAGTCGATGAAGACTTTTGTTTCCTGAATAATATCGTTTGATAAATTTAATACAGTTTAGATGAGTATGAAATTTTACCAATAAAAGAATGTGTTCATAGATATTTGGATTGATCAAATGGATATGGATATAAATTTAGAGGAAACAGAAAATCATTCTAGATAAAATAGAAGAAATAGGTTATAAAAAATATGGAAAATGTTGATTATAAGTTATCAATAGATATAAAGGTAATGATTCAGATGAAATTCATGTGTTGGGAACATGATGGGAATTTTATAAAAATAACGTATGCCTATATTAACATCATATGAATTAATCATGAAAATGATGTTATAATCTAAAGGTAATAATGATTTTACAAAATCTGAGGAGAAGATGATTATAACGACCAAATCCTTTCATACATAGATACTACATATTTCTAGATGAAAGTTAATTTCCTTATACCATACATGCCTGAGGATCCTAAAGGTATTGTTCATTTGTAAACTAGAAATCATAAACAACCGGTTTATTAAATATCTACAATGTCTCCCAATTTATTCTGTATAATTATATCTCTTTCATTATATCACACTTAACACCGTTCTTCATATCATGTGGAAAGGAAACATAAGAGAAGTGTGAGATCAGATGATTAGTAAAGGTAAAATTGGTTGGTATAAAATTATTATCTTATGAAATCATAAGATAAGAATACTTGTTATGTGATCATGGTCATAACAAACAATGTTCATATCGATCCTATCGTGGATCATAAACATGTGTTATGGAATACAATATTAACATGTTACATAAGAGTGAAACATGATATTAACTCAATATTGAACCATATATTCAATTAATTAATGTTTTTGCATCATAATATGTTTATAAAACAATTTCATATTTCATGGTTAACTACTAATACTCTCGGATCATGCCTTGTCACTTGTTTCCCATAACAGATCAAGCACATATACTTGTTTCCCATCATAGGTCAAGCACATAGACTTGTTTCCAATAACAATATCATGAGATATAATTCATTACCAAATTAATTGTAGGTATATATAATTCCCACGTATCACTTAATGAAAAATATACATATTTTTCCAATATTACCATAAAACATGCATCACATTATAACTAATGTATGTAAATGAGTTTCATAAACACATAATCATAACATAACTCATGGAAAAATAGGTTTCATAAGTATTAGTACATCATAATCATAAAACATTCATAGTAATTATAAGAATGGAATATTTGGGTACTATCCCCATAAAATAACAAGTTAAATAAAACAATTTCATCTTAGATAGAATCATATTTTTTTAATGATCACTTAAAATAAATCATGTAGAAAATTTACTTTCCTTAAAACATTTTTTATGTCCAGTGAAATTATCGAGGAAAATGTTTTCATTGAAAATAAAATTGTAATATATTAAAGTAATATTTAATACATTAAGGTGTCTTGAAATTAGAAAAATATATCGATGTTGTATATGTTAAAAAAATAATTCCTTATGTTGATTTCCCTCAAAAGTCACCAAGTACCTTATTTGGAAACTGAAAAAAATGATTCATTTAAATCCATTTAGTAAAACGTTTTACATAGGTAAAAATAAAATAAAATATTATGATATTAATTGTATATAACTTTTAGAATTTTTTTTATAAAACATTGACACCCAAGATAAATATTCCCCAATAGATATTTAAAATGAAACATTACCAAACATTACTAATATTGTAAAACAAGACCGTAAAAATTTATAATCAGTAGAATTTTATGAAACATGAAAAAAGAAGAATATATATATATATTAAAATAATATTATATGATGAATAATAATCATAAAATACATTCATGGGTATTATATGACCACAAAGATCAAATTAGTAGCGTATAATGCAAGTGTCCTAATGAAATAAAAGCTTAACAAAAATCCCTTACCTCTTGTATCACCTTTACCTATTTGCATTGAAACCTCCAGTATAATAAATATGTATTTGTAGTTAATTTATTACATAACCATATATCAATAATATCATGTTTTATATGTATATGACATCGTAAAATCTGTTTATTAATAATTACAATAATTATTCTAGGGGATGTATGATTTATTTCCATGTATGTTTTGGTTTGACAGTCCCAGTCCCTATACTTTTTTCATTACCAAATCATGTCAATAATTCTTATTACTTTATATATGACATATATATTCATTAAATGCAACCTCATTACTTCCCATTTGAAATATATTTGAACAAGCAATCACATCCCATCATGGAGATGGTAAGCCATAGGATTGCATGAGTGACATTATCATTTTCAAAAATATTAGGTTGTAAAATTGTAGATATGATATTATAATTATATAATTATAATTATGTTATAAATATAATTTATAAAATTTAAACCCATAATAATTACAACTAATAAAAGATATTGATTAAAAGTGAATTGTATCACAACACGAAGATGGTATGTCGTACGTACGCTAAAGTGATAATTTCATTTCTTGAATGATGGGAAAGGGAAAGTATAATGGTGTGTTCAAAATCATAATAATATTTAATAATATTTATTATTACGAAGTTATTATTTCATGATATATATCATAGATTTATTGGAGGTACAGAATAGTAGAAAAACAGAGTGATAAGTTAGAGCGATTACCTCTTCTTCAAAATGACCCCTTTAGATCTCCAATAAAGGACTCTAGAGTTGATGCTTTGGGAGGAACATAACATCTAAAATATGGATATTTATGTTGAGAAGTTAATTTTTCAATGTATGGAAGATATATAAGACTCAATTTTTGTGAAATTCAATGAGGGAGGAGGATTCATTTTATAATGGAGGTGAGGGGATGTTTTGGGATTTCCCAACACATTAAATTATAATAAATTAAATATCAATAAAAATACATCGAAATGAAAATTTATTCAAAGATAATTTATTTTAGGGTGGTAATAAAAAACGATTTTATATATGTTTTTTTGTACCTTTAATCATATCATTTTTATTGACTCTTATTTAAAAAATTTTAATTTTAACTATACTGAAAACATTTTCAATATGAATACATAGTGATTTCTACCTCTAAGGTGTCAATTGAAACATAAATGGTATATTTATAAAATTTTAGACCATAATTTATCCAATTTGTCCTTATTTGGTATTTTTTATGATAATTAATTAATTTAATAATTTAATATTTTCAAACGATATCAGTAGTGTTAATTTCAAAATTGGACACTACATTGACTTTGTTAAAATAAATAATTTAAGATAAATTTGAACCAATTAATTTTATACAACACTAATATGAAATAATCAGTTATAAAATTCACGGATCTCCTTAATTTCGTAAAATAATATTTCTTTTAACATGTATAATATCACATTATTTATTGTTTAATTAATTAAACAATTACTGCATCATTATTTTCTATTTACTTATAATAATAATTTACACATTAAATATTAAAACAATAATTAAATTATGTAGATAATAATTTATGTTTCGTAAGAATATATATAGTTGAGCATAGAATCTATTTATCCTTAAATTAATAGTATTATACTTATTAATAGTAAGAGTGTGAAATTTTGTCACTCTCTTTGACTTTAATGATATTCTAAGACATTTTCAAGGAAAATTGTTCATTAAATTAGTAAATATAAAAAATTATTTGTTATGGATTGTTTTAAAATCACCTAATAACACCTTTTTCTTGTTTTATGGTATTTATAACATTATTTTTACCCGAACTTTCTGGATTTACCCTTAACTGTGGCTATAAAATTTAAAAACATTACTATTCAAATTGTCCAAAATTAAAAGGGAACTATTGAATAAATATTTATATTATAATTAAAAACATAAAATAAATTTTTTCAAAATTCCCAAAACAAAAATGTATAAATTTAATTTAAAGATAATCCACTAGACAAGGTGAGAAAATGACATTTTAATGAGAAAATGATTAGAAGATTGGATTGTTTTTATAAATCAATTCAATGTGAAATTAATTTTAGTTAACTATTTAGAATTAAATGAAATATAATATATATAAATATACTTAAAAAAAATTAGGTTACACTATAAAATATTCATAAGAAAATCTATTTTCATTCAAAAATAACTATTTTCAGTATTTATCAAAACATGAAACTTATTAGAAAATACATAAAATGAAACCAAAGAAAATTTTGATAACAAATTTTGAAATAATAAGGTTATTTTATAAAATTTAATTTATTATTTTGGAAAAAATTATATTTAAAACATGAATTCCATGAAAAGTTGGAAAAACATTATTTTTAGAAAAAATGCACTTTTAAACCTTAAAGTGGATTTATTTTTAAATCATGTATAAAAAATAAATTAGCTAAATATTAAACATTATACTGAATAAATATATCTATATTTCATTAATATAATGCAAAAATATTGATTTGTTAATTATATTTTTATAAAACACACTCTTGTGCATTTAAATAGTTTTTTTGAAAATTATTTCCTTTTAATTTCTGTAGGGTTTTACACATGCAAACTATACTTTCATAATATAGTTATTAACTTTCATATCCACCATTCGAACATCTAGGTTATAATATCCATGTTTATATAATTTAAACAATAAAACTACGGTTTTTAGAAACTTATTGTGGCATGTAACACAAGTGAAATACGGTCTAGCGTATAACAAAAGACATCAATGAATTTAAATTTATTCAAAAAAAGTTTATAAAAACATGTGGTATTAAATTATACACCCCTTAAAATAAATTTTCCATAAAAATTGAACACCTATATGAAAAAATATTAGGATAACCTTCCTCATCCCATCCCCATTTTTTCATGTAGCTTTCTCAAATTGGTTTTTTCAAAAACAAATTAACCATATGAGTGATCATGTTTTTTTTAGAAATTTATTTGTATGATGCAAAATATATTTCCATTGTTAATTATAATAATTTTATTGTTCCAGTGGTACTACCTATTAGTTTAGTACATTTAAGGTATCATGTATCTAATTACTCAATAGATTAACATGGAGAACATAACGAACTTGAGTGAGATTCAATGGAAGAGACAATCGACAAGCTATCATACTGATACGATAAATAATTTCAAAAAGACCGATATACATAGGGATTAACATTCCATTCTGTCTAAATATCATTAATCTCTTCCTTGGAGACATTCATAGAAATAACATGTCACCTAATTCAATATATAGATATTTCCAATGATTTTCACTATAACATGTTTGTAGATTTTGAGATGATTTTATGTGTTATTAAATGGATGTAAACTTTTCAAGCATTTCCTTAGAAATATAAGGTCAAAATAGCTTTCATTCCTCACCATTATTCAAGAAAATCGGAGTTCATCACTTCTTACCATATAGGGATTCAAAAGGAAATATCTAAATAAACGAGTGGGAAATGTTATTATAGAATCATTATACCAAAGGAAGGTGTTAATCCCAACCACATTTGAAATTCATAGAGAAATATCTTAACATATATTATAGATATTGAATTTTCCTCTATTACTGAAAATATTTCCGAGGATAATATGTAGTGATAAAAAATAACTCTATATCTATAACATGTTAAATTATTCCCCAAAACATCAAGGTAAACCTCAGATCTTGATCAAATACATTATAAAGAGGTACTCCATGAAACCTTACAAACTAGATAAGATATAGCCTGGAAATATTATCAAGAGAGAAGCCATATCAAATAGCAATGATGTGTTGGGAATTTTTATGGAAACCAATTGTATCCCATATATAATTACGGACATTCGATTTTTTTGTATGTCTGATGACAAAATTCAAGGTGATGTTTTCCCATTTCCATTTAGGTATGGTTAATGGTTGTAACAACCCTCCATATTTATGTCTCTTATCCTTAACATTTGGACAAAGTAAGCACCATGAAAAATATTTTTCAATATCCCTCTTTATTCCACCCCACCAGAAATATTCTCTCATGTATTTATACATCTGTTTACTTCTAGGATGAATAAATAATGATGAACACTGAGCCTCACAAAACACTTTCTAATTAAAATATGGTATAGGAGTTAAACATAAAAGGTTCATAATAATTATTATTCCATCATAATCACTGTTTAAATTAGGAACATTTTCACCTTATTTTCTGATCCACATATTATTTCTATGACACTTTAATATTTATTTTGATGGATGGTTTCATATTCATTTGGGAATGTCATGATTTCTCCCATTCCATGATGATTTCTAGATCCATCTTTTCGAAATTTACAAATATTGATTCTTTTATGATCCTTATCATATATAAGCTATCATAGTCCATTTGACTAAAAGTATTTTCATCCCAGTTCACTTTCCCTGGGTGGTAGTGTATTAAGAAATCATAATCATTAATCAGTTCCACCCATCTTCTTTGGTCCATATTCATGTACTTCTATGTTAATATATACATTATGATTTTGTGACCAATATATATATCCCAACATTCCACTTAAAGATAATATCTATGTATCTTTAATACCAAGATTACAACAACTAACTCCAAATCATGAGTTGGGTATTTCTTCTCATGAACCTTCAGTTATCTTGAGGATAAATAAATAACCATTTCATTTTATTAAGTACACATAGTAATCCCTTTATCGATTCATCACTATAAATTGAATACCCTACTCCACAATAAGGTATTGTATGAACATGGGAACTGATAAATCTTGTCTTTAGTTCCATAAAATTTTCTTCACATTCATTCATACAGAAAAACATAGAACCCTTCTGAGTTAACGTGGTTAGTGGATTGGAAAATCAAGAAAATTATTCAATGTGACCTAATAATATTAGACAAAGTGAAAAAAATATGGATTTTAGTTACCGTGGTTTGTTCGAGATATTTCTAAACAACTTTTGTCTTTGATGGATCTACTGATATACACTCACATGAGATTATATGTCCCAAAAAAGGAATCATTATGAAGACAAAATTCGCACTTGGTAAATTTTTCATAAAGCTTCTCTTTTATCATAGTCAGCGACACGAACCTCAAGGGATCTTAATGTTATTTCTTTATTATCAAATATATAAGAATAAAATCTGCAAAAAATTCAAAAAAAAATGATTGAGATAGTATTTAATTATTATATCCATAATTCGCATGAAGATAGCATGTGCATTAGTAAGACGAAAAAGTATAACAATAAATCATAATGTCCATACACTGTTCAGAATTCCATCTTGGATATACCCTCCTTATTAATAATAATCAGAATGAAGGCAATTTTTAGAAATGTAATGAGCTCTGCAAAGTTGATCGAATAAATCCTTGATACTAAGAAGAGAATAATTTTTCTAGAGTGTAGTTTTTTATCCTCTTTATAATTAATTCAAATACAAATTGACCATATTTATTCTTAATAAATAGAACAATTTCACCCCAAGTTTATTTAATAGGTAATATAAATCCCTTATCAATATTCTCCATGAATTTCTTCTTTAATTTCTGAAACCTGATTGGAGCGATTATCTAAGGAGTCTTCGAAATAGGCATATGACAGGGTTTGATTTCTATCGACAAATCAACAATATGATTTTTTGGAAGACAAGGAATCTCCTCTAGATAGACATCCCCAAACTCTCATAAAATATGTGTATAGCTAATTTTCAGTTTCTACCTATCAAGAATATATATGTAACATTCATTTATTAGAATTAAGACCAACAATATGGAAGAAATTTACATTGGATGTTCATATTCATCCTTATATTGATAATTTATTATAGGTTCATTGAGAACGTTGAATGTAACATTGATTCCTTGATAATTAATATAATCTCCATATAGATATTGCCAATCCCTTCCCATAATCACATCAAATTATATATAGTGAGAATCATGAGACTCGTATGTAGTAAATTTCTACAAACATCAATTAGAGAAGAACTATACCCATGAGATTAGAATGATTATAAAAAACTTCAATCGGATAAGAACTATCCATTCATCAATATGGGTTTTTAGAATGATGTGGTGAAAGTTACACGAATCCATTGTGGGATATTTCCTTATATCTTTGATCATTTGCAGATTTTGTCATTGAGAAGAAAAAACCATTGGATTCATGAAATTATTGAAATAATTTTCAAAATCCATTCATATATAACATTTGATCATGGGTGGTGTATCATTTTGTGTCTTCTTCTCCATCATTTCATTATCTAGTATGTTTATTCCCAATTGACATTCATTTTCTTTATGAACTACCTTTACACATTTAAAGCACCTCCCAGTTCCATTTAAACATATCCCAAGATGTTTTTTCCCACATTTCTATATTGTAGATGGTAGTAATTTCATTCCTCCATGTGATTTGATAGAGTTACCATGAGACTCAATATTTCTTCTATTATTTAAACTATGAGATTTGTCGGAATCTCCTATTTCTGTTTACTTCTTAATGGGACATCAAAAAAATTTTAAAATAGCTAAAGACGTCTCATAAGGATAATTCACTTGAGATATATGGTATTAATCCACTTAATAATCACTAAATCTTACATTCAAGTGGGATAATAATACAATAATCATACCTCACAAGTCTTGTAAAATTTTCCTCACATGTACCAACAGATTCATCATCCTTTCAGTTTGTCTAAAGGAACACCTTCAATATCTTCACACAAATAATAAAAAAATGTACTTATTGAAATATAATTTTTTAAACTCATCCCACTCAATATATTAAATTTCTTTCTCCTTCATCATATTCTTAAAATGATTCCAATATTGATCTTATTCACCTTCGAAATGATGAACTGCTAGGAAAATTTTTTCATGTCCCCGGAACTGATGAATAGAATTTTTTTTTATCAATGTTATTGATCCTTCTCTCAAGAAATCCTAGGACAAAATACCCACTAAAATAAGGAATATTTTACCTCATAAAATATTCAATAGTATGTTGTTCACTTCATTGATCATTTGGAAAATTAGTTTCATTCATAGCCAGAGAAAGATTCAATAGCATGGAATTAAGGTTCTACATTCTAGATCCCATGACATTTGGTTGCTCAGGTGGATAGTCAATTAATTTTCAATCACATTTGGAACAAACTTGATTCCTCAGGGTTCCTTCCAATGAGTAAATACAAAAAGAATATTGTGATAAATAAAAATCACAGTTAGGAATCGAGAAAAATAATTCTAAAAATATATTAAATAATTAAACCAACTATGAAACCTTATGTTTAATCTAGGTCATTCATAATAATTAACGAAACTATAAATTTTATCATATACATCAACATATCCTTTGGGTTTTTAGTATGGTTTTATCACCCTAATATATAATTGATAAATAATCCCTTACTCTAATACCTTCTATAATGGCCCAAACATTTCATACAAATATATTACATATTTTAAGATGAATACTCATTTCATTATAAAAATAAATTCATGAGGATCATAAATGTATAGTTCCTTTGTTAACTTGTAATCATAAAAAACTTTTTCATAAACTATCTACATCATCTGCAATATAATTCTACATAACTAGATCCATTTTATCATATCAACCTTAACACCTATATTCATATCTATTGTAAAGGAACCAAAATAGAAAGGTTAGATCAGATGCTCAATAAGGTTAAAAATTGAAGAGATCAAATTATTTTCTTATTACTGAATATGATAAGAAATATGTGAATCCGATCATGATCAAAAAAATGTTTTTATCCTTCCTATCAGGGATCATAAACACAATTTATGGTGTAAGAGATTAACATGAAACATAAGAAAGAAGATTCATAATAAACTATTATTGAATGACATTTTCAATTCATTAATGTGTGAGTTGTCATCATAAGTTTATAAAACAATTTCAAATGCCATGGTTAACTACCAATAATATTTGATCATGAATTATCACTTGTTTCCCTTAACAGATCAAGCACATAAACCTGTTTCCCAGTGTAGATAAAGCACATTGACTTGTTTCCCTTAACTATATAATGAGATATAATTCATTACACAGTTAAATAGAGAAAGATATAGTTCCAATCCATAACAAATTGAAAACTCTAGATATTTATTTTATATAACCATAAAACATTCATCACGTTGGAATCCATGTAAATAAATTAGTTTCTAATAAACATCATCATAATAGAAGTTATGGAAACGAAATAGGTTTTATAAGTTTCATTCCTACTTAAAAATAATCCATTCATATAAATAATAAATTTGATAACCTTTTTTAATATCCCTAGTATATAATAATTAACATAAAATAATTTCATCTTAGATGAAAATTTATTTTCCTGAAAGATCACATGAAATAATTGTTGAGGAAAATATCATTTCCTTTATGAAATCATTTTTAAGCGAAAAACTATTTTAGAGGGACATAATTTTCTTTGAAAAAACCTTATAATATGGAAATGTAAAATAAATTTATGAAGGAATCATTAAATTGGAATAATATTTTCATTTCATATCAGTGAAAAAAACATTCCATTTTTACTTTTTCCTTAAAAGTCACAAATTACCATGTTTGGAAAAAACAAAAAATAATCCTTTCAAACCATTTAGTAAAAATTAAAAACCAGGTAAAAATAAATTAAAATAATTATCTAAGATTATAAAAACCTTTTTTAAAACATATTTACAAAACATGAACATGAATGACTAATATTACCCAAAGGAAATTTAAAATGAAATAATCTAGAATATTAATGAGATTTCCAAATAAAACCGTCAATTTTTTTGTATAATTGTATGAACCATGATAGAAAGGAAAATATATGTATAAAAAAATAAAAAAATATACATAAAAATATTCTTAAAATACATTCATGGGTATAATATACACCATACATAATAAATGAGTAGAGTATAATGTATGTGTTCCACCGAAAAAAAGTGATACAATAATCCCTTACCTCAAGTCTCACCTTTAATTATTCAGGTTAAAACATCCTATATAATAAAAATTATTTATTATAAATTAATTCCATATAAATATATTAATTATACCATGTATTATTTTTTATATCATTTTATCATTTATTTATTAAAATTTAAAATCACTCTTCTAGGTGATATATGCTTCATTTTCGAAGTACGTTCTGGTTCTATAGTCCCGATATTTAAACATTAATCATTGTCCAATCATTTCTACAGTCATTATAATTTTATATCCATCATATATATATTAATTCAGTTCATCATTATTAACACCCATGAGAATGTCATTTAAAAAATGAATCACATCACATCATGGATATGGTAATCCATTTACATTCACACAAGTATTGTTATCATTACCCAAAATATTAGGTGGTAAAAATGAAGATATGATATTAATGTTTTATAATTATAATTATTAAATATTAATAATTTATAAATATTATTCCTACCATAATTCCCACTAATAAAATATGGCGATGAGAAATTAATTTCATCGCTCTGTGGAAACGATAATCCATACGTACACATGAGGGATATATTAACTTCTTATTTGATGGGAAAGGGGAAGTAGAATGGTGTGATCATAATAATTATAAAATTTCAGAGTGTTGAGTGTTGTGAAATTAATATTTTATGATATATATAAATGATTTATAGGATGTTTATATGAGTAAAAAAAGAGAGTGATCGATTATATGAATTATCACTTCTTCTAACGGCTCCTTCAGATCTCCTATAAAAGATAATAGAGTTAGTCCTTTGGGAAGAAAAGTGTAATGTCCTGGTTCTGGGTGCCGCCCAATGGTGCCTCATAACCAGTTAGTCACATGGCCTCATACACATTTCCACAAATTCTAATGGCTGACGACGAGAACCAAGGGACATGGGTGTCATTGCGGGGAAACTATGCTCTCGTTGGCAGAGTAACGCAGCAGAATGGAAATCAGATAACAATAACCGAAGCAGTAATACCATGGAATAAGAAAATCGTGTAATACTGAAAGTAAATATACAACTAAAACATATATATAAATCATAATTCATGTCACATGTATATAGGAATGCCTCCAAACTTTTCAAAATGCTGGAATACAATACTAAACCAATGTACAAAGGGAAACGGGTAAAAAAATCCAGAAGCATTGCAAGCCTCAACTTGGTCCTTTGTTCTGAAACTCCACTTCAGCCACGTAACTGAATTAGATGGATGGTTTCCCTTATCTATAAAAGTAACAATATAATATGTTTGGTCTCAAAAGCATGAACCAAATAGGATGTGAGAAGAATCCCAGTGTAAACAAAAAAAAATATCTGTGACTAACTGTCAGTCAATATATATGGCCGACAATATGAAAAATAAAGTAACAAACATGGAAGTAATCAAATGTAAACAATATTACAGTTTTAGCTATAATAAATTACATTTATTAAATAAAAAGGAAACCAGTCAATCACCTAAAACACTCTGGGATGTACTCACGGTCTAACCCCTCTCTTTTTGCATAAAGAAATACACTACGAGGAAGCACTCACCATCAATTCCCCTTGTGGTATATTATCGGTATCTGAAGACACATTGGGGAATCATGTAGAGACCCGAAGCCTGACGTACATAGACTTTACTTTACTTTTTCGGAATAATTATTACATAACAAAAACACACACACAGGGATCGTAATAGTTTAGTGTCTTTGGAAACTCGGAATATAATCTTCTAATCCTAGTGAAATATCTTCAACATCTCCCATAAAGATCTTCCTTTTTTTTATACCTAAAACCTTTCTTTATATCCTGGGGAAAAGTAAACATAAAAGGGTGAGCTCAAATGCTCAGTAAGGGTAAACAAAATAATTGTCATTCACATCATATACATATCAACATAACTTTTGGAAATCGTAACTAGCAAAAGAAATCATAATTTCATAACATGGGATAAATCATAGTAGTGAAAGGTAAACCCCAATAATAATAACATAAAACATTAAACTTTGTGGCATACACACATAATCGTAAAGAATCATTTCTTGTTAGTCAAGACTCATTTCCAAGACTATCTTAGTGGACAAAGTCCCTTTCTGAACCGAGTCACCATCGTTTCAGTCCTGTTTCACTGAACCGGTATAACCTACCATTCTAGCCATGTCTCTCTCATGAGATATAAAATCTTTACCCAATGCATTGGAGGTAGATATAGGTCCCACCCATCTCATAATGAATCCTTTATTATGTGTGCCACATAATCATAAATCATACATCATCGCATAACACATGTAACGAAAATGGGATTCTTGAAACATCATGACATCATAAAACAAATCATATAAGGTAAATTACTTCATAAAAATAATTCCCTCACAACATAATCAAATCAATGTAATAATAGGGATAAAAACAGAACCCTGTATTATCTTAGATGGAAAATAATTTTGATAAAACATTTGAACTCCATTCTTGAGGAAAATATCCTTTCTACTTCAAAAACACTTTTCTTTACTTAACATGTCATACAATTATAAACTAAAAGAAGATGATTAAAAATAAACATGAAAACTTATAAAGGAAGATTCTTGGAAATAATGTTTTAAAAATCCATTCTTTCCGTATAAGTTAAAAAAACATTCTTCTCGTACTTTTGATGGATAAGTCAAAAAGTACCTCGTACGAAAAACGACAAAAGATTCCTTTCATATATTTTACTAAAAACTCACCGCAGGGTAAAATTGGATTTAAACAATTGTACGTGGAAGGAAATAATAGTACATATTGAGGAAACATGGATGTGGATGATAAAATACACCCTAGTAAATTCCAAATTATAAACAATCTCGGATAAAAATGAGTTTGTGATATTTCCCTTACCTTAGGTCCGATATGCTTCCTAAGTGTCTGAACCTCCTGTATAATGATTTAAATAATGTCATTGACTTATTCCAGAATCATACTCATTGTTATGATATCATATATGGTTCACTTATGACTTTATATTACCCGTTTTTTGTAAATTCTATGTTAAAGAGCATTTTGGGTAAAATTGTTTCATTTGTCATCCGTGGTTTGACTTGTAATTTTTCATATGATTTCATAGATCATAATTACTTAATTAAATAATATAAAACATGATTTATATATAATATATATTCAGAATATACATATATATAATAAATTAGTAAATGGAAAGAAATACACCGTTCATGGAGACGGTAGGCCGTACGTACGCATGAACGCTGTTTTCGTTTCCTTATTGAGTTGAATGGAATTAAGTAGATGACATACATATATACACACATAAATCCAGTAGCTTTATAATTTCATATATTTCATTTTTATTTCTTATATATACTTTATAATCATTCTTAAATGGTTAACATGGATAATGAATCTCATCGCGTCGTGGAGACGGTAGTCCGTACGTACGCACGAGCGATGATATCATTTCCATAATTATTGAATTGAATTGGAGTAGATAATACAATATATCAGAATAATTATGATGTTATAATAACTATGTATAGTTATTATTTACACCATAATACCCATCCATGTAAGGTGTTGGTGGAAAAACAGATTACACCACAGCGTGGAGACGGTATTCCGTACGTACACACGCGCGGTGATTTCGTTTTCCGTAGGATGGATAGATGATGAAATAGGGTTGTTTAATACATATAATAACATATCAGTATATGAGTGATACTGATGTTATTACTTCATAATGACACAACCTAAGATGAAGAAGTGGAAGAAGAAATAAAGATGAAAGAATCGGTAACGGACATTACCTCTTCTTTGAAGTGCTTCTTTGAGAACTGCTTTTAGGGCACTAAAATGGGTCTTTGAAGAAGACCAGAACCTCTAGGATGTTTCTATGGAAGTTTAGAGAAGAAATTGTCAGGTGTTGGCCGAGCTTGAATGCTCAATGTGGTGTGAGGAAGAGAGGGAGGGGGTTCCCTTTTACATGGGAGGAGAGGGGCAGCTTTGGAATAACTAAAAATATTATTTTATTATAAAGTCGAGTTCGGTTTTAAATAGCTCCAAGTTGATATATTTCGAAGCTAAGGTGGGGATGGGTCGAAATACTCTAATACAATATAATTTAGACAAGTTTAGGTTTCTATTTTAACCTTATCATTTAGATTTAACATTAAGTTAAATAATTTTACTTTTACCACGTCTTCTTGTGTTCTTATACTATATGGTTAATAAACATACTATAAGTAGCCAAACGAACTCAAAGTTGTTTATTATTAATATATATAACCGTATCTAAGTCATTTGTCCGATCCTTAGATTTTTAGGAATAAAATAACAATTACCAATATAATATTTGTTTTAAAAACTGTTTTATGTCATTTTTGACACTATTTAGTAATTGATTTTTGTGAAAATCATAAAAGAATTATTAATTCGAACCAAGTTAATTAAATCATTAATAACATGTCATATTAACCTAGAAAATTAGTGTGATTCATAAAGAGTCTCAAATTTCATTTATTTTGGTGTTTATAACATCAATTATATCAATATTTCATTAATAAGAGAATTACCGCATCATCATTGTGTCATAAATAAATTAAATTATTTAATGTCTAAAAATTACAAATAAAATACCATTATGTAGGAAATCTTTTTATATTTCTAATTAATATTTATAGTCGAATTTATCTTATATATAACTCCATATTAAAAATGTCTTAGTAAATAAACTTTGATTTTAACTCTTTTAACCCTTCTTTAAATAAATTAATAATAAATGTCCTAATCTAATCCAAGTGGGCCTAAATGCTCATATTTTATTCCTAAATTGTTTTTGGTCGAATTACACTTATCCAATAGAATTTGGACATGTGTTAGGGTAATAATAATATCATTTTTACCCTTAATTACCCTATTTACTTTTAACCGTGGTAAAAAAAAGTAAAAAGTTACTATTCACCAAAAAAAAATTAATCTCATTGAACCACATTTTACTTACTGGAATCAACTGTGTGTCTCGGATTTTTTGAAATTCCACTCACAGAAGCGGTAAAATTATGTTTTATGAACAATTCGGTTTTTTAACTACCACTTAGTGGTTTCACTATTCATCGAAAATTGAAAGTTTTCAGAAAAATACCAAAAATTAGGCCTAAGCTATATTTGATATTATGAACTCAAAAATGATTTCTATTTTACCAAATTCAAAACATATCAGTTGAATTAATTAATTTAAAAATTAATTCCCGTCGTCAAAACAAAAGGCGTGTTTTTAAGAGGTAATAACTATCAAAAGATTGACACTTGTTTATAGCTGGTTTAAATGTGAAATTACATCCAATGAACACCATTGTATTAAATTGTAAAAATATATTCTAAATATACTTTAAAACCACTAAAATTAATAATTTATCACTATTAATTATTTCGATTGAAAAAGTTGTTTTTAATTAAAATTTAGTAATTTCCACTATTCATCAAAATATGAAAGTTATCCGAAAATTACCAAAATTTCACCCTAAGCTAATTTCGATATTCTGAATCCAAAAATGAAGTTAATTTTGAAAAATAAAATTTACAAAATTTCAAAAAGTGGTTATTACTATTCATAATGGCTTGTTTTAATAATATTTTAATACCATATCGTTGTTTAGTGAAACTCGGTATTGCGTACTACACACGCTATCAAGGAAGGTCGTGATTGCATGTAATGAAAGGCAAGTCAAGGATGCGTGTTGTGCAAGCTCCTTTTGGTGTAGCGTACAACACAAGACATTAATGAAATTAAAAAGAATATTTTTCATAAAATCTCGGGGTGTTACATTCTACCCCCCTTAAAATGAATTTCGCCCTCGAAATTCGTCGGGGTTATAAATGGTTTACTACTTGAAAGTTTCTTTAATAGAAACCCACATCGTAAAAATGAATACCAAAACAAATCTTTAAAAACAAAAGTATGAAACGTAACGATTACCGAAATAAACTAATCACTGGGTTTCCACAGAGGTGAAAATATGGATATGGAAGAAAAATCTAACCATCATGTTCTGAGGGAGAGTGGTAGAGAACATGGCTATGGAAAATCCAATGATCACACATCCATAAATTTGTGATGATCTAAGGTACCATATGATTAATCAGATATAAGAGCACTTGGACAACATTTTTGGTTTTCAAGATCGTTTCCCTAAAGTTGATGAATTTGAATTAGAATAAATAATTACTTTATTTTGGTACAATATCACTGTTGTTCGTGCCTTGAAAAATTTCTATTTCATCTCTTAAATAAATGAAGTTGAATTTGTTATTCGTGAAGTGTTAGCAGATCATGTGATAGAATGACGGGTCATTCCATCTATCTCAAACAAAAGGTTAGAAAAAGTTATTAAATATACATAAGTCATTCTATAGTGAGATTAATCATATCTGGTTCCTAAAATGGACTTATAATTCATATATCATACTGTTTAATATAATAAAACTAGTTTCTACTAAACAGGTACTTCTTGTAGGCCAGTGGTAGGCGATAAAGGCCAGTCGCACATCGGTTGCGGGTTCGACTCCCACAGCCTTGTCCGACGCGATGGGCTGTCGCCCGTCCTACAGGTTGTCCTTTTTCTAAAGCTATATTACTATAACATCCCATCAATAATATCGAAAAACATTTTATCCTAACTTATGTCCAACATAATCCATTCTAATCTTTAGGCTTATCTAAAATACTTCGGTCCAAGCTCATAGTATAAAGAAAATGATTACTTGAAATGTCACAGAACAATCACGTGAATGCCATCATTTATCCCCCATATATCATAAGATATATCTTGTTGGTCAAATTAAAAACATGTGAATACCTTAATCATGTATTCTCTTGAAGAATGAATACCCATTGAACCTTAGTGAAAACATGAATGCTGACAAAAGTTAACTCTTTCCACATACCAAAATCCAAAAATTCTATATACTCAAACCATGATATCACTTAGTCCTTATATCAATCATGAGCTCATGAATACTGTCAAATATTTCATTTTCTCGTTTTCCCTTCATTATGCACATATCATTCTTTTTCCAAAAATATCTCAATCACTTTCCATGGTTACTGGTACCATAAAATTATTGAAAACCACAATAGACCAATACATAAATATTCCAATACTCCATGATACAACATTATTTTGGAATCCCATTACATAAACACTTAATCATTCCACCACATCGTTTTCATATTCAACATCACCAATAGTGATCGCATGTGACTTCCCTTTGTCCTTTTCCTTAAGCGGTTCCTCATGTCAATCATCACTAACCCTTGGATTAGGGCATTTATTAGCATAATGCCCCATTTCCTTGCACTTGATGCATTGAAGTGTTGGTGGTGCGTTCTCTACAGTGTTTGCTTTATCCACATCATTAGAAACTCTTTTTCAATTATTTTGACACTCAGCTGCTCGATGACCTTCTTTTCCACACTTAAAACATTTTCTAGTCCCTTTAAGATAATCTCCACCATGCTTCTTTCCACACTTTGTGCATAAGGAAACATTCATCTTCTTTTCACCATTATTCTGAGATTTCTCCTTGAACTCCATCTTTCATTTCTTGTCAAAACCATGAGATGGATATGTAACACCAACTTCCATTTCTAACTTGATAGCATAACGCACAATTTCTTCATAGCTACTGAAGTCTCTTATAGATAATGCCCTTAGAAGACTTGGTTTTAAGCCACTGAAAAATAGATCAACTTTACTTTCAGGTTGGATGATAATGCCAGATGCATACCTTGCAATTCTTGTAAAATTCGCTTCGTATATACAAAAAGATTCATCATCCTTCTGCTTCAGCTCAAGAAACTCCTTTTCCATCTTTGTTCGAAGAATACGAGGGAAGCAATTACTGAAAAACAAGTTCTTGAACTCATCCCATTCCATGGACTCAATTTCATCTCTTGGCCTCATATTCTTGATAAGATTCCACCATTGATCAGCTTCACCTTCAATACGATATACTGCTAAGATGACTTTATCATGTTCAGAACATTGAAGAACTGAAAATATCTTTTCAGTGGTACTGATCTTTGTTCAGCAACAAGTGGATTGGAAGTACCACTGAAAGAAGGTGGACGTTGCCTCATGAAGGACTCAATAGAATATTGTTCCCTTCTTTGCTCATTTGGAAGTCCAGAATGATTCATAGCTTTTGTAAGTATAGCAATAAGATTTTTCACTACATCTCCCATAACATTTGTTTGTTCAGAAGGACAATCATTGCATTTTCCATTGAATTGATCAACACGGGTCCTTCGGGTTCCAGCCCTCGTCTAAAACCCAAAAAGAATAGTGTGAGAGGAAAAAATCATGCTAGGGAAAACAACATTATAAAGGGGGAGTATCCTCAATATCTAACTTCTTAGGTTAAATTATATGATCTTTACCGTATTTCTAGGACTGTATCTTATACGTATAATTATCCTTAGGGACATCCCTAGACATACCTTAGAAATATCTCTAGGGATCTCACTAACGCTTTCGCATCCTAGTTTCCAACGGTTGACTAAACCTTTCCTCTGATACCAACTATAAAGACCCGAAGCCTGACATACATAGACTTTACATTACTTTTGCGGAATACTTATTACATAACAAAAACACACACACAATGATCGTAATAGTTTAGTGTCTTCGGAAACTCGGAATATAATCTTCTAATCCTGGTGAAATATCTTCAACATCTCCCATAATTATCTTCCTTTTTTATACCTAAAACCTTTCTTTATATCCTGGGGAAAAGTAAACATAAAAGGGTGAGCTCAAATGCTCAGTAATGGTAAACAAAATAAATGTCAATCACATCATATACATACGAACATAACTTTTGGAAATCATAACCAACAAAAGAAATCATAATTTCATAACATGGGATAAATCATAGTAGTGAAAGGTAAACCCCAATAATCATAACTTAAAACATGAAACTTTGTGGCATACACAAATAATCATAAAGAATCATTTCTTGTTAGTCAAGACTCATTTCCAAGACTATCTTAGTGGACAAAGGCCCTTTCTGAACCGAGTCACCCTCGTTTCAGTCCTGTTTCACTAAGCCGGTATAACCTACCATTCCAGCCATGTCTATCTCACGAGATATAAAATCTTTACCCAATGCATTGGAGGGAGATATCGATCCCACCCATCTCATAATGAATCCTTTCTTATGTGCGCCACATAATCATAAATCATACATCATCGCATAACACATGTAACAAAAATGGGATTCTTGAAACATCATGACATCATAAAACAAATCATATAAGGTAAATGACTTCATAAAAATAATTCCCTCACAACATGATCAAATCAATGTAATAATAGGGATAAAAACAGAACCCTATATTATCTTAGATGGAAAATAATTTTGATAAAACATTTGAACTCCATTCTTGAGGAAAATATCCTTTCTACTTCAAAAACACTTTTCTTTTCTTAACATGTCATACAATTATAAACTAAAAGAAGTTGATTAAAAATAAACTTGAAAAATTATAAAGGAATATTCTTGGAAATAATGTTTTAAAAATCCATTCTTGCCGTATAAGTTAAAAAAACATTCTTCTCGTACTTTTGTCGGAAAAGTC
Organism: Viscum album; assembly: GCA_963277665.1. Taxonomy (NCBI): domain Eukaryota; kingdom Viridiplantae; phylum Streptophyta; class Magnoliopsida; order Santalales; family Viscaceae; genus Viscum; species Viscum album. The sequence goes on along the minus strand of OY728167.1, from coordinate 547,681,537 downwards.
AAAAAGTACCTCGTATGAAAAACGACAAAAGATTCCTTTCATATCATTTACTATAAACTCACCAAAGGGTAAAATTGGATTTAAACAATTGTACGTGGATGGAAATAATAGTACATATTCAGGAAACATGGATGTGGATGATAAAATACACCCTAGTAAATTCCAAAGTATAAACAATCTCGGATAAAAATGAGATTGTGATATTTCCCTTACCTTAGGTCCGATATGCTTCGTAAGTGTCCGAAACTCCTGTATAATGATTTTAATAATGTCATTGACTTATTCCAGAATCATACTCATTGTTATGATATCATATATGGTTCACTTATGACTTTATATTACCCGTTTTTTTGTAAATTCTATGTTAAAGAGCATTTTGGGTAAAATTGTTTCATTTGTCATCCGTGTTTTGACTTGTAATTATTCATATGATTTCGTATATCATAATTAATTAATTCTAGAATATAAAACATGATATATATATAATATATATTCAGAATACACATATATATAATAAATTAGTAAATGGAAAGAAATACACCGTTCAGGGAGACGGTAGGCCGTACATACGCATGAACGCTGTTTTCGTTTCCTTATTGAGTTGAATGGAATTAAGAAGATGACATACATATATACACACATAAATCCAGTAGCTTTATAATGTCATATATTTCATTTTTATTTCTTATATATACTTTATAATCATTCTTAAATGGTTAACATGGAGAATGAATCTCATCGCGTCGTCGAGACGGTAGTCCATACGTACGCACGAGCGATGATATCATTTCCATAATTATTGAATTGAATTCGAGTGGATAATACAATATATCAGAATCATTATGATGTTCTAATAACTATTTATAGTTATTCTTTACACCATAATACCCATCCATTTAAGGTGTTGGTGGAAAAACAGATTACACCACGGCGTGGAGACGGTATTCCGTACGTACGCACGCGCGGTGATTTCATTTTCCGTAGGATGGATAGATGATGAAATATGGTTGTTTCATACATATAATAACATATCTGTATATGAGTGATAATGATGTCATTACTTCATAATGAAACAACCTAATAAGAAGAAGTGGAAGAAGAAATAAAGATGAAAGAATCGGTAACGGACATTACCTCTTCTTTGAAGTCCTTCTTTGAGACCTCCTTTTAGGGCACTAAAATGGGTCTTTGAAGAAGACCATAACCTCTAGGATGTTTCTAGGGAAGTGGAGAGAAGAAATTGGCAGGGTTTGGCCGAGAATGAAGGCTCAAAGTGGTGTGAGGAAGAGAGGGAGGAGGTGACCTTTTATAAGGGAGGAGAGGGGCACCTTTGGAATAACTAAATATATTATTTTATTATAAAGTCATGTTCGGTTTTAAATAGCTCCAAATTGATATATTTAGAATCTAAGGTGGGGATCGGTCTAAATACTCTCATCCAATAGAATTTAGACAAGTTTAGGTTCCTATTTTAACCTTATCATTTAGATTTAACATTAAGTTAAATAATTTTAATTTACCATGTCTTCTTGTGTTCTTATACTATAAGGTTATGAAACATACTATAAGTAGCCAAAAGAACCCCAAGTTTTTTATTATTAATATATATAACCTTATCTAAGTCATTTGGCCGAACCTTAGATTTTTAGGAATAAAATTACAATTACCAATATAATATTTGTTTTAAAAACTATTTTATGTCAATTTTGACACTATTTAGTAATTGATTTTTGTGAAAATCATAACAGTATTATTAGTTCGAACCAAGTTAATTAAATAAATACTACCATGTAATATTAACCTAGAAAATTAGTGGGATTCATAAAAAGTCTCAAATTGCATTTATTTTGGTGTTTATAACATCAATTATGTCAATATTTCATTAATAAGATAATTACTGCATCATCATTGTGTCATAAATAAATTAAATTATTTAATGTCTAAAAATTACAAATAACATACCATTATGTAGGAAATCTTTTTAGGTTTCTAATGAATATTTATAGTAGAATTTATCTTATGTATAACCCCATATTAAAAATGTTTTAGTAAATAAACTTTGATTTTAACTCTTTTAACCCTTCTTTAAATAAATTAATAATAAATGTCCTAATCTAATCCAAGTGGGCCTAAATGGTCATATTTTATTCCTAATCTTGTTTTTGGTCGAATTAATCTTATCCAATAGAATTTGGACATGTGTTAGGATAATAATAATATCATTTTTACCCTTAATTACACTATTTACTTTTAACTGTGGTAAAAAAAAGTAACAAGTTACTATTCACCAAAAAATTATTTTCATCTCATTGAACCACATTTTACTTACTGACATCAACCGTGTCTCTCGGATTTTTTGAAATTCCACTCACAGAAGCGGTAAAATTAAGTTTTATGAACAATTCAGTTTTTTAACTACAACTTAGTGGTTTCACTATTAATCAAAAATTGAATGTTTTCAGAAAAATACCAAAAATTAGGCCTAAGGTATATTTGATATTATGAACTCAAAAATGATTTCTATTTTACCAAATTCAAAACATATCAGTTTCATTAATTAATTTAAAAATTAATTCCTGTCGTCAAAACAAAAGGCGTGTTTTTAAGAGATAATAACTATCAAAAGATTGACACTTGTTTATAACTTGTTTAAATGTAAAATTACATCCAATGAACAACATTGTATTAAATTGTAAAAATATATTCTAAATATAATTTAAAACCACTAAAAATAATAATTTATCACTATTAATTATTTCGATTGAAAAAGTTGTTTTTAATTAAAATTTAGTAATTTCCACTATTCATCAAAATATGAAAGTTATCCGAAAATTACCAAAATTTCACCCTAAGCTAATTTCGATATTCCGAATCCAAAAATGAAGTCAATTTTGAAAAATAAAATTTACAAAATTTCAAAAAGTTGTTATTACTATTCATAACGGCTAGTTTTAATAATATTTTAATAGCATATCATTGTTTAGTGAAACTCGGTATTGCGTACTACACACGCTATCAAGGAAGGTCGTGATTGCGTGTAATGAAAGGCAAGTCAAGGATGCGTGTTGTGCAAGATCCTTTTGGTGTAGCATACAACACAAGACATTAATGAAATTAAGAAGAATATTTTTCATAAAATCTCAGGGTGTTACATTCTACCCCCCTTAAAATGAATTTCGCCCTCGAAATTCATCGGGGTTATAAATGGTTTACTACTTGAAAGATTCTTTAATAGAAACCCACATCGTAAAAAGGAATACCAAAACCAATCTTTAAAAACAAAAGTATGAAACGTAACGGTTACCCAAATAAACTAATCATTGGGTTTCCACATAGGTGAAAATATGGATATGGAAGAAAAATCTAACCATCATGTTCTGAGGGAGAGTGGTAGAGAACATGGCTATGGAAAATCCAACGATCACAAATCCATAAATTTGTGACGATCTAAGGTACCATCTGATTAATCAGATATAAGAGCACTAGGACAACATTTTTGGTTTTCAAGATCGTTTCCCTAAAGTTGAAGAATTTGAAATAGAATAAATACTTACTTTATTTTGGTACAATCTCACTGTTGTTCATGCCTTGAACAATTTCTATTTCATCTCTTAAATAAATGAAGTTGAATTTGTTATTCGTGAAGTGTTAGCAGATCATGTGATAGAATGACGGGTCATTCCATCTGTCTCAAACAAAATGTTAGCAAAAGGTATTAAATATACATAGGTCATTCTATAGTGAGATTAATCATATATGGTTCCTAAAATGGACTTATACTTCGTATATCATACTGTTTAATATAATAAAACTAGTTTCTACTAAACATGGACTTCTTGTAGGCCAGTGGTAGGCGATAAAGGCCAATCGCACTTCGATTGCGGGTTCGATTCCCACAGCCTTGTCCGACGCGATGGGTTGTCGCCCGTCCTGCAGGTTGTCCTTTTTCTAAAGCTATATTACTATAAAATCTCATCAATAATATCGAAAAACATTTTATCCTAACTTATGTCCAACATAATCTATTCTAATATTTAGGCTTATCTAAAATACTTCGGTCCAAGCTCATAGTATAAAGAAAATGATTACTTGAAATGTCACAAAACAATCACGTGAATGCCATCATTTATCCCCCATATATCATAAGATATATCTTGTTTGTCAAATTACAAACATGTGAATACCTTAATCATGTATTCTCTTGAATAATGAATACCCATTGAACCTTAGTGAAAACATGAATGCTGACAAAAGTTAACTCTTTCCACATTCCAAAATCCAAAAATTCTATATACTCAAACCATGATATCACTTAGTCCTTATATCAATCATGTGCTCATGAATACTGTCAAATATTTCATTTTCTCGTTTTCCCTTCATTATGCGCATATCATTCTTTTTCCAAAAATATCTCAATCACTTTTCATGGTTACTGGTACCATAAAATTATTGAAAACCACAATAGAACAATACATAAATATTCCAATACTCTATGATACAACATTATTTTGGAATCCCATTACATAAACACTTAATCATTCCATCACATCGTTGTCATGTTCATCATATCCAATAGTGATCGAATGTGACTTCCCTTTGTCCTTTTCCTTAAGAGGTTGCTCATGTCGATCATCACTAACCCTTGGATTAGGGAATTTATTAGCATAATGCCCCATTTCCTTGCACTTGAAGCATTGAAGTGTTGGTGGTGCATTCTCTGTAGTGTTTTCTTTATTCACATCATTAGAAACCCTTTTTCCATTACGTCGACACTCAGATGCTCGATGACCTTCTTTTCCACACTTAAAACATTTTATTTTCCCTTTAAGACAATGTCCACCATGCTTTTTTCCACACTTTGTGCATAAGGAAACATTCATCTTCTTTTCACCATTATTCTGAGATTTCTCCTTGAACTCCATCTTTCATTTCTTGTCAAAACCCTGAGATGGATATATAACACCAACTTCCATTTCTACCTTGATAACACAACGCACAATTTCTTCATAGCTACTGAAGTCTCTTATAGATAATGCCCTTAGAAGACTTGGTTTTAATCCACTGAAAAATAGATCAACATTACTTTCAAGTTGGATGATAATGCCAGATGCATACCTTCCAAGTCTTGTAAAATTCGCTTCGTATATACAAACAGATTCATCATCCTTCTGCTTCAGCTCAATAAACTCCTTTTCCATCTTTGTTCGAAGAATACGAGGGAAGTACTTACTAAAAAACAAGTTCTTGAACTCCTCCCATTCCATGGACTCAATTTCATCTCTTGGCCTTGTATTCTTGATAAGATTCCACCATTGATCATCTTCACCTTCCAAACGATATACTGCTAAGATGACTTTATCATGTTCAGAACATTGAAGAACTGAAAATATCTTTTCTGTGGTACTGATCGATTGTTCAGCAAAAAGTGGATCGGAAGTCCCACTGAATGAAGGTGGACGTTGCCTCATGAAGGACTCAATAGAATATTGTTCCCTTCTCTGCTCATTTGGAAGTCCAGAATGATTCATATCTTGTGTAAGTATAGCAATAGGATTTTTCACTCCATCTCCCATAACATTTGTTTGTTCAGGAGGACAATCATTGCATTTTCCATTTCATTTATCAACACGGTTACTTCGGGTTCCAGCCATCGTCTAAAACCCAAAAAGAATAGTGTGAGAGGCAAAAATCATGCTAGGGAAAACAACATTATAAAGGGGGAGTATCCTCAATATCTAACTTCTTAGGTTATATTATATGATCGTTACTGTAGTTCTAGGACTGTATGTTATACGTATAATTAACCTTAGGGACATCACTAGACATACCATAGAAATATCTCTAGGGATCTCACTAACGCTTTTGCATCCTAGTTTCCAAAGGTTGACTAAACCTTTCCTCTGATACCAACTGTAGAGACCCGAAGCCTGACGTACATAGTCTTTACATTACTTTTGGGGAATAATTATTACATAACAAACACACACACACAAGGATCGTAATAGTTTAGGGTCTTCGGAAACTCGGAATATAATCTTCTAATCCTGGTGAAATATCTTCAACATCTCCCATAATTATCTTCCTTTTTTTATACCTAAAACCATTCTTTATATCCTGGGGAAATGTAAACATAAAAGGGTGAGCTCAAATACTCAGTAAAGGTAAACAAAATAAATGTCATTCACATCATATACATAAGAACATAACTTTTGGAAATCGTAACCATCAAAAGAAATCATAATTTCATAACATGGGATAAATCATAGCAGTGAAAGGTAAACCCCAATAATCATAACTTAAATCATGAAACTTTGTGGCATACACACATAATCATAAAGAATCATTTCTTGTTAGTCAAGACTCATTGCCAAGACTATCTTAGCGGACAAAGTCCCTTTCGGAACCGAGTCACCCTCGTTTCAGTCCTGTTTCACTGAGCCGGTATAACCTACCATTCCAGCCATGTCTATCTCATGAGATATAAAATCTTTACCCAATGCATTGGAGGGAGATATAGGTCCCACCGATCTCATAATGAATCCTTTCTTATGTGTGCCACATAATCATAAATCAAACATCATCGCATAACACATATAACAAAAATGGGATTCTTGAAACATCATGACATCATAAAACAAATCATATAAGGTAAATGACTTCATAAAAATAATTCCCTCACAACATAATCAAATCAATGTAATAATATGGAAAAAAACAGAACCCTATATTATCTTAGATGGAAAATAATTTTGATAAAACATTTGAACTCCATTCTTGAGGAAAATATCCTTTCTACTTCAAAAACACTTTTCTTTTCTTAACATGTCATACAATTATAAACTAAAAGAAGTTGATTAAAAATAAACTTGCAAACTTATAAAGGAAGATTCTTGGAAATAATGTTTTAAAAATCCATTCTTTCCGTATAAGTTAAAAAAAACATTCTTCTCGTACTTTTTTCGGAAAAGTCAAAAAGTACCTCGTACGAAAAACGACAAAAGATTCTTTTCATATCTTTTACTAAAAACTCACTGAAGGGTAAAATTGGATTTAAAAAATTGTACGTGGATGGAAATAATAGTACATATTTAGGAAACATGGATGTGGATGGTAAAATACACCCTAGTAAATTCCAAAGTATAAACAATCTCAGATAAAAATGAGATTGTGATATTTCCCTTACCTTAGGTATGATATGCTTCGTAAGTGTCCGAACCTCCTGTATAATGATTTAAATAATGTCATTGACTTATTCCAGAATCATACTCATTGTTATGATATCATATATGGTTCACTTATGACTTTATATTACCCGTTTTTTTTGTAAATTCTATGTTAAAGAGCATTTTGGGTAAAATTGTTTCATTTGTCACCCGTGTTTTGACTTGTAATTATTCATATTATTTCTTAGATATTAATTACATAATTCCAGAATATAAATCATGATTTAAATATAATATATATTCAGAATATACATATATATAATAAATTAGTAAATGGAAAGAAATACACCGTTCATCGAGACGGTAGGCCATACGTACGCATGAACGCTGTTTTCGTTTCCTTATTGAGTTGAATGGAATTAAGTAGATGACATACATATATACACACATAAATCCAGTAGCTTTATAATGTCATATATTTCATTTTTATTTCTTATATATACTTTATAATCATTCTAAAATGGTTAACATGGAGAATGAATCTCATCGTGTCGTGGAGACGGTAGTCCGTACGTACGCACGAGCGATGATATCATTTCCATAATTATTGAATTGAATTGGAGTGGATAATACAATATATCAGAATCATTAAGATGTTATAATAACTATGTATAGTTATTCTTGACACCATAATACCCATCCATGTAAGGTGTTGGGGGAAAAACAGATTACACCACGGCGTGGAGACGATATTCCATACGTACGCACCTGCGGTGATTTAGTTTTCCGTAGGATGGATAGATGATGAAATAGGGTTGTTTCATACATATAATAACATATCAGTATATGAGTGATACAGATCATATTACTTCATAATGAAACAACCTAAGAAGAAGAAGTGGAAGAAGAGATAAAGATGAAAGAATCGGTAATGGACATTACCTCTTCTTTGAAGTGCTTCTTACAGACGTTTTTTAGGTCACTAAAATGGGTCTTTGAAGAAGACCAGAACCTCTAGGATGTTTCTAGGGAAGTGGAGAGAAGAAATTGGCAGGTGTTGGCCGAGCATGAAGGCTCAATGTGGGGTGAGGAAGAGAGGGAGGAGGTGCCCTTTTATAAGGGAGGAGAGGGGCACCTTTGGAATAACTAAAAATATTATTTTATTATAAAGTCAAGTTCGGTTTTAAATAGCTCCAAATTGATATATTTCGAAGCTAAGGTGGGGAGGGGTCGAAATAATCTCATCCAATAGAATTTATACAAGTTTAGGTTCCTATTTTAACCTTATCATTTAGATTTAACATTAAGTTAAATAAATTTACTTTTACCATGTCTTTTGTGTTCTTATACTATAAGGTTAATAAACTTACTATAAGCAGCCAAACGAACCCCAAGTTGTTTATTATTAATATATATAACCTTATCTAAGTCATTTGGACGAACCATAGATTTTAGGAATAAAATAACAATTACCAATATAATATTTGTTTTAAAAACTATTTTATGTCAATTTTGACACTATTTAGTAATTGATTTTTGTGAAAATCATAACAGAATTATTAGTTCGAACCAAGTTAATTAAATCAATAATAACATTTCATATTAACCTAAAAAATTAGTGGTATTCCTAAAAAGTCTCAGATTTCATTTATTTTGGTGTTTATAACATCAAATATGTCAATATTTCATTAATAAGATAATTACTGCATCATCATTGTGTCATAAATAAATTAGATTATTTAATGTCTAAAAATTACAAATAAAATACCATTATGTAGGAAATATTTTTTGATGTTTAATGAATATTTATAGTCGAATTTATCTTATGCATAACCCAATATTAAAAATGTTTTAGTAAATAAACATTGATTTTAACTCTTTTAACCCTTCTTTAAATAAATTAATAATAAATGTCCTAATCTAATCCATGTGGGCCTAAATGGTCATATTTCATTCCTAAGCTTGTTTTTGGTCGAATTACACTTATCCAATAGAATTTGGACATGTTTTAGGGTAATAATAATATCATTTTTACCCTTAATTACCCTATTTACCTTTAACCGTGGTAAAAAAAGTAAAATGTTACTATTCACCAAAAAATTATTTTCATCTCATTGAACCACAATTTACTTACTGAAATCAACTGTGTCTCTCGGATTTTTTGAAATTCCACTCACAAAAGTGGTAAAATTATGTTTTATGAACAATTCAGTTTTTAACTACCACTTAGTGGTTTCACTATTTATCAAAAATTGAAAGTTTTCAGAAAAATACCAAAAATTAGGCCTAAGCTATATTTGATATTATGAACTCAAAAATGATTTCTATTTTACCAAATTCAAAACATATCAGTTGCATTAATTAATTTAAAAATTAATTCCCGTCGTCAAAATAAAAGGCGTGTTTTTAAGAGATAATAACTATCAAAAGATTGACATTTGTTTATAACTGGTTTAAATGTGAAATTACATCCAATGAACAAAATTGTATTAAATTGTAAAAATATATTCTAAATATACTTTAAAACAACTAAAATTAATAATTTATCACTATTAATTATTTCTATTTAAAATGTTATTTTTAATTAAAATTTTGTAATTTCCACTATTCATCAAAATCTGAAAGTTATCCGAAAATTACCAAAATTTCACCCTATGCTAATTTAATTATTCCGAATCCAAAAATGAAGTCAATTTTGAAAAATAAAATTTACAAAATTTCAAAAAGTGGTTATTACTATTAATAACGGCTAGTTTTAATAATATTTTAATAGCATATCGTTGTTTAGTGAAACTCGGTATTGCGTACTACACACGCTATCAGGGAAGGTCGTGATTGCGTGTAATGAAAGGCAAGTCAAGGATGCGTGTTATGCAAGCTCCTTTCGGAGTACCGTACAACAGAAGACATTAATGAAATTATAAAGAATATTTTTCATAAAATCTCGGGGTGTTACAAATCATAAACATTCAATTCCTCTTGTGGTATCACAATGTGGAACTACATACACTATGAGGGAGCACTCACGTCAATCCCCCCTATGGTCTCGCAATGTGAAAAGTAACATACACTATGGGGAAGCCCTCAGTGTCCATTCCCCTTATGTTCTAACTTCACTAGGTTCCCACATCCCAGTGTAAGTCAATCATGCATAAATGATATTCAACATCCATAGAAAATCACAATATAGAACTTTCCTAAACAGCTATAGTGCATATCAGAAGCATGTCATATAATATCAACTCCAACCTAACAGTACCAGGCATCAAAAATCATAACAGCCCAACAAGCAATTCTAGACCCAACAACCAATATCACACAAATATGGGAAAACACATCCATATCAAGGATAATGAAACATGTTCCCAATCAAGAATAACTACTCAAGAAATAAAGCATTGAAGGAAATAAAAGGGTTAAATTCCCTAACCCACAATACCCTAAACTAGGGTATTGGACACTATTGCACATCTAATTGAAAGACAATCTACAGAAAGACACAAACCACCTAAATCAGCATTGTACGATAAATATACATTAACCATGTCATCTGATTTGACATAGAATATCAAATATCTATAAAAACATCTAAAAAGTTCAACCAATTATATCTCACGAGAGATGAGAAATCAATAGATGAGGCTCCAGAAGAAGGAATAACTCACCGTGGCGATTCCAACGCAATCGATGGCGGTTAATTTTTAGAACAGATGGTTGATCAAGGGCTCGGAGAGGAATCATTCCATACGATCATTCCTGGACGAGGCAAGTCGAGTATAAGGAGTTTCTTCCAATTAGACATGACCCCGGTCTGATTTAACATAAAAAAGAAAAGTATATGGTGTGCCTTTTAAAAGTACATGATGTGTATATGCCTTATCAGGCCCCACTTTAGGCAATCCCCATGTCACCCCACATGGCCATGTACACGGTCATTACATGGCTAGTACACGGTCACCCGCAAGAATCAGGTACATGCCATGTACTCCTATGTACACGGAGTGTACTCCTTAAATTTATAGATTCTCCTATTTTCCTAGAAATGCCAAAAATGAAAAACTCATACCTGAAAATAAGGTCTGGGTTCTTACAAACTTCCCCCCTTAAAAATACTCGTCCCCAAATTTCCCTAGAAGGGAGACGTAGAATAATTATTCTCCAATAGCTCTGGCCACTACGATTGTACATCGAACTCCCTCTCCCAAGTATCATCCTATACTTTACCATGCTACCATAACACTCATATAAAAGGAATTGACCGACCACCTAGAACCTTTTAACTACAATCATAAATCCAGATAGGATTATCCTCGAATGATGAATTTACCTCCAAATCATCCTCCCTATAATGAAAAACATGAGACAGGTCTTAGAAGTAATGATGTAGTTGAGAAATGTGGAAGACGTCAAACATAGCTCAGTTACACTGATGTAACTACAACTGATAGGAAACCATCCCGACTCTCCTCAAAACCTATAATGGCTTGACGTATCTCGGTGAAATCATAGTCTATCTCCTAATCCTCTTGTGTCATATCCTTAGTGTGACTGGTAGAAAAACCTGATTTCCCACCTAGACCTCCATAGGTCGTCTCTATCGATTAACATATGACATCTTTCGTGAATGTGTAGTAGCCACACTCTTTTGGATCATCATTATCTACTATGAGGTCTCCTGGACTAGATGGTATCCCACAATATTTGCCTCTCCGGCCTCCAGCCAACATAGGGGTGATTGGAATGGCCTACCATACAAAGCCTCATATGGTTCCATCTGAGTAGTTTATTGAGAACAATTATTATAGGAAAACTCCAAAATAGACATGTGGTTCTTGAAAGAACCTCCAAATTCTGGGATGATTTCTCAATGAACTTCCTTCAGCACATGTATCGTACGGTCAGATTGGCCATCAGTCTGGGGAGGGTATGCTGTACTCAGAAGTATCTGTGTACCCAACCCCCTCTATAGTCCCTTCTATACCCGAGATGAAAAAGGTGAATCCCTATTTGAAATGATGGATTGTGGAACCACATGTAAACCTAAAATCTCTTGGATGTACATCCATAGTAGCTCATCAACTCTGAAGGTCTCCTTGATTGGAAAAAAGTGATAAAACTTTGTGATTATGTCAATGAAAACTCAAAATACATCATTCCCTCGAGGCGATCTCAGTTAACCAGTCACGAAGTCTATCACAACATAATTCCACTTGCACTCGAGAATGGGTAAGTACTGCAAAATCCCTACTGGTCATTAATGATCCTCCTTCACTTGCTGACAGGTGGAACATCTCATCATAAAACCATAATCATCTCTCTTCATACCAGGCCACAAATACTGACAGTATAGATCACGATACATGTTGGTAACACCAGGATGAGCTGCCCAAACTAAGCAATGAATATACTGCATCATCTCCTCACATATGTCTGCTGAAACCCATATGCGTCCATGAATGTGCAAGATATCATCCTTGCCTATGGTTCATCCAGGAATAGGGTCCTCTCCTGACATATTCTCCCTTAGGACTAGGCCTTCAAAAGCAGATAGCTGCATCATTGACACTCCATCATGTAGAGTAGAGGCAACGAATATAGAAGAAAAAAATTCCTATGCCTGTCTATCATGCACGTCCAAATGCATCTTAAAAAACAGAGCCATAAGCTTCCAATCAGTATTGGCCTCCTAAAACTCATGTATCTGATTCCTCCTTCTCAATGCATCAGACACATCATTGCCTTTACCATGCATGTAGGAAAGCTCAAAATAAGATGAATAATGTTACTCAACCCACCTTATTTGTCTCAAATTCAGATCGCGCTGAATGAAGATATACTTGATACTTTTGTGGCCGGTGACAAACACAAAATTCTCTCCTAGAAAATTATTTCTCCAATAGTGAAGAGCATGAACAACTATAGTCAAATCAAGATCATGCATCAAGTAATTCCTCTCATGTTGCCTCAACTGCCAAGACCCATATGCAAAAACACCTTCCCCCTTCATTAGAACGTCACCCAGCTCGATACATGATGCATCGTAGAATAAAGTATATCTATTTCCCGGTTCTAGAAATACTAGTATCGGTTCTAAAGTCAACCCCCCTTTCAGCTCCTAAAAGGATAAATCGTAGGAATCTGTCCACAAGTACTTCTAACCCTTCTTAGTTAGGCACATCAATGGTGCTTCAAAATGTGAAAAGTCATGTATGAAACATATGTAGTATCCAGGAAGACCTAGAAAACATCTTACCTCAAAGGCGTTCTTCAGCTAATCCAAAGTAACTAATTATCTAACTTTCCCTGGGTCTACTGATACTATTTTCAATGAGATAACATTACCCAAGAAGTGAATTTGGTAATCCAAAAGTTTCATTTTTATAGCTTAACATATAACTGGGGCTCACTCAGTGTACTCAAAACGATATAAAGAAGGGTATAATGGTCATGTTGAGTTTGAGAGTACACCGATATATCATCCAAAAAATATAACAAGAAAGAATCCATGAATGGATGTAACACTCAGGTCATTAGTTCCATGAAAACTGCAGGAACGTTCATGAGACCAAACGAAAAAACCACATACTCGTATAGACCATACCAGCTCTGAACGGCTGTAAGAAGTATATCAGATGGTCTAATGTGAAACTGATGATAACCGAATCTCAAGTCAATATTTGAGAACACACGGTATCATCGATGATTATCAAATTGTTCATCAATACTTGGAAATAGATATTGGTTCTTGACCATCAAATGGATCAGCTTCCGATAATCCACACAAAGTCTGAGGTTACCGTCAACCATCTTCATAAAAAGGGCAGGTGAAACCCAAGGATAAGTGTTGGGCAAAATGAAACCTTTCACCTGTAACTCGTATAACTTCTTCTTGAGCTCTCATAGCACTGGTGTAGCCATCCTATATGGAGGAATGGACACCAGTGCCACTCCTGACACATGATCAATAGAAAAGTCCACATATCGCTCAAGAGGAAAACCTGAAAAGTCATATGGGAAGACATCTCTGAAACGACCCACCAATGGAGGGAATTCCACATGTGATGTCCCCTGGTCATCTATATAGTGACTAGAAATCTGGGTTGTAACCCCTCCTAACACATGATACTATGGTCCTTCTCTGATCTCCTAGACATCCTAATCACCCTTATATAGAAATGACAGGCCTTATGGTGATGTGAAACTCATCTATATCGATAGAAATCAACAATAGCCTGGTAGGGAACCTACCAGTCCATTTTGAGAATGAAATCATATCCTATCATCTCTAAGACATAGAGGTCCCATAATAGGTGACATCAGCTGACCTCAAGAGGTCACTCCTTGCACTGACATACACTAGTCATTCTCTCCCCCAATAGAGTTTCTAGTGTCATGAAATCAACAGAAGTTAAGATACAGATCCCAAGGATCTACACAAAAACAACAGATATTAAATTATGGGAAGAACCTATATCGAAAAGTAAAGAAGATAAAACTTAGGCAACTAGAATCATACCTCTAACTGTAGAGGGTACGATATCCTACACCTACAGGGTCAGCTCCAATGCAAATGTCTGACCTGTAACGCGACCATGATCCCCTTCTTGACCATCCTGAGATGATCCTCTCTGTCGTCACTAAATTCCTGGCGACTGGCTACCATGGCCATGACCTCCACCTCAGCCAGAGTGGCCTAACGAACTCCAGTTCCCAGACTGATGAGAAAATGGTGGTCCTACTCCAGAACAAGGGGTCATAGATAAACCCGTGTCAGCAGATGCTTGTGAGAATATCTGAAAAAAACACTAAAGATGACCCATATTTCCAAAACATCGTAACTCAACTAGGTCTCTCAGGAAATGTGGCCTCGTCTTCCCGTTCCTCCCACACTAGTATCACACAAACTGGCCACCATAAGAAGTATTATTCCTACTTGGATCTCCACGTGTAGACTCCCTACAGTGCTTCCAATTGTCAGTAGGAGGGTTACTAACTCATGATGTCAATCTACCTTGGCTCACAGCCCCAAAATCCCTCACGTTGTGCTCTGTGATCAGTGCCTAGTTTACAATAGAAGTGATGTAATTCAACTTGAAGATGTTCACTTTATATAAGATGTCATGCCTAAGACCATCCTAAAAATTCCTCTCTATGAATAACTCATTATCCCCTGGAATGCGTGTGAAGCACTTCAGATCTATGAAGTGAGAAAAATACTCCAAGACTAAGAGAGTACCCTGCTACAAACTCATGAACAGTCGGGCCTGATTAGTCATCAATGTCTCAGGGTAGATGTAGTCATTGAAGGGTTGCTAGAACTCATCCCATTACATAAAAATTTTGTGTCTCAACATTGAAATCAGATCCCACCATCTCTTGGTGGAATTATAGAGCATATAAGTATCGTGATCCACCCTTCTCTCTAGAGGCGTCTCCCAATGCTCTAAGATCGACATCATGGCTTCTAACCATGACTCTGTAGCCCAAGGTCCTACCTCCCATGAGAAGGTGGGAGGATGCTACTGCAGAAAGACCCATGTCAACACTTCCATAAATGTGGAAGGATGCAGTTCTCCCCTGAAAGACTGCACAAACCTCATGAAGAATTCTCGGAACTGTGCATCTACACTTGTATCTAGAATGACGGTTGGTGTCAAGACATGCACGATCTGAGGGTATAATGGAAATCCCTGATCTACCATGTCTGGTGTCAAGTCACAATGCTGAATCAGGAATACAACCATAGGACGTCGTGGTACATAACTCTAAAAGGTAAATCACACACCTCAGTTCAATATTATCAAGGATTGAAACTTAGAAGTGGAACAAATGAATAAGATAATAAAAAAATAATGTTTAACAAATCATGGAAACATGGAGTGAATGACCACTACACGGTGTGTTCCCTTACATATTTACATGGGCATGTCCTCCTACCAACCCTGGTCGTCTGACACCCTATACACACGACATGTTCTCCCAATACACGGTGTGTACTTGAATTGTTTTCCCCTTCCCAAGTCATTCTACATGACTAATCCACATGGTTCTCCTAGAACGAGACTACACAGAGTGTTCATGCCAGACACGACATGTACTGGAAGTATATCACTGACCCGTGTTGTTATTCACACTACAAGATACACCAGTTACACTACATTGTGTGTTCAATCGTGAAACTGCATGCATAACCTATGTTTCATCCATCTCTGTCATTAGTCACACTGGTGGAGACACAATCCCTAAAACATGGAGATTATGTCCGATACAGGGTGTGTTCCTCCAAGGATATCCCAACCCCGTGTCTCTTCCCACACAACCAGTGACACAGTTAGAGACTACACGACATATACATACAGTACATGGAGTGAACATAAGAAAAAAAAATCCTTCTCAAATATAAGGATACATGGTGTCTATTCAGTAATACACACCGTGTATTCAGCAATACACACCGTGTATTCAGCAATACACACCGTGTATTATGGGATTTTCTGGACAGTGAGCCTCAAAAACTACTCGAGAACCTATAAAAACACTGAAACAAACAATAAAGTCCCATATTCCGATTTTAGAAGGCCCATACTCCACGTGGATGAATGTTTGGAATATTTTAAATTTCATATAAAATCATAACAGTGCAATGATCCCCCAAATTATGATCCATTAGGGCCCATGACACCTTAAGTACCAATGATTTGAATTCATTAAATTGATCTTTAAACAATAGAAATACCCAATAAAAATAGGCATTCTCTAAAGGCATCTTG
Source organism: Viscum album (assembly GCA_963277665.1). Lineage (NCBI taxonomy): Eukaryota > Viridiplantae > Streptophyta > Magnoliopsida > Santalales > Viscaceae > Viscum > Viscum album. Next base: position 547,664,604 of record OY728167.1, on the reverse strand, counting down.
CACAACAACATGCATATCTAGAACAACAACTATCACAACAACATTCAATTTCTAATGCACCCTAAATGGAATGACAAAAATGTATGAAATTTGATATCTACTAATTGCCTATATGATTCATGAGATTGAATACCCTCATCTCACCAGGTTTTAATAGATTTAGAACCTCAATATTATCAACGTTATCAACAGAAAACATGTGAATAACCCAAAGGTGAAATAAAATCATCTATAATAATTGAAAACCATAAAAATTGAAATATATGATGTAAATTTCAATTTCCCTATACACGGGTTAGCTACTCCCAAGCACAGCTTATTACTAACTACCCATTTCTTCCAATCCCTTTTTATAGGCTCCAAATAGTAAGTCACGATGAAATAATTCTTCTAATACCACTTTGTAATGTCCCGGTTCCATGTACCTCCCATTGGTTCCCCATACCTGGTTGTTCACGTGGCCTCAATCGCATTTACCTGAATGCCAGAGCCTACCGACTAGCAGTGAGGGCCTTGGGAGTGATAGTGTAGAAACTATTCCCTCATTGGTAGAGTAGCACATTGGATTGGAAATCAGATAAAAATTGCGGAAGTAGTAATACGATGAAATAAGAAGGAAACTGAAGAATGAAAGTAAATAAACAAATGTATCATATATATAAATAATAATTCATGTCATAGGTATCTTTGAAAGAATCCAAAAAAGTAAAAATGTTGGAATATAGTACTAAACAAAAGTAAAAATGAAAAACAGGAAAACAACTCCCACCGAATCGGAAGCCTCAACCTGGTAACATGGTCTCTAGCTCCACATAAATCATGAACCTGAAGTAGACGAGTGCTTTCCCTTATCTATACCTGCAATAATATAATATTTTTGTGCCCAGAAGCATGACCCAAATAGGTTTTGAGATGAATCTCAGTAGGAAACTACTCAAATAACTGTTCCTCAAATGTAGCGAATATATATGCAAGGCAATATGCAAAATGAAGTAATAAACACAGAAGTTCTCAAATGTAAACAATCATACAGTTTTATCTACATTAATTTACATTTATTAAATAAAAATTCAACCAAACAATCAAAAGAAACCTTCTAGGAAGTTCTAACTGTCTAACCCCTCTGGATCAGCTTAAACAAAGACTCTCTAAGGAAGAACTCACCCTCAATTCCCCCAGTGGTCTTTTATCGTTAACTACAAACACTCTAGGGAATCACTCAATGTAAAATTCCCCTTATGGTAACACCAAAAGTAACTATAGACACTCTAAGGGAGAACTCACATCTATCCCCCCTATGGTCTCGCAACATGAAAAGTAACAGTCACTTTGGGGAACCTTTCAGCGTCCATTCACCCTATGGTCTAACTACACCAAGTTCCCACAACCCTGGGTAGGTCAATCTTGCACAAATGATATCTAGCAGCCAAAGTAAATCACAATATACTTCTTGGATGAACAAATAAAATTCATATCACAATAATTTCATATAATATCAACTCTATACAAACAATACCAAGCATGAAAAATCATAACAACCTAACAGGAAATTCTAGACCCAACGACCAATATCACACAAACATGGGAAAACATTCCCATAATAAGGTTAAGAAAACATTATCCCGATAAATAATCACTACTCAAGCAAAAAAATCATATCAGTAAATAACATGGTTAAATTCACTAACCACATGGTACTCTAAACTAGGGTATTTTGAACTTATTCACATATAAATCATAGAAAATCTACGAAAACGAACAAACCACCTACCTCAGCATTGTAAGATCAATATAAGTGAAATTCATCCTCTGAATTAACTTAGAACACCATATATAAACAAAAACATCCAAATAGATCAACCATCTATACCTCACAAGGGTGGAGAAATCAATAGAGGAGGATCTAGAGGAAGGAATATCTCAACGTGGTGATTCCAACACAATCTAAGGTGGTTGATTCAGAGCACAGATGGTCGATCGGGGGATCAGAGAAGAATCACAACCTACATTCGTTCCTGGATGATATGAGTTGAGAAAAAGGTGCTTCGTCCAAAAAGACATGACCCAGGTCTGATTTAACAAATAAAAATAAATGTACTTGGAAAGTCTTTTAAAAGTACACTACGTGTATATGCATTTATCAGGCCAAGCTTTAGGCGATATCTAGGTCACTCCACACAGCCATGTACTTTTCCATTACACACCGAGTACATGGTCACACATGGTAACTGGGTACACGGCATGTACTCCTAAGTACATAGCATGTACTCTTTAAATTTCCAGATTCTCATCTTTTCCTCAAAAACGCCAAAAAAAGAAAACTCATACCTGAAAAGAAGGTCTGGTTTTTTACAAAAAGAACCTCCAGAATGTGGATATGTAATTCTAGAAGAATATTTTTCATAGGCTGGTTGAGCTAAAATACTGAATGTAGTGAGATGAGATGAGGGAGGCGATGACATTTTAAAAATAAGATGAGTGTAACTTTTTCAATTTCTCAAATGATCATATAGTAATAAATTAAATCTCAAAAAAATACATCAAAATGGAATGGTATTATATGATATTGTGTGATATTTTGGTAATAACATCAAACAAAATATTTTAAATAAGTTTCTATCTAGTTTAAAAAATTATCATTTTGATTAACTCTTAGTTAAGATATTTTAATTTTAACAATGGTAACAACATTTTGGAATTTAAAAGGTGTATATGTATAAATTTAAGGTATAAATTAAATATTAAATTTTCCATTTATGATATCATAGACCATAATTTATCCTGTTTTTCCTTATTTATAATTTCTATTAATATTAAATAAATATAAAAAATATTGTTTTTAGAAAATATCATTAGTGTCAATTTTTATTCTATTCATTACATTGACATTATGAAAATGTGTACAGGAAGATAAATTCAACAAAATTCATTCAATACACCTCTAATATGTAATATTCACCAATAAAATTATTTTATAACTTTAATTAAGTCATATTATAAATCATTTGATATTTTTAATGTCATTTAATCTATTGTTTCATTAATTGAATAATTACTACATCGTCATTTTGTAATTATTTATAATAAATATTTCAACACTAAATATTTAAAATAAAATCCATGATGTAGATAAAACATTTAAATTTCATAATAATATAGATATTTAGGATATACTCTATTTAACCACAAATTAAAAATATTATACTTATTAAAAGTAAGAGTGTGACATTTTTTCATTCTCTTTGATTTAAATAATATCGAAGTCATTTCAATGGAAGGGTGTCTATTAAATTTTTCATTTTAGAACTTTATGTGTTAAGGATATATTTAAATTCTTATAGTAACATCTGGGTATGTTTTAGGGTATTTTTATAATATTTATAACATTAATTTTACCCTTAATTTCCTTTGTTACCCTTAATTGTGGTAATAAAATTTATTAATCTTACTATACATATTGTCCAAAATTATTAGAGAATTTTTTACTAAAATTGGAAATTATGATTAAAAATATGAAATCCATTTTTCAAAATTCAAAACACATAAAGGGATAAAATTATTCTAAAATCAATCCCTTAGATTGTGTGAGAAAATGTGTTTTTAAAGTAAAAACATTCAAATAGCTGGAATGATTTTATATCTAAATTCAATATAAAATTGATTCCGATTATCCATATTGGATTAAATTCTATAAATATTATCTAATAATTATTTAAAATAATTTAAAAAATATATCACCAAAAAATTTATATGAAAAATATGTTTTTGATTAAAAATCACTATTTTTCATTTTTCAAGAAAACATGAAACTCATCAAAAAAATACCTAAAATAAAACAAAAGTAAATTTAGATAAACTTATTTAAAATAAGAAGCTTATTGATCCAAATAAAAATTATAAATTGGTGAAAATTTATATATAAATCAATATCCACCATTAAAAGGCATAAAACTCTCTTTTTAGAAAAATACACATTAAAATATTAAAGTGGATTTATTTTTATATCATGTCAAGAATAAAAATAGGTAAAATATTAAACATCAAATTTGATATTATATATATATAATTAATATAATCCAATAAAAATTATTTTTTTATTTTATTGGTATAAAACACAATTGTGCGCATTTACATAATTTTGAAGAAAAAGATTTCCTTTTTATTTCTAAAGGGATTTACACGTGTAAACCATAGATTCATAATTTATTTAATCATGTTTTTGTCCTCAAATATAATTTATTGGTTATAATTTTATTGTCTAGGTAATTATAATAATAAAATTATGTTTTTTTTGAAACATAGTGTTATGTGTAACACAAGTTTAATTTGGTGTATCTTATAAAAAAAAACATCATTGAAATGTAATTTATTTTAAAACAAAATTCTTTTAAACATGTGGCGTTACAATAAATTTTTCAAATATCATTTCTATAAATGAGAAGAATGAAATTACATCCCATGAAATATATATGAAAATGATGAATATTAGACTAGGAGAAGATTCTTAGTATGAACGTTACATATCAGGAACACTAAGGTTACTCATTATCAAGAATATAAATTCTTATTTGTGGTAACATAAATGGAATTTATGTATAATATGTAAATTATATGGATATTTTCTATATATGTTTTATTACATGTTTAATAAATCCATTGTTTTCTTAAAAAAATAGAGATAATAAGAAAGATGACATGTTCGAGAAATTGTGTCTATATAATTGAATGGTTTTTACATGACAATTAAAATTTGAATTTAATATTTTTTAACAATCCATTTAAGATTACCCCATGTATAAACATTTTGGAATAATAATGATAAATGTATTATATGGATGTTATGCTATAGATAAAATTGACTCTACACTCTTATATTCTACATTGGGTTCACTCAAGTATACATATAGTTATTTAGTTAAAGTATATTTATATTTTAGCTCAAGTGAAGATTTTTTTATCTTGATAATATTTTTCTATATTATGAGTAATGAAAATGTGTTATGTTTTTTAATATGTTAACTTTTAAATTGATTGTCATCAAGGATGATAATTAACATGGGGGTGGGTAAAAAACCAAGCATTATGTAATTAGAACACAGAATTAAATCTCTGTTATTTTTGATGAGGATATTGACAGTGAGGGGGAAGAGGGATATTATTATTATAAAGTGTTCTTGGTTTCATTTTCTTCCAATATGTCAATAACTGGTTGTAGAGAAAGATGAGAGAATTATTTTTTGGGGATGGGTAGGAAATTTTTTTCATAGAGGTTAAGGAATTTTCATTATGAGGTGTAAGAAACATTACTTATAGAGTGTTAGAACTAATCCTAACAAAGTCATATGAATTTTTGATACTCTTTACGTTCATATCCTCTTGATTTTTAACATGATAAAATTAGAGTTTTTATGCCTCTGTAAAAGTAATGTAAGTGTAAAATAGAGAAGTAAAATGTCAGAGAAGTCTAAGATCTGGATTGAGTTATCAAAAAAACTATATGTATGATGTTTAATAATTTTACCAGTCATAAAAAATATTGTGATGGGATGAACAAACCACCTGTTTGCAGATGAATGTCCACATTTCAAAGATTGAGTTATTGGTTGTATTCAGTGTTTCATGTTATCATTAGGAAAAAACCTATGATAAAAGATGAATAAAGTGGGAGATTCATATATGTAAATATTTTTGAAGGCACTATATGGAGATATAAATGAAGATGAAAATTCTTATGTACAATATGATAGATCCAATTGGTGAATATTTTCAACTAAACGTGATTTATAAATGTGATGGACCTCCGTGTATCAAAATAAGTATAAAGTTTTAGATAATGTTGAGTGGAATCTTATTGATGAACACCAGACTTTGGTGCATGATTTCAACGGATTGATGATCCATTGATGATGTACCAACTTGAGTTTCTAAGGATGAATAATAGGAAAAAGGTTTTCTAGGTAATTTTCTAGAGGTCACATATGAAGAGAACCAATCATATATAATTATGAAGATCTACTAGATAAGGGTATGACATTTCAATAGATAAAGTTATCCTGATTATATTATCTAGAGGTTTCATAACCAAAGGGAAACCAACTAGAGGTCCAGTGAATAATGAATGTTTTAAGTCCATTGGATGGAGGTAGATAGAGATTGTTTCATTTTTTGATGTGTGATTTTGAGTTCATTAAATAGAGAATAATAAATGTTCACCATCATATAGAGAGTCACTAATAAACGAAATATACAAACATACACCAGACATTTTAGTCCAACGAAGGTTTACATAAACCATGTAATGTCAATAACGTGACAACACAGAGATGAACATTAAATGTATTTTTAACTAGTGAGGTTGAGGAAGTTATAAAAAGTTCCCTATTTATTATTTTATAGGATTTCCTATAAAGGGAGGTCGTTAAAGAAACTTTAGATGTGTTTGAGAATGTTATAAAATATTTAAGTGACACCCTTTTAAATTAAATTGAGATAATGTTTTGAAAATAAAAGTTATATTGAGAAGGAAAATAAATTTAATTCCCTTAAAAGATTTATAGAGGGAACATATTTAAAGGGTTGAAACAATATTAATATTTTTTTTGTAACACTGTTCATATTAATAGTAGTGGAAGTTTTGAATAATTTTCTCTATGAGATTCTAATAAAATTCATTCTTCCTTAAATAATAATAATCATAGTTTTTGGAACATCAAATAGAATATCATCAAAAAATGGTTCATTATATTGAGTTTTCATTGAATAACGAAAAACCATCACTAATCTGAGATCCATTGGATGAAGTGGAAATAGTTAGAGTAGTTGACTGAGTTCCTACTCTGTCAAATGAGTAGAAATCACTAGAGACAAATAATTCTTCATTGATAGAGATATATTGGATAAAGATACTATAAAAAGCATGATGAAATATAGAGCATCGTATTGTGAAGAATTACATGAACAAGAGATAGATAATGATGCATATGGTAGAGGGAATAAAAGAAAATTTCAATCATAAGAACACTAGTAAGGATGTTTTTTGTATGATGTTCAATAAAATTTAAGATTGATAATTTCTTGCTCTTACTAAGATCATGAGAAAATATCAAGGAAAAAGGACTCATAAAATAGTTGTTCAAGATCATAAATATTATACATTAGTAAATTTTATTCAACTTTCTTTTGGATAATGAAATTATATGTCTATAATGATTCAGAAAATAAGGAGAAAGAGATTGTAGGTGGTGTTGTAACTATTTACCAAAAATTCGTGTTGGTTGGGGGAAACCAGTTGTGAAGAATTAGGATAAAATTAGGATAGTTGGGGGGATGGTAAGCAATGGTATTAGAATAGATTATTTCTTTGGGATAGAACTAGGTTTAGCTGGAGTAATGATTACTAGTGGTGTAACGGGTTATTTCTCATTCCCTTATAATACATAAATATAATATCAAAAGATCAATGTTGGGGAGAATAAACATCATATAAAATAGTAGGTCTTTGTACAAAACTTCAGAATATCATAAATAAATATCTCATTATAATTCATGCATATGAAATATGATTTTGAGAGTTATATTTCAGAGGGTCATAACTCTACCAAGTTTCATAGGATAAAAAAGGTGTCCTTATGATGTTATGAAGATTTTATTTAAAAAAAAATATGATAAGCAGTTTACCACCTCCCTCTCTCAATGATCATATATTAATCAACGGTGCCTAAACATTATTACTAATAAATGTTTATAAATAAAAAAGTTCAATTTCTCCACTATGAAAACATTGAAAAGTAACCAATGGTAATATGTTATCAAGTATAATATGGTTAAAAAAATAATTTTAAAAAAAGAAAATATAACTTTTTTTAAATAAAATAGACCCATATATATCTGGTATGGTAATTGAAAAATATATATACATAGTATTTTCCTCTTATTCTTCTAGTTTGTGTGGGATCGAACAAATTCATTTCCACTAACTATAAATTTTCAGATATTGTGTGGGAAATATATCCCAAAATCCCAACCATATGTGCGTTTTGGGTGTTGTAGGCCCTTAGATAAGGATCCGATATGTTTTTAGGGGGTTTGGATAATGGGTGGGGGGTGCATAGTGATATTTTTTCGGTGTGGAGATATTGTCATCATCGAAATCCTAGCCTCTTTGGTGTAGTGTGGTTTATTGTGGTGAAGGGGAGAATGGGAGGAGGAAATAAGGAAAATAACTTTTTTAGGACTAGATATTTCTTATTAGTAGGATATGGGATAGATTCATCATTAGTGTTCAAGCATTGTCATGTGAAGGATCCATGTTTTGGTGTAATGGTTTTTGATGCTACTACCAAAATGGGGGTAGCTACTCCCTAGGCATTAGGCTATATCCTAGTCCACCTATTAGCAAAGAGGGTTATACAGAGTTTTGTATATGGATTAACTATATCCCCTTTCTCACTTTAACATGATATAACTATATAACCCAAAAATGGATTTTACCCAGGGGACTACAATGTAGTATCTTTTCACCATTTCGTAACTAAGGCGAACTATGGTTTGGTCAATGGGGATGGGATGTAGTCCCTTCTGTTTTTATGTTACTATAAATACCATTGATACCACTAAACCTGGGTTTCTTACACTTATTCCACCTAAACTCTAGGCACCCTAAAGTAGGTGTTTAATGTATTTTATGCCCATTTTGATTGGCATCCATCTGTATTCATTAGTGATTAGTCTCTGGTGATCCAAGGTATGATCTGCCCACTTTTCTAGCGATTTCTCTCCTTTTAATCTCGTTTAATCCTATTTCTTGTTTCAACAACTTAGAATTTTTTATTTTCTGATATTCTTGAGTTTTATTTATTAATTTTTGTGTTTTCATTTCATGGAGTATTTCAGAGATGTATTTTTTATGGGAGATGTTATCAGAGGTTTGTGATGTTGGTTCATTCTCATGTGAATAATGTTAATGAATTAAAATTATAGGATTTTTTTCTTATAATTAATTTATGTTTAATCATAAAATGACAATGTTTTATCCCATTGGAAGGAAAATGAATTACCAACTAAATATTGAATCTGATTAAATAATGGGATTGGTGATTTCATGCTGATGTGTTTTCCACCATGATAATGGTTTTCCCTATATTTTGTTAGATACTATGATATATCCTTTATAATATGTTTATCATGTTTTTATTATTATTTTACATTTAGGAATTGTAAGATAGTGTAATTATGGAATTAAAGTATTTGTATAAATAATTAAATATGCATGTTTAAGAAATACAGTTTTTATAATAATTTTTTGTTAATCAAATTGATGAAAATATGCATGTTTAATTGGTTTTTTCTTCTTTATTTTAATGGAATGGACAAATTACATGAAGTATATTTATTATTGTTGATGATAATAAATAATATAATGTTAAAAGATAATTTTTATTCACTATATATTGATAATATTGGGAAATTCTAGGAAACATTTTTAGTTACTTGTTATAACTTGTTATAGCCGATGCCTTAGATTACATGTAGTTGGAACATGTGAATAAGGAATTTTTTAATTCAATATAGAATAAAAATGGTTGTTTGATAAAGATAAATTATTTTGTACAAGATTGGCTACTTTTTATAATGGTTGGATACCTTGAGTTGGGGGTCGTGAGAATCCATTTTCATGTGAAGGCCAAATGTCTTGATTTCAGGCCAAATTTTCCAAATTAAAATGTTTGTTTATTATCAATATTCTATGATGTGATCTAGATATGAGATTTTATATGTGATGTCATATGATCTTAGGATGACTGAGAATGGTATGGTTGATGAGATATGGATGGGAGGGCATGAAGATGTGGTAGCAGATGATGGCATTGACAATGAGATACAAGAGGATATTCATGTGGGTCTGGGGATGGAACAAAAGATGATGGAATGGGATAAATTGGGTCTTAACCATTTTTTTTATAACCTATAATCTTTCTATAAAATAATATGTTAATGGATGGGTAGCTAGGTTATTTTCTTTTCTACTATCCTTTCCTAACTTATTGAGGATGGTGGATTTGCTGGGTTGCATCTCTTGATGATATCTTAGGATTTTTTCCTTAAGTACCTATAATTTATAAAAAGTAGGTAATAATATTTGTTAAATGACTTAGTCCATGTAGTTAGAGTTGTTTGAATGTAATGAAATAATCTTGACAAATTCTGAACTAGGGTTGGAATATTCCTTGAGGGAATGGACTCTACTATGTAGGAGAATGAAATCATTCAGGAATAATGTTGATTTTTAATTAACAGTTAATGAAATAATTAAAAAATGGAAATGATAAAATGGAATGAAGTAATTAATGAATCTCTTTAAATTCATGTGTGATTTTTGGATATGTTTTTCTTAAATGTGGTAGTAAGGTGTCTAATAGATATTTTCTATTGTCATGTTTAGGACTTGGTGATTCTAATAGTGTCGTTGAGAGATATATAATATCTTGTATGTTTTATGATTTCATATACTACCCAACCCATGTTGGTTACCAAAAATGACACATAGTTGGATCTAGGAGGGTGTTATCCTCAACATTTCAGTGGGAGGATGGATAATAGACTATCCCTTTAGGAACTGATATCTTCTCTTGGTAATATTATTCATTATTTGGCACAATTATTTGTTTCCTATATATGTATATATAGGGATTTAATTCATTTTAGTTATATGACATGCATGTATCTCCACACATAATATCTAAAAGATTAATAAAGGTATGTTTGGTATAGGTATTGATGGATTGGGGTACCTTAGTCGATCTGTGAGCTGTGATTGATTGAGGTATAATACCATATTTACAATTCATGGCATACATGTTGTGGTGACTCCCAAAAACTTCATGGATACTATATGGTGATGTTATGTGGGATGATGTGATAATTTCATGCATGAGGAGGATCTTTTGATACATAGCCCATGTGTCTTTGGGTTGTCTTATTTTTAGATAGAGGGATGTATTTGTACATGGGATGTTCAGGTAGAGTTGCAAACCTAGGAGAAAGTGGTAGCTAGGTACCCTTATTGATTTATTATATTATATTATCCCTTTTATGGGATACTTGGTGAGATATATCCATAGTGAGAATGGGAACTTTTTATACCTACTTTGGTGATGAGTAAGTTTCACTTGTTCTTGAGGCTTTAGTATTCATTCTATATCTTTTGAAAGATAGGATACAATGAGGATTATAATTATTTTACTATCATTCTCACCCTATGTATATATAAAACATTTTTAGGTCAGTAGGAGTAGGTTGGTGATTGGTCTGTATATTACTAGCTTCTAGATTTATAAATGGTATTTAGGATTTATGGTCGGAGTTGAGTTTACTTTTTTGGTACTTATGATTATCCTTTGAATTGTATTATTATTTTATGAAATTTAATGTATGTATTTGGGATTATATATATATTAGTAGTCATTTATGAGTGTATCTATCCTATCCCTCTATTTAGAGTCCTAAATTAGAGTTTAATTCATCACATTTGTATGTTTATTATGCATTCAGTGCTAATATCCAACATGGGACCTACTCGAGGTAGTACATGGGTTTCCATAATCTACCTTTTCCCATTTTTGGCCCAATTGGGGTAAAATTTACGGGAAGAGGTCATGAAAAATTTAAACTAGTGGTTTAGGTAGAGGGATGGGATATGGTTGGAGTTATACATAGCTGAGGATTTAATGGACTGGTAGGGAAACAATGATAGAAAATTTTAGTATGTGATGTAAACATGAGAGACCGGTTAAGAAAAAGGTATTTAGGTACCCTATGATCTGATATAAGGAACTTTCAGTTTTCAAATCCAACATAACAAATCGATTCGCTTTGCGAGGTAGAGGCATAAGAAAGGATCATGTATCAATATACTTTGAGCGTATGTTCATAATGGGTAGAATTGAAGATACGAAGAAAAAAAGAATAAAAATAATTAATTAATTAATATAAAGTATTACAAATTTCATGTTTAAGAGTTTAACCATTTCATCTATTGTAGGTATCTCTCCAGGTCGCCACCCAAATGAGGTATGTGCTAAAGATATTTGGGAGGATTTTCTAGGAGATATCCACTGAGTATGGGTATACTATTACAACACATGTAGGTGGACACTCTACGATTTTTAGCTCCTATGTTTTAAGAAGTATTAGGAATTCATTTCCAACTTATTTATAGAAGAATGGTTGGAGTAAGATGAGATAACCATTATTATTATCTATTCTCAAAAATATTACACCTTTCATTAGATGTGATGATTCTATATGGAGAAATAAGGAAGTGGTGGATCTTATTTCGTGGGTATCATAAGGAGTAAAAAGTCTCATGAGAGATGTTTTGAGACCCATTTGATGACTAATTTCTTTCATTTACCACAATGGAATCCCATAACCATGAGATTATTACACTTTGAAAGTGGAGTTCAAGTGTGAGGTAGTTTGGGATCTATTTAATTACCATTATGTGATTTGCTTTAGACCTATTTCCGGTTGATGAGGCCAGGGTGAGGAATTAAATAGAATATTTGTATCTAGAGATCCAATAGTAGGTCACTCTGTTTAAATTGATGAAATATATTGGGGTGATGGTAAGAGAAGCAATTTTTAGAGGATTCCATCTAAAACAATGTCATTGTGATAAGGGATTTGTCATTATTCTTTTCTATGTAGAGAGGTGGTATGGGGTTCCACATTTATTGGATAAAGGTATTTTTGGTCAGCCGAGGAAGCACCCAACCCTCATTATCTCATTTCTATTGCAGTGGAGGCTCATATACCTATAATAATGGATCAAAATATGATTTTATTTTGGTAGATGAAATCATTAGTTAAAATTGTGAATTAAAATCTTGATATGTAAGTGCTCACTAGGTGTTCTACTTAAAGTTCCTCTGTTATGGCAGTTTCTGGAAAGATAGTAGCAGCACGATATTCTAGTTTTAGATCAGTAAATAAGTGATGGGGTGGTCATTGGATACCCATGAGATACACCTAATGTTGATATAATACTATGTATCTATAGAGGTTGCCTTTATTAGGGATATATATTCTATAGATAAGTTATTGTTCAACTTCCTTTTTAGTGTTTCTAGTACGAGGAGTGCCAAAAATCATTTTTGGTACCATTTTCTTGTTTAATATATGGGTGAATTATTTTTTTGATTTATGAGCTAAAAAATCATTTATATAACACAACCTTGCCTATGATTTGGTACTTTCGGTAGTGAGTATTTCCATTCCATTGCATTAATCTACACAAGTTTGAGGTTATGCATACTAGCATGAAGTATGTAGAGATTTTGGGCTATTAATGTGGTATCACTACTATTTATGAGAATAACTATGTTTGCAGATGCATCATTAAGAAATCATAAATTGTTTGGATTGGATGATTCAATACATGGTATTTCGGATTTTGTCAAGAGACACATTATTTTCTGCGTTGTTGATGGAGAGATATTAATGCTCGTTGGTGAGTGATACCCTCAGATGGATCTAATTAGGGTTCTTCCATTATCTTCCTTGATGAATGAGCGAAGGATTATTTCATCATAGGTTCAGTTAAGGTTGTTTTCCATGGTTGTGGAAGAATATCCTGATGTCTTTCTAGATGGGATTATGGAAATTCCCCCTCGATGAGAGATTTAGTTTGGGATCAGTCTATAATAAGGAATTCCACCTATCTCATTCTCTTGGTATAGGATAGAGAATTTTGAGTTGTGATAGATTCAGGATGAACATTATGATTTTTGTAGCGAGGTTCTGTTTGGAAGAGTGTGTAACCTTATGAGTAGTGGTTTTGGTTTTGATAAAGTCTCATGGATGTTTTTATCAATATGGAGAATATAATCCTTGAACTGAGTAAAAATGAAGAACCACTACCCCTTTTCAGGGATTCATGATTTATATGATTAGCTGAAAGGAGAATGTTATATCTCGAATATCAACCTATGGTTATAATATTATTAGATGTGGGTGAAGGATGATGATATTTTAAAAACCATGTTTTGTTGTCTTCATGGAAATTATGAGTTCGTTGTGATGTTTTCCAGTGAGATTAATGCTCTATCTGTGTTCATGGGTTTGATGAAAATAGTTTTGAGAGTGTTTTGGGATATTTTCATCGTGGTTTTCATCAATGAAATCGTTGTTTTTTCCACGTATGATATTGAGAATACATAACGTCAACGTACTATATTGGGAGCTCATCGTTATCAACTGGTAGTCAAGAAGTTGTATATGTTTGAGTTTTTGAATCTTAATGTTTATTTTTTAGGCCATGTAACATCCCAGTAAGGAGTAGCTATAGATTCTTCAAATAAAGTAGTGATTGATTGTTGGGAATCTCCCAAGACTATTGTGATGGTTAGGTGTTTCCTTGGTCTTGTGTGATGTTATTGAATGTCAGTAGCCTATTTGTTTAAAAGGTTTACTCTTTTGATAGAATTGATGATAAAGGATGTAGAATTATTGGGGAATGACCAGCGTTTGGTAGCTTTTGAGTACCTGAATGATGGTTTGGTTAGTTCTATATTCATTTGTTTTCAGTATAGGGAGTTCAATTTTATGGTTTCTATAATGATTCATTTCTTTTTTTTTGTTATGAATTCAAATACAGTTGAGATATGTTGTTCTTGAGGGGTATCAGTAGTTATGTCCCCATGAGCGCGACTATACCACTCATGATATTGAGTTGGTATCTATTGTGTTTTCAAAAACCATGTGGTTATATTACCTCATCAGCATGTGTTTTTTGGTTTCCACTGATCAGAAGAGAATAGTGTATTTATTCTCCCAGCATGAGTTCAACTTTCTTTAGTGAAAATGGAGTTAATTATTACAAGATTACAACATAGATATTTCAAATATACTAGTAATGGGAGTATTCTGACTCATGATTTGGGAAATAATTCATGTAGTAATGCTTCTCATGAATCTGGTGATTTATGGAGAGTGATGGAAGAACTCTTGGATATGCATATTTATAAGGGTGGGGTTGATGATATATTTTGTAATTCCTAGATAATAGTACAATTATCATTTGTGAATGATGTCAAGGAATCCTAGATGGGGTATTCTGAGGAAGAGGTCTTTAGAGACCATGTTTTTTTGGTGATGCCCCTGATGTTTTCTCAAAGGATGAAATACACTACGTGTTGTTCTATGGGAGTATTTTCAACCATTTGGTGATGCATAAGGTGTTTCTTCATGCGTTCTGTATCTATCCCTTGTAAGTATATCATATAATGATAATGATATACCAAGCTATGAGATGTCATTTTTAGTGTCTTTGGATGAAGTATGTCGTTTTAGAGTTTGTGTCTAGATGTTTGGTTTTCTAGAAGGTAAAGGATGAACATCATGTTCACAGTGGATTTCACCATCAATTTTTAATTACCTAGATAAAGTGGGATAAAACATTGACAGACTTCATTACAGGTTTTCATTGATGTTAGAGAGGCATTGATTTTATATGGGTGATTTTGAATCATTTGAAAAATTATCCCACATCACAACAATTAGGGACTCATTATCAATAGATTTTTTGTTGAGATAATTTCAGAAGGAGGCGTTGAGACTCCATGGAGTCCAAAGATAGATCATATATGATTGTGTTCCTCATTTCACTTCCATGTTGTGAAGAGGTATCTAATACTCTTATTCCCCTATGTTATACATTAGAACTTATTTCCATCAATAGAAGGGTATTCAGAATGATCAGACCATCCAGACTATTAAAGACATGTTGTGCTCTTGTATCGTAGATTTTAGAGGTTCATGGAAAAGGAAGCTTCCTTTGGTTGTGTATTCATACAACAACAAATTTTTCTCCACCATTTGTATGAAAGTATTTAAGCCTTTTTAATTATTACTTTCTTATTATCCATTATACTGGATTCAATTCAGAGAGTAATCAATTCTCAGGCCCAAACTAGTACAAAATACAACATTGATTGTTTTAGTTATTCAAAAAAGGATGAAAAAAATGTTAGATCATCAGAAATACCATGATGATCATAGGGGAATACCTATAGAGTATGAAATTGGGG
Organism: Viscum album; assembly: GCA_963277665.1. Lineage (NCBI taxonomy): Eukaryota > Viridiplantae > Streptophyta > Magnoliopsida > Santalales > Viscaceae > Viscum > Viscum album. The sequence goes on along the minus strand of OY728167.1, from coordinate 547,648,516 downwards.
AACTTGTGTTCTTGATGGTGAATCATCATCATGCATAGTGATGTTTTGGAATTGGGATTTATCTTTCTCCATGGGTTTTTGTGAAATTCAAGGTGTTGTATCTTGTTTGATTCATGGTATATCATGAAAAACATCCAACATATATTATCTAGATACATAATGTTTTTCACATGTCGTAGCTCTATTTTTGTCATTGTGATCAGTCTCATGTTATCAATTTGGGTAAGATCAGTGTTTATGATGATACACCCTTTGAGGAGAAGCTTTGGAAGATTTATTTCTAACAATAGAAAGTGTTGTATGGGGTTGATATTCACTTTATTTTTTTTAATGTGGTGGTACAGAGCAATGGTGGAGAGTATGAAGGAACATGAGTCATAGTTACAGACTAATTACCCTGATCTCTGTTATTATTAGCTCTTATCTTGTAATTTTTCTTATTTTGTGGATATTATCACCTGTTTTAGGATATAGATTATTTATTCTTGTTTTATGGAATATGTTTTCTCATTTTTCGGGTATCATACCTAGAGAGTCTTTTAGTAGTTGTTTCTTACCATTATAGGGTTTTTGTTTGTTACTTTTATTAGGTGGTTGAGCTCCATTAACGGTGAGATCATTGAGATGTATCTTGTGAGGTAGCTATTGGGATGACTCTCGTCTTCCATATTTATATTTGGAATGATTTTGAAAATTTGACAATGGGAATGTTTTGAGCGGTATCTAATGTAACTGATAGGATCTCAGAATCCCTTAAAATTGACATTTTTGGGTGTTGGAGGCACCAAGAGGAGGTTCTAAGATGTTTGGAGGGTGTTTTGATGGTGTTGGGGACTTGTACTACCATTTTTGGAAAGGATGCAACATGGTGTTTTTTGATACATCGTAAACCTAGAAATTTATATGTAATGTGGCATGTTGTAAAGGAGGGGAGTTCAGGAGGAGGAAATATGGATACTACCTTTTTATGCGTAGCTACACTGTAGAGGTAGGTTATGGCGTAGGACTGTCTTTGGTGGAAAAGAACCTTGGGGTGGAGGATAAAATCTATGAAATAAGGATTTTTAGGCTACTTCCAAACTGGGGGTAGCTACACCATGGGTAGTGGAATGTGGATTTCTCCCATTCCTGCTGAATGGGGTTCTAAAACATATTGTATAAGACTTTACTAAACCACCTTTATCCCCTTTAATATGATTTTACCATTGAACTTGAAAATAGATTAGAATAGGGGACTGTTTAATGATCCCTCCAAACCATTCCTTAGATGAGGTGTACTGCCATGTTATCCACAGGATAACTCCCTTGTCACTTAACTTTCTCTATGCTTATAAATACCCCGAGACCCCTGAACATAGTACAATTTAAATACATATCCCCAAACTATAGGCTCCTGAAGAGGGTTTTCAAATTATTTGAAGGAAATTTTGATAAGGATAATTCCCTAGGTTCCCCAGATTGATCCATGCTAATCCAAGGTAATATCTACCTCAATTTCTAGTTTTTTTATTTATGTTTGATATAATTTCCTCCTTTTTATTCTTCCAATGAATTGAAATTTTATCATTGTTGTTCTTATTGATTTTCTTTGTTTTCTTCCCATTATTTTAGAATAATTAGATCATTGGGTGATGCAGATTCTTATGGGAGGGGTGATCAGAGGTCTGTGGCATTGTTCCATTCATTTGTGAAGGACATTTATGATTTGGAGGTAAGGGGTTCGTTGCATCACATTTATATCATTCAATCGTAAATTGAACATGGTTTAAACAATTGGATAGAAATGGAATTAACCTAATAACTATCAAGTCAGATTAAATAATGTAATAGTGATGGAAATTTGATGTCTTTTCCACCATGATAATGTTTTCCTCATGTTTTTATAGATAGAGAACAATCCATGTTATTCCGTGTCTATCATGTTTTTTTTCTAGGTTTAGCATAATTAAATTTGTAGAAAATTTAAATTTGTAAAAAGTAGTTTTCTACGGAATTAAAGATGCATGATTATGAAATATGATGTTAATTAATATTTTAGGATAATAAAATTGATGCATGTATGCATGATGAAGTGGATGTCTTATTCTATGAGTTATTAGAATTGATAAAGAATGTGAATCTTGTTAACACTTATGGATGATAGTAATTAATGGTATTATAAATGATACCTATTTTTATATAAATCATTATAAGGCTATGAAATTATATTAATCACTTTTAATTAAATGTGATATCTTATTACAGCTGATGCCTTAGGATTCCCATAGTTGAAACCCATGAATAATGATTTAGTTAATTCAAGAAGAAATAAAACTAGCTATTTGACAAAGATTAATACTTGAGGTTGAGAGGGACCATTTTTTATTAATGTAACATGCCTTGAGTTATGGGATTTTAGTTCTTGTTTTCATGTAAAGGATGAATTCCTTGTTTTTTGCCCAAGTTACCCTGTTATATATTCTTATTTGTTTGCTACCATATGGTATGTGGTTTGTATGTGAGATTTGCTATGTATTGTGACATGATTTTAGGATGTCTGATCTTGGGATGACCATGGAGATATGGGTTGGGAGGCGTGAATGATGTGGGAATAATTAACAAATGTGGCAGAAAGATATATTTAGATATTCTTGTGGGGATCAGAGATGGAACCGAATATGGGGGAATGAGTTGAAGATGGTATTACCAATTTTTTTATTAAGATGGATTATTTATAATAAAGAATTAGTTAATGGATGGATGACCTTGTTGTTTTTTATATTCATTCTTCTCACTACTACTTGATATAGTTTGATGTGATTGGTTTCATGTCATGATGATATATTTCGATGCTTCCCTAAGTACCCAAAATTTATTGGAATATGATAATAGTTATTAATAAGTAACTTACCCTTTGGGGTTGGCCTTACTATACTGCAATGAGATGATCTTTAGAAACCATGGACCCAGTTTGGATTTTTCGTAGAGGGAATGGAATCCTCCTTGTTGACTAATGAAATATTTCGAGAATATTTTTAATTGTTAATTAATTTTTAATTAATTAGAAATCAAATTTAAATGATAAAAAATAAATAAGAAATTGATATATTTCTTTAAACGATTAAGTTCTTTTAATACATCTAGGCCATTTCATTCACAACCAGAAGTCTACGAGATATTAGCCAATGTTGAGCCGAAGACTAGGTTATACCTATTGTGTGGTGGTGAACAATATTATATCTTGTATGTTTTGTTATTTTGTACACCACCACACCTATGATAGTGAGGGTGACTGACAACTAATTGAATCATGGAGGGTTTTGCTCGACATCCCTATAGGAGGATGGATGAATGACTAACCCTATGGAACCCACTCTCTCTTCTATGTTGTATAATGTACTGGTATGTATGGAGTTCAGTTTCCCATATATGTTTGTAGAGGGATATAATGGATTCTAGTAATTTATTTAACCTGTATTTATAAATATATTATCCAATTAATTATTATAGATGTGGTCTATATAGGTTGTGATGGATTGAGGTAACTAACATGGTGTATAAGATGTGATGGATTCTGGTATGATATTTGATGTATGATACACTTCATATATGATTTGATGGATCCCATAAACTAATTGGTTAATATATTGTGAGGTGATATGAATGATGTGACAATGTTATGCATGAGGTCAATGTTGTGATACTTAACCTAGGTGTATTTGGGCTAGCTTACATTTGGAGAGAAATGTATCAGGACATCCAATGTTTTGGAAGAGTGGTAAACTAATAGGGGAGTAATAGTGGGGTACCCTTTTTGATTTATTATATTTTATTATCCCATGTTTGTGATACTTTATGGGAGATATATATGGTGAGCCTATAAATATATTATACATGATTAGATGTTGAGTTAGTTCCATTTTCTATTCAATGGGCATTATTATGCTTTCTTTACCTTTTGTAGGAATGGATCTAGGGAGTATCCCATTGAGTGTACTATTATGATTACCTATTGTATATATATAAAAAATAATGTTAGTAGGATAAGGATGAAGATAAATATATATAATATTATCTTAATTTTTTCAGAAGATTTTTGGGCTTCATAATCACTACTGAGTTTACCTTTTTGGTACTTATTATTTTCCCATCAGTTGTCCTAGTACTATATGATAATACATGTATGAAAAGGGTTTTTATTATATATATACATATGAGTAGGAATTTATTGGTGTATATGTCTTGTCACTATTTTCTGTATGTATTCTTAGAAGGTCATTCCTCTCATTTGTATATTTATTATACCCTTTGTGCTAGTTAACAAAATGGGGCCAACTGAGGGTGGTACGTAGGTTGTCATTACCTCCCTTCTCTTATTTTCACCCAAGAGGATGAAATATTTTGGGGGATGGGGTCATGATATGTTAATACATGAATAATATAATTAATTCATGTTTTATGTTTCTTACCTTATTTATAATGGTGAAAAATATTAGAAGAATTACTCCTATACTCTGGTAATATCTAACATGTCCTTTATTATAATGTTTAACAAAATTTATTATATTATAGTTCCCTAACATTATTTTAATCATACAAAATTTATCTTACATTACACTTAGTTATGTAAGATCTTGGATTATAATGTCTTCATGGTTCAAAGTGAAAATATTCTCATTCTAATCCGTATAAATAATAAATTTACCATATGAACTTTGAGTAGAGAATTTATTATTCATGATGTTCACAACAAAACCTTTTTCACATAATTTAATTATTCTAATGATTACACATAAGTCCAAAAATAGATAAAAAAATTAAATTAGTGATTTACCAAGATGTTTTATATCATCTATTCCAAAGATTTCTCCTTGAGCATTTTCTCTTAAAGTATCTTTTATACCCTTATTCTTAATAATCATTTATAATAACTTTTTTTATTGAATTCAAGTATTTAAAAAATCTTCTATCCATAAACTATTTGGTTTGAATGTTGGTACCCAACCATTCTCCCCAAAATAAAAAACAATAATATTTTGGTACCCATACATGCTTGGGTCCAGAATTATTAGCAAATTTTTTTTTGAAATCTACATCTCCCAAAATATTTTATGTTCAAGAAATTATGATTATTTAGATATATAATTTTTTTTAATCTTAATAATTTAATTTTTTAAAGAACACATATTTTTTTCGAAATCCACATCCTTGAGACTTTGTACGAAAGGGTGTAATCTTTGGAATAAAATAGTTATACTGAAAATGATGTTTTGATGAAGTAAAAACTATTCTAGAATTATTTAAATGTGGTTTTAAATGTTAGTAAATAATATCAAAAAATTTACTGACCAATGTAATATTTGACTAATGTTTTTTCATACATGAAATATTAGAATTTAGTTCTACAACTATATTTCAATCATATTTAATTGAACTATAATTACATTTTTTATATAACACTGATATAAGATTAAAAATATCTAATGTAGGTTTTGAAATGGTATTATTTGATTTTGAAAATACTCCTTATCTAGAATGTATTATATTTTAAATTTATTATTACTTTTCTCTAATAATGTACCACATATATTCACTTCTTCTGAACCTGGTGTATTATCCCCATCCTATCATGTAACAACCTTTTATTCTAGAAAATATACAGAACTAAATTCATCATCAAATTTAGGATAATTAGAATTCCATGATATGTTGGTTAGGGATTAAACATATATTTTTATCATATAACATTGGTTATTCATTAGAATTAAGGAATTGAAACACATAACCATTTTATCATTATTATTATTATCATAATTAATTTTAAAAGAATGATATCATCAACTATAACTCTATGTCTATGATGATTTCAAACTTTTCTTAGATTTTTTTGATATTATTTATTTTAATATTTCTATTTCAACTTCATCCTCATGAAATATAGTCTTATATTACCAGACTTATTTCATTAATAGAAAATCATCCACGAAGTGACATTCTAATAACATTTATCATTATGGTTTTATAATATTTTTAATGAAATTATTTCTTTCTAAAAATATTATTCATCATTTTCTCTAAATGATTGTGTTTATTCTCACATTCCTTTCAGAAAATAGAATTTGATTAAACATTAAATTTCTAATTATAATTAAAATATTTGTAAACATTCTCACATGACCTTATATTTTAATATATAACTACAAGTTTTTAATAAAAATCAACCTCAATGTTTTTATTTTCCCTTTTAACATCACTTTTTTTCCAAATAAAATATTTCATGAAATTTCCAATTAAATCGTCCAAAATAAGATTAGCTAGATTCTTAAAATCATCAATCATTGTATGATTAGATTCCCACTCCTTAGGCATAATTTCAATAATAAATTTTTATTAATTTCTCCTATAACAACACATTATCACTAAGAGACTGGAAACTATTAAAAATAATACTGAAACATTGATTCCTTTGGGAAACTGATTCACTCAGTAGGAAATCAAATACATGATAATCTGCATACAATAAAACTCTTCTGTTTTTCAGAACATTAGAAATTCCATAATGAATAATATCTAAATTTTTATTCACATTATTATCTATTTCTCAAGATGAAATATAAATGGAAACATTACATTCCATGTAACACAACAATGTATTTTTAAAATGATAATTCAGATAAAATTATTCATTTCCCCCTCTAGATAATGCTATAACATACATATTTGGAATATTATAACTTCTAGTTATCCGAAAAAGGTTATCTATCCAATTATACATAAGAAACTTATTCATTATATCTCACTAGTATTCATAGTCATCGATATCTATGATTCATTTCCATTTTGGATTACTATTTTCTAATGTCTTAATAGACAAACATTCGATATTAATGACAAAATACACTTTTATGCAAACACGATTAGTGAAGAATGCTATAGGTAGAAACCGCCCATGGTACCAAATGTTATATCATAAGTGTATTCAATGTACTATAAGAGGGGGAATTTTAGTTTTAAAAAAATTTAAACATATAATATTCCCACAACCTATAGGATTGTTTATCAAAAAAAAATTATACTAATACATTTTATAATTAGAGTTTGAAATAATTTCTATAAAACAATATAAAATTTTATAAAATATGATAGATGAGATATGTAAAACTTATAAAAAATTAATAAGAATGGAATATAAATTTATTTAATGAATTAAATAAATTTAAATTATCTATCCTATGATATATCATTACATTATCCTAAAGTGACAAGGTATCATAATAACACAACATTATATATCGATAATATAACCTTTTGTAGGTTCTATATTGATGATATGGAACCCATAGATCAGAACAATTTGAAAAAATATACTTCTCTATCCCCCAGAAAACATAATTATTTCGATAAGATAAACACTATATCTCTATCCCCGACCTACCACTTTCAACTATATCATTAATAAAATAAATAAAATATAATTTTTTAGCAATTTAAAATGATCAAATCACAAATTATGGCTTACGAAAAATATCTACTGATTATAATGAATCACATCAGAACAAGATGTTACAACACTTCCACAGTAACTTTATATCATAATTATATAAAATCTTCCTTTACCTCATGGTTATAGTCCTATGTATATTAATTTCTATGAAAATCATATTATGCACATGTGAGAAATATTTTCAAGGTTATTAGAAAAACCTCTTATTCACTCAACGTGTTCAACACTATATCTCACTATTTAACCAACATTTGGTAAAGCACAAGTACAATGTATTAAATATTCTATCTAGTATCATTTTCAATTTTTATTTTGTATTCTTATTAAAATTTTAACATATAAAATATTATATATATATTTGATGCAGTATATCCTATGGAATTTATAGAAATCAATCTGATAGAATTTATAAGCATTCGAGCTAATGGACTTTATAAATGTATCTCCGATATACATTATATATCTCCAGTCACATACTATATAAATTTTTTTATGATATAAATACAACTATACATGTGTCAAAACATAATAGATTTATTCAAATAAAATTATAACTTGTTATGGATAAAAATTAAAAACATGAAAATATATAAAATGTGAATTGCGATTTTTAAACACAAAATTAGAAGGAAGTTTTTTGACTCAAAAATTATAACGAAATATTTTATATTGGTGGTGTATACACTACCTTATAGATGTATTTTATTAATCATTTATAAAAATTTATTTATTTAGAAATCTATTAAAATTTATTTCCTTCAATTTTTCATTTGTTCAAAAGATCTGAAGTCATAAGAGACACTTTACCATGAATCCTAATTTAAAATTCAGTAAAAATTTATTTTATAAATATTTTACTTGATTTACCTATTCATAAAATCTTTTTATTGATGAATTTATGTTGATATACATAAAATATAGATGAAATGTTGTGAAACATTCAACTTTTTTTCAATGGATTTCAAAATGTAATATTTTTTCATAATTTTAAAGGGTTTTGATCACTTTATTTAAAAAAGGAAAAAGAAAAATTCTATTTTAACATATATGAAGCCGATTAATTTTTCAACCAATTCAGCCATTATATGATGTTTATAATCCATTATAATCATCTATAAATAAATAAAAAAACTATTCACCACTTTATAATAGGTATAAATTATTTTTAAAATTGGGTTTTGAAGGAAAAATATGTATCAATATCTGAAAATGTTTTACTTATGGGTTAGAAAGTATATTTTGTGTGTGTTTGTAGATGAAAATGTTATATTCTATTTTTATTATGTATTTTATGTTCATTTTACATTGTTTATAATTACAAGTGAGCCTAATATATCTCTACAATGCATTGGGTAATGATTTTGTTCTCTAGATAATTATGTTGTAATTATCCGTGTATGTTATTCCATTTGTAAAACGTTATTGTATGTTTTATATGAAGATGTTGTACCATGGAACTTATATGAATTATATATTATAAAAAATTATTTTCATGTAAATATCATGATTTTCTATAGTGAACTGATGATATTTTTTTAAAGGAATAATTTTTCCATTTAAGAGTAATGATATATATTTTTACAAAAAAAATATTTCATGAGTTCTTATGATTTATAAGAAACCCTGATGATTATGATTTTTTCATTGTATTTTCTTATAAAATATTTTATGAATATTTTTGGGTAGTGGTGTTGATTTCGTTCCTTTGTAAATAATTATTTGAGCTAAAAACTTATTATGTTAATTGAAAAATCTCTGATATGATCTCATGGTATTGAAATAGACAAACATGTTTTTTATATTCGTTGTATATGTTCCTTAATAATAATTTTGTGATCATTAAAAATTAATAAATGATTTTCACATGGTTCATGGATTAATAGGAAGAATGATGAAAACATAATATGGAAAAATAAAATCATTGTATTGTGGAAAAACATACCACTTAATGAAAAGGGTATTGTTATGTAATAGCTTATCATAATTATCTGAAACTATAAACCTAAACATCCTACAGGTACATAAGTGATACAATATTTTAATTTTTTGTTTTCTCTTTTGAATGAATATAATATGGTCATGATTATTATTATCAAACTAGAAATTAAAAAATTATTCTTTTAGTACCCGATCTTGGATAATAGGGTAATGACTATTTTAATTAGTATCAAAGTAGTGTTTATATAAATTTTAAAATTAGGATTTATTCATGTGAGGTTAACATAAGAGTAATGGAAGAAAACATGGGTTTATAAATTCAATACTGATGATATGTTCAATTTCAATGGCACACATTTTGCGGTTTTATGTGATGGGATTTTAAGAAGATTAAGAGTATTCTGGGTGGCATTTATGGTAATAGATCCCTTGGATTTAGTATGAGTTTTAGAAAAAAATTACTTTAGGAATAATTATTTTATTTTATATCGATATATTTTTAAAGGTTTTGATAAACGTTAGGGTTAATATGATATTTTTAGATGATGTAATTATGGTTAATTTGGATGAATTGGTTGATACATGTTGGCAACAGATGATATAACATATTGATAACCAAGAGATTTAAAAGTGATTTGGTTGAGAATGGGATTAATGTTATTTTTTTATGTTTATTATTTTCGGATCATTATATGACTAAGGTAGATTGAAATAACATTGGATAATATGAGATTGAATTTGAAGAATAAAGGTTGAATTATATTTTGGAAAAATATTTGGTTCTCTTTTGTTTTTATCGAAATTCAGGTTATTCATGGAAAAAATATTTACAATATAGAGATTATATTATTTGGGAATATAAATTTTTTTTATTTTTATTTAGGATTCATTAATATTATATGGAGATAAATTTTGTGATTATATAAGAAGAATATGTGAAAAAATATTTATAATTTTTGGGTTTTAAACTTCGCGAGAAATATTTTGAAGAATATTAATGATTGATATTTATAAAATTATTTATGTTGACATTTTGGTGATATTATTTAGGATTTAATGACTAGTATATTATTTATTCATATAATTATTTATAAAAATTGGTCATTATTTTTCCTTTTTATGTCTATTTTATTTTGAATAATGTTTAAAATAAGAGGAATAACTTGTTTTCATTTTTGGATTTTGTGACCCGTTAGATGATTATTTTAGTGATTTAGACCTGAAAAATTAATTTTATATATTTCTCATAGTAAGATATGAAATAGAAGTGAAACTTTATTGAATCCAAACAAAAGGAAGAAATTGTTCTTATGAAATGGTATCGTATCTAGTAAGGTTTTTTATTATTCTCTCTCTTGATGGTAAAATAATACATAAAACCTAAGAAAAGAATATTTAAATAAAATTTGTAACATTTTTTACTTCATTTAAAATGAATTTATGGTCTTATTATGACGTAATTATTTATAGTTTGTTGGTCATTAACATTCTCAGGATAAAATTCTCTATCGATCACCATCACTACTTAGACAATACTTTTATCCTCCATGCCTATATGTTTTCGTCCCACTAATGATCTACTATTTGAAAACTTACTTATGCGTTATTACATGTCTCCTTAATGATTCCCTTTTCCATTTTTAAAAATATTTTTTATTATCCCTTATTATGTTGTGAGTTTCCAACAAAGTTATTTTTTAATATTAATTTTTTTTCTTGCACGATTTTATGTTCTATATTCCGATCTAAAAATTGATTATAAAGAACTGTTTTAAACACTTTTATCTGGAAATAGATAAAATTGTGAGGACCTAATTTCTTTATGGTGCTAGAATGTAATACCCTAAATATTTATAATAAAATAACACATTTCATTATAGAATTATTGACACGCAACACAAATCATTAAAAGAGTTGTGATATACTATAAAATTTTTATTATTTAAATGTGACCATTATAAGCATGATATTAAATTTGATGTTTTTAATTGAATTTTTTTATTAAAACTATGCATAAAATATATTTAAAATAATCATATTATTTTTATTAATGCATTATAAATAAGTACTCAATTTTCAGTAAATTCGTTTTATGTTTCAAAAATATGTTTTATTAAAAAATGGATTATATATCTTTCTATTAGTATTTTATATATTTAATTTCGAACACTTTTGGAAAATTTATTCGATAAAAGGTCTCTATTTTTGAAATCATAATATCAAACAAAACATAGGGTGAAATTATAGGATTATTCTTAAATTATCAATTTTTTAGTGAATAGTAAAAAATAACGATTTTATATAAAATATTCTTTTATTTTCAGGTATTTAAAATGATAAAATTGGTTTTGATTTAGTTCTAAAAATCCATAAATTCATTTCAATTAAAAATATTTCAATTAATTTTATTTAAAGATACATTATGATTAATTTTTTTGAAAACATTTTTTACTTAAAAATACATTTTTCTTGAAAACAGTTTGCGATCAATTTTTGTGGGTTTATTTTAAAACTAATACCGAAAATTATAATATCTGAATTTTATAAAATGGAATTAATTTTTTAAATAATAAACTAAAATTTATCCTTTAATAAATGCTTGATATTTTTCTGATGAATTTAATTTTTGTGAATATTAAAAATAATGTTTTTATGAAATACGTTATTTTTTATAATTTCTCTTGGAAAAAAATATGGTATAAAATATTTTTGAAACATATTTTATTACTCATTTATGATAATATAATATAAATATAATCCAAAAAGATTCATGAAATATAACGTAGAATTTATTTCATGATTAATATGAAAATTAGTTTCAGTTCCGACACAGTGCTTGCACGACAATGAAAATGTGATATATAAAATCCTGAAAAAATTTGATAATTAAAAATCCATATAGATAATAAATTATTTAATATTATTCTTAATTTATTATTTGAACTAATATTTATTAATTATGGACGTATATAACGACAAACATATCCAAATTCCTGTACAGTTCTTGCAATGTTGAGAAAAGTCGAAATAACATATTAAACAAGCTTCCATGAATCATATATGAATAAATATACATAATAAAAGAAAGTAAATAGTAAATATGAATTTAAATATATTACTATTTTTTTAATAATTTATTTTTAAATTTTAAATTAATTATAATTATCTAAAATATTTACAGCGCTATAGAGTAGTGTTTAGGAAAACATATGAAATATTTAATAAACAATTTTAAAAATATTAAAAATTATAAGATTTAGTTGAGTATAAATATTAAAATAATATTATATATATTTAATATTTTTAAGGAATAATATATTTTATTATAATTAAAATTGGTGGTTTTCATGTTATTTTAAATTTCCATATAACATTATAATAATGAAAATGAGTTTAAGAATATTTTATGATAAAAATATTTTATTAATTGATTTAAAAGTAACTAAAATTACATAGAAAATAATTAGGAATTAATATGGTCTAAAATTTAGTCCCATTACCATTTTTAATTCACCTGGGATTTTATATTGACATTATTTACCCTTAACGTCAAGATATTGTCAAAAACACCATTGGTTTTTGTCTATAAAAGGGACTCATTTAAACAATTTCAAACAAAAATAGAGTTTATGTTCTATCACAAATATTCCCATGAACTACTATAAAATATAATTAACAAATTACCAGGACATTAGTATGACCATATACTTATTTTCTAATTCCCTTAAGCTCAATCGAATGGAGGTTATCTAAAGAAGAAGCTGTAACTCTTAACAAAATAATATCAATCTATTTATTCTTCTAAGTCCTTCAATTATATCCATAAAATATGTATTAAATAACATTAGTATATTATATATATATATATATATATATTTTATTATGTTAATTTCACATCCATTTTTCATCTTCTTTCCTACCTATGGGAAATGAAAACATCACTCATACATATGAGTGGATTAACACATCCACATAGAAATGTGTTTTGTTTTTCATCACCACCTATCATGGATGGTTTTTATAATTTTTTTAATTAATATATAATAAATTTATGAAATATATATATTTATTTATATATAATATATCATATGTTTTCTTATATTTCCATCAATTATAAAATTATAACGTCGTTTGTGCGCACATGTGTACTACCACATCCACGAAGTGATGTGATTTTTGTTCATGTATGAATTTAATGGATGGTTATGAAATTGTATTTTACATATAAAATTTAAAAAAAATCATGATTAATATTAAAAATATTATTTAACAATTATTCTTTTGACAATGGACATCCTACCAAAGTTGTTCTGTTATTATGAACCAAATGACATCAAAACGTCTAATATAAACATAATTCATTAGGTAACTAAATTAAACATGGTCATAAAAGAAATAAAATGGGTAATATTAATTTATTGAAAATTGAAATGTTTCTTATTCAATTAAATAACTAATATAATTTTATTATCCAATAGATAATGAATGTACAATGATAGAAAATATTTATGGTATTCCATTTCTATTGTTAATTCCCTTTCATTGAGAATTAAGCTATTTTCACTGCATTCAATATTTTCTGTGGTGTATAGACTCTATTATATCTATTTTTTATACTAATTATATAAAAATTAATGTGTTTAATATTTCATGAAATATTCATTACTTTAATGTTTCATTCAAAAAAAATATATCAAGACAGAATGGAAAATTAACCATTAAACATCATTCTAAATGTTTTGATGATTTATTTTTGTAAATATTTTCTGCCATTTAAATATTCAAAAAATACATTTAGGGATGTATTTATATAGATTTAAATAAACTATAAACTAAATTTTATTTCTATTTCAATTTTTTGTATAGTTTTTAAAAGGAATATTTTTATGTATGTTATAAGATATGTTTTGATGTTATTTATAAATGGAAAAAGTAATGTTCTATTTTAATGTATATGGAGACAAAATATTTTCCCACATACACAAAAAAAAGTTTGTATTAATATATTTTATTTTATATTTTATTTGAATACAAACCCTTCTTACTTTTTTTCTGTGTGTTTTATTTTAAAAATTGGGTTTTATAGGGAAACAAATATATCACTATATCTAAATGTTTTGACTATATGTTCAAAAGTATATTTTCTATGTTTTATTTTGGAAATCAAATATTTTTTGTGTTTTATTAATGTTATTGACCTTTTAAATTTTTTATAATGGTGATTAGTATGATATAACTCTCTAATGCAGTGGGTACTAATTATTTTCTAAGGAGAATTATATTGGAATTATTCAATTTTAAGGGTTAAAATAGGAGATCTATAAAGGATTCAATGAATATGACATGCCAAGTATCCTACATTAATATTTTTTATTTTCAGTGATTTTTCATAGAATTTTTATTATTTCATATGGTAAGATAATTATTATTTTTTAGAATAATGATTATTCCCTTTAAGGGTAATAGGTATATTTTTAAGAAAATGATTTTCGTAGGTTATCATATTTTATATTAAACACTCATGATTATAGGGTTTTAATTATATTTTATAATAAATTTTTTATGAAAATATTGATGTATTAATGTATATTTAGTGTGAAAGAAAATGTTTATTTGAGTTTAAAGATTATTATGTTAATGGTAAAATATCATATATGATCTCATGGTTTTGAAATGGACCGACTAATTTCGTTTATTAATTATAAATATCCCTTAATGGGAGTTCTGTGTTTATACCATTTTTTCAAATTTATTTCCAATTAGTTTAAGGTTGAGTATGAATCATAATGATGAATTAATAAGTAAATATAAAATCATGGAATAATGGAAAATATAATAACTTGAAGAAAATGGTTTTATTTTGGAAGAGTGAATAATTATTATACAAGACTATAAAACTAATATATCCTTATGTATGTATGTGATCCAATATTTTCAATTGTTATTTTATGTTTTTAATGGATTAAATGTTGTTATATTTATTTGTATCAAAGAGAAAAACATAAATATTATGTTTTTTCATCAGATATTAATGTAAGGGGTTGAGACTATAATATATGATGTAAAAAGAAAAAATGGAAGTTGATGCATGAGAGAATAAGATGATAAAATAAGAAAATTATTCTTTAATATAATTATTCTTCAAATCATGAGACCAAAAACAAGAAGACGACATTTTCATTCACACGAGATGAAGAAAATTCAATAAATTCATATTCAAGTGATGTAATTATTAAATTTTCAAAGAAGTTTAAAAATATATATTTAAGGGTATATGATTCAAAAAATCCATAAACAATAAAAATCAAACAATGAAAATTCTAATGAACATATATGTTATTAGTATAAGACGCATGGACACAATAAGACATACTTCCAACATTTTCAAGAATATATTATGTCTGAAATGAATTTCATAAAAATGGTTTTGTATAATAAGAAATAGAATAATGATATGAAGGATACATTAAGTGCCCTGTATGAATCTAGTAATGACTTTAATTATAATTGTAAATCTAAATAATATAATTATAAGGAAAACATGTGATTTATTACATAAATTGATGAATTAATTTATTCTTATTAATAATCATTTGAATCTGAACATGAAAATAGATGTTATGAAAAATTGATTGAGATTATTTCAATATTAGAAGACCGTGAAGTGAAATAACAAGTCTCTAAAGACATAATATGATACCTCTATCAGTGAAAAATAATATTTATACAAAAAATTAAACCCAATGTTAAACATGATATTTTTTCTCCTAGTTGTAAAATTTAAGAAAAATAAAATAAATACTTATATCTTAAACATAAAAATATAACAGATTATGATAGTGTTATTACTAAGGGGGTGGATATTTTAAAAAAATTCCAAGGAAATAATAAATATAATGACAATAATTATGGCATGGGAAGTGATTATTAAAATCCCAAGCTGTTTAAATATAATTTTATACCTCATTGAAAAAATATAAATATATCTAATACCACATACATTAATTATGGAAGAAATGGTCAATCTAAAAATGATTATTCCTTAATAAACCCTCATTTTTTAGAATAATGAATTCCGTTATTTCGACAAAGGTATTCAAGTCTAATTCTAAAAATTATGTAAAATGTAAAAAGATTATGATACCCAAATCTTTTGTAGATAACAATTCTATACATATGAGTATTTTGTAACCAAATTTTTTTTCATGATATGTTTTAAAGGGAAATAACCATATAAAAATTAATAAAAAATCGTTTATGGTATGTTTTTGTTCATCACATATGAGTGGGGATTTTCCCAAATTTCAATAATTTTTGAAGATTGATGGAGGACATTAAACATTTGGTGAAAATTAAAATTCCATGATAGTTAATATTGGTTTAGTTTGAGATCCTCAATCTACCATCATCAGTAATGTAAATTATGTTGATGGATTAAAGAACATTAATAAAAGAATTTTTCAACTTTGTAATAATGAATTCTCATTCCTTTATTCTAATAATTTAGTTTTTATTTTTAAGAATATTTTTTGAAATTTAAATACACATAACTAAAAATGTATTTACCTTATATATGAATTATTTTTGTTGAAAAAATATAATTTATTTGAAAACTAAAATTTATGAATCATAGACCTATTATAGGAGACTTAGAAATTTCTTTTTTTCCCCTAAATATTTTATCCAACAGAAATTTTATTTTTGATTTTTTTATAATAAATTAGTGAAAAAAATATGTGATGCATTCTAAATGTGAAAGGAACAAAAAAATATTTTAAACAATTAAAACAAGTTTCAACTACTAGATCTATAGAACCTATCATCACGTACATGTTATAATATTCTTTAATAACAAGATTAGGTGGTATGTTTTTTGTTTATGTTTTTGTTGATGAGTTTTCAATATTTACATTGGTATATTTCTTGATACATAAACATTAATCTTGTTTATTCTTTTTCATTTCTTTTTCAAACTAGTATAAAGTGAAATTGATTCCTATATTATGTATTTAAGAAGAGAATATGAGGTATAATAATGAATTCAATAATTTTTTCTCAAAAATTGTATTAAATAACCATGTTCTACTACAAGAATATCTGAAATTAATGGTGTTATTGAAAGGGCAATATGAAATAATAGTAAATTTAGATACATTTTTTATTAATATATAAGGGCCACTCATTTTTTGATTATATTATTAACACAACATGTTATGTAAGTAACAGTTTTCTAGTAAGTCATATCTCAAATAAAACAACTTATGAGATATGGAAAAATAGAAAACTAATTGTTGTATAATTTATAGTTTTTAATCTAATGTTTATATCTTGAACACCAAGGATAATCTTGTAACATTTGATCCAATACCTAATAAAGGAATCTTACTAGGATATTCAAATACTTATAAATCCTATAGAGATTTCAAAAAAAATTAAAGGATATTTGAAGAATATATTCATGTGAAATTTAACATCACTAATCATTGTGATTAAAAAATAAATTTGATGACATATGTAATTCAATGAATAAATTGAGACATTTAACTCTTACTATGAATAAAAAGGATGATTATTTAGTACAAAATTATAGAAAATATTATCGAAAAAGTAAAGGAACTAAAGAAAATAAAATTGTAAAACATAGGAAACCTATAACCATCAAAATTAATCCTCTAGATAATATTATAGAAAACATAAATGTGATATTTTATACTAAATGTAGTGTAAGAAATATTTCTTAATTTTCCACCATTATTTCCCAGCATGAACCTAAAACCATAAAATAATACCTAGAAGTTAAAAATTTTGTAGTTTCTATGTAAAAACCGAAAGACCGATTCAAGATAAACAATCTTTGAGAATTAGTTGATAGACCCTTCAACTATCCTATTATTGGATATTAATGGTTATTTAAGTAAAAACAAGACGATAAAGGTGAGATCAATTGTAATAAATCTCAATTAGTTAAAAAAAATTATAACAGAGAAGAAGAAATAGATTATGACGACCTCTTTTCACCTATTTCTATATTATAATCCATTAGAATACATTTATAATATGAATATGATATGATTTATAAAACTTATCATCGGGATTTAAAATAATCCATCAAAATTAATTTTTAATAGTGGAAGATTATATTTAACAAC
The DNA here is from genome assembly GCA_963277665.1 of Viscum album. Taxonomy (NCBI): domain Eukaryota; kingdom Viridiplantae; phylum Streptophyta; class Magnoliopsida; order Santalales; family Viscaceae; genus Viscum; species Viscum album. The sequence goes on along the minus strand of OY728167.1, from coordinate 547,629,946 downwards.
CTCCTGGTTTTGGATACTATCCCTTTAAAAATTATTTCATTGATCTTTACAATGTTTTTTATTATCATAAGAAATCCCCTTAAGAATGGAATGCATTCTTAATTTATTTTCTTTTAGAAAATGTTTTTACTATGGTATTCGAATACCACACTCTTTTTTAGAAGGATTCATCAAAATATTCATTAATTTTAAATATTTATGTTCATGATGTTATTTTTGTTTCAAAAAACAAAATAATGTGTAGTGACTTTTCTAAACATTTAAAAAATAGAAAATAATATTACCATGATTTGTATGTTAAATTATATTCTTGGATTTCAAATATAACATTTTTTGAAGTATTTCACACCAATGAAAATATATATGTAATTTACTTAAGAGTTTTTAACATAATAATATTAATACTTTTTCAAATCATATATGTTTCAATATTATCCTACACTTGGATGGTGCCTGAAAACTGGTTGAAAATAATATATATAGGGGAATAATTAGGAGCTTAATTTATCTCAAAAAAGTACACTAAACAATATGTTTTCAGTATTTCATTGTGCTATATTTAAATCAAACCCAAAATAATATCATTTTCTATCTACCAAAACTATTTTAAGATATTTAAAATGAATAATTTCATTATCCTTGATTTTCACCAAAACCTTTGTGATTGATTTAAAATCATATTCAAAATCTAATTTTGGTTGATCTAGAATAGATTTATTGTCTACCTTAGGAATATATTATTTTTTAGAAAATATTTAGTTTCATTGTCAAGCAAGAAACATCTATATTTTTCATTATCAACTATATATGTTGAATTCATTAATGTTGATAGTTGTTGTAAAAACTTTTTGTAGATTAATGAAACCCTAATAGATTTTTGATTTGATTTTGATCATTTTATAAAAAAATGTAATAACACTAGTGTTATCAATATTTCGAAATATTTAATAAACCATTCCAAAAAAATCTTATGGATTTTATGCCTCATATATGATGATTTAAATAATAAAAGGTGGATATATTATTGGAATTAATTTGTATAGAAAATAAATTTGATTATATTTTCACATTGACACTTCCTGTTGATCGATTTGATTTTATCAAATAAAAAATTTTAATGTTTTATTTCAATTGATGTAACTGTAATTTAGAATTTTGTAATTTTTAAAAAGAAAACTATATTTTTTTAATCTGTTTGATTTATCTCTAATTTTGTATTCAGATTCTATATTTTAGTTTTTGACATATAATAAATTGATTTGTTTCTTGTTTGGTATGTTTAGTTTTTCACGTCACTATATGTGACCTTTCATATATATATATATATATCAAAAGATAAAGAGAGTAAATCAGTATTCACATGAAGAAATCAAACCCTTATAAAACTGCGGGCTTTGTTACATTAATCCCAAACACATCATACCCTCAATAAATGAACTTATATTCATTTTCATCCATTGATCATAGGAATATAAAAGAATAATGATAATATTAACAATAATATCTTCAATATAATAAGGAAATTGACAAAGGTCCTCAGTGGGAATGTTTTAGATTATAGACGATTGGACGGAATGGAATAGATAATAAAAAATGTCATAAAAAATTAAAGATGGGTGTATGATTATGAATATAAGTGGAAAGTGTTATTTTTTGGGAAATATATATAAAAATTTAATGACAATGTGGAAATTAATTTTTGAGATAATGAAGTCCTAGTCACATCATTTGTGAATTAGAAATATTTAGCAATGTCTTCGGTGTAAGTGTATGGTGTTTTATTTCATTTTAATGATGGTTCTTTCAACAAAAAAATCAACTATTATCATAGATGAGTTAATCCATAATGTGATTATGAATTCAATAAATTTATTTTTGGATATATAGAACATGTATTATAAAAACCTAAAATGGAATGTAAGTATTTTTAATCTTCATTTATTCTAACATCACTCAATGATTTAGAGAGTTTGATAAGATCATATTTGAAGATATATCCTTGATGAAAATATTTTTTTTGAAGAAGAATATCAATATAGAAAAATATATCATGAATCATATGTGTCATGTTAATTAATAGACTATTAATTCCTATCCTTTTAGAAGGATTTTGATCATCATTTTTTGGAAAAACAAAAGTTCAGATAAAGGCTGTTATGTAATTTTATTTTCATGGGTTAAAAAAATAATATCTCTAGATAGTTAAAGTGAATTGGATAATTATAGAGATTCACTATAAATGAAATTTTTTCCATAAGAGATAGAGAATATGGTGCAGAGGAACCTACTTAGGATGAGGAAGAGTAATCCAGAGTAATTATTGTTAATGGATGTCCTAAAGAATTTTTTCTAGTATGGAATTAGACGAACCATTAGATGATTTAATTATTAATAAAAGAATAATGAGGGTTAAATTGGTTATCTATTATAATAATTAACCAAAATATTCTATTATTATAAAGGATGTTGATCAAGGAGCATGATCCGTGGTGAATCATGGTTTAGTTAAATAATCTATAATTAAACATATCTCTCCAAGATTTTATGGAGAAATGATTCCTCAAAATCCAATGCTGGAGTCTGTTGTTCCATTTTATAAAACCATGTAAGTCTTTTCTATGAATATCAAGAGTCTTGTCACCATTGGTTATGAAATTACTATATCTATAGTTTTTTAAGAGGTTCCTTTGTTTGAAATCCATAGATCCATTGAGGATGAATGGTGAATAAGAAGAGAGACAATTTATTTTATAGGGATTTAGTTTCAGGAATTAGAAGAGGAACAAGAATAAATTTCTAAAAGGGAAGGTCTGTTAGGGATTAAAGGAAAAAAAAGAAGAGGGTGTTTTTTGATCCCTATCAAGTAGAAGAGAACCAATAAGTAAATGATAATTAGGAAGTTACTTCTCCTATTCCTAAAGAAGATAACTGTTATAGCAATGAGGGGCACACTATAGATGTTTTAAATTTATGTTTTTGAATTATGTCTCGGTTTGATTAAATGATGATTGAAGATAAAACAATAAAGGTTATATTGGTAGAAAATAGTGTTAAAATTTATATTTTTAATGAAAATTTAGTTTCAAAGGATGATTTGGATTTTGTTAAAATGATGTTAATGTCTCAGTTTGAGTATACCAAATGAATACCATATTCTTAATATAAAGTAATTTTTTAGATAAATCATTATTTTCTAAAGATAATTCTAAAATCAATTTTAGATATATCATAGGGAGTTATTATTTCGGGATCATCTAAGGAAAGATCATTTGTGCGAGCTTCCTTGGGAGAGAAGATGGAAGCTTTCTCTAAGGTACATAACCCGTACAATTCCATAATTTCTTCTATATAATGTGAACTTATTTACCCATTGAAAATTCAATTAATTAGAATTGATTTTTTCTATAGATATAATGAATATTTTTAGTTTTCCTATAATGATTTTTTTAAATTCTGAAATGGTTGTCAAGGATATTGGATAACTAGTTCAAGAAAATATCTCTATTTTCAAATAAATATCTACAAATACATTGAAGGATATGATCTTTATTATAATAAGACCTAGAAAGTTGGGAGTATCAATTTTAATAATTTTATTTTTTGGAAAAAAATATTGGGAAAATTCATATCATGTTATGTAGTCTTATCCATTTGATTCCTCATTGTCTAAATATGATACTATTACTAAACCATCATAGTGGTCCAATGATAAAAAATCTAAACAAGTTTTAGCTATTCCTATGGGATTTCCAGTTTTATTTTCCGATAACACTAGTGGTGGTAATTTATTAGATATTCAGATGGATGGGATAAAAGTTTAATTAGTATTTTCATAGGTAATTCAGATTTTCAAAGATTCATTAGTACCTTTTTACAAATGTCATTGAAAGTTTTTACTATTTATTTTCACTTATTCTACAATAATATTGTAATGATGATCCTAATATGTGTGGATCCACTCTTTCAGTTATGAGTTTGATGACCAATTGGACATACTATTCCAGATCTCCATCATGTTTCCTCATAATGAAAAAAGAGATATTTGATCCTTCTTCCTTGTATACAATGGTAAATTAGAAACTTCTTCCCAAATAAAAAATTCATATTGTTTCCTCCTAGAATATGTAGTTCTCTTCTATAGATAGATATCATTTAGCTATTGATCAGGAAGTATATTTACAACATCATACTAGTATATCTATGGAATTTCTTAATCATAGAGCTATAATTATAGGAAAATTCACATTTTATTTCCCACTTAGTGAGCTGAGGGGTTAATGTGACGATGTTCCTTTGCATACCTTTTCATTTACACATGACCTATCTCAATTTTTTTAAGAAGAAACCTCTTAAAATCAACCTTCTTGATGATTTACTAAATGTATAATTATTCTCTTTATTTTTTTTACCATTTTATTCATTGAATTATTATTTCTAAAGTTCATGAAAAATATTTTACTTTATTTAATTTATATTCAAATGATTAATATATGTTAAAGCGATACATTAAATTATTTTAGCTCTATTTTTATTATTCATTTTCAATGTCACAAAAAGGGGGAGAATCGAAGGCATTTTTATAACAAAAAATACAACTTTTTTATTTGTAATATCCTATTGATTATTTGATTTTTGGGTTTTGTAATGTCCAAAAAGGGGGATATTGTTCGATATAATATTTTGGGTCCACCATTTCTCATAAAATCATTTATACTTTAAAACTAAAATAATTCTCTTTTAATTTAATAATATTTTTTTCTTAAGAGTTTCAGGATCATATCCATGGTTAGTACCTCATTTTATTACATTGAGTTGTCATCAAAAAATTTCCCAAGGATTACCTTTATATGCCTGAATTTGTTTTACACACTAAGGAATTATTTTATGGAAAGACTCACCACCCTTGAAAAAATTTATTTTGTTCTATAAGATTTTATATTACACAAGATGAATATAAAAGGATTATCATACAGAATAAGAAATTTCACTCATTGTGTTGATGAATTGTCTAATATAAATAATTAATGATCATAAATCAATAGAAGAAGAATTTAACGTAAATTAATTTCTCTTACAAGGATATTTATTTATCATATGAATCATAGCATCATATGATAATTATCTTATAGTTTTTGAACTAAATTATCTAATATGTGTATTACTTTATGAATCAATTTTATCTTATAATACTAGAATAATTAAAAAAGAATTTCAATTATAGGATTTTATCTTACACATAACGAATTAACACATGGAGGACTCACATTTCATCCATAAATTTAGAGTATTTTTTGGATAAAATATTTATCTTTTCCAAATATTCTGAAAATTCAACTCTTTATTTTATGTACATTAGTAAATACGTTACCAACATATGGAAATTCATAATTTATTAATGCTTCTATTTCCATAAATGGTAACATATAATGAATATTAAGTCTACTAAATCCTACAATATCTTTTTATTGGACATTTGGAAATAAGGATACACACTAATTATGATATTCTTTATTGATATATAAAAATGATTATTTTTATAGATCATTAGATTAATAATTATTTATAGTTAAAATTCAACTGAGGAGATATAAAATGATAAATTAAGTATGCATTAAAGATAATAAATATTAGAGGCTCATATACATAAACACACACATTGTGCGTTAAAAAATACATTATCAATCCATGGTCATAAATTCTATCATAAAATATTATCTATTGAAATTAATGTATCTTGAGAACTGATATTTAATGATAATATTTCACTCTGAATGTTTATTCTTTATTTTTCATTTTCTTCATGTAACTTTGTGTTGAACTTGTATTAATCTTTGTTTTAATCTCTTTAATTATTATTACTCAATATTTTAAAGTATTATAAAACCATTGAAATGACCTATAAAAGCTTATATTGGCTGAAATATTAGGAAATGATTTACTAATTGAAAAATAATTTCACCCAATTGGTATGTCCCTAAGAAAATTACTCGCTTTGTGAAAACCACAAAAATTTAGGAGTGGAGTGTTTGTGTAGTGGACGCAGGTTTCTTTTTAACCTGAACCACTATAAATTATATTTGTTCCATATTTCTCATAATTTTATTGATTCCATTTATCCTTTGTGATATGAGAAGATCTAAATAATTTATTCCTTTATAGAGGTTGGGTTTTAATGAAAAAAAATTCATGAAAAAATTCATCCCTTCTCAAGTCATTATGAATCATTTTTTTGACTAATACCAAAATAAGTATCAAAAAACAACATTAGAGTATACAAAAAATAATTACATGTCTCATCCCATTATAATAGGGATACAAAGCATATAGTTATACAAAAAAAACATTAAATTGTAGCGATAATTTATTTAGAATAGAAAAAATAAAATAAAATAGAGCTAGGGTGTCTTACTTCACTTTTATAATCTAAAACCTCAATTTATTTATCTCATATGATTTACCCTACATTATCATAAAAACATGATTTCATTAACCACGTTCTTGGATGAAGTGTGTTTTTCATGAGTACCCATGTGTAATGGTAATCTAAGTAGGGTGTCAGTACATAACTGATAAGGAAACCACCAATATATTCATATACATAGCCAATAAATATTGTGACATGAGAATGTGACATGTACCGATAAATAAATATATGTTAAAATGTAAATAAATAAACCACCACCATCATTACATAGTACTGTGACTCTGATCAAATGTATTAGCTTTAGATAGTGCCTAAGTGTCTCAAATTATGTCATCATGGCCATGAAAACACATATAATCATACCAAACCTTGTATGAAAATTGAGTATAACATACATGGGTAATTATTCTAAAAACATACATCATAGTATACAAGATCAACACCATCACAAAATCTATTAAAACCCCTATCATAATATCAATACCTACCGTTTGGCAGTTTTTTAATCGAGAGGAATAAGCGCATATAGATCACAGACCTTCGCAAAGGGTGTTTTCTCATCTTGGTATTAGATACCTCATCTATGAGAGTTTTCTTAGCTAATGGTAACACAAACAACACCAATTTTTTTTTATAAATAGAAAAAGACCACACTAATGAGTGTTCTCCATTCATAAATAAATGATAGACCCTTCATGTGTTTTCCCAAAATAAATAAGTACCACCCCTATGAGTGTTTTTTCCATATCATATCATTGGGTTCATGATATAGATTTTAGGAAACAAAACAATGAAACCACAAGCCCAAAAAACAAAAACAATATAAAAACCATAACACTTTTTAAAAAAATTCCTGAATCCATTATCACTATCCTTACCCCAACATAATACCTCAATAGGGTCACTATCATTAAGGAACCCACTAGGGTCTCTTAAGTCTCATCATGAGATAAGAACACTCCTCAGGGTCCATCAGGTCATTACATGGGCCAATTCACCTTACTCGTGGTCCCATGTCCTATGAAATCCACTCATAGAATAACACATATCACAATAGACATCATACCCCTCAATTTTGTCATAAATATAATACATCTTCAGAGGATACCCAGAATAAACCATATTAAAAAAGGTCACAAGATAAGTCTCAGAAACCATCTATAAAATATAAACATTTTCATATACCAACATAATCACCCATCCCAAGCATGTTCTACCTATGGTCTTTCTAGCATGGAAAAAAATACTTCAAGGGTTCTTACCAGACCTACCAGGTCCATCAAACCGAATTCATTCTACAATTACATAGGGAGCTGGATAAAAGCTTTTACTCAGGGGACACTATGTCATATTAGGCGCGATCACACCTCTAAAGGGGACTAAATATCATATGGATCCTAATATAATCATTTAATCCTTCAATCATCAGTTGCTATGGAAACCTGCCAGTGTCCAAGGGCCCATCGTGGCCCGGAACGCCTTCTGAAAACAATACCAAATCATCTCATTTAATTATTTTAAAAATTCAATTAATTATCAATTTTGAAATTGGTTAAAATTATTAAAAAATGTATTTTACTCGATGTTTTATCACCCTATGTTGGTGATACCACATTCCACAAATCAAATATTCAAATGTATAGATGATAGGGTGTATACGTGAGACCACCAACCTCAACCAAGATTCCTAGTTTACTTTCAAGGGCCATGTTCACATCCAAGCCCTGTTGAGGTCTTTCTAAGACCAATTTTCCTTCACCAACCAAACATAATCTAATAAAATCCAAGTCACCTAATTAAATCTTTTTTATCATTTAACATAAATTAAAAAATTTAATATAAATAGGCATATCAAGGAAAAAATCACTGATTCATTACATTACACCAAAAATATTTCCTGTCACTTATGGGTGGCTAAAAACAAATTTATGGTATTAATATTGTTCTAATACCTAATTCCTAGAACCATTTGAATAACTATTTTAATTTAGTTTACATGTAAAAAAATTTAATTAAATCCTCGGTGTAAAATAACATTAAATAAACAATGAATGATGACCAACTGGCGTCATCACGAGACATTCCCCAACTAGCCTACATGAATACTTCGAAGGAATAAAAAAATTTCACCATTATACTTTGAAATGTTGATTTCTAACCTAAATTAAACAAATCCAAAATTAATACAGTGAATGGAGAATAATAGTGTATGGAGGTGAGGAATCCCATACCTTGCATCGATATTGAATTTGCCTCAAAATTTCACCCAAAACAATGGGGAAATAAGTGGGGAAGAATGTAGTCCATCTATCTTGGGCCCAATTGAAGATGGGAGGAAGAGAAGGCTCCCCTCATAACATTATAGTGGGATATATTCTAATGTTTCCCATTAAAATCCGAATGACTATAATTGGGTCCTACCAAATAACCAATGGGTTGTTATAGTTTTTGGTAGTAACAACCACCCATTCTCTATCGTGTCTCCTCCGATCTATCATGACTCAACATGAGCCGCATTTCATATCTGAAAACACAAATTTTATGATGTAAAAAATCTAATAATTTTATTCTAAATCATAGTTCTAAAATCAACCCATCTACCAAACTCAATGATTCAAATTACTTATGATATTTTTATTCATGTATGGACATGAGGTATTATATAGTTGATGAAGAAACTAGCTACCAGTAAAATTATAAATATAAAATTAATTAATATGGAGAAAGAATCATCCAATAAAGTGGATAATGGAGACACCATGGAATATACAAAAAAGGTAGAATAGGGATCATTCCCTTCCATTCCCATCCAAAATAATTCAGTAAAAAATATCCATGAAGAAGAACACCAAATAGAAATTCTAGAAACATTCTGGAATGTATTTATTAATGATCACCTTCATGAAACACTCTGATAGATTACCAAGTATGTTAAATTTCTTATGGAACATTTCATCAAAAGGATGATTCCGTAGTGTAATGGAATAATTATTTTTTGACGAATTATATATGCCCTAATCACATGATAATTACCCACATTATTTCAATATCCAAAGATATATTCAATCAATTATAAAACTAGTTGATTAAAATATTCATATTATATTATTGATATAGGTTCTTCCAATAAGGCAATGTCTCAATCATTTGTTACATATTATCATATATGATACATGAATCCCAAAAGTGTGGGGTTAAAACTTGAAAAACCATCCACTGTACTTCAAGAATAGACCTTGCCAACCTGAGTCCTTTTGTAATGGGGTTTGCATGCATCGTGTTCCCTGGCCATCTCTCTGCTAGCCAGATCCACACAAATCATTCCACATACCGGTGATTCAGGATCCAGGTGGTTCGTGGACCCTTCCCAGTGGTAGTACACCATCCACATACAATCCTTTGAAAACATGAATTCCTTCATGTTTGTTCAAAAATTCGTAACTCAATTTGATTCCATTCACCTTTTTAACCAATTATGAGTACTTTATTACTCTTTCAAAGATATTGTAAGAGAAGTTTCTTCACATTCATGAATTTTCGGTACCATACAAATTCCCCCCATCGGAATGGGGTTCATTCGGAACGAAAAGGGACTATTCCGATGCAGAAGTGGACCAGAACTGCAATGGTTTGTAGTAGTACAGATAAGCCTTGAATGAGGGTACCACGCCTATATATAGGAGCCAATGTCATTTTACTTTTACTATCTCTCATGAAAAAATGTTCTCTCAAATCCCCTGACATCCTCTCTATTTGTGTACCGTGCTTCTTCTGAAAATCATTTCGTGAACCGCATCATACGTGCTGCGAACCTAACTTTTCTCCATTTATCTTTTCACGAACAGAATTTTGGATTTTACAGACGAAATTTTAGAAATGTAACAAAATTTCTTGATACTGTGTAGGATAAATCTATGTTGTTCGTGTGTCTGAATAACGGGCATGAACTGACAAACCTGACATTAAGAATTAATACTTTGAACTAAATCTTTTAATCCTAAATCTCTGAAAATGAACATAACAAGGCCTAGGTTCATACTATACACCTTCCACGAACCCATTTTTACATAGACCAATTCTCCACAGGCTAGCGTGCCATGGTTGGTTCGCATACCATGGTTATATATGGTGAAACGTTTCTGTGTACCGTAGCTATATGCTGAAGTTTTGACTGCACATTATGCAGTATGCGGGATATTCCAACCACGTTCTAATTCTGGGAATCGTACTCAAATCCTTATGCAGAATTATTTGTAAATACTTTATCTATTCTTTTGTATCATTTTTCAAACAACATTCATTGGAATAATTCTTATCATCTTTTGGATCTTTTCGTGCATGCAACAATGGCTGCTTCACAAGTTGTGATAAAATCGTAGAAGAAGAGGGTGACCATGGTAGGGTATTGTGAGGATCACCTTTGATCCTAAATTATTCCTCATAATAGCTTCATGAAAGATATATTAGTTCCAAAGCTCCTATCTTAACCAATATCTATAGTGTTTCCACATTATATCTTTGGTGTCCCTGATGATGTTCCTCTTCCATTGGCAGACCCATATACACCTTTTATTGTCTTGGATGCACCGCAGGGACATGATCGAATGAAAATTACCCCAATAGGTGAAGTCATAACTACTATAATTTAGGAAAAAGTATTTATACTAAGAGGCTCGGTGTGGATTTAAGGCAATCATGGGTGTCAAAAAGTTGTCTCGAGACAAAGTGAATGTGAGTTCCTATCCAATTTCAAAATCTCCCAAGAAAAACCCAGTTGCGGGTGTAGCACCATGTACGATCTGCAAGCCAGAGGATTTTTCTTAGACGAATGGGCATGAGAAATATGGGTACATCAGGTCTTTTTGGAGTCCCCTAACTAGCTGGAGGTTGTGAGCTTATATCAGGCAGCCAGGGTTTCTTAGATTGCAGCCCTCTCCCCAGGTGAAATCCTTCATAAGATGTTGATTTGTTGGTGTTCATGCACCAACTCCTTCCATTTATTTCAGGTGGATGTGGGAATCAACTTATGGGATATCCACCAGCAGGGAGGAATCCCCATCCATGGAGAGATGTACGATGTGTTTCTCCCAACAGCCGCTAAATATATTGAAACGGACCATGTGTCCCCTTTGACAAGAAGTTTAGTGGTTATGAAAAAGGGATTAGTTGATCATCCCCTCCAGGATTTCACTCATATCACATTCGAGGTGTGGGTAGGGATATTCTTCCAAAATAATAGACCCCAGTAGAGGGATCACTATATTTGAACTCATCCATCCCTTCAGTCCCGCTAGACTCTAGGGTCATATTGTTCTACAAATGAAGTTGGACGATATACCACATGGGAAAATAAGCTTCAACTAGACCTATCACCCGTGCTTATATTAGTAGGTTTCTTTTCCATGTTTTTGAGTGGTTGGATTTTCCCATCCTGTGATGTATATACTAGGGTTCGAGCCTATATTTTGATGCTGGAGGCCATGCTGGCTGAGCGTCGACCCATTAATTTGGCCCTCTCTACTCTCGCCTATCATTGTGAGCTTTTGGGACAAATATAGGATTGTAGGCCCCACACATCGTTTCAAAAGACTGTTTCAATTCATGTATGGGTGGATGGAAGAACACTTCCCCTTTTATGAATATTGGTATACTTCAATGGTTCCTCATTCTAACTTTCAACCCGCTATTCTCAACATTTACAGTATTTTTCCTCGGACTCTAAGAATTGTTGATGCGGTTGGCCTACTGAATAACGCTTTTCACTTATCATTCGCACCACATCCTACCCCTCATGGGTCATTAAGAGGCGACATGGGATGTTCTTTTGATGAATGATCATACATCATTGTGCATGGTGATTGGATGGTCACTGCATGTATAGATCGACTGGCCATTTGTGAGTCATACCTATCATACCAGTTTTCCATGAAATTTGGGTTCCTCCAACAACCAATACTTCACCCTTCTGATCAGTTAAGGGGAGAGTCACATCTTATAATTCTTTTCCATTTATGGATTATGATGATGTGGGAAGGTGCCACTATGGATGTTACTATACCCAATATGACATAATCGACTTTTTTGTAATTGGAATATGCCCAACTGTGGGTGGAAAGTTACCACAACGAGGTGCTGAGAGAACTAGTTCAGTGGGTGCAGATGCCTCTATCCATTCTCCACCCCACCCTCACCCTGATAACCACACCACACATTCCTTAATCTGTTGTGAGAGTGATAGATACATATTCTATTCTTTTCTATGTGGAACCACTATAGATACCCCACATATTCCTTCCCTTGTGGTAAGAAGATTCTCGGTTCACCATGAGATGAATCTAGGAGGGTATTTATCAGTACAACTGATAACAGTGGGGAGTGATTCAGAATGATCACCTTCAGCAAATACTGCTCATGACCCTAATGAGGCAAGCCCCATCAGAGTATCACTGGCCACCCCAAAATCCCTAGCTAGTCCTCCTAATTTGGCTCCAACGATATAACCATCCATGGGATTGGAAAGCCCCCCTTTTGGGTAACCTATATTAGGTCCCTTCCCACACCTATGATGAAACTTCTTACTTATAGAAACATTGCGGTGGGGGAGGAAAAAGGTAATTGTGTCGTGGGGAGGCACCAGTCAATGTGAAAATAGGAATGGCACCAGTTATCTACTGTTGTCGAGGAGACACCTATGGCCAATTTTGGTGAAGAGATGGACAATTATTGGTGATTATTCACTGATCTGGGTTCTAGCGGCTTCGATTATCAACACTTACATCTCCTCATTTACAAAATCTTTATAGATCGACAAGACCGTGTTTCCTATGAGGGTAAGATTTCCATGTTCAATTTCTCCCATCATTAGGTGGAAACCTTCTGATATGTTTTGGAGGAACTCAAGATGAATAGGTGATGGTCCATGATTTAGTGGTATCTAAAAAGGAAGAGTATCGAGAGTGCGTGGCTCACGCAGTAAGGTTGAGGGATCAGGTGGCATCTTTGCGTGCCAGCTGTAATGTTATCCACAAGAAAGGGTGGGAAATTAATGTTGTGTTGGAGCTGGTGCGTCCAATGGTCCAGGATAACATAGATGAGAGAGATTTCCTATATCAAACTCTTCACAGCCTGTGGATTTTTGTAGTCGTATTTCTGGAAAGGGAGAGCTGGGGGTTATTATTGCTCTCCCCAAGTCACGATATTTACTCTCTCTTTTTTCTTGATACATTGGAGAGACTCCGAACTATGGAAGTTCCTCCATTTCATACTGAACTCATTGATCATAATTTTCCTTAAAATATATCTTCATTTTCTTTTCTTGTTATGTAAATTTATCATAATCAATCATGTATACATCATTTAGATCAGGTATTACATTTAAACCATGATTTAAAACCAGTAAACATAAATAATTTAATAGGTCTCTAATTGTTTCCTGACCAATGTGACATAGCGTGTGTAGTTCAATTATTGCTGAGGTTTTATGGTATAACTCTTGATATTTTATGTCTTTTTCATTATTACACAAATTCTTTCCTATTCATGTTTGAAACAATCTTACATGGCATAACTTGACTTTTCCTTACGCATCCCTTTTCTGGTTTTCTACTTAACATGAAAGTTGTGTCTTCTAATGGATTAGTATTTTTTACTAAACCATACAGGGTTTAGGTTTAAATAAACGATACATGGCTTTTATCCAAAGGCGCTCCATGCGTATTTTCTCTGTGGAATGTATGTCATCTTTTTCGCTGGCAGTTCATAGTCCTACAATCTAACTCATTACTGATGATTTAGGTAAAACCACATTGGCCCAACATAATGGGGTAGGGGCCCCAATTAAGTATTCTTCAAACAAGAAATGTTCTAATATTTTTCAGACATGTATTATGGTTTTCTCATGACCGTGAATTTTTGAATCATGGACATGCATAAGGATCAAGAGCCGTTTAAGGCGTATAGAGGATGGAAAGGAACCTCATGGGGAGGAATTTTCCATTGAATGGTGGTCATGTTTTATGCGACATATGAATTCCCACCGGGGCATGATGTGCATTTTCAAACAACAGTGTCTGCAGGACAATGGATTTTCATCTATGATGGCCTGGTGGGGTTTGCAACACTTTGAATTTATTTTGATGTTGGGAGGCCGATCTGAGTAATGGTGTCTAAAAGTATAAGGGTAATTCATATCATCTTTCAATGAGGAACTTTTCCCACATGGTTCTTAATTTCATAAGAGAGAGGTGGTGAATGGTATGTTCATTTAGAACTATTTTTTACGTTAGTTTAATTTGGAAATAGGAAGGGTTGTAAGCTGTTATCCCTGGGTTTTCCAAATTCGGGGTTTGATAGGACATGAATGACATTTGAGCAAAAAGAAACTAGAAATGACTCTCCTAAGAATTAATTTTCCCTTAATTGAATGCTATTTTGTAGGATGTATACGCAAAGCCTCCGGGGCATGATGTGCATAGTCAAACAAAGGTGTCCACATGACACTGGGCATACATATCTGATGGCTATGAAGGATTATAGAGACTATGATATTTCTGAATACGTTATGTGACCTTTGATAGGGGGTGAACCTAATCACAAAGAAATGGTATTTTAACTAGACATCTTTAGGGAAACACAGAAATGAGTGGAGGAATTCTTCTTTTGTATGAGGATCTAGTACATGCATATAGAAGGGGTGTTTTTAGAAAACCCATAAGAGGCCAGAGATGAATCCGGCCTGCATATTTTAATATATCCAAGATGTGTATAGGGGGGAAATAAAAACCATGACGTTTAGGGCCCTTGAATCTGGAGGGTTGTTATGAGGCTTGGAGTCCATTGGGGGTACTGAGATAGGAGAGGACTCTCCTGGGAATGAATTTGACTTTGATCGATAAACCTTTTTTGGGAAACATATGTAGATCCATCAGGGAATCATTTTCATTTCCAAAAAATGGTGTATGTTGGACATTTGAATTCCATCTAAGATGTATATTGAGGGTTTTGGTCATTCAAGATCACTCATATCATAGAGTTTGAGGTATTACATGAGTGTATCAAGACATATTGGAATCATTTGGGCTATGATATACCCATGGAATGAGGTATCCCTTACATAGATCTAACTCACATGTAGGGTGAGGCATTTGTCCCATCTTTGGGGTACCTAGTAATTTATCATCACATGGCTAGGATGTGGGGTTCCTATCATGGAAGGGATCCATGACATGCCTTTTAGGGTCATGTTTCTAGGACCAAATTCTTGTTCTGTCTTACCATAATGTCATGGTGGATCTATTTATAAGATCCCTAAGCCCACGTGAGCTATGTCCATTGTGAGAAATAAGTGATTACAAGGATTCTGGGTTACCCCATAAGTATGATAAAATCAACATCAGATACACCTTTAGGCTGAAACAATCATTATAGACTTTAATGTCATATGAGAAAGGTGTTTTTTGTATTTTTGTTAAATATCTTGCGGTGAGGTCATGATGTTGTCCAGTTTTGAGTCATACAACGAAGAAGATTACGATATCAAAATATCATTAATATATTTGAGTTAATCATATTCAAGATGTTCTGGCATTCCTTAGACATGAGTGATGATCGAAGGTGTAAACCATAGTCTCAAGGGAAAACATGGATCCAGAGGGATGGAACGAGGCTTGGATGCTTATTGGGAATACTATGGAAGTAAAGGACTCTCCTGGGGATAATCTTCCCTTCGATTGATGGCCATGTTTATTGGAAAAAATATACAGATCCACCAAGGAATGATGTTCATAGCCAATCAAAGGTGTCCGTAGGACACTGTCCTTCCATCTTAGATGGCCATGAATGGATATGGGGATCCATGTTTTCCCAGAATATGGAGTTTGAAAAACGAGAATGATGTTACTAGAAATGTAAAGTCTACCCACACAATGACTAACCGTGAACTACTATATCTTCCATATAGGTTAGACTCATATGTATAGGGGGGAGTATGATCATATGAATTCTCATGAGTGGAGGGAATTTTTTGATAGTGTCTGGTCTGAGATTCCAAATTCTAGTGTCACTACGTATCATACAAGAGAAGGAATATAGCCACACATTGTTCTTAATGTTCCATGTTATGATGTGACTAGGTCTATGTTTAGGGAAATTTGAGGAATTTTTTTTGTAGATGGGAGGAGATGCCAATCGCAGGTATCAATAAATAACATGTAAGCACAGGAATCAAGCCATACATAGTTCTGAATGTTCCCCATTCCGATCTAGCTTGTACATGTGTGTAGGAACATTTTTATTTTATTAACTATGGATGTCGGGTCTACCATACTTCTCTATCACATTCTTGCATCATGTAATCTATAACACTAACGTAAGCTCGCATGAGTTATAATAAATGCATGAAACGAGGAGTGACAAGGCTTTCCCAAGCCAGTGTGGGGACATAGAGGATATGATAGAGTTATTTTTTTGGGGGTCTAGGCCAAGATCGAGTATCGATTCCTCGCTACGTATCCTGTGAGGCCATGAATCATGTCGTACATAGTTCTATGAGATATTATGCAGTTTATCATCATGAAATTAGGTCACTTTGGGAAATGGAGTATAACATCCTAAAATGAGGACATCAGTCACTATTTAATGTAATGTTTCAGGGATGCTATCCCTAATGTTTAACGTTATGTGTAAAGGACCATGGATCATAGTTTATGGTCATAACATCTGGACTGTATCATGGGGGTAGTACAATTCATAGTTTAATGTCATATAGTTTTGACCAAGACCAGGCATTGTTATTATGTGAAATACTTCTTTAGAAATGTGGCTTTTGTGGGAGTTATGATGAGTTATTCGTCCATTGATATCAAAGAATATGCTCCATTGTAATAGACCATATGTTTGAAATATGGTCCTTCCCACATTGTTTCAAGCATTGGTGGCTTCTTACTGAGTACCATCAGGGTTCTGAGTACTAATACCCTTTCTCCTTCGAGGAAATATCGAAGGTGATCCTTTTTGTTAAAGGCTTCTGCGATCCGATTTTGGTAGATTTCCAAATGGTTTAAAGATTTCAGCCATTTTTATCTAGATACTACAACTCATAAAACTGTCTCTGGGATTACTCATCCATGAAATTCGGATTGAAAATGTCCACATGAAGTGATGAAACATGTATTTTTATAGGTAAAACTGCATATATCTTGTGTAGTAGTGAGTACGGGGTCACCTGAGTGGTAGTGTTGGTCATGGTCTCATACGCCCACAAAGAATGAAGGATATTGTTTGGCCATGATTTCGTATCCTTATCAAAAATTGTTTGGATTAGGTTGGACAAAGTCTTTCTGAAATCCTCTAACTATCCATTGGCCGCCGCGTGGTTGTGGGATGGACGATTAGCTTTGATTTCATACTCTGGGTATAACATTTCAAAATTAGTAACGTAGAAGTTAGTTCCATTTTCCATGATTATTTTATGAGGGACACCAAATCTGTTAACGATGATATCCTTCACAAAGCTAAAAATGCATATATCCATGAATTCTTTAAGGGGAAAGGATTCATCCCATTAGGAAATGAAATCGGTTTCTGTGAGAATGAACAATAATTTTCTGGATTTGGAGGGAGGATATAGTCCCACAACATCCATCCCCTAGGAGGAGATTGGTCTAGTGTACATAGCTGTATGAAGTAACTCAAAGTGTCAGTGTATAAAATTTCTATGAACATGGTAGGAATGGAACTTTAGAGTGAATACAAAGAAATATTGTATCAAAGTGGGCCAAAAATACCCAAACCTTCATATTTTGTGAGAGAGATTGGTTGCTGATTGGTGCACTCTACATGCTCCGGTGTGCACATCAATTTGATTGAAACATTCTCTTCTCCATCAATTCACCTAAGAAGGACCCCTTCAAGGCCACATTTTTAGAGAACCATATATTGGTTTACCCCATTGTATAGGGAAAAATTTATTGCCTGTCTTTAGACCTATTCCCTTCCAACTGTGTCTGGTAGGAGTTCCCCCTTCTGAAGGTAATTTGAAGTGGGAATCTTCCAACTGGTGTTGTGACCATAAGGCTCAGAAATTGGGATAATTTCATCAATCTCTTATGTACTTTTCTGGATAAATGGATAGAATATCTGGCATTGGGGAATGCTATGACCATTTCATCCCGATATGGATGAGTCAAGGATGTGGATACATTTTCCAAAGCATTGGCTTGCTCATTTTGAGGCTGGGGGGACATTGGTCAAATTTTGTTCTAATAGGAATTCTACCACCAGTTCTCGAAAATGGATCTTCAATGGTGTTAATAATTCTTTCATAATGTAATAGTCAATATTTACTATTTTTATGACTAGCTATGAATCACCCTTTATTTATATATGATTGGATTTCACATGAAGTGCATATTCTAGGCCTGCAATGTGGGCAAGATATTCTGCAACATTATTTGTACACCCTTCCGAAAGAAGGAAAGAATATGACAGGAAATCCATTTCTAGGAATACAAGTATAATTACTATCCCCACATTGTGGATCTTGGGATCCTCCATCATTTTTCCTATTGGGATTCTGGAAGCAGTATCGAAGTACATTTCCATTCTCTGTGGGTCCTCGTGGATGGAGAACACTTCTTTATTCGGATGTTCAGCATCCAACGGTGTTGTTTCGTCCATGGGATGCTCTTCTAGGAAGTATAATAATTACTAGCCATTCATGGACATCTGGGGTATGTACCGAATGTAAAACTATTTTAGGATGACCTCCCATCTTGATAGTCATCCAGTCAACATTGGACAGTTGAGGTTATATTTGAGTGGGTTACAGTGGGAGACCTGATCAACATCATGTTGCTGCAGGTAATGACTGATTTTTTGAACTTTGAAGATTAGGTCTAGGTAGTTATTTTTTATTTTTGAATACTGAAATTCAGAATCAATCATTATTCTGCTGAGGTAATTGAGATTATTCTCATTACCAACTTCACTCTTCTACATGAGGATGAAACCTAATGCCCATTACAGTTCAGTACATAAAAAAGGACAGGTCTCCCCTAAACTAGATGTATCTGCACTGGTGTGATTAGGATATAACTTTTTAGATTGTCTAACTCTTATTGGAAGTCATAACCCCACTCATATGTAACCCCTTTCCTCATCAGCATGGTGAATGGTAAACATTTACCTGCCAAGTTGGCTATGAAGCACCGGATGTAGTCAAGGTGCACCTGGAGACCTCTTAACTCAGTGATGCTGTGAGGTGGGGACATGCCAAGGATGGCTATTGTCTTCTCATGGTCGACATCGATGCCGCGATGGCATACAAAAAAGTTGAGGTATTTTCCAGAGGTAACACCAAAGGTGTATTTTAGGGTATTCATCTTTAAATAGTGTTTTCACAGTATTTGGAAATAGTTTCACGATCTACAAGGTGGTTTGTGCGCTATCATTATTTAACTACCAGATAACCATCATAACACTCGATGAATTTTCCAAAGAATGGCTTGAAGATGCGATGCATGGTGTGCTGATAATTTTCACCAACATTATTTAAACAAAATGGTATCACCTTATAAAATAACAGTCCATGAGGGGTCTTAAAAGTAGAATTTTCTTCATTAACTCTGTCCATTTAGATCTTCTTATATCCAGAATAGTTGTACATGAAGCCGTGGTCCTCATATCCAGCGGTGGCATCGATAAAAAATTCAATGATGGGGACCAAGAAATCATCTATTGGGAAGTATCGATTAATGTCCCTGAAGACAATGATGATTCTAATATGTCTGTTATTCATTTTGATAGGGACTATGTTTTCTAGCCAGATTAGATACTAGACATCCTGTATGAATATGTCTCTAATCAACTTGTTAAAATCAACCTCTATTTTGGCAACATGCGTAGGGTGGGTCCTTATGGCTGGCTGCTTATAGCCCGGATGATCTTCTGTTAAGACCAAATGATGAGGGGAAACCTAAGGATCAAAGCCTGGAATTTCTATGTATTTCCAGGAAAACACATCTCGATTCTTCTTTAGGGAGGTGGTATATGACTTATACTCCTCGATATGCATAGCCATACTAATTTGAGTGGGCCATGGGTCATATTAGGTGACCATATATATCTCTTTAAGATCATTGATTGTGTTGGATACACCTTCTTCGAATGAAAGAGGATCGTCTTTATGGTATTATTCCTTTATTTCTTATTATTATTCTTCATCATCATCATCAACTTCTTATGATGGAGTGAGGATTCATGATACGAAATCTACATTGTTGTAAGAGAGATAATATTTTTTCTTAGTGGGAAAGGCAAGGCCAGTCTGGGGTCCCAAGGATAGGTTGGGAGTATTGTGGTTAAGTATTTTCCTAACATCATGGGAGTCATACCACTTTTATGTATCATTAGACATAGCATCCATTACATAGATCATGTAGAAAATTGGGTTTGCATCCAGATGAATTCAACATGGCTAATAACTATTACATACTCTTCCCCATGTTGATGGAGGGGAACAATGGGGGACCATTCCAATCAATTAGTGGCAGTAATCCAATCAATGTTTTCAGCCAATGAATGTTTCTATTCCAGCTCATATAACCTTGCATCATTATATTTCCACTCAAATGATTCAAATGGGGATTTATTAGTGTCCATTTTCTTGTTTCATTATATTACTATAATATTTGACACACCGATAATATGATGATGGAATTGCAGTGTGCTGATACATACAAGTCCTACCTAATAGGACAATGAAGGCTGTACTATAATAAACTACAAGGAACTCAGAATTTGACATGTGGTCTCTAAGCCATGTTTTAATCCAGATCCATCCCAACAGTTTCTACTCACTTTTTTCATATCCCAGCAGAGTTGTAGTGTAGGGTGTCAATATTTCTTCATCATAGAACAGCCAATGAATTGTTCTTAGTGGTAGGATATTGACTCAAGAGCCATTGTCAATAAAGATCCTGTGGAAAAAATTTTCATTTATCTTACCGGACACATATAATGGTTTGATGTTCGAATTCATGACGGTATATTCATCATTGTCTGTGAAGAGGATTATTACATGACATTCTTCTGTATTGGTCTCTATCCGATAGGCTTCATCTTCTATTACTTCGGCCTCAAACTCCTGTGGACTTAGTAAGGGTTCGATTAGTGCCTCCCTAAGATCTATGGACATGCTTAATGCATCTAGTATTAACATTTTATCTAGTAGAGAAATCTCGGAACCCACTTATGTAATTCACTAGGATAAGTAGTGTTTTCAATTCATCACTGTTGTTATTGATTCACATGGTGAGCATTTCATCATGGGGGAGTGGCAGGTTCAGGAAATAAGTCAGTCCTTTCCATCTAGAAAGAATGTCTGAGACTCTATCATTATCTCGCTTCAAGAGGATCATGAGATCATTGACCATCATATTCAGCAGCGTTGAACTGAACTATATGAGAAACTGTTGCTAGTTTTCCTACAATCCTATGATTAAATTGGTTGGGAACCTATTATAAAATTCAAAAACTAAGTCCTGTAGGGTTTGTATGAATCACTTGAGTTTTACTACTCCTTGATTCTGTGGTTTTCCCATCATGGGATCACAGTAAGAGGCTTAGTGAATTAAATGTTGTTCAGGGTCCCCAAAACCATTGACTTCTGAGAATATGGTGTTTCTGAAGTTTGGTAGTGGGGAAAAATTTCTTACCCAATCAGGGTAGGGTTTTAGCATTGATTGTATCAGAGCATGCCTCCCTCCATGACTTCTAGATGAGATTTTATTTTCTCGATGGTGTTAATGAGCCCCTGATGCATATCCTTCTAGGCTTGAGCTTGGGCAAGTGTGGCAGTGGACAAATCTAGGTGTGCCGGTGCTTCTGGAATTTGTGTAAGATGCCTAGCTAGGGGTATCGTTTGTGGGTTTACCTGAATATATTATGGATGCCTTCCTAGTGGTTGAATGTCATGATGTCCTCATAGATCTAGGTTTAAATAGGTTTCTGGTATTGATTCCAGATTGGATGGGCCTCCGATTTTAGATTGATTCACTCAGATGAGTTCCTATTCAAGGGAACATATTCTGGGAACACCAGTTGACATTCCATTGGGGGAACACATCCTGCGAGGTAGAATTCTCGACGCAGCTCATCATTAATTCTCCTGAGATCTTTTATTTCATCCTATTTCTTGGAAAACCTATCCTTGAGAGTGAGGGACACATTATCAGGGGTAGGAGGATTCAGGTCATAGATTTCCTTGAATTTATTATTTCCTTTGAGGTTGTTTTGCACATGAGGTAATGACAGATTAATTGAGGGGGGGGGGTGAAAATTTCAGACCGCTCTCTGGTTCTAGGGATGGAAAATAACAGTGTTGGTGTGAAATGAATCTAGTTGGGAACTCTCACTCTATTCCATTTCATAGGAGATCTGTGGAGTTTAAGTTTACCATGATCACTGATATATACCGCATTGGGGGAATTGTACCTGGTGTCGAATGGTGGGAAGGCTTTTCTGTAACTTTTATTGGAAGTTCTCCTTCCATTACATGATATTATTTTGATATCATGGAAAATATTGACCCAAATGGAGAACTGGTTTTTCCTCATAATGAGCTTTTATCTTGGAGGGTGAGAGCCACGAGAAGGGGAGGAACGAGTGACTCATATGACCATAATTGTTCCTAGATGAGAAAAGATAGACCTTTTTTGTGTAGGGAAATGTTTATAAAATTCCCCCAGTCTAGTGGTATGGGGTTTTCCCTTCCTTCCATTGATGCTCTATGGACTTCATTTTTCGTACTTATGAGGGAATTTTGAATTAGAAATTCCCTTATACCTGTGGATGAGGCTGTTCCCACATTTTGGTTGTAGCCACTACTATTACTTCTAATTCAATTTCATGCACTTCCGTGCTGGTGTGAACGGAATATGGAATTGGTCCTGCACTTATTCTATAGTCTATTGAAGACATGAGGACTACTTTCTAGTTGGTTTCAATTATTTGGGAAGCCTTCTATATGTTATTGGTTTCTTGACTCAGAAGTTCTTTGATGGATTGTTCTCTTCTATCCTGACACATTTGAGACCTATTCCACGTCTGTTTTTGTTGAGAATGATATCTTTATGGAGTAAGGGTTTAATTTTAATGATGCCTTTGTGTGATGACATTTCATTATAACATTTCAAATGGGGTTTCTTGAACAGGACATACGGTGATGTGTAGATCTCCATGTTCTCCATATCACCAAATTTGAACTCCAGTCAAGGCGTCTCCAAAGAGGCAATATAACTTCTGTAGTTCATGGAGGAAATCGAGTTAATGGTTTTTCTTTCACCTTTTCTAATGCGGCTTCAGTGTGGATGGGATTGCATCTAGGTTGATTAGATGGAAAGGAACCAATATTGTGTTGATGTCGTCTGCATACCCTTCGTTATGTATGAATTTTTCTTTCATCTGATGAAGAGTTGTCCATATATTGAAGCGAATTTCATGTATACATTCCCCAGATGACTCTCCTAGTATGTCAAAGGGAGAAGTGGTTGTAGGCCAATACATCAATTGTATATTATAATTTTCTATTTTTCTTCTCATAGGAAATATATCATGTTGTTGTTATTTTGAGGGATCCTGTACATGATATGCACCTCTCGAGTTCTTCTTAATAATATCATTCCATGCATCCTGGATGTTGGGAGACTCATTGATATGAAAATGGAATGGGAGTGGCTCATAAGATGAACGTGGTCTCCGGCCATCCTCTGGATGAGAAATAATATCATATCATTATAGACTGAGTGCCCGATGTATCTGGATCCATCTTTCTAAGTGCCTCAGCATTGGCAGGGTTTCTCATATTTGTAACGACAATGGGAGGAACTTCATTCCAGTATGAATTTTGGTTTCTGGGAGGACTTTCTCAATTTTTTCCCAATGGAGAGGTATATTATTGAAACTCGATGCCCGACTATGGGAAATGTCTTTACAATATATAGCTTGGGTGGAATTTCAGGGCGGGCTATAGTGGGGGGAGGAGCTTCTTGATACTTTATTTCACTGAGGGTATTACCATCAAGAGGACTGTTGTGATATAAAGGAATACTATCACATCATGATACCTGGATATAGGGATAATTAATGTTGTGCACATACTGAGGAGGGCCTTTATGATGTACTCTAATGGGGGGGGGGTACATTCTCATTTTTTAACGTTACTACAGGGAGGTCCTTCATTGTAACATCCATTTTGGGGATATACTTTGCAATGAATGCCATTATGGTGAAGACTACCATCATTACATGACGTCTGACTGTAGGGAGAATCATATCTTTAGTTTATACCCCAGGGAGGACCATCATGGAAGACAAAAGAAAGGGGAGAGCCTTCATGCTCTCTGGTCTTCAGGTCGATTGGAGGGATATCCCGACACACATCAGGAGATATGATCTTGTGATCGATCATTTTTGGCACACATAGTGATCCCCCGTGGGTGCTTGGGGGATGACCTTTAGAGCTGCTGGTAGTGATATTGTGGGGAGGAACATTACCACTACTATTTACACCTCCATAATTTTGTAATGGAATTAATGGGTCTTCAGCATTTATTGATATATTTTTGAGGGCGTCAAGAACCCCATCTTCCAACAGAGTAGGATGATGTTTGTGATCTTCATTTTCCGGTTTCCATGGGAGTGTTTCATTTTTGAGTTCTCTCTTGTAGGAAATTGGGGTTGTATGCTATTGGTAATGGAATATATATATGGGCCCTAGTCATGTTGGGTCTTGTGATATCATCAGAATACATTGAAGAACATCGTGAATTTTCGAAGGGATATATGCCTCCCTTTGGGTGGCAACCACATTGGATCAGAGTCCCCCATTTGCAAAAGATATTTATTCCAGTTCCAGTTGTTCATGTATCATAGTATATTCCCATCGACCTTCCTGGACAGGTCCAAAGATGCATAACTGCTCTGGAGTGACTAACTAATTTTGTGAGGGAGTCATTCAGTTCAAGGGAATTGGGTCGTGGGTCTACTTTCTTTCCTTTTTCGCTGATGCAATAATGTGTTGGAATGTTTGGATGATATGGTTTAGGATCGACATATAATATTCCATCATTTTTAGTATGTGATGAGATACATCTTTGGCATGAATAGGTACGAAAGACCATTATGATAACAAATTAGTGGTTTTTGCCTACTCTTGTCCCCCATGAGTAGCTAATAAATAGTAGAATTTATCTTATGTCGGGAAAGAGGAATGAGTCATCCACTGGTTGTCTTCTCATATATCTCTCGTATTTGACTGGTGGACTTCATATTCATGACTAGGGATTTTCATCCACTCATTTGCTGCTATATTTATCTTATCGTCTTTGTATGAATCTAATGAAATTTCACACTGCTCATATTTTCATTCCACCATATTTAGATGGCGGGCTTGATATTCATGAGCATGTATTTTTCCCTATGTATAGCTAGTTACCATCCAATTTGGCTGACGAGTTTGTTGTGCATCGACATATATCTGTATCTGCATGTAATTTTTCACTTTGTTTGTGTTGTGGGACCCGTGAGCACTAGCAGGAATGTGCTTGTGATCGTATTAAGCCACCCCATTTATTTGGTGGTATTAAATGGTGGGAGAGTTATATGTCTTCCCATTGAATTTTACCGCGTTAGTATAGTAGATTTGTTCCTTAGTAACCAGGGTGATAACGTGTTCTTGATTATATATTCACCAACCTTGGAAGGAGGCCCGAGGGTCTCTGATCTCCTGGACTGCAGTAGGGTCCCTCGGTGTAAGGTCATCTTCAACATAATGATGCTTGGTCTTCCTGTATCGGTGGCGATGTTCTCTAGCAGGGGCCCGTGAGTAGGACCCCTATGAATTTGAGATGAAGTTTTTAGCTTATACTTCTTCTGCCTCCCAATGATAAGGGATGTACTCATTGCTACATTGTAGGGATAGGCACCCGAAAGGGTTAAGATGACCACTGGGCCACCTTATGTTGGTGTGTCATCAAGGAAAAAGAGGCGGCTGGCGAGTCTTCGTAGACTGAAGTGCCTATCTTGCAGCCTCCACCATGGGGAGAGTACCATTTTGGTGGTACTCTTTGATCTTCATGTTGGATACACAACGAGGAACACGCTATGTAGGTGAGGGGTCATACTCTTCGTGGGGTCATTAGCTGCCTGTGGGATTTCTAATGTATGTGTCTGCATTGGTCTTCGGGATGTCATTTGGTTCAAAGGAATACCTATGGCAACATATAATATACATATATGACATATATACCACAAAACACCATCAAAGTAGCATTATTTTAGACACATTCAAATATGAAGATTTATCTAGGCCCCCTTCCCCTCCAATTTTTCTGTGGGGGTAAGGGGATTGTGCATATGTGTGGACTACCACCTCCATGAAGCAATATATTTCCTATTTCATCACTTCCTCACATTGATGGTTATAAAGATAATATTAATGAAAATAGATATAAATTTATATTATATTATTTACATTCTTATTATTAATTAAAGGTAATATATTTTCTACCTTTTTTTCCTTCTATCAGTTTAAAAACAATAATGTTTCTCATTCGCATGTGCGACAACCACCTCCATGAAGTGACGAGATTCAGTTATTATTTTATCTTAAATATAAATTAATAAATATAGATTTAATAAATAAATATAATGAATAAAATATTATTATTAATATTTAAATTTAAACCATTTATTACATTATTTTATTTTCATTAGTTAGAAAAATTATTATTTTGATGTCTATGATTTTCAAATCTAGAAGGTTTGATTTTAAAGGATATATTTTAATGAGTTCTCATGTTTTGTAAAGTAACTCTCTTTATTATGAGTTTTCATTTATAATTTCATATATATATTTTTATTAAAAAATTTATATCTGATGTTTATTTCATAAGTACGTAAATTATTGTATGAGTTATAAATTGATTATTTAAAAGGAAAACATTTTTGTGGTTTTTCATGTATTAAAATACCCCTTAGAAATAATTTTCTTTCCCTTCTATGGTTTTAAAATATTTTTCAATGGGCATAAGGATGTGTATGTAAAAATATATGGTTAATGGTGAAAAATAATGAATAAAAATGATTCATGAATTAAATGAGAGTGTTTCCATAAGAACCTATTTTGTTGAAAAAATGTACATTATGGGGAAATGTCCACAATGTTATGTAATGTTTATACTGATTTTATAAAACCATAAATCTAAAATTTCATTGAAATGTAATAAATTAGAAACCATATAATTTGTCTTTTAATTTTTAGTTGATTGTATTTATTTCCGTTATTGCAGTAATAATTATTACGTAAATCTCAACAATAGCCACCAGATTAAGGTGTTTATATAAATCTATAAAGGTGTCCTGAAATAATTAGTAAATAAGGACACATATTAACCAATTTATGATATATGAAAAAAAATAAGAGGAAATAAAACCTTGATCCAATATCCCTTATCATCTACTATTTTCAACCTCTTATTTCAATTGGTTTCATTATTTTCACAAATCACAAAATCAAACCAATCATCCCTTTTTAAGTAATAAATATGCGAAGACCAAATTTTTTCACTCCTATCTAGGAGAAAACCCAAGGTTACCACTAATTGTACATTTATCCCACGTAATAAATTAATTTTTATATACCTCATGATAATAATTCATTCATTATTTTACTGATCCATATGGGGAAGGGGTGTTTACAAAAGGCTCACACAACACAAGGCTACACCTAAAGGAATAGGTTGGGTGCAGAGAGGTTAGATGGTTATGTTATGCGATTATGGGGGAATAAGAGTGATGTGGGAATGAGAATTATGTCATAGGATTCACATAACAGTGGGAATATCTGATGGTTTCCCTATATGTGGTGGCTAGCTAAGGATACCAATGAAGATATGCTTATATAGGTTATGTCAAACTCTTCCAGTAGAGAAAGTTAAGGTTCCTAGGATGGGAAATGAATGATTATATAACATGAGATATATATGGATATGGTTCCTTCCCATAGGATAAATATTATTGAGTCTATATTGGATAAAATATAGGGGAGATATGGGGATAGGTTTGGGGAACACACTTTTATACTATGTAGAATGAGTGACCCATAAATAATGCCTCTCAAGTGAGGCCAAATGATTTATTTATATGAAATAAAATACAAAAGAAAATATAATAATATGAAATTTAATATACAAGGGTAAATGTGAAATAATTCAAAACTAATCTATATATCTATATATTCAATTACTCTAAAAACTATTATAGACATCTTAACATGTGATTCTTTGACTTGATTCCAACTGGAGATTTCTAGGTTTGATATGCAATGTGATTAACATGAGGTTGAGAAACTATATTATTTAATTGAGTTTATTCAAATTATTGGTAATGTATAATTTTAAAAATTTAGATAAAATACAATCCAGATATTTTTTTCATATTCATTAGAGTTTATGACTCCATTATTTATCCAAACATTTAGATTGTAATATGAGTTGTATTTATCAAAATATAATGACATTTATAGTCATCTCAATAATTCTTGTCATGAATAGTCGACAATAATAAAATATCTCTTGTGATTGTAATTGAATAGCCACTTTTATTAGAAAATAGTAATCATAATCCTAAATATAAGGAATATGTGGATGGTTTTTATGTCCTAAAATATAAAAATATTCGGGATTTTATTTTTATTTTTCAAAAAGTGAATTTTATTATGAAATCAATATTATTAAAAAAATTGAATTTAGGGAAATTTTATAATATGTTATAATTTAAGATAATTTAATATTTTTAGTCACTTTAATCTAATTTAAATTATTATCATAAGATATGTGTTTTCAGTAGTTTGTAATATATTCAGGAAAAGAATAACATATCGACCATTAATTTCATTAAATTTTTTGTTCTATATTGGTAATTATAGACGTTTTTGGATTATTATCTCCTCTAGAAATGGTAGGGTGATTAATGATATATTACTAAAATTAAAATCATAATTATCTCTATTTAATTTTTAAAAATTATGAAATAGAGATTATTGTATTCCATTTCTCTTTTGAAAGAGAATATTTTTTCTTTCACTCTAAATTTTATTAAATTTTACATTGGTAATTTATATTTTTCCTTGATAAAATCTATTTGGGAAGAATCATCAACATGTTTTAATGATCCATTTAAAATTTTAAATTACATTTTATATTATGATAAGAAACTCTATCATAAAAAGTATTTTATAAGTAATTAATAATAAGAATTTCAATTTTTTGTTGAATTTATTATGTATGATAAAAATTTCATATAAAATAATTTTTTAATATTATTGAATTTATTATAACATAAAATGGTTTTCATAGTTTTAATATCAGGTGGGGTAAATTGTGAAAACAGAAACATAATTGAGAAACAGAAACTAAAATACATTAGATTTGACTTGTAGTTTAAACCTCCACCATGTTCTCCCTAGAATTTAGTTGGTTAGAGTTCTACCGTAATAAGAACCTTAATAATGGAGTCGAAACCCTTATAATTAATTTTTTTCCACCTCAAGGAATAAACCATAACCTAGATCAAGTAATTTACAATTATAGACACTATTGATTTCCCAAATGACTTTTTAAAATACCAAAACCAACCTAAATCTTACCTTTTAATGGTTGTATAACCTAAAATGAATTAATGAAAAATAAAAATAACAAAATTACATTATAGTAATCAAAATGTTAAATTAACTCTCATTAAATGATTTAATAAAACATTAATCAATTAATCCATTACAATATAATCTTTGTGAAATAATATTTCCTTGACCTACATTATATGATATAATTAATAGAATCTATCTCACTCTTCAAATTACATTATAATTTTGAAAATGAAACAAACTTTATTTTTTACTCTTTTTTTTATCTTGATCAAACAATGGTGTTATTAATATAGAATCGTCTTTAGAAACTATTGATAGAGTCTACCACTATATCTATATGGTAAGAATCCATTATAGGAGGATAATATGAAATATTTAATGGTTTATATTTTCCATTTTGAAAGATTTAACATATCATTAAGATAATAAGGTTTATCATCCAGGTGATATCAAATATCTAAGAAATCATCACTTCATTCTTCCACTGTCTTGTATAAAATTCACCCAATGTTGTTATTGTAAATGTAAAATTTTATTATATTTTATATAATTCTTTCATATTTATATTATGGTAACTACTATGTACTTTATTTCAAATATATACTATGCATATAATAGTACTGACATCACTCAATGTTCATATGTTATAAAATTTATTATTTTTGATGCATGAAAACCTTGAGGTTGTAACTATAATAAGACATTTTACATCAAAATATTATATCAAAAATCCTATATTCACATATCATATTATCAATACATACAAATCATTTTATATAGATATATATTTTTAATAGTTAATGTCAGTATTTAGTCATTATGACATTATATATTTCATAATAATTAAATTATTTTTTCCATCCATAAAAAAAATTCACATATAAAATTAAATGAGGTAAAATATTTGGAAAAAACATTTCCATTTATTTTTATTAAGTCCTTATTTCATTTAAACCACTTAGAACAATATCCTCTTGAATGATTTGTTTAAAGATTTCTAGGTCCCTCAAAACGTTTTTTAATAAGTGAATTTTTCTTTAAGACTACATGATTAATATGTGAATCCCTAAATTTTCTTATAACATATCCAAATAATCATAATCTTCTCTCAATCATCTTCTCAACAAAGAAATAAAAACTTATAGTCTCTCAAATATATTATTTTCTAATCTTATCCTTCTTAGAATGCCGACAACTCTATATTAAATTTCTCGTTTGTCTTTCCACTAGGATTTATTCAATGTGTCTCAAAAAAGTACAACACCCACTACCATATATAATAGTTGGTCTAATAATAACCTTATAAAGTTTACACATAAAATTTAATGGAATTTTAGGAGAAAAATTACTCTAAACTCCTTTTTCCATATTACCCTCCAAATTTGGATCCTATGAGTTACATCTGCATTAATATCTCTATAACATTGTATAATATATGATTAATATTGAAAATGATAAATATTTTAGGCAGTGTCCTCTCCCAATCTCACATATCTAAAAGTACTGTACAATGATTTACTAAATCAACACACCCTAAATTATATATTATCCCTACTAAGACAGAAAACTTTCTATTATTAATATTTTCTTTGAATGTTCAACTTTAAATTGATTGTATCATCAGATTTTGTAAAAATAAATATATTATCAAAAAAAGCTTTCAATTATGCATCTTAACTTGTAAATTATTTCTATACTCATCTAAGACCAAATATATATGGTATGAGATAAATGAGAAACCATAATGTAGTCCAATAATGATTGGGAATAATATAACAACACCAACTGTAGTTCTAAATAATGCTAAAATCCCTACATACATGTCTTTGATGAGTATGATATACACCAACTGTACTCCTTTTATTTTAAGTGATTTAAATGAAACCTCTATATGAATATTATCAAATGAATTTTCTCTGTCAATAAAGAACATCTGGAAATATTTTCATTTTAGTCAATAACACTCAATCTAACCTCTAATTAAATTTATTTCATTTATGGTTGAATGTATAAGAACAAATAAAAATTGATTATTTGGAACATTGGTTTCTCATTGAAAAAATTTAATTATTTATTTAAATTAAAATATATTTACATTATTTACAATTATTTTATACATTTATAGATAAAACCATCCTTTAAATAATGACAACAACAACATTCAAATAAACATTTAAATAAGAAGAACTGTGTGTGTACATTATTCAAACATTTGTAAATTTCATTACATTTGTTTCTGAGCATATTTTTCATGTTACTTCTTCTTTAAAAACTATTTAAATCTCAACAGTAATTTCAATATCCCATAGCACACTATTTTTCTTTTAAAAATAACAAAAATTCAAATTTTTCTTATAAAATGATCTTGATATCCTCACATATTTAGTATTATATTATTTTATATTATATGTTGGTGTAGTGAATAAGTAATTTTTTACTCATATAATATCTCTTATTGTAAAATAATTTTTTAATATCAATATTATAAGAATGTAAAACTATTTTAGTAACATTATTATGAGGTTATGTGATTAAAAATTAGAACCATTCGAGTAGTACTTCATCAAACCTTTTGAAAACACATGTAACATGTTCTTTAAATTTCATGGTTTAAATGCTTCAATTAAAAAATATATATGGTTAAAAAATTTCTATATATTTATCTTGGGATTTTTACTTATCTAAAACAAAATTATTTGACTAATTCAGATAGAAGTCCCTCCATGATAATATTACATGTTTTCGATAATTTCCTCATGATTTTTTCCTTTTTTAGGGTTCACTACCAATAAGTGGAAAAACAGCCACCACCAATATCTAAAAATTCCATTAGATGGGGAGGATAATTTCTAGGAAATATATATCATGCTCTATAACCCTCCATTCATGATTTGGGACTCAATTCAATTGCTTCATATGGTATTACCCATATGTCACCTTATGACACCCTACAACTTTCATCTCTTAACCCCTATGTCATGTATTGTATTCTAATTGGGACCTAGAAATCATCCCCTAATTGATTTCACAATTAATCCAAGGCTACAGACTATGCTTTGTAAAAAAAATTGGCCCATTTTTAGTAATACACATTCAAACACAATATTTTCTACTTTGTATCATTGCCTCAAGGATTTTTTTTTCAATAGGGTGCACCACCCATGGGGGGTCTTAGTATGGCTTAATAACTCTAAAATTACATTTATTCGGAGGTTAATATTTGATAATTATATTACATGTCTATAATTGATCCATTCATGATGTGCAAATCAAGTCAAAGGTGTCATGATGTGACTCCCATATTTCACATCACGACACCCTACTGCCTGCAAACCTTGAACCATAGGGAACACACTACATTATAATTAAGACCCATCATAGATTATGTCAATGAAATAACATTTGGAGATATGTGTATTTGGTAAAATAATTCTAGGTTTGTGATTGTGAAACAAGTTTATTTTAATTAATTTTTCTCACAACGAGCTTGTATCATGTGAGATTAGAATTGGGGGTTAATGAATCAATGCTATAAATCTTGAAAGTGGTGTTTTCAAAGTAAGATAAATCATTTTTTGAGTGTCTGGAGTGTTTTCAACAAACCCAAAGGGAGTAATTATTAGAAATAATATCTCAATTTTTTGGGTTATGTATGATGACATGTTTGATAAGGACTGTTTATCAGGAATTCGAATAATTCTTGTTCCCGTGTTTTTTGAATCTGAGCATCACCATGACCATGACTATTCCAAGGCCAGTGGGTGTGGTGAAGGTGGAGGCTATCTCAAGAAGAACCACAACTATTTCCTATGGTATGTTGAGACAAGACATAAAAAAATGTTTACTATAAGGTACCACAATCATGGTGGAGTGCATATACACCAATCTAAAATGCGTAATGTGGAAGGACCACAAATATTTTAGTGGTTTTTGATCCCAATATGTTGACTTGAAATGAAACAATAGTCATTAAATTTTGGTTTATGTTGTGTTACTTTTTGTCCTAAAAGAAAAACATGAAATATATCCTCACTAGCGAGTGGAGATGAAGTCATGGTCAAGAATGTAGTAGATGGAATCTTACACAGCTGATACCACATCATTTCACTTATCAGGTTGACATAGGTATTTTCATATTACCCATATCCAGTATGTTATGGGCCTGGTGGAAGGCGTGGTGGTCTAGGTGTTTACCTGTGATCCGTGTGAATCCACACTACAACCCTTTAAGTGTTCATGGATTAAAAAGTGATCCATGTTGAAGAGGATATCAACTGAAGGTTGTGCCCTTGGGTTTGGGTGTGTTAAGGGAAAATTGACATGTTCATTAAACCAATTAGTGATGCATTATATTTTGGAAGTCAATTTCCATATATTAAAAAATTAATTTTATTTTTCCTTTTTCTCATTATGAATGTTTTTACCACCACTTATTGAGAGTTTTCAAATCGGGATTTGAAGTCTCATGGTTTCATTGGTTTGAGGGATTAAAATGATTGAGATAATTTAAAAGTGGAAAATCACATTAAAGAGTTTCAGATCTATAGAATTACTTTGAAAAAAACTTAGGGAAGAAGAACATGGTGTTAATAGTTATCTATTTTAGAAGGTTGAATGCCAAATAAGGTGGTATTCTAGGAGTCTTTTTCTATCACTAGAAGTCTATATTTTACGTATTGAAGATAAATTCCATTATTAGTGTATTTTTTAATTATAATTGTCTGTAGAATAAGTGTCTCATAAAATTTTGAAGGGAATCATTTTTTGATGGATGATAGGGAGTTCCTGAATTATTCAGGGAAGTGAACTATGAGGGTATATGTGACGCTATAAACATGTACTTGTAATGTGGATATATTTTAGCGAATTAAGTGCATATGGACATTATCATTCATTATCCATATACATTTCATAGTGTGGGTAAACAACGTGAAATCCCTCATGTCATTTACTATTCTCATCACCCATTGAGATAGAATAGTGGGAGATAAAACAAAGTTTCCTAAATGTGAGATAATAAGATCAATAATCAAG
Organism: Viscum album; assembly: GCA_963277665.1. Classification (NCBI taxonomy): domain Eukaryota; kingdom Viridiplantae; phylum Streptophyta; class Magnoliopsida; order Santalales; family Viscaceae; genus Viscum; species Viscum album. The sequence goes on along the minus strand of OY728167.1, from coordinate 547,594,784 downwards.
GATGAGTCATTTGTATCCTCCAAACCCGGATTCACCATTTCATTGAGTGTATTAATCCAAAATGATTTAGCACATTAATATTAATTTTTTTTTGAAAAAATGTATTTTGATGATGACATTGGAATCATAATAATCATGTTACCTATTATTCCATGAGACATATGATATTACCTTTTGTGTATTCTTTCATGTATAAAAAATATGAATTTTACTAGATTATATAATTTAAATAAGCATACCAATACCTTTTATATTCACAAATGAAATCTCATTAAAATATATTCTATTTACATTGAGATATTATATAATTATGAAAATATGTTCATTTGTTATTTAATCCCATCTAAGTTCTTTAATTACGCTTTCAATATACTGATATCCACCACCACCCTCTACATGATAGGCATGATATTTAGAGACTGATTGATTTGTTTTATTTTTATCAATAGAACGGAGTAAAGGATAGATAAAAAACCAACGCTCCTAAGTGTGTACTTTCATGAATATAATTAGTAACATGGGAAGCATTGAATATGAGAGTTTCAATTGAATTAGATGTATAACTCATTTTCATGGAAAAAGATTTTTCACAATACATGTGATTTTTAGAGAATAAGATATTAAAACTAATCCCATTCATAGTGTAGAATGAGAGATAAATTTTTATTTTTCATTATTCAAATGGTTTTCTAAATCAGGTAATTTTCCTTGAATCATGATTCTTATACATTTGGATGTCGTAGACCATAATTCGGTGGTTACTTTACTATTAATTAATACAATGCCGCCTCAATATTTTTTTATGGTTGATTTGGATTGTATGATATTTTTAATATGAATCAAGATCATCATTTCAAGGTGGTTGAATTTGAAATCTATAGAACATAGAAATTAAAGGCGATATAGAAAATCCAAATACAACTGGAAATGCCGTAATCCATCTCTAAGGAATTAATTTTATAGATATTTTGAATTTTTTGTTTTAGACATCATTGATATGTGAGGGTTTTATATGTATTCTTAAATTTTCTATTGGAACCATTCTAATATGTGTTATTATTAAAAAATTTATTCTGTCTTTTTGTTCATATTCTGTTAGATATTTCAGATCAATTATTTTCTTGGGTATTTCATTTAGTTGAAATGGCCAAAAATATTTTCTTTAATATTAAAAAATTAGTATTAAACCCTAATGCTTTTGGAAATACATGTTTTTAATTAATTCAAACTTTTTAATATTTTTCATTACATGAAACACTAAATATAGAATATGTTTTTTAAATTAAAGGATGTGTTTTCGTGGAAAACTATTTCTATGCATCAAAAGAGTGATATATTAATAAATTAAATAAATCACTAATAGTGAGATATATTAAGGAAATTTATATATTATAAATAAAACCAATAGTCCTGAAACATATAACGTTTTATAGGCATAAAATAAGAACACACCCAATTCTAGGCATAAAGTTATGTTTTTCTAAAAGATAGATTTTCTCTCGTCTAACTGATGAATTGTTTTAAAACAAAATTTTGAAAAATTTATATATTTCATTTGAAAAAATAATTTCATTTTTGATATCAGAATATCCATATTTACCTTGGGTGATTTTATGATATTTTTCTATGAAGTTTCATTTTTGTATGAATAGTAAAGAACACTGAAATTTAATTGAAATATGAATTTTAATATTATTTTTTAATATAGTTATTTTTTTAAATAGGTTTTAATGTATATTGTGATCAATTATACATATATTTATTAAATTTAGTATATTTCAATCAATTTCACCTTGATATTGTATATAATAACATTTCAAACATTTGGACATTTTCACATAAAAAACTTATTGTTTGAACTCTTCTGTGAGATTGATTTTAAATTAAATTCAACCACTTGTATTTTTATAAATTTTCAAAATGAATTTTATATTTGAAATAATAGTAATTAATAATTCTTATTACATTATGAATAGTGTTTCTCTAAAAATATTAGTGAATGTAATTAAAATTAATGACAACGATTAAGTTACGGAAATTTTACTTTGTGGTTAGACATTTACTTAAAAAACTATTTTTTTAAAGTCATTGGATGAACATATTTATCCCATATCCACAATTTTTATAATTATTTACCATTATCGGAGGCATATGATGTATGTTTGTCCTCTCAATAGTGTTTACCTTTTTCTATTTATAAGTATGCCACTCCTCCACTATCAAAGGGAACTCACGCCCTCCCTTATTAACTCAAAACAAACTATTTGGATCATTAAAAACATGAAAAAATAATCTCTCAACATACCTAATTTTATAATAGAAGCCTCACATTTTTTATAAATCAAATCAATTTTTCCTTTTGGTGTAGAACAAAATGAATTACTCGATGTACAAGTAATGTTCTTCAAGAAGAAATTTTGTTTCAATTCGTTATCCAACACTTAAATTATTCTTATTAAATGATTATATAATAACAAAAGTATAAAAAATATACTGGGATCATTTATTCAATGTGTAAATCCTACATTTTCAAACATTTCCTTCAAATGGGATATACAATCCTCATTCGTGTGTATGATAGACTACCACCTTGCTAACCAATGATGTTCGTTCCTCCAGTAAAAACTTTCAATATTCTTAATAATGATTTAATTTTTATTTTTATGATATATATAATATATATGATTTAATTGTTTGTATATAATTATTATAAAAATCATAAATTAATTCTTTTTATTCTGCAAGAATACGGAAACATCGTTTTTGGATGTGTGGACTACCACCTCCTCAAAATGATGTGAAATGTTCACACTATACATGGAACATATTAAGGATTGTATTAATAATAATATTTATATGTATGAAATAATAATTTTATTTTAAATATAATTTATTAATATAATACATATATTTCAGTAACTTTCTATGTTACAATAAGACAAGAAAACTAAAATAATAATCATGTGTATGTACGACCCATCGTCTCCCTGAATGGTGTATCTCTTTTTTATTCTTATATTTTATATATTATTATAAATATATATATATACTAAATATATATGCCATTTAAAAAATTTTACATTTTGTAGATATTGAATGAAATATCAATTCAAAATTATCAAAGAAAAAAGTCTAAACATATACAAAAAACAAAGCACATATTACCCAAAACGTATCATTAACATGTAATTGTTAACAAATAGGTAATATAAAGTAATAATAAAATCATATAAGTTCTCATATATAAGAATATGGTTATTTTTTAGCTATCTAATATTATTATATTTTTTAGACATGAGGATTTAATATTTATGATCGAAGCTAAATCTTGTGTTAGTGTTTTATCATCTCAATTTTAATTATATAAAATATTTACTATATTCACCACAAAGTATTATTTTGTGATGTATATAAAAAAATGGAATGCTATATGTTGAATTTATGTTATTTAATGATATTAAATTTTAAATTTATGTTATTCTTTCATGTATATCATTCTTCAAAAGTTACACAAGTAGTAAGAGAATTTCCAGTCTCAATTTTATATCTATGAGACCTTTTCCATATTCACAAATAGTTTCTTTTATGTGGTGTATAAACACCCAAATGAAAGATCATATAAGTAATTTACATTAATTAATGATATAAAATCTTTAAATTGAGGTTATTATTTCATAGGGATCATGATTCAAAGGTTACTCATGTAGTATTTATATTTTGAGTCTAACTATAATTTCTACGAGACTTGTGCCATACTCACCAATAATTTATTTTATTGTTTATATAATAACCAGTAAGGTATTATATGACTTTTGACCTGAATTTTATCATAATTTACATATCTATTTGATGATATCTATTTTATGGGGATTAAAACTCAAAAGCTACAAAATTGGTAACATAATGTTTTCTGATTGTGCAGAATTTTAGTGAAATGTTATTTTATGCACCTATATTATTTTACAAGGTGTAAATACTTCCATTTGACAAATTCAATCATTAATATAATAATTTTTAATTCTATTTAAATATGAATTTAATTTAATTTTATCATGGTTATTAAAAGTCAATGTTACCAATGTTGTAACAATTTATTACCACAATCTCATTGTTTAATATGATTTTTATGAATATGATTCCATTGATGAAATATTATGATCCATAACTTAAGGAATATCATGAAATATATTATTCTATGGTTATTCACGATATATGAATGTAATGGTAATGGTTTTTAAATGTTTATAATTTAAGATTATTAATAAATTGTTTTTATGAATAAAAGACCTTATTTTTATCTTCAGGGAGGAATATATTTTCATCCAAAACAATGTGTATCTATAAATGTTTTAAAAAAATTTTTTAATAGATATTATAAGGTTCGTATAAAATACAAATGAGTAAGATTATTTAAAAATAATCCTCCAGTTTTTTTTCAAAGATATTTTTAAATAGAAATGATTAAAAATGTTTTCAAGCATCCTTTATAAAATTTAAAAGATATTTTATTATAAAATGTTTCCAAAATGTTTTAAGGATTCCATTATATATTTTTAAATATATTTTCATGAAAATATTTTGAATATATTTTCAATATTCCGATAAAATATTACATATATATTATAAAATAATTGTTGATCAAAATATTTTCATGCTTCCTTAATAGATTATAAATGATATTTTAAATGAAAAGGTTTTCAAAAGGTTTTCGAGGTTCCATTATAAGTTCTCACATATATTTTCAAAGAAAATATTCTAAAAATATTTTCAATATTCCTTGATAAATTTTAAAAAATAATTTCATATAATAGTTTTTCAAAATGTTTTCAATATTCCAATGTATGTATTCTAAGATATTTTCAATGAAACATGATTTGAAAATGTTTTATATTTTTAAAATATTTTTTGGAATAATAAACTGATATTTTAAAAAATATATGTGTAAATGTTCTTTTAAAATTAGTTTCCATAGATTATGACATCCATCGATGTAAACTATGGATTACTGAAATTATGATCAAATAAGGCCATTATTATTCGTTCTATGAATGGTATATGATTTTTATGAAAGGTTTTTTTAAAACCTCCATCTCTTACATAGGTTATACCATGGTAAATTCTTATGAAACCCATAATATTTCATGAGTTATTATATGGTTAAATGATAATGAAACCTATATCTTTTTAATAGGTTATGATATGATGATATGTTTACAATAACCATGTTCATTTCATGGGTTATGATATGTTGAGTTTTATATAATCTTCTGGAATAAAAATAATTGATTTCATAATGATATGGTTCAAACCTACATCTCTTTATAATTCATTTGTAAATGATTTATATATTAGGAGATATACATATATTGAATTGAGAGTTAACTCAGATCAGTAATAGACTTTTTCTTCAATAATGGTCTTGGAAATTATCATTTTCTACAAGGATGGAGTTAGGAGTGATCCTTGAATACTACAAGGGAAATGGGATTAAACCATGAATAATATAATGGTTTGGGGGGTAAACCTATTCCACTAATATAGATTTCAGAGTTATTCCTTGAATAATATGATAATTATTTTAAATTTTTATGTATCTCCAATAATTCTATTCCTTATTCCTATGTTAAGATTTCATGAATTATGCTACTCAGTACCTTATTATTCATGTCTTATATACTACCAATGATTATTCGACTATTCATGTGTATGATATTTGATATTAAGGGAATTGTATTATTATGTTATGGCCGTGTTATCATATCTTTATGATCATGATCACTCTTATATATTTCCCTTGATTAATACTATTGGGAATCTAATATCACCCTTTCTTATGTTTACTTTTCCAAAGTCATGAAGAAATTTTTTTCTTAGGAGTAAAAAGGGTAATATAATTAATAGAGATGTTTGAAAAACATTAACCATGATACATAATAATTTATCCATGATTTCAATGAAACTAAACTTTTATAATCATTCGGAATTTAATAATGTAATGTACTGAATATTCATCTAAAATGATGTAATATCCAATTATGTTAAGCCTGAGTAACCATAGTTTTTATAAAAATAATGGTTCAGTACAAATTTGTAAACTATAATGATAAAATAAATTATTGATATCTATATGTAAATTTTAAGGATATGTCTAGGGATGACTCTAAGGGTTTGTTTAAGGATTACTTGATGTATAGGAAAATGTAACATAATTTCTGTAAAGGATAGAGAAATTGGTTTTATATAAATACATCCATTCCAAGATAATAAAAGTGGATATGGATTTGGAACAAGATTACAAAAGGGTAACAACCCCAAAACACTGTATTGATCTAGACTTGATCAGGACCTGGTGCCCAAAAATGAACACTACTAGACACCTGGTTTGAAACTCCTCGGGGATATTCATTAAAAATTCAAAAAATATTTAACGATCCATAATACCGGATTAAAATATAATATGACTTTAAATCGACTTGGATAAACCTATGGTGTCAAAAATTAAAGTCAATGTCATAATTTAGACATTATATTTGTGATTTTTCAAGATTGTGGGGTTTTACACTATGATTATTATTTCTCACACTGCCCTTTTGGGGTTTAGTAAATGGTGGGAACACAAAAGAATAGTGATAAAATTTAATATAATGAAAAATTTGTTAACTCTGAGAAACAAATTTATATAATTAATATATATAATGATATTATGACTACGCTGAATTAGCTATCCCAACATATTACTAAAAAAGATATCTTTAGATATATTACTAACACATTGAATAATACAAATATAGAATTTTATGGACATTCACAGGTTAAGGATGATAGAGGGATGAAGATTTGGATTCTTACATGTTATCAATAATGGTAGAAGAAGCTAGAGGAATACATAATTTGGTGGTGGATATGTTATCTATGTGAAAAATTGGGTCATATATGTTGGATCGAATAAGTAGATGTATAAGTATATTAGATGGAACAATACAAGAGGGGGGTGAATTGTAGGTTTAAAAACCTTTGTGTTTTAGCAACTTAAGAGATCAGTTTAAAAGGTCTCAAACTAATACAAACACAAACACCAACAATTGTATTCAATATAAAAAGGTCTGATGTATTGTAATACTAATGAAATGTCAAAAAATTGTATTCAAGATGAACACAATAATAAGAGTAATATAAAGATGAATGATTCTATCTTAAAGCGTAAAGAATTAATCAAAACAATATGTAATAGAATGATTGTAATTGAAACAATTAAAATTGAATATGTAAATAAGAAAGGAAACAATACAAATTATTTTCTAATACAAGTAGCAGCGGAAAAGTAAAGGTATTACAATTCTTTTGACCCAAAGAGAAGGGTTATCCTTTAACCTAGGATAAGAGTTCTGTCTCACCACCACCTTGGTAAGACCTCGATACTATGATCGACTTGTCTGTCTGCCTATCCCTGGCATCCCTCGATACGATGATCGGACCGTCTGTCTGCCTATCCCCGGTAGCCCTTGATACGATGATCGGACCATCTGTCTTCCTATCCCCAGCAGCCCTCGATTTTATAGGTAATTGGCACCTCTGTCTTTCAATCACATGAATGCCCTCGATACGATGATCAGATGGACAAAGCACACAGCATGAGAGAAGTCATAGCATCTCTCTCAAGAATATTGATTGAAGTAGAGTATCGCAGTTGGTCCAAAATTCTCTCAGCTGTCTGTTGTACTCTCAGCTTCAAATGACCTCCTATTTATAGGCCTCGGGTTCCAACGGTCACATCTCCTCCAATGGTCATATTTCTCTGAATAACTCAGAGGGACTTGGACACCTGGCATCATAACGGTCATATTGAAATAGAAAGCATGACATCGTTTTGATTAGTTTGAAACTAATTCAACGACATCGTATTGGTTAAAACAAGATATACGAATAAGATAACCACGAGTACGATTTTAAATTAAGCATATGTTTTTGAAAAAGTACCAAAACAAGTATGTAATAAAAGATATGAGACGTTGAGTTAATGCAATTTCCATTTTCAGTACGATCATCATTGTACGATTGGAATGGTCAGTACGATTAGTATGATCATTACGATACACATAGTCAGTACGATCAGCATGATCAGTACAATTATCCTAGTAAGTACAATCAGCATGATCAGTACGATCATTATGGTCAGTATGATCAGCATTGTAAGATTGGAATGGTCAGTACGATCAGTATGATCCGTATGATACACATAGTCAGTACGATCAGTATGATCAGTATGATTCGATAGGCAAGGTTAGTAGGATTAACAAGACATTTGTGATTTCCAAAACAAAACATAAAATTCAAAAGGGGACTATTGACTCAACAATCTCCCCCTTTTTGGAAAGCACAAATCACAAAATAAAAACTAAAAGAAATACTTATCTCCTTCTGAGTTATTGGAAACTCTTCTGAATAAGAAATTGAATACAACAAACTCCCCCTTAGGTATAGACTTTCCTAAGGATTGTATTCATAGATTTTTCTTAAGTGTGTTGTAGATCATTCTCCCCCTTTATAAAACATTCTCCACCTTTAAAAACATTATATCCCTTTGTAAACATTCTCTCCCTTTGTAAACATTATCCCACTTTGTGATTTACAAAAAGAAAGGGGTAATCTTGAATTGTCTGAAAGAGTTAGAAAATAAACACAAGAAAATGGATAAAAGAAATTTCATTACGATGACAGACAATACTAAACTTGATAACAAATACAAGTCACTTGTTTTCTATTTACTTCTCTTTTTTGATCAACTCATGAAAAACTGCCTTCATATTTTTTATCTCCTTCTAGTCTTCAGAAATAGAATCACCCTGAGACCTGAGATGGTCTTGTTGATCGGCATAGAGTTGATCCTGATTTCTGATTGTCTCTTCTGGAACTCTGATCACTTCTTCAAAAGAATCAATTCTATCTTGAAAATTATTGTTATCTTTGGATAACCCAGAGTTCTGTTTCTTCAAGAGAATTATTTCATCTTTGAAAGATGAAACTTTCGAAAACTCAGCCTAAAAGGCATTCATTCTCTCCTGTAAGTCTTTTACTGAAGGAACATCAGCTTGTTGGGAAGACAAAAGATTCAACCATTCTACCGTTTCTCTGTCAGGATTATTGAAAGCAATTGAAAGCTCATTTGACAACCTTATTATATCTTAAATTTTTATCTCAGGATCATTGATTGAGCTTTCGGTTTTGTACGACCACTTGGTCATCTTGTTTCAGGCCTTCTTATGAGCAACCGAACTTTCTGAAAGAACTTTCAAATCGTCTTCAACTAACAAAACGTTCTTTCTTAATTATTTTACAGAGCGAAACTTCTTCTTTTGATTGTCAGTAATAAAATCAATCTTCCCTTACAGACTCAGGAAATATGGAATGGTATTCTCAACCCTTCTCAAAACATGGACAATTTAATCACTCTTCTTTAGAGAGATTGTATGTTCTGAATCAGTATCTTCATCGTACGAAGCCAGTTCATTTGATCGTCCTAAATCAACAACTGGATGTTTTCCTTTTTCATTTTCTTTCTTCTTTCATTCTTCTTCCACTATATCATTAATTAAAAAAACTTTATCAGTGTGAGAGGATTGAGCACCTTGATTTTCTTGAGATGAAAATCTATCCGGAGTTCGTGCTTTATCGGCACGAGGAACTTGTTGAATATCTTCACTTTGATTTTGAACTGATTGCTCTCTACTCTTCTTTGAACTCTGAAAGAATTCTAAAATAAAATCTTCTTCCTCTTCTTCAACTTCTTTTATTTCTTCCATCAATTGTTTTCCTTTTTCTTTCTCAGGAAGACTCTGTACGATGGGTTCTTGATGCACTTCTTACGTCAGTTGAGCACTAGCATCCTCAACCATTTTCAAGACTTTAGAGATATCAAGGTCTTTAGCCTTTCTTTTCAAAACAGTTTTCTTTTTCTTTTCAGACTTAAGGGTTTCTTCTGCCCTTATTCTTTCTGCAAAAGCCTCAGCCGGGTCAAGACCGAACTTTGGATAACTTTCCCTTCTCTATTCCTTATCCTTTCTCCATTTGGCTACAACCTCCTTACTGTACTTTGGATACTTCTTAGGAATTGAACTAGTTTGTGGATAAGAATTTTGAGTAAAACCAGAATATTGAATGTCTTTGGCTGGCATAGGTGCCGATTGATTCTGAGCCGATTCACCATCTATATCTCTGACAAAAAGTTTTGAATTCTGATCAAAATAAACATTCAACTTCTTCATAGTACTTTTTCTAATCCAGGGGGGCATCAAATCTATCAACATCCCTTTCAATGTAATGTTTCAAAACGTCATACTCTCGAGAATAAACATTGTAAGAATGGTTGGATACATAATCAAATGAGATTTGATTGCCCCATACTTCACATTCTTGATTGTTTCGAAAACATACCCCATGAGATTCACTTTTCTCATATTTACTAGATAGTCAAGCATAAAAATATCAGAAACATTCAATGTTTATCTATCCTCTTTACTTGGGATAAGAAAACCTTACATCCATAAAGCCACAAACCTATTATCCGGTGAATGATAATCCACTTTCCTTTTCTCTTCATTCACAAAAAACAGAGACATCTCAGCACTTTCTCTATTAAACATACCTACTTCCTCTGGTAGTTTATGAGATGGACCGAAAGAATCCCCTCCTATTGGGACATTAAGAGAATGTGCCGCTTTTTTCACAGACATAGATAGATTTCTATCATACACATCAAAATTGATAGTCATATCTTTGTCGAAAGATACGGTTTTATAAAACAGACAAACTTCATCAAAGAGAACTGGATCATGAGAAACAGGCCTTTCAACACAAAAATGTTCACATCCTTGAAACAGAATAATTCTCTTGATAGTAGAATCATATGAATCATAGAAGTAACAGGAAACTAACCTTTCCCTTAAAAGGCCTTTTTCTGAGAAAGACTTTGAAGACATATCCGCAGGAGTGTTGGCAGAAGACTGAGACATAGGGATGCTGCCGAAGAAGGATCGTACGATGATTTAAAACTAGTGGAGTAGAGCTTCGCCTCAAAACCTGAAAAACCAATGTCGGTATGGGAAGGGAGGGGCTATTTATAGGAGATAGAGGGGTGACCGTTGATATTCTACGGTCAAGATTATAGGAAAACAGATCAATGGTCACGATTAAAAATGAAAGAAAACAAATTTAAAAAAATGGAAATTACAAGCCGGAGAATGTAAGGTTATTGTTGGTTTTAGTAAAGTTCAAAAGAAAACACAAACGTACGAAGTAAAATAATACTATCAATCATCATACCGATGGAAAACAAAGTCGTTACCATTAACTGACAAGCCGATGGAAAAGAATATTGTTACCATTGATGGACAATATGATGGAAAACAATCTTGTTACAATGAATAGTCAGTACGATGGAAAAGAAATTCATTACCATCATCGGTCAATACGATGGAAAAGAAATTCATTACCATCATCGGTCGATACGGTGGAAAAAAAATTCATTACCATCTCCGGTCGATATGATGGAAAAGAAATTTATTACCATCACTGGTCAGTACGATTGAAAAGAAATTCATTACCATCATCAGTCAGTACGATGGAAAAGAAAATCATTACCATCATCGGTCGATATGATGAAGTAAATAATACAATAAAACTATCAATACGATAAATAGAAAAGTTAATGATACGATAAAACATTCAATACGATAAACAGAAAGGTAAATGATACAATAAAACTGTCAATACGATAAACAAATAGGTATATATTATGATAAAACTGTTAATACGATAAACAGAAAAACAAAAACACATACCAGGAGAGTAAATAAATAAATATCATCAGTTAAGAAGAAACATATTAAGATAAAAAACAAAGTAAGAAATGTCCTCCCCCTTTCAATGGGAGTTATTTAATGTTAAGAGAATTGTAAAACATGAAGTAGATATGAATGATTATTTTAATGTAATCATTCCTAGCTTCTGTTTTATAAACTCAAACCTATAGGAAGATAAAGGTTTTGTAAAAATGTCAGCAAGTTGTTCTGGCATTCTGATAAATTGTAGAATAATATCTCCTTTTTGTGTGTGATCCCTAAGAAAGTGATGCCTAACATCTATGTGTTTTTCACGAGAGTGGTGTGCTCGATTCTTATTAAGAGCTATGGAACTAGAGGATATAGGATTGGGTTGGTTGAAAACAAAAGGATCAGTTTCATCGACTTTTACATATACTGTTTGCTCAACAGTACAACTGTTTTTAGTGAAAACTCTATAAGCCTTAGAAGTTGTGGAATAACCTAGAAATATTCCATCATCATATTTTGGTGCAAATTTGTGTAGATTATCTTTTGTATTACGAATGAATACATTTCAGCCAAAAACATTGAAGTATGAAACTTTAAGTTTTCGGCCAGTCCATAACTCATAAGGGGTTTTATTATGAAATGGTCAAGATAAAACATGATTTATAGTATAACAGGCAGTACTAACAGATTCATCCCAAAAGTGCTTAGCAATTGAGTATTCACTCAACATGGTTCGAGTCATTTCCTAATGAAATATTATTTCTTCTTTCAACAAAACCATTTTGCTGAGGAGTTCTTGTGGCTGAGAAATTGTGAGTAATACCTTTTTACTACAAAAAGTTTCAAAATCTGAATTTTGAAATTCACCACCATGATCACTATGAATAGTTATCAATGGTAGGTTTTTCTCATTTATAACATGGGATCTAACTATTTTGAAATAGGAAAAGGCCTCAGATTTCGTTGTGAGAAAGTAGACCCATGTAAATCTAGTAAAGTCATCAACTAAAACAAATACATAGTATTTTCCTCCAATGATTCCAGGTTGTGAAGGATCAAAAATATCCATATGCACTAGCTGTAATGCATTAGAAGATGAAACTTCATTAATTTATTTAAAGCTAGTTTTATGTTTCTTTCCAAATTGACAAGGATCACATACTTTTGAAGAATCATATCTAAGGTCTGGTATTCCCTTCACAAGTATTTTCATTGAGAGTTTACTAAGATTTCTCAGATTACAGTGTCCTAGTCTTCTATGCCATAGCCATGATTGGTCTTCTATTTCACTTAAGCAGGGTAGGTTTTGGCTCCTATGGTCTTCTAAGTAAATAGTGTAAACATTCTCTTACCTATGGGCAGATATAATGAATTCATCCATGGAATTGTGAACTACACACTTATCCTTTCTAAAATTCATAAGGTAACCTTCATCACAAAATGGACTTATGCAGATGAGACTGTGCCAAAGAACTTTAACAAACAAAACATTTGAGATAAGAACCTTTCCAAGAAAAATGATATTACCTATACCAACAATCTTTCCTTGAGCATTATCTTAGAAGGTAACTTTTCCACCTTTTTTTGATAAGCTTCTCAAAGAGATCTTTGTTTCCGGTCATGTGTCAAGAACAACCACTCTCAATGTACCAAATGTTCTTATTGGTACACTTCTCATTTTCCTGAAAAAGAAACAATTAGTTTTTAGGAATCCAAACTTGTTTGGATCCTGAAGGGTTAGATAAATGAATTTTTGGAATCCACATATGTGTTGAAAAATGAGCTTTATGAAATCCTAAAGATTGAGTTCTGTTAAGAGAAAAATCTATTCTCCAGTGTCCACCACATTGGCACTTAGAACAAAAAGAGGTTTTTTGAGGAACAAAAGAGTTATTACTAAAAACAGGTTTGGAATAAGTATATCAAAGACCAGAATGATTTCTCAAAGGTCTAATTAGAGAATACATCCTTTCAAAGTTTTCCTTTCCATGAGTAAAGATTGACAAAAAAAATTTCAAGGAAAAATTTTCTGACTTTAAATTTAAAACTAAATTCTTATTTTCGAAAACATTTGAATTTAAACTAGAGGTAGGCTCTAAAATATTTTTCATTGAAATTACATTTTCAAGATCCTTAGAAAGTTTATCCTTATCAGATTTGACTTTCTCAAGGGTTTTTAAAATACTTTCAAAATAAGAAGTTTTCACATCAAGATCATTAGAAAGATATGATACTTCTTTAGTTAAGATTGAAATTCTAGAGATTCCTTTCTTGTAGAGACCCGAAGCCTGATGTACATGGACATTACATTACTTTTGCGGAATACTTAGTACATAACAAAAAACACACAAATAAGGATCGTAATAGTTTAGTGTCTTTGGAAACTCGAAACGTAATCTTCTAATCATTGTGAAAGATCTTCAATATCTCCCATAAAGATCTTCCATTTTTTTTACCTAAAACTTTTCTTTATATCCTGGGGAAAAGAAAACATAAAAGGGTGAGCTCAAATGCTCAGTATGGGTAAACAATAAAAATATCAATCACATCATATACATAAGCACATAACTTTTGGAAATCTTAACCTGCAAAAGAGATCATAATTTCATAACATGGGATAAGTCATGGCAGTGAAATGTAATCACAATAGTCATAACATAAAACATGAAACTTTGTGGCATACACACATAATCATAGAGAATCATTTCTTATTAGTCAAGACTCATTTCCAAGACTATCTTAGTGGACAAAGTCCCTTTTTCTGAATCGAGTAACCCTCATTTCAGTCCTGTTTCACTGAACCGGTATAACCTACCATTCCAGCCATGTCTATCTCATGATATATAAAATCTTTGCCCAATGCATTAGAGGGAGATATATGTCCCACCCATCTTATAATGAATCCTTTCTTATGTGTGCCACATAATCATAAACCATACATCATAGCGTAACCCATGTAATAAAAATGGGATTCTTAAACAACATGTCATCATAAAACAATTCTTATAAGATAAAGGAATTGATAAAAATATTTCCATCACAACATAATCAAACCAATGTAATAATAGGGATAAAAAAACCCTTTTATTATCTTAGATGGAAAATAATTTTGATAAAATACTTGAACTCCATTCTTGAGGAAAATATCATTTCTACTTCAAAAAAACATTTTTACTCTCATAATATGTCATACGACTTTAAAATAAAATAAGTTGATTAAAAATAAACTTGAAAACTTGTAAAGTATGTTTCTTGGAAATAATGTTTTAAAAATCCATTCATGCCGTATAAGTTAAAAAAACATTCTTCGTACTTTTTTCGGAAAAGTCAAAAAGTACCTCGTACGAAAAACGACAAAAGATTCGTTTCATACATATTACTAAAAACTCACCGAAGGGTAAAAATGGATTTAAAAAATTGTAGGTGGATGGAAATAATATTACATATTGATGAAACATGGATGTGGATGATAAAATACACCCCAGTAAATACTTACGAATAAACAATCTCGGATAAAAATGAGATTGTGATATTTCCCTTACCTTTGGTCCGATTTGATTTGTACATGTCCGAAGCTCCTGTATAATGGTTTAAATAATGTTATTGACTTATTCCAGAATCATACATATTGATATGATATCATATATGGTCATATTCTTAGCTTCTTGTTTGTAATATTTCATTGTTACTTGTTACTCAGGTCTTTATTGCCTTTTGTTCTTATGCGTGTTTTGCCGAATAAATTCTTATTCTTCTTTTAAGGTTATAGATACCTTATATCCAGAATGGTATTAGTGTAACATATATCATATTTATTCATTCAATTCATTTATATAATTACTATGTAATGATGATCATGTAGAACGAGTCGCATCACATCGTGGAGACGGTATTGCGTACGTACGCACGAGTGATGATATCGTTCCTATGATCGTGGAATTGTGTTGAAGTGTATGTATACTATTTCAGTATCAATATAACTTTATAATAATCATATATAGTTACTTATTACACCTTTATACCCATCCAATTAAGGTGGTGGCAGAAAATTGATTACACCACGGCGTGGAGACGGTATTCCGTACGTACGCACGCGCGGTGATTTCATTTTTCCGTAGGATGGATAGAAGGTGAATTAGGGTTGTTTCATATTTATAATAATATATCAGTATGTAATAAATACTTATGTTATTACTTTATCATGAAACAACTAAAGAAGAAGAAGTTGAAGAAGAAAGAAATTGAAAATATCGGTAATGGATATTACCTCTTCTTTGGAACGCTTCTTTGAATCCTCCACTTAAGGAACTAAGATTGGTCTTTTAAGAAGACCAGGGCCTATAGGATTATTTTAGGGAAGTGGAGAGGAGAAAATGGCAGGGGTTGGCCGAGCTTGAGTTCTCAAATTGGTGTGAGGAGGAGGGGGAGGAGGTGCCCTTTTATAAGGGAGGAGAGGGGCACCTTAGGAATACCTCAAAATATTATTTTATATTAAAGTAATAATCGGTTTATAATGGTTCCAAAGGGTCTTATTTCGAAGTTAAAGTGGGGATGGGTCTAAATCCTATCAACCAATAAGATTTAGACAAGTTTAGGGTATTATGTTAACCTTATCAATTAGATTTAACTCTAAGTTAAATAATTTAACTTTTACCGTGTCTTTTTGTTTTATTTCACTATATGGTTAATACACTTACTATAACATGCCAAACGAACCCCAAATTGTTTATTATTAATACATATATCCTTATCTAAGTCATTTGGCTGAACCTTAGATTTTTAGGAATAAAATAACAATTAATAATATAATATTTGATTTAAAAACTATTTTGTGTCAATTTTGACACTATTTGATATATGATTTTTGTGAAAGTCATAACAGAATTATATGTTCGAACAAAGTTGATTAAATCAACACTAATATATCATAGTAACCTAGAAAATTAGTGTAAGTCATAAAAAGTCTCAAATTACATTTATTTGGGCATTTATAACCTCAATTATTTCAAAATTTCATTAATAAGACAATTACTACATCATCTTTGTGTCATAATAAATGATAATTATTTAATCCCTAAAAATTCTAAATAAGTTCCTATGATGTATATAATTTTTTAGCTTTCTGGATACTATTCATGTTTTAAGTTTCATGAAGTTTATCACTAAATTAAAATTAATATACTTATATGATTTAAGAGAGTGACATGTTGTCACATTCTTTGGTTTTAATAATAATTAAATTATTTTCAATGACAAAATTTAATTAAATTAATCTAATCTGACCCTTCGGTGATATGGGTCGTTTTCTAGTCATCCAATAGGATTTTGACATTTTTTAGGGTAATTTTAAAATATTATATTTACCCTTAATTACCCGATTTACCTTTAACTATGGTAAATAAAATTTACCGTAGTTACTATTCATAATTTCCAAAAATAAAAAGTATCCTATTAACATAATTTGGACCCAATGATTCCAAATATGGAATCCATTTTTTAAAATTCAAAACAAAGAAGTTGCAGAAATTGAATTAAAATTAATCCCGTTGTCGAATAAAAACGGGTTTCTGTTTAAAACATTGCAAAAGATTGAATTGATTTAACCTATGAATTCAAGGTAAAATCAATGCTAATGACATACATTATATTAAATGGTAAAAATATATTCTATTTATACTTTAAAACCATTCAATATTATAATTTAACCACATAAGATATTACGATGAAAAAAGTTGTTTTTAATTAAAATATAGCGTGTTTTTACTATTCATTAAAATATGAAAGTTATCGGAAAAATATCAAAACATTATCTAATGTACATTTTTATATCCTGATTCAAAATAAGAATATTATTTTTTCAAATTGAAGATATAAACATGTAAAAAACCAGATTTAAAGTAGATGCGCCATCAAAAGGCGGCAAAACTGCATTTTTTGAAAAATACTTATTTTACCTGAAAAATTTATTTTGTTCTTATACCATGTTCTAGAAATGTGTAAGATGAATAATAATGTTATAAAATTCAAAATTTAGTTAATACTATTCATAACGGCTAGTTCATGACAATATTATAATAATATAACATTGTTTATTAAAACCCGGTATTGCGTACAACACACGCTATCGAGGAAGGTCGTGATTGCTTGTAATGCAAGCCAAGTCAGGGTTGCGTGTAGTGAAAGAATCCTTCATTGTTTCGTATAACAGAATCCAACCATATTTCATTTATACATTTAATATATATATATATATACTCAATGTTGCGTAGAATAACTATTATCAAAATTGTGTGTAACACTGTCCAAGAATAGTGTTGCGTATACTGCAAGCTAATACGGTGTTGCGTATAGCGCAAGGTAATCTTGGTGTAGAATAGAACAAAAGACATTAATGAAATTAAAATAATATTTTTCATAAAATCTCGGGGTGTTACATTCTACCCCCTTTAAAATAAATTTCTCCCTCGAAATTCATTGGGGTTATAAATGGTTTGCTATTTGAAAGTTTCTTTGATAGAAACCCACATCGTAAAAAGGAATACCAAAACATATCTTTAAAAACAAAAGTATGAAATGTAACGGTTACCCAAATAAACTAACCACTGGGTTTCCACATAGGTGAAAATATGGATATGGAAGAGAAATCTAACCATCATGTTCTGATGGAGAGTGGTAGAGAACATGGCTATGGAAAAGCCATCAATCACAAAGCCATAAATTTGTGACGATATAGGGTACCATCTGATTCATCGGATATAAGGGCACTAGGACAACATTTTTGTTTTTCAAGATCATTTCCCTAAAGTTGATGAATTTGAATTAGAATAAATACTTACTTTATTTTGGTACAATCTCACTGTTGTTCTTGCCTTGTACAATTTCCACTTCATCTCTTAAATAAATGAAGTCGAATTTGTTATTCGTGAAGTGTTATCAGATCATGTGATATAATGACGGGTCATTCATAAGTCATTCTATTGTGAGATTATTCATATATAATTCCTAAAATGAACTTATACTTCACATATCATACTGCTTAATATAATAAATCTAGTTTCTACTAAATAGGGACTTCATGTAGGTCAGTGGTAGGTGATAAAGGCCAGTCGCACGTCGGTTGTGGGTTAGATTCTCACAACCTCGTCCGAAGCGATGGGTTGTCGCCCGTCCTGCAGGTTGTCCTTTTTCTAAAGCTATATTAATATAACATCCCATCAATAATATCAAAAAAACGTTTTATCCTAACTTATGTCCAACATAATCCATTCTAATCTTTAGGCTTATCCATAATACTGTAGTCCACTCTCATAACATAGTGAAAATGATTACCAGAGATTTAATACCATCGTTGATCCCCATATATCATAAGATATGTTTTGTTGGTCACATTCCAAACATTCAAAGTCCTTAATCATCTATTCTTTTGAATACCCATTGATCCTTAGTGAAAACATGAATGCAGTTAAAAGTTAACAATTTCCACATACCAAAATCCTCAAAATTCTATATTGTCAAACCATGATATCACTTAGTCCTTATATCAATCATGAGCTCATGCATACAATCAAACATCTCATTATCGTCTTGTCCCTTCATTATGCGCATATCATCTACTTTCCAAAAATACTGGTACCATTCATCACATACTTTCAAAACATAAGGAAAGACAACAATGTAACAATCCTTAGATGTCCCTTTATCCCATAGTACCATGAGATTACTTATACAACATTACACTTGATAAACATGTAATCATTCCACTGCATTCTTAAACCGTTGATCGAGCTTCAACAATTCTTTCATCTCACATATCATTTATAGTCTCATCATCATCATCAACATAAATACTACCCATACGACCATACTGATTATCTTCATGAGACTTTCCCTTAGGGAATTAGTTCTCATAATTCCCATAAATTCCACATTTAAAACATTTAACCATTGTTGATGTCGTAGCAATACCATTATCCTCATCCCTGGTGTTAACTGAACCTTTTCCTTTGCACTTACTGGCTTTGTGTCCTTCTTTTCCACACCCAAAGCATCTTCCAGTTCCTTTGAAACATTCTCATTGATGCCTCTTCCCACATGATTTACATAGGGGAAATTGTACTTTCTTTCCTCTATGATCATCATGAAACTCCATCTTTCTCTTATTAGCCGAGTCAGGAAACATACCAAATTTTACTTTATTGATCATATTATGAGATTGCTGATTCGTCATAATGATGATTTTTGGACTTCCAAATCCCATTTCATTTGGTTTCTCATGAAGAATATCATTCCATTGTCCATCATATCCTCCATTATCGTGAATCACCTTGTTTCCAGCCATTTTCTAAAACCCAAAAAGAATAGTGTGAGAGGAAAAAATCATAATAAAGGGGGAGTAACTTAAATATCTAACATCTTTGGTTTAATATAATATCGTTACCATAGTTCTAGGACTATATCCTATACATATACTTATCCTTAGGGGAATCCCTAGAAATACCTTAGAAATATCTCTAGGGATCTCACTAACGTTTTCGCATCCTAGTTTCCAAAGGTTGACTAAACCTTTCCTCTGATACCAACTGTAGAGACCCGAAGCCTGACGTACATGGACATTACATTACTTTTGCGGAATACTTAGTACATAACAAAAAACACACACACAAGGATCGTAATAGTTTAGTTTATTTGGAAACTCGGAACGTAATCTTCTAATCGTGGTGAAAGATCTTCAATATCTCCCATAAAGATCTTCCATTTTTTTTATACCTAAAACCTTTCTTTATATCCTGGGGAAAAGAAAACATAAAAGGGTGAGCTCAAATGCTCAGTAAGGGTAAACAATAAAAATATCAATCTCATCATATACATAAGCACATAACTTTTGGAAATCTTAACCTGCAAAAGAGATCATAATTTTAATAACATGGGATAAGTCATGGCAGTGAAATGTAATCACAATAATCATAACATAAAACATGAAACTTTGTGGCATACACACATAATCATAGTGAATAATTTCTTGTTAGTCAAGACTCATTGCCAAGACTATCTTAGTGGACAAAGTCCCTTTTTCTGAATCGAGTAACCCTCGTTTCAGTCCTGTTTCACTAAACCGGTATAACCTACCATTCCAGCCATGTCTATCTCATGAGATATAAAATCTTTAACCAATAAATTGGAGGGAGATATAGGTCCCACCCATCTTATAATGAATCCTTTCTTATGTGTTCCACATAATCATAAACCATACATCATAGCGTAACCCATGTAATAAAAATGGGATTCTTAAACAACATGACATCATAAAACAATTCATATAAGATAAAGGAATTCATAAAAATATTTCCATCACAACATAATCAAACCAATGTAATAATAGGGATAAAAACAAAACCCTTTTATTATCTTAGATGGAAAATAATTTTGATAAAATACTTGAACTCCATTCTTGAGGAAAATATCATTTCTACTTCAAAAAAACATTTTTCCTCTCATAACATGTCATACGACATTAAAATAAAAGAATTTGATTAAAAATAAACTTGAAAAACTGTAAAGGATGTTTCTTGGAAATAATGTTTTAAAAATCCATTCAAGCCGTATAAGTTAAAAAAACATTCTTCTTACTTTTGTCGGAAAAGTCAAAAAGTACCTCGTACGAAAAACGTCAAAAGATTCCTTTCATACATATTACTAAAAACTAACCTAAGGGTAAAAATGGATTTAAAAAATTGTAGGTGGATGGAAATAATATTAAATATTGATGAAACATGGATGTGGATGATAAAATACACCCCAGTAAATACTTACGAATAAACAATCTCGGATAAAAATGAGATTGTGATATTTCCCTTACCTTTGGTCCGATTTGCTTTGTACGTGTCCGAATCTCCTGTATAATGGTTTAAATAATGTTATTGACTTATTACAGAATCATATATATTGATATGATATCATATATGGTCATATTCTTAGCTTCTTGTTAGTAATATTTCATTGTTACTTGTTACTCGGGTCTTTATTGCCTTTTGTTCTTATGCGTGTTTTGCCGAATAAATTCTTATTCTTATTTTAAGGTTATAGATACCTTATATCCAGAATGGTATTAGTGTAACATATATCATATTTTTTCATTCAATTCATTTATATAATTACTATGTAATGATGATCATGTAGAACGAGTCGCATCACATCGTGGAGACGGTATTCCGTACGTACACACGAGTGATGATATCGTTCCTATGATCGTGGAATTGTGTTGAAGTGTATGTATACTATTTCAGTATCAATATAACTTTATAATAATCATATATAGTTACTCATTACACCTTTATACCCATCCAATTAAGGTGGTGGCGGAAAATAGATTACACCACGGCGTGGAGACGGTATTCCGTATGTACGCACGCGCGGTGATTTCATTTTTCTGTAGGATGGATAGAAGGTGAATTAGGGTTTTTTAATATTTATAATAACATATCAGTATGTAATAAATACTGATGTTATTACTTTATCAGGAAACAACTAAAGAAGAAGAAGTTGAAGAAGAAAGAAATTGAAAAGATAGGTAATGGATATTACCTCTACTTTGGAACGCTTCTTTGAATCCTCCACTTAGGGAACTAAGATTGGCCTTTTAAGAAGAACAGGACCTCTAGGATTATTCTAGGTAAGTGGAGAGGAGAAAATGTCAGGGGTTGGCCGAGCTTGAGTGCTCAAATTGGTGTGAGGAGGAGGGGGAGGAGGATCCCTTTTATAAGGGAGGAGAGGGGCACCTTAGGAATACCTCAAAATATTATTTTATATTAAAGTCAAAATCGGTTTATAATGGTTCCAAAGGGACTTATTTCGAAGGTAAAGTGGTGATGGGTCTAAATCCTATCAACCAATAAGATTTAGACAAGTTTAGGGTATTATTTTAACCTTATCAATTAGATTTAACTCTAAGTTAAATAATTTAACTTTTACCGTGTCTTTTTGTTTTCTTTCACTATATGGTTAATACACTTACTATAACATGCCAAACGAACCCCAAATTGTTTATTATTAATAACTATATCCTTATCTAAGTCATTTGGCCGAACCTTAGATTTTTAGGAATAAAATAACCATTAATAATATAATATTTTATTTAAAAACTATTTTGTGTCAATTTTGACACTATTTGATATATGATTTTTTTGAAAGTCATAACAGAATTATATGTTCGAAACAAGTATCTTAAATCAACACTAATATATCATAGTAACCTAGAAAATTAGTTTAAGTCATAAAAAGTCTCAAATTACATTTATTTGGGCATTTATAACATCAAATATGTCAATATTTCATTAATAAGACAATTACTGCATCATCTTTGTGTCATAATAAATGATAATTATTTAATCCATAAAAATTCTAAATAAATTCCTATGATGTAGATAATTTCATTAGCTTTCTGGAGACTATTCATGTTCTAAGTTTCATGAAGTTTATCACTAAATTAAAATTAATATACTTATAGAATTTAAGAGAGTGACATGTTGTCACATTCTTCGGTTTTAATAATAATTAAATTATTTTCATTGAACAAATTTAATTAAATTAATCTAATATGACCCTTAGGTGATATTGGTCGTTTTCTAGTCATCCAATAGGATTTTGACATTTGTTAGGGTAATTTTAAAATATTATATTTACCCTTAATTACCCGATTTACCTTTAACTATGGTAAATAAAATTTACCGTAGTTACTATTCATAATTCCCAAAAATAAAAAGTATCCTATTAACATAATTTGGACCCACTGATTCCAAATATGGAATCCATTTTTTAAAATTCAAAACACAGAAGTTGCAGAAATTAAATTAAAATTAATCCCATTGTCGAATAAAAACGGGTTTTTGTTTAAAACATTGCAAAAGATTGAATTGATTTAACCTACAAATTCAAGGTAAAATCAATGCTAATGACATACATTATATTAAATGGTAAAAATATATTCTATTTATACTTTAAAACAAATCAATATTATAATTTAACCACATAAGATATTACGATGAAAAAAGTTTTTTCTAATTAAAATATAGCGTGTTTTTACTATTCATTAAAATATGAAAGTTATCGGAAAAATATCAAAACTTTATCTAATGTAAATTTTTATATCCTGATTCAAAAGAAGAATATTATTTTTTCAAATTGAACATATAAACATGTCAAAAACCAGATTTAATGTGGGTGCGCCATCAAAAGGCGGAAAAACTGCATTTTTTGAAAAATACTTATTTTACCCGAAAAATTTATTTTGTTCTTATACCATGTTCTAGAAATGTATAACATGAATAATAATGTTATAAAATTCAAAATTTATTTAATACTATTCATAACAGCTAGTTCATGACAATATTATAATAATATAACACTGTTTATTAAAACCCGGTATTGCGTACAACACACGCTATCGAGGAAGGTCGTGATTGCGTGTAATGCAAGCCAAGTCAGGGTTGCGTGTTGTGAAAGAATCCTTCGTTGTTTCATATAACAGAATCCAACCATATTTCATTTATACATTTAATATATATATATATATATATATATACTCAATGTTGCGTAGAATAACTATTATCAAAATTGTGTGTAACACGGTCCAAGAATAGTGTTGCGTATACTGCAAGCTAATACGGTGTTGCATATAGCGCAAGGTAATCTTGGTGTAGAATACAACAAAAGACATTAATGAAATTAAAATAATATTTTTCATAAAATCTCGGGGTGTTACATTTCTCAAGCTTCTTTTTGAGTTTATAATTTTCATTTTCAAGTAATTTAGAAAATCTAGATACTTCTTCAAAAGAAGGTAATGTATCATCTTCTGATGATGAAGATTCATCATTTGAAGATTCATAATATCTATTATCAGCATGATTTGCATTCAAAGAGACATTTGTAATAGCTTCAGCATTGTGTACCTTAGCCATGAGACAATGATCTTCAATGGGTAATCTGGCTAAAAATCAAATATTTTTCTGTCCTGAGGACTCATATCCTGAAGAATCATCTGAATAATCACTACCTCTTGCACTCCATGTATTGTTTGCCTCCAATACTTTCTTTGTCTTATTAAACCTTTTCTTGTTTCTTTGAGACTATTTCTCCTTTCCATCATTCCTCTTTAGTAAAGGACAATCAGGCCTTATATGTCTTGATTTCATACATTCATAACATGTTACCTATGAGTCTTTCTTATCCTTCCTATATTTCCTTTTGAATCTATATTGGAAGTCTTTCTTTCCCATAATCTTGTTCATCCTTCGAGCAAGATTGGCTAACTCATTATTCAAAAGATCACAATCACTTGAAACAGATATAACTTTCTTGGCTTCGGATCTTGTAAGAATTTCAGGTGTTTTAGCTTTAGATGCAAAGGCTACACTTCCATTCTCATTCTTCTTCTTGTTGAAATCAGCATCTCTATTTATTCTTGTCTCGTGCTGTAGAAGAGTTCCAATGAGTTCATCTAGAGAAATCTGGGAAACTTTTCTATTATCATCAATAGCTGTCCTTTTTGACTCCCATTCATTTGGAATTATATCTATAATTTTATCAACTAGAGCTTCATCATCAAGACCTTTTTCTCCAATAGATTGTAAGCTATTGAAAACTGTCATAAAACTTTGTTGCCCTTTACATAATGGCTCTCCATAAGGGAAAACAAAACCATGATATTCTACATGAAGCATTTCTCTTCTTGTTTCTATAACCTTGGATGTAACAAAATGAGTGACTTCCAATTTCATCCAAATTAAGTTGGCTGCTTCACATGAAGATATCTGACTGTATATAATCCCAGCCATAGAGCATAATAAAGTATTGCGTACCTTGTAATTCAGTTGATATTATTGGTTCTCTTGGTCAGTGAAAGTACTGACTTCTTTGTCAAGAATTTTTTAACCTCCAGTAAGCATAATAAAATTGTCTACGCCAGTTTTGACCACATAAGTCTTCATATGATCTCTCCAATACTCATAATCATTTTCATCAAAGATTGGTGGTCTAGAAGGATTCAGATTGTCTATTGACCCAATAATCATTCCTGCCATCTAGTAAAACAAACATTCCACTACACACAATAGTGTAGTAAGTAAAAATAGAACAAGAAATACAATTAAGTGGAAAACCACCTCTGATACCAATTGTTGGAACGAATAAGTAGATGTATATGTATATTAAATGGAACAATACAAGAGGGGGGGGGGTGAATTGTAGGTTTAAAAACCTTTGAGTTTTAGCAACTTAAGAGATTAGTTTAAAAGGTCTTAAACTAATACAAATACAAACACCCACAATTGTATACAATATAAAAAGGTATGATGTATTGTAATACTAATGAAATGTAAAAAAATTACATTCAAGTTGAACACAATAATCAGAGTAATATAAAGATGAAAGATTATACCTTAAAGTGTATAGAATCAATCAAAACAATATGTAATAGAATGATTGTAATTGAAATAATTACAATTGAATATGTAAAGAAGAAAGGAGACAATACAAATTCCTTTCTAATACAAGCAGCAGCGGAAAAGTAAAAGTATTACAATTCTTTTGACCCAAAGAGAAGAGTTATCCTTTCACCTAGGATAAGAGGGCTGTCTCACCAACACCTTGGTAAGCCCTCGATATGATGATCGGTTCTTCAGTCTGCCTATCCCTGGAAGCCCTCGATACGATGATCAGACCGTCTGTCTGGCTATCCCCGATATCCCTCGATACGATGATCGGACCGTCTGTCTGCCTATCCCCGACAACCCTCTATTTTATAGGAAATCAGCACCTTTTTCTTTCAATCAATTGAAATCCCTCGATACGATGATTGGACGCACAAAACACACAGCATGAGAGAGGTCACAACATCTCTCTCAAAAATCTTGATTGGAGTAGAGTATCATAGTTGTTCTAAAATTCTCTCAGTTATCTGTTGTACTCTCAGCTTCAAATGACCTCGTATTTATAGGCCTCGGGCTCCAACGGTCACATCTCCTCCAACGGTCATATTTCTCCGAAAAACTCGGAGGGACTTGGACACCTGGCATCATAACGGTCATATTGAAACAGAAAGCACGACATCGTTTTGATTAGTTTGAAACTAATTCAACGACATCATATTGGTTAAAACAAGATATATGAATATGATAACCATGAGTATGATTTCAAATGAAGCATGTGTTTTTGACAAAGTACCAAAACAATTATGTAATAAAAGATATGAGAAGCCGAGTTAATGCAATTTCCATTTTCAGTACGATCAACATTGTACGATTGACATGGTCAGTAAGATCAGTATGAGCAGTACGATAAGCATAGTTAGTACGATCCGCATGATCAGTATGATTAGACTAGTCAGTACGATCAGCATGATTAGTACGATCATTATGGTCAGTACGATCAACATTGTACGATTGGCATGGTCAGTACGATCAGTATGATCAGTACGATACACATATTCAGTACGATCAGTATGATCAGTACTATACAATAGACAAGGTTAGTAGGATTAACAAGACAATTGTGATTTCCAAAACAAAACATAGAAGTCAGAAGAGGACTTTTGACTCAACAATATAGTGATGAATTCTCATGGAGATCCATGTCTTATATATGGAGAACATGTGATTTACCCAAATCAATTCCCTATCCTAGGAATTTATATGTATACCAAGGAAGTAAAAATTCTATTTCAATCATTGAAGATGAAAAATTTAAATGTTTATGTACATGGATTCAAGATTTCTGTTATATGAATTGTGAAATATATAAGGCTTGCTCTGTTTATGTTTTTTCTCTATGAAAGTTGTAGAATAAAATGAATGTGTTTTATAGAAATGGAAAGGGATTTAATGGAAAGGGTACATATATACTATGAGAAGATAATCATTAATATTTTCTAGATGGTGAGTCAATAATGTTGGGAGAAAGAGATGTTGGATATAAATAAGTAAATTATATGGTAATTATTACATGGGAACTTATTAAATATTTTTTGAAAATGTGGTTTATACTATCATGGATGGTGTGTATGACATTTTTTTTATTTTTTGAATATATCCAATAATAACTGGAATTAGCAAAAATTCACGTTTTCCATAATTATTTATGGTAATTCAGATTATTACCATTTTTCGATAGAATAAATGATGATGTTATTCACATGTTTGGTATGAGACATTTGAGAGATACATTATAAAATATGAGGGGTCAATGTTATACGGATTTTTAGAAATTTATGGAACTTATTTATAATGTTTTGGATTTCCATCTTTGAGAAGGGTTACAAGGTTAACCATTTATGGAATGGTTTTGGAAAAAATTAGGACGAGGTTTTAGATATTAATGTATTATCTCACCATAAGAGGATTTATGGTTATCAGATAACCTATGATATAAGTTTTCTAGTGTTTTTAATTGAAGGTATATTAAATGACTTATCATTTTATTTATAAAAAATCATGATCTTTTAGTGCATTATGGATGTCAAATTCACCTTCATTTATCGGAGTAAGGGATGATGTGTATATTGATCAATGAATAATCCAAGGGTTTGATTTTGAATATGAAATGGAATGAAATCAAGTAAGTATATCTTCTTGTGAAAAATTCATCAAATTTATGAAAAAAGGTATTGGTATAAAAAAATTTCATGTTCGAATTAATTTTTACGACATCTATGACCTTCTTTTTAGGCCTCTTTGTTCTATTTTTTTTTTCATTACCTTTCTAGGGATTACCCACATTCTTGGGATTAGTGATATTTATCACTATATATAATTATTTACAGTTTTCATAAATTCTCAATATTCCCTTCCCACCTAAGTTATACTATGTCGAAAACTATTTATGATCTACATTGGGTAACTATTTCTGAGGTTTTTTTTAAATGAAATTTTTTGTTCTAATTTTTTCAATGTGGGTTTTCATAAAAGGAAAATTATTGTATTATTCATTTGATTACTGGAATTAATTTTCGCGGAGAAATTGTTTTTAAGGGGTATAGAATGTAAATTCTAAGATTTTTTGAAATATATTTTTAATTAATTTATACATTTAGTATTTTTCATTTCACAAAACTCTGAATATAGCTTCTGTTATATTAAAAAACTAATTTTGGATTTAATTAAATTAATCAAAAATTAAAATTTCAATACATTAAAAATTTATATTATATTTTGTACACACAACACTATTTTTTTATTATATCACACACAATACAATTTCATTTGATATCGTGTGTCACACGCATGACCGAGTTTTTCTGAACTATAATATATTGTTATTATTAAAATATTTTCACAGTTGTCAGCTTGTCATTTTAATAGAAGACAAAATAATGATAGAAAATATTATGAAACTATGTCTGAAACAAATTTTTAAAATGAATTTTTGTTTATCATTTAAATTTAAATTAAAATAAAAACAAATTTAATATAATGTATGTGTTTTAAGAAAAAATTATTTTTATTCCCACAAAATTTTTTTATCCCAATAAATCAATTTAATCACTATTGGTGAGAGATATTAATAAAATTATATGATAGTTAAAAAATTTTGATTGGCATAAAATAAGATAAAATCCAATTTTTGGCATAGAATCTATATTTTCTATAAAGTAGTTTTTCCTCTTTTTAATAGCTGAATTTATTTTTTTTAAAAAATTCATTTTTATAGTTTTTAAATGTGAAAAGTAAACATAATTTCTTAAATTTTAATATCATGATTAATCAAGGGTAATTATTTTTGTCTATGAATATTTATTTTTTGATGAATAATGAAAAAAATAAATATTAATTTAAAACTATAGTTTCATCTAATTTATTTATATAGTAAAATTATATTTTAATTTTTTAAACTATATTTATAGAATATATATATATATATTAACATAATTAATGTAATTGAAATCAATTTCATATTTAAATTGTATATGAAAACATTTCAAATGATTATGTATTTTCACATTAAAAACTTCTTCTTTCGTCCTGTTAGTGGGAATTATTTTAAATTAGGTTTTAAAAATATGTTATTCTAATTTTGATAGGGGGTTATATATTTTTATTTAGAATAATTTAAAATTTATTGTATTTTTAACTTATTTTATGACCAAATATATTAGTGAATGTAATTAAAATTAATTATAATGATTATGATTAAAACGAGTTTACTTAGTGGTTAAACATTATCATAAGGGTGAAATAACCTAAAAACATTTCCAAATACTATTTTATGTACTTACTTTAAAAATATACTTCATTGTATAAAAAAGGTACCTTTATTGGAGTCGTGTTATGTTTTTAAGTCCTCTCAATATTTTTTACCTTTATTATATTTACAAGAATTCCACTCCACTACTTTAAAAGGGAACTCACCCACTCACTTATTCAAAACAATCATACCATTTGGCACATAAAATCCAAATAAAAATAATCTCCCAAAATCCATCCTATCATCCAAGAGGCTTAAAAAATGTAATTAATCAACCCAATATATTCCTTTGGTGAAAACTAGGAGGAATTACCTGGAAAAGAGGTAACATTCTTCAATGATAAGTTTTATTTAATTTCTTTCTCCACCCTTAAAATATTTTTATTATATTATCATATAATAAAATCTTCATAAAAATTATAATTAAATTTTTTATGTTAATTGTATGACATATAATATAAAAAATAATATTAAATGAGATACCCAATCATCGTTCCACTGTACAGTGGACTACGACCACACGAACTGATATCATTCTTCCTCCCATTACCTCCTAAAAAGTTGGGAATACTGTTGTAATTACTATTTTTAAATTATATATATATATACATATTATATTTTTTATTTTTTATTTCTTTTATAATTTTTATATAAAACATACGATCATGCTTTCAATTTTGTGGGAATACGGTAACTTCTTTTGTGGATGTGTTGACTACCACCTCCTCAAAAGGATATGATTTATTCACAATTTACAAGGAATGTATTAAGAATGGGTTCTATAAATATATGTTATATATATGAAATAATACTTATCATGTAATTATAATATATATACATATACTTCATTATCATTATTTCATTCAATATAACAAGAAAATGGAAACACCGTTTGTACAGCCTACTGTCTCCATGAACGGTGTAACTCATATTATATTTCTATATTTCACATGTTATATATATATATATACTGAATATATGTTATATTTATATCATTTTTTAAATTATATATATAAATAAATTGTGATCAAATAATAATGATAAAAAACACCAAGTCAAAACGTATATGAAAAACAATGAAAATATTTCCCAAAATGTTACATAATCCTAGAATTATTAATAAACAAATAATGTGAATTAATAATAAAATAAAATATTGTATGACATATTATAATATTTTTATGTAGTAAAATTATGTTATATTTATATTTTTTATATAGGATATTTGAATGTGTGTGAGGAAATTCAATACTTATGGTAAGATTATTCTCATCTAACTTTTGTTTCTGTGAGATATATGCTATATTAGAAACTTATTATTTTTGAGAGGTGTATATAATATCCAATAACCTATTATATCATGAAATTAATTTTTATTATTATTTTTAATTATTCAATTGATTATAATATTTTATGGATCATATGATTCAAAAGTTACTCATGTAGTAATGGGATTTCTAGTATCACTTTTATTTCTTCGAGAATTATGCAATATTAATTACTTATTGGTTTTATATGGTGTATAAAATTACCAATGAAATATTTTATCGTTAATTAAATTTATTTAATGCTGTTATAATTATTTATTCATTTTATTATTTAATGGGTTCATGATTCAAATATTACTCATGTTGCAGTGGGATTTCTAGTCTGACTATTATTTCTGTAAGACTTATGCAATAGTCAAAACTCAATTATATTGTGTGATCTATATATATCACTTGAATTTATAATATTATATTTTTAAATAAATTAATTGGTAATTATAAAGCCATTTTATGATATCGCTTCAATGGAGTTTCCGAATCAAATGTTACCAACCAGTAAGGTTATTTTGTCTGAATTTTCATTCGTTGATACACATGATATGCTCTGCACATATATTTTTTTACATGGTTTATAATCTATCCATGGAAATTTTTATTCAGTAATATTATTAATTTGATGAAATTTAATTCATTTTGTAATGTTATTAATTCATCGGGATCAAAATTCATTGTTACCAATGTTGTAACTGTTTAATGATTCTAGTTTCCAATGGTCATGATATGATGATATTTTTATGATACCCGTTATTATTTAATGGGTTATGATATGATAAATGTTTTTTTATTTTGTGGAACCCATATTTATGAGTTCATTATGAGATATTTGGGACCTATAACTTCTTATAATGCATTGGTTAATGATTTATATCCCATGAGATAGACATGGATATAATGGGGAGTGAACGTAGTTTAATAATGAAATTTGTACACTATGATTGTCTTGGGAGTGAACCTTGAATTACAGTATGGTTTTGGGAGTTAAAATAGACTACTTAGATGGTCTTGGTCGTGAACCATGACTAGTAATATTGTTTGGGGAGTAAACCCATTCCACTTTGATATCATTGGCAGTGATGCCTTGACTACTATATAAATTATTTTATTTTCTCATGTGGATTTCATAATTCCATTACTAATTCCTATGTTATGATATCATTGTTAGTTCTATTGATTCTATTATGATTTATTTATTATTAAATAATAATATTTATCCAATTATTTATTTTTATGAGGATTGATATGTAGGGTAAGATCTTATAATGTTATGATTATGTTCATATACTTGTATGTTCTTGATTAATGTTTTATATCTCCCATGTTTACTCTTATTGAGTATCTAAGTTCACTATTTCTTATGTTTCCTTTCCATAGGTATTGAATATTGTTTTTATATAGGAGTAATAAAGGGGAGTATCTTTTTGAATATTTTGAATATATTTCCCAATGATAGATGGATATTATACGATGATTCTAAAGACCTTAAACTATTATGCTCCTAGTGAATTATTTTTTTAATATAATTGATATTCATCTAAAATAGTGTAATATCCATATATGTTAATCCCAGGTAGCTATAAGAATGTGTAGAATTACATTATTTTACTATTCATATAGAAGTTTTTAAGGGGGTGAAGTTACCATTCAATCATGGGTTTACATATATTTTACAGTTTTATTCCTCCTATTATGTTATCTATCATTAGCTGATATATTCCCTTTAGGTTCTAGTTTCTATAACATATATAGTTGATGAATACTTTTCTAATTACACAATATTATGTCATTATTGTGTCTGGAAAAACAAAATTATTCTTATTTATTGATATTTGGAACAAATTATGATTTAATACCATTATAATGTAATGATTTTCTGACAAAATATTATGATACTATGGGTTTCTAAGTGTGTTGTCCCTAAGAAGCCTTTAAATCCTCCCTGAATTGTATGTTTTGGAGTTCCCAAAAATTCAATTAGATAGTATAGACATTATTGGTTCCATTCATCCCAATTATATGCATCATTTGGGGAATTTTATGTACGAGTGATATTTTTGGTCAACTATCATTTTTTTGGAAATTCTCAACATGTTATTTGAATATCCACATTATATTCTTACACATGTAAGAGTATAAAAATTATTTTATTATTAAATGGGATTATTTTCCGAATAATACAATTCTTATAGAACATTTGGTAGCATATATAGAAAATAAATTGAGTATATTTTCACTTCTAGTTACTCCACTAGTATATGTAGTTATCAATTCAGTTGTTCATAAGCTTCAATGAAGGAACTCATAAATAAATTTTTTCTATACCAAGATAATAAGAAAGAATTTATTTCAATGGTTTATTAGAGGAAATAAATACAACCACCACTAAATATTAACATTTATATTATTATTTAAAATATAATCTTAGATTTTTATAAATGGATTTGTATTATAATTAATTATATATACATTTACATTTATTGGTAGTTTTCCATATACTACATATAAATCTCTAAAAACAACACACTCACCCCCTAAAACACCATAACCATGTTCACCCATTCTCCCCTTGATATATTCCTCACACCAAATCTAGATAGGTGATACCCCTAATAGAGGCCCTTCACATCATTATTGCAACCCCTAACGGTAGAGACCCCCGATGAAAACCCTTCTCTCCAAAATCGTTACCCCCGATAGTGACCCCCTTCTCCATACACCCCAATCCCATGAAACCTATCCTACTTCTTAATCCATTTAATCTCCCACTAATCTGTTTAATCACACTCATAATTTCAAAAAGAGAAAACTATGTTTTATAAATTAGTTGAAGACCAAAATAAATAATTGTATAGACGGAATTATATGTATTCAAATTTTTTGTTTAACATATTTAATACTATATCAAGTGTCTCATTATAATTACTAAAAATTAAATTTCCATGGATTTTAGATTCATCATGTTGCAATTTTTGAATATAATATCCCTACATAATTCTATGATATAGATAAAATTATCAAATACATTGGCCTTGATTATATAAAATTGCATCCAATCCTTAATGATTTTAGTCTCTATTGGGGATAACAGTATTATAATGATGAATAATAAATATTTCATACATGAATATAGAAATCGATGATTTATAGTGGGAGTAAAAATGAATTTAACACAATGAGGAAGTTGGTGAAGAAAACTACCATGAATGTATTGCTTTACTTTTCGATGATAAGTTTCTTATAATTAATATTCATGTCATCTAAATATTAGTAAAACGTGAAGGGGAATTCATTGGAAAGTAAAAATGATGAATTGATATGGAATATAAAAGATTCAATCCCATGGAATATGATTGATTTATCATATCTATATTTTTTTTTGATCCAAGGAATTTTCATTTGGGATTGGCTTCTAAAGGTTTTGAAACATTCACTATTTTATGTACTACATAATATTAAAAGTTTCATTGATCCCCTATAATATACATCAATAGATGAATATAAATAAGAATACATTCATCATATCAAGGCTTATTTTAGGAAATAAAATTTCCTGAAATATCAGTGATGTAAACCTATAGACACTGATCATATAATTTATAAAATTATTTGATGTTGGTGTGGAAAAATTTGATGCACCGATAAGAAAATTGATTGAAATTCATGTTTATTTAATTTGAAAAATTAGCTACTCTCTTCTAATAAAAAACATCTTTCCTTGTAAAACTCATACATGTTTGAATTCCCCTACTTTTAATTTTGATATTGATCCTTAATTGTTAACACATAGAAGAAAATATTTCTTTATGAATCATCATAATTTTCTTTATGCATCTCATAAATTCCAGTTTAAAACTACAAATTTCAATGGATATATTGAATTGATAAATTCAGTAAATGTTTTATCTGGTTTATAAAAATCAGAAAAACTAATGAATGCCACAATATAATTTGGAAGTTATAATAAGTTTGAATAAGGGGAAAATTCCA
Organism: Viscum album; assembly: GCA_963277665.1. Taxonomy (NCBI): domain Eukaryota; kingdom Viridiplantae; phylum Streptophyta; class Magnoliopsida; order Santalales; family Viscaceae; genus Viscum; species Viscum album. Next base: position 547,559,410 of record OY728167.1, on the reverse strand, counting down.
TGAGGTACAATAACTGAAGTAGTTGGAACACAAAAATAGAAGAAGAAAAAATATTTTTCAAAATACCTTAGAGAAATTTCAAATATATACATAATAATGTTGAAATATTGTATACTTACAAGAAAATATTTGATAATTTAATTTCTATATTTCATAATGATTACATTAAATCAATGGATCACTATAGTGCTCATAAGCACTTGGATATATTGGATATAAATCATGGGTTGTCGGAAAAATAATAATATCAAGTATCCTCCAGCTATTTTTTCAATTCAAAATTATGATAAATACTGATATATTAAAATATTAATGAATTTAAAAGTTCTATATGGATATTCAAGTAACATTTCACAGTGCATTGACTATAGAAAGACCAGTTACATGAATTGAAAAGTCATGACTCACATATTATGATGTAGAAGTTTCTACCCATTTCATTATGTATCATGTTACCTTGAAAACTAAATATAGTTCTAATTATGTTGTACACCTTCCTCTGAGTACATTGTAAAGAAAACTATAAATCAAAATAATTTTTACAATCATCAAGAAATAATTATATTCAAAAAATTTCATTTGTTTCTATTATGTATTCCTACATTTTTTTCAATATCATTATTCATTATTCTGTTCATTTGGTTGAGAAAGCTAAAATTAGTGTAGGAGTAAACTAATGCTATATATATACAGTTGAGAGGCATCTATATATAATTTTAACTTTCAATTATTATTTCATTTTAACAAATCGTTATGTATATTTTATAATTGTTTTTTATGTTTTTACTATGTAGTAAGGATATTTAAATTCATATATGTTGAATAAATACCAACTGGAAGGTTCTATTACTGTTTGTTAAATATATATATAGATTATTTACTTTTTTTCTATGTATTTGGATGAAATTGATACTATATTCATTCATATTTTTAATATTTTTGACATATCTAATTATTCTATTTTTAAAAAACAGTAATGGGTATTTCTGACTATATGATGTCCAATTAGAAAGGGATCAAACTTTACGTTGACCAAATTAATGTTACTACATGATCATAGATATGTACCAATGAATTTCGTTATTATAGAGCCATTTTTTAATGAATTCAAATTTAATAAAATGGTATGACTAAAGAATCATTCTGAAAGCAAGATGTAAGTAATAAAATTTGTTAATGTGGAGATTGTTGAATGGTTCACCCTCCTTGTATGTACATAATCATATTTATATTATTGATGTGTTCCTATTTTTTAAATTTAATTCATAATAACATCATGTGTAAATAATTAAGGTCAAAAATCAATTTAAAATGCAGAATGATTTGAAGATTTTGTCTTCAGTTCCTCTAAGGATGTATGAAATATTCAATGCCTATAATATTCAGGTAATCGTGTTTCATAGTGCTAATCATCGAGAAGGATTGAAAACTAATAACAGTGGAATATTTAGTCATTTAATGGTTGGATACTATGTAAATATATTATATATCATAGAAATAAATGATTAATGTAAATAAATAGATTTTTTCAAGTAGAATTTCTAGTTTTCATATTAAAATATAAGTGGGTTAACATTTACCAAGGTATAGTAAAACATTTATTACATTGTACTTCTGTCAAATTCTCATTCTTGATCCTTACTGTTTCACATGAAGAGGTTGAACCATTTACCTTTTTTTTATAGGTGAATATGTTTTATTATACGGATGATGAAGAATATTAATTTTTATTGATTCAACCACACATTTTAACTTATTTTTTAAAATATGAATATACCTTATTAAATATCTTAGAGATAAATTTTTTTTATTTTTTTATTTTTAATGAGTGTATAATTTAATATTGTAAAATAATATTTTTACAAATGTAGGATTTATTATATACATCTTTTTTAAGTATTTTTGAAAATCCAATGTCTTGAGGAATTTTAAAATAATGATGATCTATGTTTTTATGAAATACTCATTAATCTAAGAACCAATATAGTGTAGAATAACATTATCAGTTGATATAAATAGATATTAGGTCCATCAAAAGAAGAAAAAAATAGTACTATCAATTAGATTATAATTAAACAAGAAGAATTCATAATTCTACCATTGGAGGTAGGCCTATAAATAGAATTTAAATTTATGTATTATGACACATAAGTATCAAGTTACCAGGTATCCATAAAATTTCGAACTCATATGAAGTCATTAATTTCTTATTGACAACAGTGATTTAAATTATTTTTCTTCTTGGGAGTCTTCTTAGATCATATGAGTGTGATGGGTCTTCATTGATCATGATTTAATATTTTTATATTGTAATTTTTTTGATATTGAGATTCTAGTTATATATGTTGGAATATAGATCTTCATGTTATAGAACCATGAGTAAATTTTTAATTAGGCTGATAGAGGGACTCATGTGGAGACAAATATAGAAAACTGTTTCTGGTTTATATTAGTGTATACCTTTAAATCGATATATAGTCAAGGATAATTTGAAATGAAATTACATTTTATTATTTTAATTTTAGTTAAATGTTTTGTTTTAAATAATATCCTTTAGTGGTAGATGATTTGTAAATAAGTACTCCATGTTATGTTTTTCTTGTTTTTTGTTTATCATATCAGTATTTGTCAAAATCCTTATTGTTTAACTGTATAATGTGTTTATTACATAAATTAAAAATTGTGTTATAGCGATCATATCACTACTATAAATTACCTTGATATAACAACGATAATAGTTTGGCGGTATTTTAGAAATCACGTTTCTCTTAATTTTTCATACATGAGGAGGATAAAAAGTGGTAGTTGTTTTTGAAATTATAATTAATACAACCCTTTTATTGTGTTTTCAACTATTTTTATGAAAAAAATTGGTATCATATTAGGTCTATATACTTGAGACTAAGCATTATTAAATTCTTTTATATTTCATTCACTTTATCATGTTTTATATTATTTAGATTAATTTAACTAATCTGTAGTAAAGAATTTAATTTTTTTTTATTTTAATAAATCATATTGGATATATAGAGATTAATAATATAAACAACTACCTGTATTTTACGCCATTGATTTTGAGTAATGTCATGGCCAAATGGAAACATACATATTTAATATTCGATATGAAAACATTCTTATGAGTAACAAAAATTGAAAAATTATAGAGATATAGGCTTATACTCTTACTATAAGTGATCCTAAAGATTTGTGGTTAAACATTATAGTTATGAATACTATTTTGATCTTATATTTATAGAAATATTTTTAGTTTCATTTCTTCTTTTGTAACAACTTTTCTTTTCTACAAAATTTAGATTTTACTCATTTTGTAACATTAAATGTTCTTGAATCTAAAATAGCTAGGTCTAGAAAATATTATCAGTCATTTGATTATATTCCATGTGAATCCATAGATCAAATGAATTATAGATTCATATCAATCATGAAAAATTAAAGAATCTCTTCGATAAAATGAATTATTAGTTTATAAGACTATTGATAATGTTATATATATTTTACTGAAAGAGTGGAAAACCAGAAAAAAAATTTATCGATGATACTAATCATGTCACCATGTTCAGTTTTGATTCTATTTTTTGTAATATTATTCAATATAATTTATATTTAAAGAGATATATAAATAGTTTTAAATAAAGACTGATATTTATTTTTAAACAACTTGAACATAAAGTCATAGAAAAAATAAACCATGTTTATATAAGAGATGTTGAAGAATAATTTAATATGATAGTAATGGAGAACCTACTAAGGGTGAACATGATAATTTGGAAATAAGTATGTTGAATATTCATAATTTAAAATTATATTATTTAAAATATGGGATAAATTCAAAGGATATGTTTGATAAGAAATATTTTACAATGACTATTTTTTATGAATGTAGAAAACTAGGGTATATTCATCCTGATTGTTCTGTGCTAAAAAAGAAGGAAAAATATTCTTCTAAAATATATTATTATTAGAAAATAACGATGATTTTATAAAAATTTACATATAGAGACATAATATGGTTACACTGCTTTTATTAATTCATTTTAAGAAATTAAAAATAGTATAAATATCACAACATTTTATTAAAACATTAAAAATGTTTTTCAAGAAGACTAACTATTGAGAACTGATCAATTTAAGTAAATATTCACATTGTTATTTTTATTATAATAAAGACACTAATGATGATAATTCATACAGTTTGGATGATGATGAAAGTGACCCAAAAAATATTGATGAAATGATATCGTATATTGAAGAATGTGAAAACTTTTTTAAATAGTAGTATAAAAAGTACACAGAACATAAAGGTGAAACTATTAAAATTAAATATGTTTTATTAAATCTTTTTGAAAAAAAAAATTAAAAGGATATTGGAAAACATGTAACTATGTTTGATAAATAGAGGTAAAAGATTCCAAAAAATACAAATGATATAATAGGAAAAAATAAATGTTAAAATAGTGGATGTTTATATTAAGTCTGTTAATCAAAATAATAAAAGTGATAATAAGGAGAGGTCAAATAACATGACTTCCACTCATGACATTAATGAATAATTTTTAAAAATAGAGTAATATTGAAAGTATAATGAAAAAACTAACTATGTTTATTATTAGGAAAAAATAATTTGGGAAAATATCTAGAGATATTACCAAAACATTTACATTTCTATTGGGATGTAAAACCATAAGAATTTAAACTTATCAAAAAATAATTCCTTCATAGAAAAATAGCCTAATATACTTTGTGTCTTCTTTGAGGACATTTGAAAAAATTGATATTTAAATGGAGTTCAATAATTTGAGAGAACAAAAAAAATTTATCTGAATGAAAACTCCTTCTTAAGATCATCAGATGGCTACTAAAATATGGATTTTGAAGATTTTATTTGAAAATACTTCTATTACAAAAATGATATATCTACAAAATAAATAATTCTCTATACTCGAAGGTGTTATATATCAGAGATGAAATCCTATCACTGATGCTTGCTATTTTTTTTACATTTACATAAACTACATATTTAATGTTTATTTAATGGTTTGATTAGTCTCGATATTAATTAGTTTTAATTTATATATAATAATTAATTCCATCAATTTTTTTTCTGCTTTTTGTTTTTTTAACTTTTGAACAATAAATAATATATTTCGATTGTATTTTTAAATCCCTTGATAAAATTTTTCTTGAACTATATTTCAATGAATAATATCAATCCAACCAAATGGAAGACAACTTATATATATTTTTAGCCTTATATTTCAATTCAAACAATTTTAAGATTTGATTTAATTTTGTAATAATGTTAAAATTTATCAATTTTTTTAAAAGTGTGTGTGAATTTGGAAAATTACTCCTATTATAATATTAATTATTGGAAATTATTTTTTGATGAAGCTATTCTGTCCATTGGATCTTAGAAAGACAATATCGTTTTAATATAATATTGATTATTTTATTAGGATTGTTGGATTTGTTATCTGAGGAAAAAAATTTATACTTTGACTCAAGGTATTTTTGATGTATTATAAATTTTTTATTGTTCTTCATAAATCTAATGTAATATTATCCAACAGTATACATCACATTGATAAGGTAATAGTAGTTACCCACAATGATTAGAACCTTTATGTGCTTTGATGAAATTCTCAAATAATTTTCTAGGATTAGATATTATACTATGATGGGCTATATAGTCTGTAAACTGTTTTGTGTGAGTATTCAAAAGCAAATGAGACTTCTTCTCAAGATGTTTGCACTGGGTAATTTCTAATATTGGAGATTATGTGACTACACATGCTAGTAGTAATTGGGAATGATATTTTGTCTTCATATATTCCCTTATGTGAGAATGTGGGATGGTCCTTTTACATTAAGATAATATTAATTCATGTTACAAATCGCATAAATAGATGTATTTCATAAACCATTACAATAACATTTCATGGAAATAAAGAATATGTTGGGTTGATCATGAGTGACATGTCATTGAGGAATATATTGAGGAAGTATTTATCCCTTCCATATTTATGAAAGATGATATCTCGTTCCACTGATTGGAATAGAATCCTCACATTAAATTCCATAACCATGGTGTAACGACGTATTTATTTCAAATGGTCAAATAAAGACATATCAGGCATATAGTTTGGTGACATATATGTATAACCTACATGATGAGATATTGTAATAATGTATGTATATTACATTGTGAGTGTTTTTATATAGTTTTCAACATTGAGATATTTTATTCTTTCACTTAGGTTCATTGACATATGTCTATACAGTAATTTTGGACTTTAGGAGAATTCCAATGATAAGTAATCATATAGGGCCACACACCATGTGTTTCTGATGATAACGATTAATTTATATTTGAATTTAGTTATTAGAATAAATATTATTATCAGGATCGAGGAATAATTTTATTCAATTATTTTGATCAGTAATTTTAACAAGGTAATAAACAATTTATTTTTTAAATAAATAATTTATTTAATATTGTGAATATATAGACATTATTTATTCACAAGATTGTGAATAAAATATTAATTTTCTTTATTGAATATTTATTAAATATTCATTTTCTAGATTGTGAATAAAATATATATTAATGTATAAAACATTTATTCAGTTGTTCAATAAATTCAAGAGTAGTTCGAACAATCTACAATCGAGTCTGGATAAAAATATTAATTTACAAGACGATTACATAATATTTTTTGTTGCACAATTTGGGGAACACAACAAAATACATACAATGATATTATTATTTAGTTTCATGAGGTTTATTGAAGGTTATGAATTTTATTTAATGGCTGACATGTAATTAAATAATATTTTAACCTAAACCCCAACTCTATAAATACACAGTTATGTATATTGTATATGGAATCCAAATATTGAGAATAGATAATTTCTATGAACAAATAATTCCCTATCAAATCCACATTCTTAATAAATCTCATGAACAAGAAGGGCAAGGGATATTTCTTCAAGGCCGAAAAATGAATGATCCAGAATGAACAATGCAAGGTCCATGGAGGTGGGTCAATATAGATCAAAAATTATTCCAAACTAGGTGATACATAGGTAGATAGGAAAAATTCTATAACTCATGTAATGAAAAGAAATATGAGTTATTTCCCCTAGATAAAAGGTTGATTTAATGTCTCCTCATTAAATCAACCATTTGATAATTCTATTGAACTAGTCCTTTAATCAACTAATTTTTTTCTCTATGAAATTATTTATTTTATGGATTAATGGAAATGGTGACATAAATAAATTAATAAATTTTTAAAGATGGAATTTAAACAAATGAATTATCCATAAATATTTTACCAAGAATTGTTAATTAATTTAATATAAAATAGGTAATATTAAAAATAAATGTAAATGTATTAATAAGATAAAAAAATTTCATAATAAACTAAAATACCTCAATAAAATATTCTGTTATTCTAAGACTTCCATTACATTATTTCAAATGAAACCATTGAACTAATTTTAGTACATGGGCAATGTCTAGACAATTCCTTTTATCAGGGAATTCTCAATAGAGTTTTGGGTTTTCATAACAAAAATTTTATTGAGTTTAACATCTAATTCCAGTACATTAAAAATTGGGATCCAAGTATTGAGAAAATCCAAGCCATATTTTCAGAATTGGGTAATCCACTCAATGGATCATGGAGCTGCAATTATGTAGTTTGGATGACAGCTTACAGAATTACATTATTATCATTTTCATGAAAAAAGTCTATCTCATTAAGAAAGTTAATGCGAATCCTTTCCACTAAAATTTTATTGAAACAACACATTCTTAGTTCAATGGTGAGGGATATTTCCTTTTGATAAAATAGAGGGATATTTAATAAAAACATGTAATGTATTATATCTCAGTTACATTTTATTAAAGAAAAATATTAAAAAATATTTTACTTTTAATTTAAGAATAAAATGAAAAGGTCATAATCCACAATATTCCTTTAATCAATTTTGAATAAATACAACATAGTAACTTGAAGTAACTTTGAAGAGTGGTTTAGATGTATTTGGGTTATGCTATGCCCTGATAGGAATTCTTATGTGCTTGAATCCTAAATTCCTGATCTGTCTCCTCAAGAGGTGATTGATGAAGGGTTCACTATCTAAAAAACTTTTTGGTGATGCAGTTGAAATTAATGTTTGATTCTTTCATTGATGTATAGTGAACTAATGAAATCTCGTGAAAACAGGGATATATATAGCATTGTTTAACACCTTAGTTGTCTTTTCTATGAGAGATCTAGACAAGAACAGTTTTAGATTTCTATGGACCTCTTTCAGAGAATTATTATAGGGGGTTTCCCAACTGTTCATCACATAGTAAATATCAGTGGCTATATTTATAACTTAGAGGTTATATAGTTTAAACTACCTGAAGAACAAGCCATCGAATGTATCATCGCATGAATCCCTCAAAGCATCCCCATCTTTGATGTGAATTTTAATATGAAAATTTCATATTTCTCTACCATATCATCTTTCTATTCCGCTCTAAGAATATGAGGATACAAAGAATGAAAAACCTTCTAGCCTTATCCTGAAAAATGGAAATTTAAAGAGAATAGATTTAATACCAATGCTTCTTCATTTCCTTCAAATAAGAGGAATATGTAGGGGAATGAAAGGTAACACGATGATGTATTCATAACATGTGGCAAGAAGGGCCACTAGTAGAAAACCACACCGTTAAAATTAATAATGGGGATGATTCAGTTGCATTAGTTATCGAGTTCAATTTATCTATTTATAAAAATTGGGTTTTAGATACATCTTCTGGTTCTCACATATTTATTCAAATATATGAACCAATTAGATAATGAAAGATGGACCAAGGGGATATATATCTATGAAAATACAATGGATCTAAACTAATGATGTGGATATTGGGGACTATAAAGTCATGTTTTCAACTAGAATCATCATGTTTTCAAAGGTTTATTATTATTTTCCTCAAGTAACCAAAAACAATATTTATGTATCTAAACTAGGTACAAAATGATTTATTCTCAAATTTGGGAGTAACTATATACTCTTTTATAATTATAACATTTTTTTTGGTAAGACACAATTAAAAAACTATATCTGTGTCTTCGATTACAAAAACCATGTAATTGAAATAGATAATGAAGTTAATTAAATGAATCATATCACACCAAACATAGGAATCACTGGCTAGATCATGTAAATGAGAAGTGCTTGACCAAATTACATCAAGATGGGTATTTTTATTCTTTTAGTCCAAAAACAATTGGTGTGTCTCACACATGTTTATTGAGAAAAATGATGAAATCCCCATTTAGTGGAAATGGGATGGGGCTAAAGAGATTCATGAATCAGTTCATATAGATGTGTATGGAACATTTCTTATTGAATAAAGGGGTGGGTACTCATAATTAATAACATTTATTAATGAATTTATTAGATATTTATATGTAAATATATAGAGGTATAAGCTAGTTTTTTAAAAAATTTATAGAATACAATAATGAGGTTGAGAAGAAGCTTGGTAACAAGATTAAGAATCTTATCCCAGACCATGGTGGATAATATCACCATCAGGACTTCATTTTTTATTTATGTGTGTTCAAGATATTTCGTTAACTCATTCCTTCTTATAAACCTTATTGGAATGGTGTAAGGAAGATTAAGATCTATACATTGTTGGATATGGTGAGATAAATGATGACTCATGCAAGTATTCTATTATCATTTTGGCGATATGTGTTACAGAAAAAATCATACATTCTAAAAATAATTGAAAAGTAACGCAACATGTGGTATAACATAAAAAGTATATAATATAAATAGAACTAAGTTGTATTACTTACATGTGTGTGATTTTGAAGAATTTTATAATCTCTATTTAGGTAACAATGTCACACAATGAGGAAAAAAATGTACCTTTATAGGATATCCCAAAGGAACAGAGTGATATTATTTATAATATTCTTTAGAAAAATGGTTGTACCTGACAGATGTCCCAAATTTCACAAATAAGATCTTATATTTAAAATATATTGTGGGATAAAGATATAATTTGAAGAATTCAAGGCTCAAGATAACATTAGTTGTCATAATAACAAATTCAATAAATCCACATGTATGATGAAACTATTCTAGATTTATAATTACATTGTAGGAGTACTAGATAGGTTAGAGAACCAGAATGGTATAGATTTTCAGTAACTGAGAATAGTGACTCATTATTAGTTGATAATAATGATCTTATAACCTATAATTAATAAGAAAGTGGAATAGATGGGTCCATGAGACAAGAGTCCATTAATTCTAAAATGGATCACATGTACCAAAACAAAGACTAGATTTTTGTAGACCCTCAAATAATTATAAATACCATTATTTATAAATTTTTATTCATGAAGAAACTATACATGTATGTAAAATTAAATACCTATAAGGATTGATTGGTTGCAAAAAGTTTTAAAAAAAGTTAACAAATTGACTATGATGAATTCTTTTCACCAGTTTCTGTGATGAAATCCATAAAAACTCAACATGTGATTTCATTTTCCATGATTATATAATATTAAAAATTGATGTAAAAAATACATTTCATTAATTGAAACCTTCATGTAGATTTCTATATAACATATCCCAAAGGGTTTGTGACTCCAAATGATTCCAAAATGTTATTTAAGTGAAAAAGATCCATTTATGGATCGAAGAAATCATCAAGGTCATGGAAAATTCATGTTGATGATTTCATAATAGAATTTGGATTTATATGTAATGAATATTAGATGTGTGTCTATAAATGTTTTTATGGGAGTGCAGTTGTTTTCTTTATAATATATGTTGATATTATGTTACTTAATTGAAACAAAATACCAGTTCATTAGTCTGATATGGCGTGGGTGAATAAATTATTCTCTATGATGTAATTGGATGAGAAAAAATATATTCATGGGATAAATATTCATCATTATATATCCAAGAGGTTTCTCATCCTAAGATAAAGTACAGTCATTTCTATGATACTCAAAAGATTCAATATGGAAAAATCCATGAGGATATTGTTACCAGTGTCACATGACATTGAAAATTCTAGAAAATGTTTCATCAGAGGATATTCATATTCTAGTTTCCATACTTATCATGATTACATGAAATAATAAAAGGGGATAAATCTACACATTGAATGGAGGTTCTATGTTTTGGAAAATCTCAATGAAGGATATGGATATAGATTCTAAAATAGATTTTGAGTGTATTGCCTCTTCAGGTGTAGCTAAAACCTAGTATTGATGCACAAATTCATCTATGAGACTAATGTGGTACCTAGCAGCAAATATTCTATCATTTTGTATAGTGATTATATTGCAGTGATGTCTCTTGCAATAGATAAAAGGCCACATCAGTAGACGAATCACATACTTCATAGGTATTATCCCTTGAGGTATTTTTTGAGATATGATAAGTTTAAGTGAGTAGTATTTCAATTGAATATAAACTGGAATCCCCATTTAATAAAGCCTTGACTGTGTAGAAATATGACTATTATGTGAGGTCTGAGAACTGAATGTTTTTGGTAGTTGGGTCTAGACCAAGTTAGAGGTTTATGGAGTTGGTGTCTAAGGAAAAATAGTTTGTACATTGATTACATGAATCTTTATTTATTTCATATTTTTTTGTTTTTTACACGGATATAATGTTATAATATCATAGAGTCTATGTAACATTGATAGGATCATAACAGTTCCCCTCTATGATGAGATAGTAGATGTGTTGTAATGATATTATCTAATAATGTTTTACGATTGAATAATGTACTATGAGAGGACACATAGTACATATAATTCCATGTGTGAGTAATCTTAATAATAAGAATCTTATTGTCATCAATTTCACACTTTGTAATCTCCCAGATGAGATATTATGATAACAGACCCACCAAAATGAGTTCTACAAGTTTTGGTGTCATCTAATATTCATAACTATGAGCTTCTATGATGGACCTTTGACTCTAAGATTACTGTTAATACACTTTAAAACTATCTTAATTATATTTATTTATAAAGCCGTGATGATTATATTTCATGGGGATGATGGGTATGTTTGGAGTGTCATGAGTGAATTTTCATTAATGAATAATTCAAGGAATGAATTGTCTCTCCAATATTAATGGATCCCAGTATCTCAACCCATTGATTATAATAAAACTATAACATTAAATACCATGTCTATGTTGTAACATCGTGCATTTTTAGATAGTCAAAGAAAATCATATTTAGTGAATAGTTCAATTTCATGGATGTTAATCCATAGTGATGATATATATTGACAATGGGGTTATATTACACAGTGATCACTTGTTTGTTGTTACCATCATTGAGAAATTATGTTATTTTCTTTTGGTGTCTTGAACCATTTATTGAAATTAAACTTGGACTTTAGGCGAGCATACCTAATTTCAATGAGAAAGAACCCTATAGGGTTACACACTATGTGTTTTAGATGATGTTGATTAAATTATATTGGAATTTAATTATTATAATTAATATTACTCTCATTATCTTGGAATAATTTTATTTATGTTTTATTGATCGCTAATATTCACATGGTAATAAATAATTATTTGATTATGAATAAATAATTTGTTTGATTACATCATTATATATAAAATATTTATTCACTGGATTGTGAATAAAATATTTCTTCTATTTTATTAATATTATAATGAATATTTATATTATATATTGAGATTCAAATATATTATTTGTGAATAAAATATATATTTATTTGTTCTATAAATCCTAGAGGAGTTCGAGTGGACCAAGACTGAGACTAGTGACAAATATTAATTAACACGACCATTTTATGATATTTGTTATTTTACAAGTTGATGCATGATAAATAAAAAAATGAAAGTATTATTATGTGGAGTGAGGTTAATTAAAGGTTATAAACATTACTTAATTGATGACATGAAATTAAATAATATTTTATCCTAAACCCCAACTCTATAAAAAGATGGTTATATATATTGTATATGAATCCAAAAATTTCTAATAGAGAATTTTTATGGAAAATAAATTATTTCTTGACTCCTCCTCGTTCTTTCTAAATATCATGGACAAAGAGTTGATGAGATATTTTTTCAATGGAAAAGACGAAGTGATCTTGAATGAACAATGAAAGACATTTGATTCATCATGATAGATGCTAGTGATTGATTATCATTTCTTAGATATCATTGAGGAACATGTCAACCACCACGTGAGGGAATCAATCCTTAGATCCTCACAGTGCAACAAAGATAATTAGAAAGGGTCTTTTCGGATGATCAACAATAATGAAGTAAGAAAGTTACAAATCCCAGATATTTATTTCTTCATGTATTAAATAAATTAATTCAGAATCTAACATGAAAGATCCTCAGTCACAGTTTCAGGAAATTATTATTAAAATAAATTTTAATATATATCCCACCGCTACAAACTTCCTCTACACCCTAAACCATCAATTACGTGGAACTATATTTTTTAGATGTTTTCTCTATAGCTCAATTGTAATGAATTTTCTTATTTGTAGATATTACTATTCATCTATTGATAATGTTATGGTATCTACCTTTGAACTATCTACTATTTATATTATTGAGGAGAGATTAATACATCTGATGTTTTTTGAAATATTTAATTTCATAATAAATTATTTTATCAAATCCAGGGTTGGGGATCTTTGTTGATACCAATGAAAGAATATGAACAGGTTAAAAAATTTATTATTAAAGAATTTTAAGGATCAAATTTTTTTAGTAGTTGATGGAGTTAATTAGGTGAATTTTGTTTTGTTTACAAAAGTTTACATTATCTCATAAGATGTTATCTCAATTCCTGGAATTCTATTGAAGGGGGAATAATTTCAATCTCACACAAATTATAAATATCCTATGGATCTTATGAGGGAGAATAAGATTAAAAGAATCTGTTTTGGTAAATGAAATGTTCACAAGACTTGAAACATATCACTAAATGTGAGAATATTATTTCAAAGAATACATTCATTTACCTTATAGATAAAAATAGATAAAGATAAGTCCAAAATTAAATATGTTTATAAGTCATTTTTTCTTGTGAATTTTAGTAAATTTAATAAGGGTAATTTTATGTGGACCAATATTAAATCCCTAAGTAATAATTTTCAAATTGAAAATCATGTTTTATATAAGAATATTGAATACTACTCTTATAGGAAATATTATATTAAAAAAATTATAGGTATGAATATTTCCTAGGTAGAATTATGGAAAATAAAATAATTTATGAAACAATATCTAGAATGGGATTGACATATGATTTTATTGAGAAGAAATTTGAAGATAAATATTCATTAGAAGTTTATATGGAAGAATAAAAATAGTTTAAGAATGGCGAGGTGTATGTTTTTGATAAAATAATGTAGAAGAAGAAATTATGAGATCCTCATTCTATCAATAGAACATAAAATACATAAGAAAATACAATATAGAAGATAATTAAGTGAATTTTTTTTCCTAAATATAAAAATCCAAATATCATAGAAAAAATAATTACGATGAAGTGTTTCAGATTTTAATAGATTATAATAAATATTTATAAAAAAAATTGTTGATGAAGTGTTAAAGAAAAATGATAAAAGGGATACTAGAAATATATTATTTTTTTGAACAAGGAAGAATTAAACGATACAAGATAATAAATTGATATGTTTTTATAATAGTAGAATAAAAAGAAAATATTATTCTTAGAAGATCAAAGCTTCTCAAGATTCTTGTATTATTTTACCTTCATCCACAATTAATGAGTATGTTCCTATAGAATGAAATTTTATGATAAAAATTGAGTTTTGATAATATAGAAAACAATATACACAATAATCTATAGAAATATCTTCCACTATATCTACATCTTATCAATAGTATAGTGAGTGTATATGTGTTTCTATTATAGATACAATTGAAATATAATCATCAAATGTATGCCCATTATATATATCCATGAAAACCCAATGAATAATGGGTTGGTAGTTTAAAATTATGATGTTGTCCCCACATTAGAGAAAAATTTTAAGCATATATTTGATGAGGAATAGGTTAAAAAATTGTTGATGGAGATTAATAATACCATCCAAAGCATAAATCTTATGTATATTATTCGACATAAGAAACTAAATAATCTTCTAAGGAACCAAGATCATCGAAATAGAGTTCAATCCCTTCTTTATAAAAATATTAAAAGGAAAATATATGGAGAAAAAATGACAATTAAAATTAATTGTGGAATGATAATAATCATTGAGAGCAATGCCTTAATATCCCCCTTTAGTGGATCTGAGTGATTCCACTACACCAGAGACTATTAATGAGCCACCAGATTCCCAAAATATTGTTGGAAGGTCATTCTCCAATGTCTGTATACTGTTGGAGGAGGGAATCATTCCTCCATCATATAAATAATCATGGTTAACCATTACTGTTATGTATTTCATTGTAAAAATCAATATATTTTTATTAATTGTATAATTTTTTCATGAAACAAATAATGATAACAATAGAAGAGATATAAATATGAATACGACTGATATATGAGAACTATTATTTAAAATTTTTATTCCATTGAATGATTTTATACTGCCTACTAGTAATACTAACATAATCTATTGATATATTTTTAGGAATATTTTCTGAATGATGGTGAGTGTAACACCTCAAAATGATATATGGTTAAATCACTAAATGATATGACTCGTATTAACAAGTTTCATCTTCTTTTTCGGGACCCTACCTCATCAGAACTCCATAGTTAAGTGTGCTTCGCCTGGAGTAGTGATCGGAATGGGTGTCCTTCTGGGAAGATTCCGATGCTTTGTGTGCTTGTTAGGAACAAGCAAACTAGAAAGGACATGTATAAGTCTGTGGGGACAATCATAAGTCATATGTTCCATTGAGGCACGTGGGTGGGCCCTAGGCTGGGGACCATGTGTCTCTGTGGCAATTGGTGGTACCTGGAAGGCTAGGAACCGATGACCATGTTAAGGAGGGATGCATGTGTAGTCACCGGGACCCAGTTGTTACATTTGGTATTAGAGGAGGATCCCAACCTTAAGTGTGGTTCTTTTCCTAGGTTCAGATATAGGGCTCACAATGAGTACATTGTGCTCTGGGGGGGGGGGTGAATGTAACACCCCATAATGATAAAGGGTTAAATGACTAAATGATATGACTCATGTGAAAAAAGAGCCTCTTCCTTTTAAGAAGCCTACATGGTTATAACTCCACTGTTAATCGTGTTTGTCCTCTAGTAGTGACCTGGATGGGTGGCCTTCTCTGATGTTTCCCAGGGTGTCTGTGAGTGTGGACAATGAACACTTTAATGGATATGTGATGGTCTGTGGGGAAAATTATTAGTCAGATGACCCATTTGGGCACGTGGGTGGGCCCCAGGGTGGGGACCACGTGTCTGTGAGGCAATTGGTGGTACCTGGAAGGCCGGGACGCAACAACCATTTTAAGGCGGGATGGTTGTGCTGTCACCGAGAACCAGTTATTACATTTTGTATTGGAGGAGGAACCCAACCATACGTGTGGTGCATTTCCTAGGGTGAGATGTAGGGCCCACAATGATGAATTTGTCTTCTAGGTGTGTGGATGTAATACCCCTTAAAGATAAAGGGTTAAATTAATAAATGATACGACTCATTTGAACATGGTGAAATGTCATCTTCATAAGCCTAACTGGTTAGAACTCCACATTTAAGCATGTTTGGACTGGAGTAGTGATCAGTATGTGTGACCTTCTATGAAGTTTCCCATGGTGATTGTGAGTGAGGAAAAAGAACACTATAATGGATGTGTGTTGGTTTGTGGGGACAATAAATAGTCAGATGACCCGTTCAGGTATGTGGGTGGGCCCTAGGGTCAGACCATGTGTTAGTAGGGAAACTGGTGGTACCAGGCGTGCCAGGACCTGATGACCCTGGTAAGGCGGGGTGGCTATGATGTCAGTGGGACCCAGTTGTTACAGTGATATTTCACGTTAATTATAATATCTAGAGGCATATTATCATATTTTGGAAGAATGAGGTTCTTGAAAACCAAATAAAGGTTTTAATAATTTAATATGCAATGATGAATAATTTAAAATGTGTGTGTAAAATTATAAATATACTAATAAAAAGATATGTTTATCTATTTCTAGAATTTTTAATTTAGATGTCCGTTAACCAATTTCACGCCCATGGACCATGTGAAATTTTGACAGGAAATGGAGATACAAAAAATTTTATATAGCAGAATGAGTTCAATGAAACATCTATAAGAACTATATATATATATATAAATTTCATGAAGGAATGTTTCATGAGTCGTAGATGTTGTTTTTCTATATTAACGGGGACGTATCTCAGGAATTATTTGAAAATTTCAGAGTAACATACTAACATATAAACATAAAAAAAATATAATTTGGATTTATGTTACTTTTATTTTATTTTAATTACATAAAAAATAAAAATAACCACAAAATTTTGGAATTAGAACCACATCAATCCGATTTACGGGTTTCTTCGGATGCCAATAAATGCATTTTTGAGTGTTTTAACACAATAAACAAACTCAAAATGGTTAAAACCAATCAAAAATGTTCCTATCATTGACATGAAATCATGGTAAAAACGTTGTTGAACCATTTGTGACATATATGAGTAGATGAAATGTTTATCTAATCTGATATGTTATTAAAATTACTCAATATGAAACTTATATTGGAATAAACGTTTTTATAAACATGAATTAGGTTTTAAAACCCGGAAAATAATCTTGGATTACTATATAATCCTAGAAAAATGATTGTAGATTAATTTTTCAAATGTCTGAACTCAAACCACATCAATCTGATTAATGATTTTCTTAGGACGTCTGTAATCACATTGTTCAATGTTTTAAAAAATCTAAACACATGTGTAACAATAATAACCCTATAAAAGGACCATATATTGGATTAAAAACATGTGGAAAATATTTTTGATCTATTTATTATGAGTATGAGTAGGCTACATGTCTATTCATCATGTAGTTTATTTCAAAATAACTGAATAATAATTTTCTTGTAATTCTCTCACCCTACTTACACAGAGTCGGTGTATTATTACATAACATTGGCTTGATCATAAGAGAGTAATTCTCGAAAGGCCGATTAGTTTAGTAGCCTTATAAGTACCAGATAAATACATAAGTTTTACATTACATCATGAAATAATGAAAAAAAAAATTGTGTACCTTTTTTAAAACACACATATCCTTTGGCCTATCCATGCAGGTTAATAATAATATGCTTCTTCACATCATGGGAAAAAGAAATTATAAGAAAGGGGTGAGCTTAGATGATCATTAAGGTTAAGAATATAGTCGAAACTATCACAAATATGAATAAAAATTTAAGGAAATATATAAGACTAAAACAAAATCAATATAAACATAAACATCATAATAATATAGCAATGATAAATCAAATAATTCCATTTACATATTCACATGGATATTCTACTAGATGAATAATCACATGTAATATCAATATATAATTTCATAATGATGGAATTCATAATGTCATACAGCATAACCATATAGTCAATGCCTCGTCCCAAGACTACAAATAAGAATTTTTCAAGTCCTTGTTTGAAGAAACTAGTTTTTCTCATGAGACCTACCGATGCATTGAGGAGATATAGAGGGCTCCACCCATCACATACTAAGTCCAACGAATTCCTCAAATGCAATGATTGAAACATAATATAAAGATTCGTATTGAAACAAGAATATGAAATGTAAATTATTTAATCAAAAACCATGATTGGTATAAAATTAGCACATCCACATTCAGGCATATCACAATAAATATAGAATATTGTGTTATAATAAATCAACTTCAAATAGACATAAAATCTGACGAATGATGTTGACATAGATGATATCAATCAAAAAATGATTTGAGTAAAATAATTATTTCTACATAGAAATCATTCAAATGTAAAGAAATCATTTATTTTGAAAATATTCTTATAATCTTGTAAGTGAATCTTCTATGGTTTTATAATTTAGGAAAATAGCCTCACCCGTCATATACGTTAAAAAATATTCCTTCCTTAATTTTTTGAAAAGCTCATAATATAACTAGTTTGGAAAGAGACTGAAAGATTAAATTCAAGCAATTTTATAAACATTAAAAAAGGGTCTAAATTACATTAAACAATAGTATAGTAACTAGAAAAAATGTTTTTAAATACATTTTTAATAAAAAAGAATGTGGATGATAAGGAGGTCCAAATATATAAATACATATGAACAACCTCGGATTCCTAAGAGATTGTAAAATTAAACCTTAACTTATATTCTTACTTAGTAAAGGGTATGCTAGCATCCTGTATAACAGATAAATAATTGTTTTTAAATTAAACAAGAATCTACATACATAAATATGATATCAAATATGATCTTCTAATATTTCATTTTTAATAAAATTTAAGTTGTATCATTGTTTTCGGTGTCAACTAATTCATTTTCATTTAAAGGTTTTGTTATGTAAGACATGTTTTTTATGGATAGTATGTATTTGATTCATATTAATAATCATATTATGTTCATTAAACATTATTTTTAATCATCAAATGAAAATTATTTTTAAATGGTTACGATGTGGAAAGAATCTTATTTCTTGCGAAGAGACGGTAATCCGTAAGTATGCACGAGCGACAATATAATTCTATTGATTGTAAAATCATATGTAATTGGGAGTTATATCATATATAAATATTCACTAACATGATATATTTATTACATACATAAATTATACTAATTATTATACACATCCAAATAATGACGTGTTGAATAACAAACTACACCAAGACGTGGAGATGGTAAGCTGTTTGTATGCACGTATGGTGACTTTGTCGTTCATAGGATGGATAGAATAATGAATATGATTGTACCATATTTATAATAACATCACATTATATAGAAGATACTAGATTTATTATTATGTTATGGAAGAAACAATGAAAACGTTAGTGGAAGAAGAAATTAACATTGAAAGAGGTGATGAAATTATTACCTCTTCTTCAAGTGCTTCCTTTTGATTTGATCATATAGACTCTTTATGTTGGCATTCTGATCAATTTAAGGCCCCTAGAATTAAGTGAACATAATTGGGAGGATATTTTATCAGGTTATGGCCGAGCCAAATGGCTTTTGAGGTGTGATTTTGAGAGAAGGGGAAGTACCCTTTTATAAGAGAGTTGAGGGTCACTTTAGGAAAATCTTGAAATATTATTTTATTATAATTTTTTTTGATTTATAATGGTAAAAAAATGATTTATTTAGATATATGGTGGGGATTTGTATAAAACTACTCAACCAATAGGTTTTATACAAGTTTATGTCACCGTATTAACCTTATCATTTAGTTTCAACTCTTATTGATGTAGTTTAACTTTTACGATGTGTTGTTGAATTATTGTAATAAATGGTTAATAAAATTACTATAAACTGACAAGATAAACTCGTGTGGTTAATTCATGATATTTATATAATTATAAAATTAATTTATCTGAAGTTATATTTTTTGGAATATTATATCATTTAATAAAATATTATTTGTTTAAATACTCGTTTATCCGAATTTTGACACTATTTAGTATTTGGTTTTTGTGAAAGTCATAACATCATGATTACTTCTAATATATTCATTAAATCAACCATAAAATGACATATAAATATATAAAATTCTTTGAATTCATCAAATGTATCAATTTAAATTTATATTGATATTTATAATATCAATTATTTTAATCCTTCCTTAATAATGTAATTACTACATCGTCATTGTGTCATAAATAAATTTAATTA
Source organism: Viscum album (assembly GCA_963277665.1). Classification (NCBI taxonomy): domain Eukaryota; kingdom Viridiplantae; phylum Streptophyta; class Magnoliopsida; order Santalales; family Viscaceae; genus Viscum; species Viscum album. Next base: position 547,538,445 of record OY728167.1, on the reverse strand, counting down.
TTTAATATATAAAAATTATAAATAAAATACCTTGATTTAAGAAATATTTTTATCTTTAAAATGAAAATTTATAGTCTCAATTATCTTCTGTATAACCCTATATTAATAATTTTTTATTTATTAAAAATTGAATTTAACACATTTAACTCTTCTTTAAATAAAATAATAATAAATGTCCAAATCTAATACAAATGGATCAAAAAGGATAATATATTATTCAAAAAGTTTATTATGGTCGAAACACATTGATTAGACAGAATTAGTAAATGTGTTATGTTAATTATAATATCATTTTTACATTTAATTACCCTATTTACTTTTGACAGTGGTAAATAAATTTCAAAAGATATTCTTCACCAAAAATTATTTTCATCCCATTGAACAAAAATTTACATACTGATGTCAAATGTGTCTCATATATTTCTGAATATCAATTCACAGAAATGCTAAAATTTTGTTTTATGCAAATTTTCAAATGTTTCTATAAGCTTGGTAAAATAAGTTAAAAAGCTCAAAAAAAATTTATACATCTAATCTTATTATAAAATGACTACAATGAATTACATTAGACAAATATAGTTATTATCAATCTATATTGAATATTAATAAAATTTACATAATATTAATAATTATTTAGATAAATGTCAGTTTTAAACTATCACACAATGTTTTTCACTATTCATTAAGAATTGAAAATTTTCAGAAAAATACCAAATACTCACCCTAAGCTAATTTTGAAATTATGAATCTAAAAATAAAGTATACTTTGAGAAATAAAATTTATAAAATTTCAAAAAGTGGTTATTTCTATTAATAACTACTTTTTAAAAGGATATTTTGATTTTTCATGGTGCGATTGAACTCGAAGTTTCATACAACCCAAGCTATTGTATTATTAAATGAGAAGTGTATCGTGGATGTTTGGGGTGTTACATTTAAAATGATATGAATGTCTTTGAAAAAATTCATCTCTGTGAAAAAATTAATAAAATGACTTCTAATTTCCATGTAATGTAATGGAAAATATTTAATTTTCATTCTTGAGATGTAGCAATTTAAACCACATCAATCTGATTGATGGATTTCTCAAGATGTTTGTTAGTGCAGTTTTTTTGTTTCTAAACTCTAAAACATGTGTGGAGTAGTTAAAATCATATAAAACAACAATGAATTATCATGAAATCATAGGAAAAATATATTTTAATTAATTTTTATGTGTATGAGTAGAAAATATATAATGAAAAAATATAGAGTTCCTAGAATTACTAAATAAGTTGTATTTAATGATATAAAAATATTTAAAAACATGCATTAGGGGGTCAAAAATAATGAAAAAAACCTCTAATTACCTCAAAATCATATTAAAAATAACATAGATTCATTTCTAAATGGTAGTATCCTTCTCCACATCAATTTAGTTGATAGATTTATTGGGTTGTCTATGAGCACATGTTTTTGTGTTTTAAAACACTAAAACATTGGTATAATAGTTATCACTAAAAACAAATTTAAATTTGAATTTAATCACATAAAAATAGTTTCTGTATCATTTTGAAAAAAGAAGCGCTGATAAACGAAGCGCTGATAAAGGAAGCGCTGATAAACGACCCTTTTATCAGCGCTAAAACATTGCGCTGATAAAGGAAACATTTATTAGCACTTTGTTTTAGCGCTAATAAAAGACCTCTTTTATCAGCGCTTTTTTAGCGCTAATAAAAGGTTCCTTTATCAGCACTTTTTAGAGCAATGATAAAGGGGACCCCTCTTATCTTTACCATCTTTAACAGTGCTTTTCTAGCACTGATAAAGGCCATTTTTAGCGCTGCTAAAAGTGGTATTTGTAGTAGGGAACACAATGCCTCTTCAGAAATACTGATGAGTAGTGAAAATGTTAAATGCTCGACAAGCATTGGAAAATATGAATGAAAGTACAGACCACCTACCTTGCCTCGATAGTAGGATGCTTGTCCATTATCAAGTCATGATTCATCCTGTTTTGGATGAAATTTAATTAATGGACGAAGAATGTGTTATTAGGGAATATGATACTAAATACAAATAGTGTAGTCATTGTTCTAGATATTCAAGAACGACTAAAATGGAATTGAGTACTTATCAATGATGTTCCAATAAGACAGACGATCCTTGAATCAGATTTCATATGGATTCTAAAACTGAATAACCATTTTAGATTATTTGTGTGTTAAAAATGACAAAAAAACTAATGTGTGTCAAATATGAGGCTACATCATCATTTAAAAAAAATACCTTATGGTAATGTAAATGGAAGGTACTTCCCTTTTTTTTCTGAGTTATACTTTCCATTCATCGTGAAGGACCAGTTCACATCGTGTACTAGAGGTACACAATGTATAGACCAAGTACATGACATGTACATATCCTGTAGCCATATTTTTGCATGTTTTCCCCATTCTTTCCAAAAAACAACCCAACCAGCCCATGGCCCGACCTAGGGTCTAATCCCAAAAGGAAAGTTAACTTTTTTTACCGGAAAAAATATTCTTACCTCTAGGAAAACTAGGGAACATACATTTGGGTTGTGGCATGTCTTGAGTATTTCATGGTTTGGAATGATAGCATAGATAGTTTCAATTTAATAGATGGGTACCAATTGAAGATATTGTGTAGACTTTTGTAGTTTATTTTTCTCGGTATGTCATAAAACTAACCTAGTGTGTGGGTTTTTGTAAGAATGACAACATTATTTGGGGATTTATTGTATCTCACCCTATTACAACATGTATTTGTTTTTAGTGACTGTATTATTTTCACTTATTCATATGTGTATGATATTTGTTTATTTACTTCTAGTTTTACAATATTATTTGGGGTTATAGTCTCTTTATAGTTAACCTTAGACCCCGAATGCTAGATATAAATGCCTAGAATATGGGGACATGCACTTGACTTCATGTGGTGCATCATCTCAGGGAACTGGTTCAGGGTCATCTAGGTTGGGGTGTTATAACAATTATAGATTGATTTTTGAAATATAGAAACTAATGACTCATCAATCCTATTGATGATTTTCTCAAGATGTATGTAAGAATATTTTTTCTATTTAAAATCTCTATAAAATTAATATAAGAGTTAATAACATAGAAATTGATTTCAAATTTGATGGAAATATCGGGAAAAATATTATTTAATCATTTTTTACATGAATGAGCTAGAAGCACATCAATACAATGTGTGATGTTCTAAAAAATACTCAACATGAGGTTTTTAATGATACAAATGTTTTTTGAAATGTCTGTTAGGATGTCAAAATGAATGAAATTATCTCATATTACTATATAATGATACGATAATGATCATAAATTTATATATAATATGTAGAAATTGACACCACATCAATAAAATTGATATTTTTTATAGAATATATAAGAATATATTTTTTGTTTTAAAACTCTAAAAAATGTGTGTAATGGTTAGATATATAGATAAAAACATCATATTAGCAAAAACATATGGTACAAATATCATTGAATCATTTTTTTTGTGTTTAAGTAAACGAAACATCAATCCAATTTGCAGTTTTTTGAAATTACTAAATATGTAGTTTTTAATTATATGAGTGTCATTTAAAATATGTGTCTATAGGTAAAAACCAAGTAAACCAAAAAATAATTTCATAAAATCATAGGATATCTACTATATATTTATTTTTGAAATTTTATATTTGATTCTAAATCAATATTATTGATGGTTTTGTTTGGATTATTTTAAATTCATTTCTTGTGTTTGAAAACTAGGAAACATGTGTGTAACTATCAAAAAATAGTAAATAACCTAATATTGTTATGAAATCAGAAAAAAAAATCATATTTAGATCAATTTTTATGTGTATAAGTAGAAAAAAATTAAATCTGACATGTGGTTTCCATAGAATTACTAAATAAGAAATTTTAATGTTATGAAATTCAATAACAATATATCTCATGGGGTTAAAATGATGAAAAGGACCTCAAATTACCATGAAATAAAATGATAATAATTTATATATATTTATGAAATTATGGAAGTAATGCCACAATAATAAATATTTATGGTTTTTTCATAATTTATTCAGATACATTTTTTGTGTTTTAAATCTCTAAACATGTATGTGATGATTATTACCAATTAAAGAGACCTCATATTTTTGTGAAAACTTGGAAAAACTATTTTGGATCAGTTTTTATGTGTATCAGAATGCATATTCACAATAAAATGGATGATATGATCAGAATTAATCAATGAAATGTTTTTAGTAATATATATGTCTTTAAAAACATGCGTCGGGGGATCAAAAGTGAGAAAATATCTCTGATTTCCCTAAAATCATAGGAAAAAACCAGAGAGTTGTTTTTGAAATATAAAAATGGAAGCCACATCAATATATTTTTTAAATTGAAAATTTATGTCCTTAAAAGCACACAACATGTTGATTTAAAAACTAAATAGACTATTAAAAACAAATCTATTTTTATTTTAAAGGGTTGAACATATCTTAAATAGGTAATTTAAATTTTCAAAGTGTTCTAGTTGATATTGGAGTAATAATTATTTCGATCATTTTTAACTATTCAATTAATCAATGATACACGAGTTTATATATGATTTTTTTGTGTGGATGTGTGATGTGGTTGATGAACAATATAAAAAAGGTCTTTTGAAAAAATCTGAATATATGCAATGACAATTTTTTTCAGGTCCAATTTTTTTAAATGTACATGTTTTGTATTAAAAGTTAAAAATGTTCGTATTATGTAGGATATTGAGAGTTTTTATCAAAATCATCCTTTAAAAGGCAATTAGGATGGTTTATTGTTTTTCTGGTATGGTTAAACAATACCATGGATTCTACAATAATTATTTTCTATTTTGTTTAGTTGTTATGTTTTTTTATAACGTTATTTTTTTAGTTGATATATTGTTGATGAAATTGGATTCATGTAGGATGAGGCCAACTATGGAAGTGGTTGAATATTGTGTAGGTTGAGATATCAATGGGATAAGTTGAAGGTAGATTTTGGATTTATTTTTCTTGTATGATAAATGATTTTATGATCAACGGTTGTTGACTTATATAGTGGATGTAGAGAGATGGATGTGAGGTGCGGATATGTCATATTTATATTATTTGTATATTTATATTTTTAAATAATTTTTATTACCAACATATCTTTTATAAAATATTTTATCTATAAATTGTATTATTTTAAATGTATAATTGGGGCCTAGATTTTTTTAAATAACTATTGTCAGGTTTCATTTTATGTTATATAAATTATTTTTTAAAATGCGCCTTTTAAATTTTTTAAATTTTGAATATTTATTAGCAATTTGTATAACCTATTTAATAATGTATAAATTATTTTTCTATAAATTATTTCATTTAACATTATTTCTTATAAACTACTACTAATAATAATCATCACTAAATTAGTAGATGATTTTAGTTTATTTTCCCTTTATTTATGAAAAATAAGAATTTAGAAAAATAAGTCACTAAATGTATTCTGAAATGTTATAAAATATAAAAAAAGATACCTAGATAACCAAATATTGAAATCAAACCACCACAAATTTAATAAAAATAATGAAAAACATGATTATTTACATAACCACTACAAAATGGATTGTCGATGGTTTATACTGCAATAGAGTTGAAAAAAACAACACAAATAGAATTTTTTTGAGTAGTGTAGGTAGTGGGAAGTAGTACCTAAAAAATATGGTATTAGATAAGGTGTTTATTATTTTAAAGATGAATAAATATATTCTATGAAGGGAAATTATTTGACAAACACTTTTTTGGAATTCTATGAAAAACTACTCCAATCCATCCACACACTTTTTTTCCAGAAATAATGTTCTTTTTTATTCCCCATATTTATATAGTTATATTGTTCTCATACAGGAAATGTTTTTTTAGGATCCTAAACTCAAAACCTTAATAATTAATGTAATATTTATAATAACATTTTTTCTTACTTTTTACGAACCTTGTAATAATTTCCCCGGTCCGTACATAAATTGTTTTTTTCTCTAGGAATATTTGAGGATTAAAAAAAGTTATTAAATATATTTTATGATATTTTTATGATGTTTAGTGAAAAATTTAATTTAACATACAAAATCTGTATTAAAAATTAATTTTATTTATTAAATTATCTTGGTTTTCATTTATTTCATATTTTACATGGGTGAATTATATTTTTTGGGTGATAAATGTTTTAGTTAAAATAATGAATAATAATTATATATGAATAATGTTTTGGAAAAATTAATATAATTGGATAATTTTTATAAATTTGTTAATCTTGTTTTTTATACAATGAGTGGTAATAATAATTATAATATTAACTAATATAATATCCGTATCCTAATATATGTTATATTATAATCATATATCATGATGAAATAAAAATAAATAAATTTGGTAACTTGTAATTCACCATACGTTAACATTTGATAATACATCTATAAGAAATAAAATAATTTTTTTGTTATATTATATTTATTGAATATTGTTTTCCATAAAAAATATATCTATAATAACATTCTTATAAAATTACATATTTTATTTTTTTATATTTAATTTATTTAATGTTGCTGATGATATAAAATTTTTCTTGTTTAACAATATAATAGATATAAAAAGGGTAATTATGTTATTTTCAATCATCTCTTTTATCAATAAACGATTATTTTATTTCCATTGAAATATAAATTTATTTTTTAGCTCTTAGAAAATATAAATGTTTTAATTCTTTTGTCTAAAATTAATCATACATTTTATGAATGACAGTTGTTCGAGTTATCATCAAAATAAATTCATGAGAACATGAAATCAGTTTTAAATCTTGAAATCCTAATCCCATAAATACCAATTCAACAATACCTAAATCTGAACTCATACCTGAAATCCAATACCTATTTAAAACCCATGACCATTAAAATTTTAAATTTTAAATTTTATAAAAAAGATTCAGATTAAATATGGTTTAAAATACAAATTCCAATCAGGAACCAAGCAATTGAAAATATTTCATCTAGTAACAATCATATATGGAAACGTTTCTTAGAAAATTAATTCTCTTATTATGAATTTTTGAGGCATATTCCTCTAGAATGTTTCTAACCCCCACTTTAAATATATTTTTTATACATTGTTATAAAACATCATTAAAATAATACAATTTTAATTATATTTTCATCATACACAAACACATATTTTGGAAGCATGTATCATAAAAATGATACTTATTCCCTACATAGTTAATAATTTTCTATAATATTTAAAACTATAACCCTTCCCGAACCTAGTTCAGATGTACCCAAGCCCTAGTTTCTCGGGATGAGTACAATAAATTTCCCAATTATTAGGATATAATTGGTATCCATACACTCAGTGAGATAAATATGATTCAATAAAATATATTTTTATTAAAAATAATGAAGCATTACTATTTTTATATAAAATTTATCATATTTATTCAACAATATGAAATCCATATTTATATTAATGTCAAATAAATATAGTAATGTAAAAATACCACTACGTTTTAAAATACATTTATCAAATAAAGGAAATTTTCTCATTATGATATATATTTCATATTCATTAATACATGTTTTAAAAAATAGAAATTATATCATGTGTGAGATATTTCTTGTTATATTATATCTTAAAAAATAAAGCATTATATCATATATAAAATGAAATAAATTTCATGTACTATTATTTAAATTTTCTTAGATGAAATTTATATTATTGATTGATGGAGATAAATTTCATCTAAAATGACTACATCTTTTAAAATGAAATTTATTTTATTTAAAAAGTGTGATATTTATAATAGGAAATGATATATTTTTCACATTATAATAATTTTTCATTTTTTTGTTTCAATTTTATTAAAAACTAATATAAAATTATAAAAATATTTAAAAACAAATCATGAAGCATAATCTTATTCATGAAATTAGATAAAATCAATATACAATGATAGATAATATGAAAAATAAAATTTATTTTAAATATATCTATGATAAAAATATCAAGTACAATGATAAATTTTTTAAAATTAAAATTTATTACATTTGCAGGAAAAGATTTAATGTACCATATTAGATCTTTTAAAAATTAATTATATCTTATGTATGATATATGATAAATTTTATATACAATGATAAATATTTTATAAAATAAAATTTATTTCATTCATGAGATATAATAAATTTCACTTTTAATGATATGTATTTTATGATATGAAAATACCTCATGTTTTTTATAAATGTCATGTATTATGTCATATTTTAAAAAAATATTTTTTTAAGATCCGATATGAGATAAATTTATGTATAATAACACATATTTTAGAAAAACAATTATATCATGTATTCCATTAGATAAATTAAAATAATAATAAATTTTTAGAAATTAATATTTATTTCATGGATGAGATAGATAAAGTCCACTATGGTTTTTTTCATTTATAAAACAAGTTTTCAAAATTTTTACGTCATTTTTTAAAATAATGAAATTTAACACATGTGACCGTTGAGATAAATTTCATTGATAATAATGTATCTTTTATATATTTAAATTAAATTCTTATATGGTATGAAATAAGTTTCACAAATAATATTATATGAATTAAAATTTTAAAAAACATCTCATTTCCAAGATGAAATAAATTTCACATATTATGTTATATATTATAAAGGATAAAATCAATCTCATGTATAATATCAGATTAATTTTATATACAATGATACATTTTTAATTAAATGGAATTTATCTAACTCATGAGTTGAGATAATTTACTCTTTATTTTAATAATATTCTAAAAAATTAAAAATATTCATATATGAGATGTTATAATGTTCACACATTATATTATATCTACAATGAAAATAAATTTATCTAATCTACAAAACTCATTATGTTTAATATATAATGACACATATTTTATAATGTTAAATTTATCTCATAAATGAGTTGATATAAAGTTCACATTCAATAATATTGTTTTGAAATTAGAATTTATCACAACTATGAGATGAAATAAATTCCATATAATTTATTATATATTATAAAAAATAAAATTTACGTCATGTTTGGGATAAAATAAATCTCATTAAAAAGAATAAATCATTCAAAAAGTTAAAATTCATATCGTGTATGATATGTGTTAAATCTCACATAAAATTTTATAGTTTTGTAAAAAATTAAATTATCTCGTGTATAATTATTCATAGTGAAAAAATGATATTTATCTAATGTGAAAGATGAAATAAAGGAACTATACAGAGAAAAAATAATCTTATCTCATGTAAAATATAAGATAAATTTATTTTATAATGTCATATATTTTAAAAAATAAAATTCATCTCATGTATGAGACTAGATAAATTTGACATATAATGATATCAATTTAGAAATGAAATTTATCTTATACTAAATGTGAGATAAATTGTAAGTATGGTGATGTAATTTTAAATATATAATATTTATTTAATGTAAGATATGATTTAAATTCTAGTTATGATTATAAATTTTTATAAAGGGGGACTCTTTGACCATGTAATTACTGTATTTCCACCCATTTTCTTAGGAAATCATGCCTTCATTATTTGAGGCCATGTAATGTCTAGTATTATGGGCCATGTAATGAGTTCACTCCAAACCTAGTTAAAATGGATATTTCATTCCTTAATAAAGTGGTTTTTACCAAGATGGGTTAAAATAAAGTTTTATAAAATAGTACATTATGATACATTAAATAAGATAAATTTCACATATATGTCATTTAAAAATTGTAATTTATCTCACATATAAGATGTAAAAAATTCACAATCAATAAAAAATATTTTTAAAAATAAAAAAATTAACTAATAATTTAATTTTTTCTCAACAATGAAATTTATCTCATGCGTATGATGAGATGAATTTATTCAAACTGTTTTAAATGTTATAAAAATTTTAAAATAAAATTATAATGAAATATATCTCAATCGATGAGTGATGATAATTTCTATGTAGTCCAATAGGGAACAACAATTTTCTGAATATTAAATGAATTCATATATGGGTTTGATTATAATTTCCGTAGCTGGATATTGTTTTTAAACTATTATTTGTCTATGATTTTTTTACATCGCATTTGTTATGAGTAATTATTATTTGGATAACATAAATGAAATATTAAAATAACTATTCATTACATAAAAAACTATTTATATATTCAAACATTTAATCTGTCCAACCTATCATTTTCTATAACATTTTAAATCATTTCTATTTAATTTATCTTGGAGACCAGGATTTATTTTGAAAATTGAGTAAAATATTCTTATACCCTATATATATGTATATATTTCACTATGCCAAAGTAAATTTGAAGTTTCTACCCTTAAAATTTACCTAACTTTTGTCTTAATTTTTTTTATATTTTTTTCTTTACTTCTATATTATAATTAAAAATGTCACTTCTATTCTTCATTTTACCTACTATTGAATACGAAATTTTAGTTTTTGAATTTTGTGATGTTTTAATCAATGTTCGATCAATTTCATAGCACAATGTTTTTCAAAAAATTTAGAAAAATGTTATAATTCACATTTTCCAGGATGAATATTTCCAATAATTGTTTTTAAGATCTTGAAATTTTTAAAAATAATTATTTTTATTGGATTTATGATGCCGAGAATAATTTAAATGATATTGTCCTGGGTATGATGATGAAATATGTAAATAATGTTTCCAATCAATATCATATCAAGCCCAAGAATTCCTTCATTATCACCATGATTAGGATTTAATTAATGAATACCTTATGATCATGAATTCCCTAGTGTGGTGAAAAATCTTCAAAGAGTGATATACTGACCATTATCTATAATACTACCAAATTCTTGATATGAATGTAGTCACTTTTAATTAAAATAATATAAATAAATATATATATATATATAACACTATGATGGTTTAAAGTAAATCTTGACTAAAATTATATGAAAAATATTACATAAAATTATTTGCCCAAAAATAATCTTTTATCCCTTTTTTATATGGAACGTTATTTTTCCACAACAATTATAGAAAAATGGTTGAAAATGTACTCTGAATTTAATTTATATCCATCCAATTAATAGAAAAACAACCAACTCATGATGAGGAGTTATGAATACCAACATAATGGTTCATCATCATTTCTTGATGAAAATACGATTTCGAATATCCAAGGTCATGGAAAACATCGGTGTGGTCAAGGTTGAGGTGAATAATTTTCTCAGGGTAGTTAAATAATCAATGATAAGAGGAATGTGAAACCACAAAAAGTGGTAAAATTTTAAAAACATATATCTGATAAAATATGAAATAATGAAATCTGGTTATTTTAGTGTGGAATTAAGGGCCACTAGTCTTATACGTGGAATTCATGGAAGCATTTTATTGATATTTATAAATAATAAGTCTAAGGGATGAAGAATAACAATAAAGAAAACATCATGGAACAATCCTTGAAGCGTGATGAATACATTATGATTTTTTATATCTCTGGTTATTTTAGTAACCCTCAAGGTATCAAAAAAACTTATAATATTTAAATTATCATGATATATATATGCAATTTTAAAAGATTAATGTTTTCTAATTAATATTGAATAGATAATTTCATTTCCTTTTATTTTTTGTCTTATATTCATATATATTTTTTTATTTATGATATAAAGGGATATCATGAAATACCCTAGTTTTATTAATTCCCAGTATGAAGATATTTTCCTCATTCAAATTTACCGGATGCACACAATTTATAACTATGAGAAATAAATTGTCGATAATGAAATGGAAAGTGATCATGTCAGTATATTAAAAAATTGTGAGAATTTAACCTAAGGATTTAGAAATATAAAAATAGCTATACTCGGAGGTACACAAATATCACATAGAGATTTTGGATGAAGGAGGTATTGAATGTATCTCTATAACTAACACATATAATGACCCCAAGTTGAATCAAGAGAATCTTTCAAGATATCCTCCTAATTTGAACATGTTAATATATGTAAAATTAAATAAAATATGGTAAATTATATGTTTTATGACCATGATACAAATATTATATTTCATTGATGTTTTGGTCAACCAGTGTCTATAACTATGAATAATGTACTGAAATTCATGGATAATCATCCATTCCATGATAAAAGGTTCTTACACACAATTAATTATAATTAATTTTTTATCCTCAAGGAAATTTAATTATAATACAACCACCATAAAAAATTGAGGCCCAATACCCTATAATTTTCGAATGAATTCATGGTGACATTTGCAGTCCAATCCATCTAACTTGTAGAAAATTTAATTATTTTTTGATCTTGGTTGATGTGTGTACTAGATGGTCCTATGTGTGCTTATTATCAACTCATAGACTAGAATTTATGAAGTTGATTTCCCAAATAGTAAGGTAAATGGAATAATTATTTGATTAATCAATCAAGAATCATTTTCTAGATTATAATAGCGATTAATGATAAAATTATTTTCCCAATTATAAAATGCCAATCAAAATATGTGTTTAACATCATATAACTCTTTTTTCACACTCAAAATTAACTAGTTTGATCATTTATAATGTGATTACAACTTATCACTTGATTATATCATATAATGTTTTCCCATTTTGGAAAATGATAAGAAATATTTCATTATATAGAGAAAATTTAAATAATACCATCAAGATATCATGAATATTCTCCATTACAATTAACTTGTGTTCATGAAAAAAATATTTCATATTTAAGAAAATTTCATTGTGCTATAAATTTACTAGTAAAACCACTACATCGAATTTAAATGAGACCTATAAAAGATTAGATATTTTTGAGAAATTTTAATATCCCTCAATCATAAATTATTTTGAGAAAATTAAAAGATAAATATTTTCTACAGGATTTATTATTTATCATTTTGATTCAAAAATATTTCCAACACTAAAAGGGGCAAATAAAAATACACCAAAAGAAATATCATGGACAATGACCTCATTGTTTCATCTCGATCCTCATAAAAATATGGGAAAGAATAAATTCAATATATTATAAATTTAAAAAAATTACAAATCAACTTCTTATGGAATATATTGATTCAAAAAGAGTTACAAAATCATATATATCTTCTATAAATTTACCCTAAAAAATAAACATCCACAAAGAATAGTATAATGGAATGATAAAAAATATTCAAATCCATATTTTTTTTACAAAATACTAATTGGTTAAAACGATAAAAATTATTTTCAATGGAATGGTAAACAAGACATGTTGTTTGAATAAATAAATAAACTCAATGAAATTGGAATTTCATTTGATCATAATGTTCCATAAGAAGAAAGTTCCCTAATGTAAATGATCTTGATCAAGAAAAAATTTATTAAAAATACACCAACACTAGTATTTGATAGAACCGAGTGGATATCAATATTTATGTAATGTTTTAAAATAATATAACACTTGATATTATTGATGTAGTTTAATTACTTAAAATTGTATATTAATATTAAGATTGACTAGAATGGAATAAATGGAATGTTGTAATCAAATTTGAATTAGACTCTCTTTCTAAACAAATGGTCTTTGGATTGATTGTAAATAACCTATAATGTATCAAATTCCATGGTTATAATTTTTTTTAGCAATTGAAAAAGGAATAATTAATTTGTGAGATAAAAGGTACACCTTGGTGTTCATGTTCTCCCATAAACACCCAGATATAATTAGGAATAAATATATTCTCTTCAAATTGATAGATTAACATTTCTGTATCTCATGATGTTTTTTATACATGAACATATTAAATTACACCTGATGGATGTTTTGACTACATAACTATATGGAAATATTAATAATTATGTATATATGAAAATTGTTACATCTTGACCCAACTAACTATGGAATAATATCCAGAATAGTTCATATATGGCCTTAAGAACACCTCCTCAAATTGGAGAGGCTACTGACTTATCTAAAGGGTCTAATTGTGTTAAAATTGGAAGAATATAACCATGACATCAGAGTGTTATAGTTATATAATCATAAAAAAGAAAAAATAATGTTGTGGAATAATAATAATGAAATGAAAAAGAAGTCAATGATAATTGAACTATATATTGATCATAAACAGCCATGGTTAGTTGTACACTGATGCATGTGATTTTAAGTGATTCTAAAAGTACAAGATGGAGAAAAATACAACAAATTGTTATATAAAAATACAACCAAAATAAATAAAATTCAAATTATGATCCATAAGGGCTATCTCCAAGAGCATCCTGAGTACCAGCTCAGTCCTGTGCTCCACACTCCCAAATACAAAGTACTCCACAAGTAAGGATCAATGACCTATAAACATGTAGAACTAGTCGGGTACACAATTTTAATAAATTCTAGAGCATATTGTGAGCTATAAATATTTTCATTCTGACACACACTATGTCTAAGAAAATCCATTCATGAAATATAAAATGAAAAGTGTGCCTTAGTTTTTTATATTCAATACATATAAAAAAACTAAACACATTTGAATGGGTTCCACTTGGAGATATATCTAATAAACCCTCATTAGCATATTCTAGTGAATCTGAAAAAGTGAAACCTGTAAGGGTACATTTATAGGGATAATGGGTAAATAGATATATTGTCCACAAGCTTTTTATTGGTATTGGAGAAGACAAACCTAAATTTTAATTCCAAATTTCGAATACAGTTTATTTGAAAACATTGATATACTTTTTATTCAAATTTAAAAAATATTTTTAAAAATTAGCTCATTCTTAATAAAATATTTATAGTCACCCTAATCCTGTCAATGACAATTCATAAGGAATTCATTTTATCTCCTTAGGGGCATGACATGAGACCAAAGAAAATCATTTCCATCCAAGGTGATCAGCGTAATAAATATCATGGGGCACACCATGCTTGGTAAGAAAATAGTATGAACTGTCCTCTGAGTATGTCCCTAGTATCTCACAAAGTGGATTGAGTTTCCCTCTAGTCCAAGTACAACTAACATTAAATCGATCCAGTCTACAATTTCATCCCTATAGAACCATTGTCACTCTTCTTGAGGTAAAACTATATAACACTCGATGATCCCATCTTGAGAATAGATGATATCTCCCTGGACGTGTTTAATAAGAATTTAACATACTAGCATGAATGACCAAGAGTTTTTCCAAGGGGACCTTAATTCAGAACCCCTTTTATCACACTCATCTATAATGTTATGAAATTTTAATCGAATATGACATTTACAAATTTTCTTGCAAAAGGAAATCCCATTAGTTCAAGCATTAAAATTTAAATTTCCATGTTGTTCAATGGATGCCATTAGGCACAATCCATTAATTCATAAAGCATGATGAATAAATGGAAATAAATTATTTACAGAAATAACAATAGGAATCCATCCAATGTACATAACAATTAATCATGGATAGGGTGAGGCATCAATAATAAGAAATTATATTATAAATTCTGAAGCATGAAGTTGAAGGGAAAATATCAAGGACATACATTTATTCTAATTTATTTTAGGGATTATATTATTTAACAATGGAGAATCATAGAAATAGTGATTTAAAAATTTAAGGCATGGTAAAATGACCATTAATAATGGGGACAACAAATGGGATGGCCAAAGTCTAAGAGAATGACCCACAATTGGGTTTTGGTAGGATTGAAATGTTGATATAGATGCTTAATTACATGAAGGGTATAATTTTCAGTTTAAAAACAATCATTTTTTATCATTATGAAAATCTATGTTTAACATGTTAAAAAAATATAGATTCACAAAACCCCTTTATATATTAATTAAGAAACTAACTTGATTTGGATCCCATATGATGGATCTGATAGAGAAACTTAAGATAATTTTAAATAGGGAAATATTCTACCTTATAGTTTATAAAATCTTATTTATCACATTGTATACAAGTATAAGTCCATATAAAAAAGTTTTAATTTATTTGTTCCACAAAATTCAGTAGAAATAAAATTTTAAAAAAAGTAAATAAGTATAAGAAATCTATTAAGCCGATGTGAAGGGTATGAAACAACCACGGATAAGGGCCACTTGATTGATTCATTCATGAAATTTTGTCTAACCCACACCAGGGTAAGACATCGCTAAGAATATCAAAATCTCTATTTGTATCCTTACAATCCATTGATCTCCATGATGACAAGAACCTCTTTATTCCTATCACCAGAAGCCATCGGTTTATCAGCAACAATCAGAATCACACTATTCAGTATGAACTAGATGTTCACATCATGAAAAAGTTTTCCGCATCATTTTCACAAGGCATGTTCGAGCAGACCTCCCGTAGAAAAATTCTCTCTCTAGAATTTTGCACGTAGGAGTTCCACACCAACATTTTTCAAATGCATGGGTAATTTTTTGCGTGAATTTCAATGGTCGGATTCCTCCCCCAATTGTCATATTTTTCCTTAAATATTCTGAGTGACCTGTACACATGTCACTCAGCCAACTATTTGTTATAAATATATTTTACGACATCATTTCATATATGAAAATATGGGAAAAATTATCATTTGTATGAAACCATAATATATATGAAATAATACATATTCAAACATAAGAAACGTCAATATGCTTAGGATCCAATAAAATGAAATGTTAAATTATTGAAATGAGGTAAATGTAAGAATATAATTTAATTATATTATTAAGGAAGTGAGAATATGAGTCTAAAAAATGTGAAAATTGAATTAAAAAATATAAGGGAAATGGAGAATGAATTCTGAAAAATTATGAATATAATTTTTGAATAAATTGGTGTCTAATTTCAAATGAAATCAGAGTCTGATTTCATCTTATTTCGGAGTCTAGATTTAGAATAACCAATATACTCATTTCAGATGAAATCAGAGTCTGATATTAAGAGAAATTAGAGTCTGGTTTTAGAATAAATCGGTGTCTAATTTGAGAAGAAATCAGAGTCAAATTTGAGAAGAAATAAGAGTCGGATTTCAGAATAAATCAGAGTCTAATTTGAGTTCAAATTAGAGACTAATTTCCAATAAAATTAGGTTATATTTTTAGATGAAACAGGATTCTAATTTCAAGGGAAATCAGAGTCTGATTTTAGAAGAAATCAGAGTATATTTTCAGGAGATATTATAGTATGATTTCTAGATAAATAAGAGTCCAATTTCAGATGAAATTGGATTTTTATTTCAGGGGAAATATGAGTCTGATTTCAGAATAAATTTGAGGCTGATTTTAGAAGAAATATGTCCATGTTATTAAAAGAAATAAATTCATGATTTTAGAAGAAATCAGAGCATTATTTCAGAGTTAATCAAAGTCACATTTCTGGTGAAATCATATTCTATGGAACATTAAGATTCTAGTTTAGATAATGATATAATTTTTTACATAATTAAAATGTTTTCAGTCTTGGTTTATGAAAACACTATATAAGAAAATTAGAACTATAACTAAAGTCAAAAATTTATTTAGATAATTTAAATTTCCTTAATAAAAGTTTTCTGAGAGAAAGACAATTTTCATTAAGAAAATGTGTTCGTGATTTATGAAACATAATGGAATGTAAATGTTATAATGAAGCACATGGATTCAATAATCTCCTCATTTTTTGAATTCACAAACAACTTTTCTTAAAAGAATATAAAGGAATATTGTTTTTCATTTTATGTTAAAAAGATATAGTTATCTCCCGTTGTTTATGGTCCATCATGTATACAAATAACTCTACATTAGGTTTTGAAAACCCTATGGATCACATTATTGTCATTCTTAGAGATATTATGATTTATTAATTATGAATTTATTCATTATGTAATCTCCCCTTACATCATAAATATATTTCATAATATTTTTTTTATCATTATTTTCCCCCAATTTGTGATTTTTAAAAATGAATACAGGGAATGAATTTTTTTACTCAAATAGTTAAGAATATACAATACAAAACAATGAAAGGATAAAAAAGTTTATTAAGAAGAAATAAATTGTGATTAAGAAAATACAACAAAATATCAGGGTTTAAGAAAAAAAATCATTCATCCTTATTATTCTCTTTTAGATTTATATTTTTTTGAGTTGCCTTCAGCTTCTTTAACTGTTTATTATCAGCTTCATATTTCTTGATCATCCTTTCATGATCCAAATTTTTATTTTCAATAACATTGATCTATTCTTCCTGAGACAAAATAATTTTTACCTTGATCATTTATCATTTTTTGTTTCTATTTGAACTTTTCAGCCATTTCTTCCTTAAATTCATTTTCCCTTTACAAATTTAAAGCAACAAAATTCATCATTACATTCAGGTCTTTATCCTCTTGGATCCAAGAAGCTTTCTCTTGATTCAGCTTCTCTGAATGAATTTTTGAAAGGTTCTTCATTGAGTCATCAGACTTATCAATGAAATGTTTACCGAATCGTTTATATCATCCATAATTTTCATATCATGAATCACTAACGTAGACCACCTGGTTATCTCAATGAATGATCTTTTATGAGCATCAAATATGAATTGAAAATTCCTAAAATCATATTCATGTTTGAGGAAGCTTTCCATGATAATTCTTATTAAATATGAATTTTGATTGATTCTTTTTATATTTATCTAGAACTTATAATCAATACATGGAAATAAGGTAATGGTATTCACAAGCTTCTTCAATGACTAAACATAAAAATCAGGTCCTATGGAAAATGAAGATTCTGATGTTGATTCCTTAGCTTGTGAGGTAATTTCATCTTTCTCATCTTCATTTCCCTTAGATGTTCCAAATTCAACTTTCTCCTAGGATTTTTCAACTTTATCTTTATTTGGTTAATCAACAACAACTTTCATATCTTTCACATCAATAGAGATTACTTTCTCATCTTTCTGAGTCTCATGCTCACTACCATAAATTTTGACTTTTTGATCATCATAAACTAGTTATATATCAGAAACATTTTCACCAGTTTTCTTATCAACATCAAGATGAATAAAATTATGTTTACTACTTTTATCATATTAAGGTTTATTAATGTTAACCTAAGCATCATCATTTTTGGGAACTGATTGACCTTATGAGATTACCATGGTGGATTCAAGCTTGAGATGTTCTTATAGATAGTTTTTCAGAAGGTTTTTCCATCTCCTAATATTAATCTATTATTTTTTTACATCATCAATTTCCTCTTACTAGATTTATTCTTCTTACTGATCTTATTATTCATCATCAATGGGTTTTCAATCAAAATAAAACTCATTCTATTATGCACCTAATGTTTCAATTTCTACTAGTTCTTGATAGAAGGATTCTGGTACCTAAACTTATTCTGATACCTTCTCTGTATCTCTATGAAAAGAATGAACTATCTCGGCTTCTAAAATCTTATTATTTAACTTCATATATTTAGCTTTATTCATAATCAATTCAACTACTTGAATTTTTATATCCTTATATTTAGTAGGTTGTATCCCAAAAAATATATCTCCATATATTTTTTCTTATTCATTACTCTCCATTTAGAAAAAACTACAACTGAAAATGTTTTTTTCTTTTTCGGATTCATTGGAGTAGATACCGACTTAGGTGCGGGTACATTCTCTTTTCATTCGGGTTCTTAATTTTTACTTTTATTTTGAGTTTTCTTAGAACTTTCTCCTACTTCACATTTCTTACTGATAGCTATATCATACTTATTAGGAAGTTCAAAGAATAGTCTTATCTTAACATTAAAACCAATCTTTATTCTTCTTAGGGTATCATAACGTTTAACATTATCATGAAAACTCCGGCTGTTGAGATGCATGGGATTTTGAAAGATTATAAGAAAAAGAAAATTATCTTCGACAAGATCGCAGGATACATTTTGATCTGAGACTTGAAGGTGCCATTCATAACATTGCTGATTTTCAAAATATTGTACTTCATGAGGTTTATCTTATTTATATTCACCAATAAATAAACTATGAAAGTATCATATTTCACAAGGGAATCCTTATCTCCCATTCTTGGAATGAGAAAACCTTGCATCCAGAGATCATGCAATCTATAATTATTTTAAAGATGAGAAATATTCTTTAACATTACTCCTTTACATCCAAGACACTATATTTACTTAAACTTTTCACAAGATCCATCATTTTCTTATAATTTTTCTAGATAATGATTTATTTACCTTCATAAATTATAACCAATATACTAGTGGGATCATTGAATGAAAAATAATATGTTTTCCATAACTCTGGAATGAATAAATATCTCTTCCACAATATTTATAAAAATGCACTCTATCAAAAAAATCTATAAGTGGATCAGGATAAACTATAGCCTAAATATTTTGTTTGGAAATTTAAATAATTTCCTAACTACTTTTTATTATGATTTTTGAGATCAAATAATCATACATCACAAATAAATTTGGATCTACCATCCATTATCTGTAAATTAGAAATTTTGTGAGTTCCTTTTTTGAGGCTATCAGAGTCTACGTGGAAATATCAAGAGTCATTCAGATGTTAAGGGAACATGAAAAAATGAACAACGAATTTGATGAGCGACAGACCATCAGCACAAAATTTCTGAGATAACTGATGTGGGACAAAAATAGAGGGTCCTTTATATAGGCTTCGAGATGACTGTTCAAATTCCTAAATTAATCCAACAATTAATATGTTCGTAATATGATCTAAAAGTTGATATCAATGTCGAATAAGGAAACGTAGATTTCAATATTGTGTGGTTTTAATTAAAAAATATATTTAATGAAAGTGGATGTAATATTGTTTTCTTAAAAAATATCAAAATACCAAAAAGTAAAAAATGGAATTACGATTATTTAAGTAATAAAACATATCTTTTGGATTTATCAGAAATAATTTTCAACTTCAATAATGGTCTTCTTAAAGAACATTAGGTTCTGTATTTTTTTAGGGAACGGAAAAGTTTATCTCTTCTAAAAATTTTATGTTCTAGAAAAAAACTTGGAAAAGGAAATATTTAAAAAATAAACATATGTAAACCCCCTATGAGACTGAGTAACTTTATGTTAGGATATAGTTTTAAAAAGAAGTTAACAAGGAAGTTTACCTGACAATAAACATTCCTATTTTTTATGTATTAAAATCTATTATAGGGTAATTATTTTTTAAAAATTTCAGAAAGTTGTTTTGCATTTCGAAATGTTGAATAATGACATATATTTTAATTGTTTGATCTCTAAGAAAGTAATGCCTAGTATCTAAGTTCGTTGTATGATTTTGATGTGCATGGTTCATTCTAATACAAATGACACTGGTATTATCAAACAATATATGTTTTTTAGTAAAACTCATGACATAGTTGTGAGTGTGTGTTACATCAACAAAACATGAGAAAACAACTTCCAGTAGGTACATATTCCGCTTCAGCAATGGAAACCTCAACATAGTGTGGTTTCTTGCATGAACATGAAACTAATTAATCTTCTAACAAATGACGTGTTTAGAATTTAATTTTCCAATCCATTCTACATCTACAAAAGTTATCATCTGAAAAACATTTTGAAAAAAAAATCAAATCTAGAAAAATAGAAAAGACTTTAATCCATGGTTCCCTTTAAATATAGAAAAATTCATTTACCTTCTTTTAAATGTGATTATTTTGGATTAGATTGATATCTTGAACATTAGAATACTAAAATCATTATGTCTAGATGAAAATCTATAAAGTATTATAGACTTCATATCATATATCTAAAATATTTTTTATCTACTCGTTTCCCTTGTTCATCAAGATCATGAGTGCTTAAGGTACCGATTGATTTACATATACTTTTAGTGTTGTGATATTTGTACATATTAAGAAGATCATTAAAATACTTATGTTGAGATATATAATTTCGTTTTGGTTTTTGATAAATTTCAAAACCAATAAAAAATGTTAACCCATCCATCAAAATCATTCCAAACTCTAATTTCATATGATTCGCAAAAGAATAGGTTAAGGTTTGATGAGTTGATCTGAATATAATGTCATTAACATAAATTTGAACATTCAAAAAAAATTTCATTTATATATTTATAAAATGGGTTGGATCTTCAGTTTCGTTAGCTGAATTTTTTAAATAAAAATCTTGTATGTCTATCATACCAGGCTCTAGGGACTTGTTTAAGTCAATATAATGATTCGGTACGTTTTAAAAATTATTCATGATGTTTTGTTTCTTCAGAAATAGGAGGATGTTCAACATAAAATTAATCTTGAACATATCAGTTAAGGAAAGAAAAATTTAAATCCATTATAAATAGTTTGACATTAAAGAATTATGAAATGGCTACTAGATTATGAATAGATTCATTTCTAGCTACTGGATTGCAAGTTTATTTATAGTATATCTCTTCTTGTTGATTATAGCCTCTATAAACTAATCATTCTTTATTTCATAAAGTGATTCCATTTTCATCTCATTTATTTATGAAGACCCACTTCACCCCAATTATAGATGTTTCCTTAGGCCTTTCAACCATGGTCCATACGTTTTTCATTTCGAAATCATTTATTTCATCTTGTATGGAATTAATCCAATCATCATCACCAAAAGCTTCATTAGTGATTTTAGGTTCTAATTGGGAATGAAATTCTATCTATTCTAATTTATTTCATAAAGAACATGTAGTCCTTATATGTTTATTTACATTACAAATGATACTGTCACTCAGATAATTCTTAAGAAACCACTCATTTGGGTTTTGTAAAATCTATACATTAATATAAGGTAAAAAATAATCTACGGTAAAGTTGTTCAGAAAAATATTCTAGTGTATATTCCTTAAAACAATAATCTTCCATCAAAATTTGATAATCAGTTTTTGAAAAAACATTTGACAATATACGTTGGAGTTATTTAAAAAATGGACTAGTTTCATCAAAATTAACATGTACTATTTCTTCAGTAGTTGAAGAATTTTTTTAAAAATTACCCTAGAAGCCACAGAAGTAGTGGAGAAGACTAAGAAAATTCCTTCATCAGATTTGGGTGCGAATTTATATAAACTTCATTTAGAATTCAAAATGAATAATTTCCATCCAAATACATTGAAGTGATAAACTCTATATTTTCAGCCAGCCAATAACTCAAAAAGTGTTTTATTAAGAAGAGGTTTGATTAAAAATTGATTTGTAGTATAGAAACTCGTGTTTACATATTAAGAACAAAAGTTATTAGCAATATAATATTCGCGCAATAGGGTTCTATTTATAGTATAGAAACTAGTGTTCGATTTTTTCATGAAATAACACCAATTGTTGAGGAGTTTTTAGAGATGAGAAGTGATGACTAACGAATTTCATTATAACAAAAAGTTTCATTAAATTAATTTTCATATTCTCTGCCATTATCACTATAAATAGTTATCGGTTAATGGGTTTTCACATTTTTAACTTTAGATGAAAAATATTTAAAATAAAAAAAGGCTTCATATTTATTTGTCAGAAAACATACCCCTATAAATCTAATGTAATAGTAAACAAAAAAAATACATAGTATTTGACACAAATACGTCCTGTCATTGTTGGAATGAAAAGATCAATATGCTCGAGCTATAATGCATTAGAATTTGAAACTGTATTAATTTATTTAAATATTGATTTCTGTTGCTTTCAATATTGAATGGGATCACAATCTTTGGAAGAATCGAATCTAAGCTCCGGTATATCCTTAAAGAGTCTTATATTACAGATTTTTCATTGGTTTATAAGGGGTAAAATTTCCTATGTTCTATTCCATAACCAATATTTATATTCCATTGCAATATGGAAAGATATGTTTTTGGTCTTAAGTTCTTCCATGTTTCGTTTATAAACATTCTAATGCCTATTTGAAGAGTGAATAAACTCTTCCTTGAATTGTGTACTAAGCATTTATCATTCCTAAAATTCACAGGGTAAACTTCATCACATAATTGTATTACGCTTATAAGGTTGTGCTAATGAACTTTAACAAAAAAAAAATTTAAATTATGTATTCTCTAAGAAGAACAATGTTACCTATACAAAACATTTCTCCTTGATCATTATCTAAAAAGTTACTTTTACTCCATTCATCTTGATAATATCTTGAAATAAGTTTTTATTACCAGTCATGTTACGAGAATATCCACTATCTATGTACCACATATTTTTGTTGGTACATCCATTGTTTTCATGAAAATAAAAAATTTAGACTTTATGAATCCAAACTTGTCTAGATCTGGAAATGATAGAATGTAAGATCTCAAGTATCCAAATTTTCATATAAAAGTGTAAATTCTGAAAACATAATGATTGGGTTTTAATTAAAGATCATTTTCTCCCAATGACCACCACATTAACATATAGTGAAGAAAAGGAGAACTTTGGGGTACAAAATAGTTGTGACTAAAAACTAGTTTTGAATGAGTATAACCGAAGCTATAAATATTCCTTAGAGGAAGAAGTATGAATACATTTTGTCAAAACCATCCTTTTAGTGGGTAATGTTTGAATTTTTTTAAGGAATATATTTTATATTTTATTCTGATGAATAAATTCTTATCCTCATACTCATTATCCTCTAAATTTTTTTTCATAGAAATAAAATTTTCAAGATCCTTATAAAGTATAACCTTCTCCGAATTAAATTCCTTAGGTATTTTTCAAATATCTTCAAAATCAAGAATTTTATAATCAATATCTTTTGAATGATCTGATACTTCTGTAGTTGTGATAGATATTCAATAATTTTTCCTTACAACGTTTCTTTTTTATCTTATTATTTTCATTTTCACGTAACATGGATAACCTAGTGACTTTTTCAAATGAAGGTAATGTTTTATCTTCTGATGAATAAGACTCTTCATTTTAATATTCATAATATTATTCACTATAAATATTGGAATTTAATGAGATATTGGTTATAGATTCACCATTGTTTACCATAGCTATGAGACATTGATTTTCAGTAAGAATTCTGGCTATAAAACCAAAATTCATATGAATAAAAGTTTTATATTTTGAGGATTCATCTAAAGAGTCACCAATAATGGAACTCTAGTGTCATTATCCTTTAGGTAATTCTTATAATTAGACTCTTAGTACTTCTTCTTATTTCGTTCTGAATTCCTATCCTTTCATTCTTTCCATTGGTGAATTGGACAGTCTGGTCTGATATGACATTCCATCTAGAATTTGTAACAAGTCTTCTTAGAATCTTTTTTATCTTTTTGTATTACTTTTTGTATTTATATTAGAAATTGTTCATTATCATAATCTTGTTCATCCATCAATCAGTATTTTCATGTTCATTCTCATAATTATCACTTTCACTTGATTTAGATATAATAGTATCTTTATTATATTATTATTTAATAACACTTTTAGGAGTCTTGGATTTCATATGATTTTATATAGTTGTGAATCAAACACTTTCATTACCATTTTTCTTCTTATTTATATCTTTATCTCTCTTCCTTATAGTTTCATGATGTCTAAGAGTCCCAAATAACTAAGCAAGTGTGATGTATGAATCTTTCCTACAATCATCAATTATTGTTCTTTTGGATTCCCACTCATTGGGAATATATCTTTTATCGTATCCACAATAAACTCATCATCATGTCCTTTATCAAACATATAATTATGGTTGTTTACAATAGTCATAAACCTATGTTGAAATTCTAATAATGGTTCTCTATAGGGAAACATTAAACCATGATATTCAGCTCTAATCATATCTCTTCTTGTTTCAATGAACCTGGATGTTCCAAATTGTTTAACATATAATTTATTCCAGATAATATTAGTAGATTCACATGATGTAATATGAATATAGATATTCAAGTTCATTGAATATAAAAAAGTAGTGTGTACCATAATGTTATTCGTATACTATTTATTTTCTTGATCGGGGAATTGTATTATTTCCATGTCAGGAATCTTGAAGTCTCTACTCAATATATCAATGTTATAAAAAATTTTATTAGTAAACAATGTATTCATTCTATCACTCCAGTACTCATAATGATTTCAATCAAATATTGGAGGTCTGGAAGGATTTAGGTTGTAAATGGATCCAACGTTCATTCTTTTTATTCTATAAGAACATAAAAATTATATTTTCCACAAAAATAAATTGTTAGAAAGTATATAAAGAAAGAATTAATACTGAAACTATTATGAAAATATTGAAAAAGTAAAGTTATGCATTAAAATATGAGTAAGAAAACTTATATTTAAGTATAGGTAATTCAGAGACCTACATGGATACCAATTGTAGGATCAAAATGTAGATGTAGATGCTCAATTACAAGAGGTAGGGGTGAATTTTCGGATTAAAAACTATTGTTTTTATCCTTATGAAAATATTCTATAAATTTTTTTACGAAATATGTATTTACAAAACATCTTTAGTTCTCAATAAGGAAATTAACTTCATTACGATCAGATAAGATGGATCCCATAATGAAACTTACGACAAGATTACATACCGAATGATTCCACCTTAAAGCATATAGAATATTTTTTATAATATACTATCCATGTATAAGAATATATATGAATGTTATAATATAATTATTTCAAAAATAAAGTGGATGTAAAACATGTAATAACAACAATTAAAAAAGTATATGAAATATTTTAACCCATTGAGAGGGGTATCCAAAAACTTTAGATAATGCTCCCCTGATTTATAAAATCATGAAAGACTATATTACCCACACCAGGGTAAACTATAGAGACCCAAAGCATGATATACATGGATATTACATTAATTTTTTGAAATACTTAATACATGACACAAACAAATTCCAAAAGACCATATTATTTTAGTGTCTTTGGAAACATGGAACACAGTCTTTTAATCATGGTGAAAGATCTTCAACATCTCCCATAAAGATCTTCACATTATTTTTCTTACCTAAAACATTTCTTCATATTCTGGGGAAAAGAAAACATATTAGGTGTAATCTCAATTGCTCAATAAGGGTAAACATGGAGAACATAAAACAATACATAAACATTTGAACATAAAAACATGATCATGACATAAATATTAGCAGTACATAAGTGTTAAATAATAAATGAAAATTAATCATGATAAAATAGAATGAGAATGAAACATGGAATTGTGGAAAACATTAAGCACATGAAATTATTTACATAGAATCCCAAGTGTTTCTGCCATGACCATCATAGTGGGAAATTTCCATTATGGATCCCGGTATACTTTCCGTTCCAGCCCTGTACTACTGAACCAGATTTTCCTATCTATCCACCCATGTCTATATCATGATATATAAATTATTACCCAATGAATTGGAGAGAGATATAGGTCCCACACTTCTCATAATGAAATAAATCTTATGTTTGCCACAAAATAAACATAAATCATTTATCATATCACAAAGAATAAAATGGGTTTTATAAACATCACCTCATCAAAACATAATCCATATAAAATAAAAATATATCATTCTATCATAACAAAAAAAACCATGAAAATAATAGACACATTATACTTGAAAAAGAAAAATATTAAAAAATGTCATCATAGATGGAAAATATTTTTGATAAAACACTTGAAATGAATTCTTGAGGAAAATATCCTTTCCTCTTCAAAAATTATTTTCTTTTCACAAAACGCCAAGTAATTTTAAAAGAAAATGATTTTGTTGAAAATAATCATGAAATCTTGTAGAGGAATATTCATGAAAATAAGGTGTTACAAAACCATAAAAATCTGATCATGCAATATATGTTAAAAAACATTCTCCTCATATTTTTTCCAGAATATTCAAAAAGTACCTATTATGGTAAATAAAAGAAATATTCCTTACATACCATGTAGTAAAAGTAAGAAATGGGTAAAAATAACTTTAAACATACACGAATTTTTTTTATAAAACATGGACATGGATGATTAATACAACCCCAGTAAACACGTAAAAATAACATTCTCGGATAAGAATTATATTGGAATAATAATCCCTTACCTTAGGTAAAATTTCTTCTATTCGTGTTCGAAACTCCTTTTATTTGACGCGCCTTTTCTAAAACTCCTATTAGGGCACTATAGTTGGTCTTTAAAGAATACAAGTACCTCTAATATTTTTCTAGAGAAGTGGAGAAGATTAATTTATAGGGGTTAGCCAAACATCAAGGCTCAAAATGGTGTGAGGAGGAGAGGGAGGAGGTGCCCTTTTATAAGGGAGGAGAGGGGCACCTTTGGAAACATAAGAAATATTAATTTATAATAAATTAAAACCCCACGTAAAAACCTCCAATAATGACTAAAATCCAAATATTATATTAGATAGGGTTTTAATCTCATCAACCAATAAAATTTTGACATGTTGGGAAAATATTTTTAACATTGTCAACTTGATTTATCCTTATTTAATCTATTTAATTTTATTTGTGGTAATACAATTATAAATTTTAAATTGTTATAAATAAATACATATATATTGTGAATTGTCCATAAATGTATAATTTATGAACTTTTATATCATATAAATTTCAATTTATTGTTTTTTAATATTTTTGTTGTTTAAAAAAAATTATAATATGTTATTTTTATAAATTAACAATAGTGTCAATTTTGACACTATTCATTTATTTGAATTGAAATAAAATACACACAAGATATATGTTCCAAATAAAAGATTTAATAGATTCAAAACATGTCATATTTGTCTAGAACCATTTATTTCATATTCCAATCGATAAAATAATTTCAACATCACTATTTTGTCATAGTTAATGATAATTATTTGACCCCTAAAAATTATAAATAAATCCTCTTGATGTAGATAATTTTTTTATCTTTATGGGGACTATTCATGTTCAATGTTTTATGAATTTTATCACTAGATTAAAATTATTACACTTATAAGATATAAGAGAGTGACATGTTGTCACTTTCTTTGGTTTTAATCATAATTATATAATTTTCATGGTAAAAAGTCCATTAAATGAATCTATTCTGACTCTTACGTGATATGGGTCTACTTTTATTCATCCAATAGAATTTTGATAGGTTTTAGGGTAATTTGATAATCTTATTTTTACCCTTAATTAACCGATTTACGAATTAACTGTAGTGAATAAAATTTTTCGTAGTTACTATTGATAATATCAAAAACAAAAGTAAAATATTACAATAATTTCGACCCACTGAATCCAAATATGAAATCCATTTTTCAGAATTCAAAACACAAAAGTTGCAGTAATTAATTTAAAATTAATCCCATTATTAAGAAATCAGGTTTTAAAAGTTAAAACATTGTCAAAGATTGAAATGTTTTTACCTATGAATTCAATGTAAAATTAATGGAAATGACATTAATTATATTAAATAGTAAAAATATATTCTATTTATACTTTAAAAACACTCAACATTATAATTTAACCATATAAGTTATCTCGATGAAAAATGTTGTTTTTAATTAAAATTTATTGTGTTTTCACTATTCATTAAAATATGAATGGTATGAGAAAAATATCAAAATTTATCCAATGTAAATTTGTATATCCTGATTCAAAATATAAAATTTATTTTGTAAAATTAAACTTATAATCATGTCCAAAAATTATTTTTTAAATGGGTGCACCAACAAAAGCCGAAAAAACTGTATTTTTTGAAAAATAGTTCTTTTATCTGAAAAATTTATTTTATTCTCATACTTCATTCTAGAAAATGTGTAAGTTGAATTATAATGTTAAAAAATTAAAAATTCAGTTAATAATATTCATAACAGCTAGTCTATAATATTATAATAATATATCATTGTTTAGTGAAACTCGATATTGCGTACAACACACACTATTTGAGGAAGGTCGCTATAGCATGAAACACAAGCCAAGAATTGTGTTTGCGTATACTACAAGATAATACGGTGTTTCTTATAATGCAATATAATCCTAGTGAAGCATACAACACAAGACATCAAAGATATTAAAAATAATATTTCTCAAAAAATATCGGGGTGTTACACTCTACCCCCCTTAAAATGAATTTCTCCCTCAAAATTCGTCGGATTTATTAATGGATCACTACTGGAATGTTTCATTTAAATAAACCCACATCATAAAAAGGAATACTAATACTTAATTATAATAACTAAAGTGTGAAATGTAACGGTTACCCAAATTAACTCGTCACTGGGTTTCCACATAGGTGAACATATGTGAAAATATGGATATGGAAGAGAAATCTAACCATCACGTTCTGATAGAGAGTGGTATAGAACATGGCTGTGAATAATTCAAAAATCATGAAGCCATAAATTTTTGATGATTTAAGGTACCATCTCTTCATAAATTAATACCCATTAAACCTTAGTGAATACAAGAATGCTGTCAAAATTTAACTCTTTCCACTTACCAATAATCGAAAAATTTCTATACACTCAAACCATGATATTACTTTGTCCTTATATCTGTTATGAGATCATGAATACTATCATACATATTATTTTCTCCTTATCCCTTAATTATGATAATTTCATCTGCTTTCCAAAAATATATCATTCACTTTTCATGGTTACCGGTACCATCTAATTATTGAAAAACAGAATAAACCAATACATAGATATTCCAATATTCCATGATACTATTTTGAAATCCCATTACATAAACACTTAATAATTCCACCCCATCATTTTCATACTCAACATCAAAAATAGTGATCACATGTGACTTCCCTTTTTCCTTTTTCTTAAGTGGTTTCTCAGGTCGATCATCAACAATCCTTGGATTAGGTCATTGATTTGCATAATGCCTCATTTCCTTACACTTGTAGAATTGAAGTGTTACTGGTACATTATCTGTAGTCATTTCTTTATTCATGTCATTAGAAACCTTTTTCCCACTACTTTGGTACTCAGCTACTCGATGACCTTATTTTCCAAACATGAATCATTTTCTAGTACCCATTAGACAATCTCCACCATGCTTCTTTCCACAATTTGAGCATAAAGAAACACTCATATAACTCCATATTTCGTTTCTTGTCAAAACCATGAGATGGATATGTAACACCAACTTCCAGTTCTCCCTTGACAGTACAACACACAATTTCTTCATGGCTATTGAAGTCTTTTATCCCTAATGCCCTTCGAATACTTGATTTTAAGCCACTGAAGAATCGATCAACATTACTTTTAGGTTGGATGATAAATGAAAATGCATACCTTGCATGCCTTGTAAAATTCTCTTCGTATATACCAACAGATTCATCATCCTTCTGCTTAAGCTCAAGGAACTCCTTTTCCAACTTTGTTCAAAGAATAGGTTTGAATTGCTTTTTTTGAAAAAAAGTTTTTGAACTCATATATGACCCCAGCCTTAAACCTTTCTTAATATTGAATTAAATTAGTAATTCACATTGAGGATCTTTTCAGTTTTAGAGTTTTAGAGAATTAGGAAATAACTATTACATCTCAAAAGATTACAAAGTAGTCGCTTCTACTAAATTTCCATAAAATAAAAACTCTTAAAAAGAAACATGTATAGTTCCATGTTTTAGGTAGCATGACATTCCCTTGATCCCATCCTTGACTCTATTCCACGCTAAGTCCTATGAAAAACATTTCAAAAACATGGGATGAGCATAAAAATCTCAGTAAGGGATACACAAAGAATGAAAACTGTTAGTTTTTCAAAACAACAAGTATACCATGTATGCTTTATCAAAGTAATACTTTTCACATCTTCGAAGTAGTAAAAACTCTTCGCTAAATAAAAGTTTATTACTTACCCTTTTGTAACCAAAAGATTACCATAGAACCCATATAAAGAACACATAACATATAAAGGTAACTTGGGATGTAACGCCCCGACCCTAGGTACCCAGAGTCGATGCATTATTACATAACATTGGCATGATCTCAAAGGATCAAGTATCTAAAGACCGATTAGTTTAGTAGTCTTGGAAACACTAGATATATTCATAAGTATTACATTACATCATAAGGTAAAAAAAACTAAAACAACATTTTGTCTTCATATCCCCTCATACTATCCTTGCAGGTCATTCATAAATTACTTCTTCTCATCCTGGGAAAAATAAAACACTGAAAGGGGTGAGCTCAGATGCTCAGTAAGGATAACATTATAGAAGAAGATTTCATAGATAATCATAAACACTTATGGCAATTTATAACCAAAACAAAATCCTCTTTAAACATGAACTTCAGCATAAAATGGAAAAGATAAAATTAAATAATTCCATTTACTTATTCACATGGATATTCTACTAGTCGAACAATCACATGCAATATCAATAACCACTTTCATAATGATGGAATGCATAATTACATACTATCATAACCACATAGCCAAGGCCTCGTGCCAAGACTACAATAATATTTTTCCAAGGCCTTGTGCCAAGACACTAGTTTGTCTCATGAGATCTACCGATGCATCGAGGAGCTATAGCGGGCTCCACCCGTCACTTATTAAGTCCAATGCATTCCTCATATGAACAGGTTTAAACATAACATAAACATTCGTATTAAAACTAGCATACGAAATGCCAATACTTTAATCACAAACCATGAATGGTATAAAAATAGCACATCCACAGTCAAACATAACTCATTCGATACAATATGGAAGATTGTATTCTATCACATTAACCTCAATCAAGAATAATGAAGGATGTTGACATAGATGAAATTAATCATCAAAACTATTTGAGAGAAATATCCCCCTTTTTCTTGAAATCATTTAAAAGTCACACTATTTGTCAAGAAGCCATTTAAAAATAGATTTTTAAATCAAAATGTCCCATACCACATTTAAATATTTAAAAGGAATTTTTATTTGAAAACTTTAATGTCCATATAAATAAATCCTTAAAAACATTTTTAAAACATGGACATTAATGATAAATATTTAGATGAATAAGTCTTTAAAACATTTAAAAAAATTAATTTAGTTAGAGGTTTTAACCAAAATAGAGACACTTGAATACAAATAATTGAGGTAATCAAAACTATGTAATATCATGAGAATAAAGGGAATCATGATATACTATGTCAAATTACATTATATACACCACAGAAAAGCGATTTGGTGTATAACAACAAAGAAGTCTCAATGGAATGTAAATTAAGATGAAATCTCTCATAAAGGCCGTATCCTTAGGTTAAGGATAAATCAAAGACATAGTTATGTGTGACAAATATAAATACACTAAATATGATTGGATATTCAGTGTAAAACAATCAAATGACATTCACACATAATCTTATAAAAACAAAACCAATGAATTGGATATTTAACTCAACAAATGGAGAATGAGTTAGAATTACTCTTATCAAATTCATATAGATGACTTGAGAAATTATCAATGGAGTGATTATGCATATCCAAAGTATATCCATAGAAAGGGGAGTGGAAATTATTACATAATCAAATGAATAGTTATTCCACACATAATCATGGAGTAATATAATCAATGAAATATGCGTAAAGCCGAATGAGTGGAAATTGAAATCTCAAATTCCCTTATCGATTTGGTAACATATGAAACATGAACCCATGAAAGAAGGATCATACAATGATGATGTAAATACCCACAAATTAAAGTATATTACAGCATGAATACAATCATGGGCAGTACACATACACCACATGCAATAAATAAGTGGCGAACAATGGAATTCTCACGAAATTAAGAGTGAGATAAGAAACCCCTTACCACGTTGTAATCAACTGAGTCGTATGACCAAAAGTTAATAACCACCAAATTATTTACAGAATAACATGAATATAAAGAGAATAATGATAATATATAGCAAATGGCAGTACACAATATACCACTTTCAATAAATTAGTGGCGAACAATGGAAATCTCACGGAATTGAAAGTGAGATAAGAAAATCCCTTACCTTGTACTTTTCCTTGGTTGGGGGTTGGTTAAACTCCTATATAATATTGAAATAATTGTTATTAAATTATTCATGAATCATATACATTAATATTATATCATATATGATCTTTTAACATTGCTTTGTTAATAATATCTTAGAATTATCGTCGTTTCGGGTTTTAACTTACTCGTTTTCTTTTATATGTTTTGTTACGTAAGCCATATTTTTAATGGATGGGTTATATCTTATTCATATCCAGAATGATATCAAGTCCTTACCCATTATTTTTAATCATAAAATGAGAATTATACTTGAAGGGATATGATGGATAATGAATCTCATCACGTTCGTGGAGACGGTAGTCCGTACGTACGCACGAGCGACAATATCATTATTTTGATATTAAAATAATATATAATTGGATGGTATATCATATAGACAGAATCATTATCATTTTATATTTATTATTTAAATGAGTTACACATCATTATTATACCCACCCAAATAATAATATATTTAATAACAATTACACCACGACGTGGAGACGGTAAGCCGTACGTACGCACGTATGGTGACATGTTATTCAAAGGGTGGATATAATACTGAATATGGTTGTACCATATTTATAATAACATCACAGTATATATAAGACACTGGAGTTATTATTTTATAATGGTAACAACAAAGAAATAAGAAGTGGAAGAAGAAAGGAACTTGAAAAGGGGTGGTGAAAACATTACCTATTCTTCGGGTTCTTCCTTTTGATTTGATCAAAAGGGCTCTTAGGTTGGCTTTCTGATCAAAATAAGGCCTATATGTTGTAGTGAGTGATGTTTAGAGAGTATTTGGGCAGGATTTGTCCCAGCCAAAAGGATTTTAAGGTGTTAATAAATGAGAAGGAAGAGTGCCCTTTTATAAGAGGGGTGAGGGGCACCTTTGGAAAAGCTAAAAATATTAATTTATAATAAATTTATATTTGGTTTCTAATGGATCCAAAGTTTATTATTCAAAGGTTAAGGTGGGGATAGGTCGAAAACCATTAAGACAATAGAATTTATACAGGTTTGGGTCACTATAGTAACCTTATCTTTTAGTATTAACTCTTAGTTAATTAGTTTGACATTTACCATGTCACTTTGTATTTTTATATTATATAGTTAATAAACTTACTATAAACATCCAAGAGACCCCCATGTGGTCCATTAATGATATAAATATCATGATATAAGTCTCTTGGTAGAACATTAGATTTTTAGGAATTTAATATCAATTAATAGTATAATATTTGTTTTAAAAACTCTTTTATGTCAATTTTGACTCTATTCAATAGTTGATTTTTTTGAAACTCATAACAGAATTATTACTTCTAAAAAAGTCAATTAATTCAATCCTAATATTTCATATTATTCTATAAAATTAGTTTAATTCATTAAAAGTCTTAAATTATATTTATTTGGGTATTTATAATATCAATTATTTTAATTTTTCACTATTATGGTAATTACTGCATCACTATTGTGTCATAAATATATTATATTATTTAATGTCTAAAAATTATAAATAAAATATAATTATGTAGGAAATCTTATTATATTTCTAATGAATATTTACAATCGAATTTATATTATGTATAACCCTATATTAAAAATGTTTTAGTAAATAAACTTTGATTTTAACTCTTTTAACTCTTCTTTGAATTAAATAATAATAAATGTCCTAATCTAATCCAAGTGGATCTAAATGATAATATTTTATTCCTAAGGTTGGTTTTGGTCGCGATACACTTGTCCAATAGAATTAGTACATGTGTTAGGGTAATATTAATTTAATTGTTACCCTTAATTACCCTATTTACTTTTAACTGTGGTAAATAAAAGCAATAAGTTACTATTCACCAAAAATTATTTTCATCTCATTGAACCACATTTTACTTCTTGATATTAACCGTGTCTCTCGGATTTTCAAAATTACATTCACAGAAGCGGTAAAATTAAGTTTTATGAAAAATTCAGTTTTTTTTAACTACCACTTAGTAGTTTCACTATTCATCAAAAATTGAAGTTTTTCAGAATAATGCCAAAATTTCACCCTAAGCTATAATTGATATTCCGAATTCAAAAATGATGTCTATTTTACATAATTATAAACATATAAGTTTCATTAATTAATTTTATAATTAATTATCGCTGTCACAATAAATAGCGTGTTTTTAAGAAACAATATATATCAAAAGATTGACAATTGTTTAGGTCCAATTTTAAAGTGAAATTAATTCTAATGAACACCATTGGATAAAATGGTAAAAATATATTCTAATTATACATTAAAACCACTCAATAATATAATTTATCACTATAATTTTTTTTGATTTAAAAAGTTGTTTTTAATTAAAATTTAGTAATTTTCACTATTCATCAAAATATAAGTGTTATCCGAAAAGTTCCAAAATTTCACCCTAGGATAAATACGATATTACGAATCAAAAAATGAACTCAATTTTGAAAGATAGAATTTATCAAATTTCAAAAAGTAGGTATTATTATTCATAACGGCTAGTTTGATTGGTTGTGGTGTGTTTGAATCTCAATGTTGCGTACAATGCACACTATTGCATTATTCGAAAGGAAATGTACCATGGAAGCTTGGGGTGTTACATTCTCCCCTCCTTCAATAAATTGTGTCCTCGCAATTTTTAAAATTGTGCTTGGGAATATAATGGAAAGTCACACATCGGAATAAGAGTCAATAAAACTTATCACTTTAAAAGAAAGAAAGAGAGGTATAAAGGCCAACCAAGATAAATCATACTCGGATTCCATGTAGGAAAACATGGATATGGATGATAAACTATGTTGAGGTTCTGATGGAGAGGGATAGAAATCATGATCAGGAGAACGTAAACAATAAGAAAACCACAAACTTGTGTTGGGACAAACGACCATTAGTCTCCTAGTAGGAAAGTAAACGAACAACATTTTTTGTTTTAAGATACATTTATTTATGATATTTACTAATAATATAAATATATATACTTACATTTTAGGTAGAGTTTCATTCTTTAATAAATTTCCACCACTAACTCATTTTTTTAAACTATGAGTATTCAAGAAGACTTGGTCTCACTGGAAGAGCTAGAATAAACTTCTATAGAATCACATGATCCATATAGGATGAACTATATATTTACATTGTCTTTAACGATTAATCAAAACCAAAATGGTTAGTACAAGATCTAATGATCCCCCAAAAGGATATTCCTTGAGAGAAATAAACACTAATCTTAATTTCCAAAATTAAACCAACAATACCCCAAAGTTAAATAAATACCATTCAATAATCAATTTTCCTTAAAATACTTTAATATAATCAAAACTAATATTGAAAACCAAAACTTATTAAGAATGTAGTCTTCCACGTTAAATTGTATCTCCAAATGACATTAATTACTCTTAAAGTCACGTACTTAAAAGTAATTAACCTAATCATTTCCATAAATAACCCAAATCATTATAAATCCACAACAAAAACATAGATAAAAATCTACCATTACTCCTCAAATGAAATCCCATACTGCTCTATTTTCCTTTGGCATATAGTGTTCTCAACCAAGCGAACAACTTCCAAAATAACATTTATCACTTAATCACCAAATCATTTTCCTATACTAAGGGTATTCATTTGATAAGACCTAAGATCCCAAATCAAATTATTATTGATCAATAAAATAATTTAAATAAAAATAATAGTCACACTAACCAGGGACTTCCTGTAGTCCAGTGGTAAGCGATAAATCCCAATCGCACTTTGGTTGTGGGTTCGATTCCCACAACTTTGTCCGACGCGACGGGTTGTCACACGGTCTGCATGTTGTCCTTTTTCAAAAACTATATTTTATAATATTACCAAAATGAAATAAATTCCTCAAAATAACAATAACATAACTTAACCACAAATCTTATCTCATACCTTGCATTTTCATCCCATATTATGATGACTTATAATTTACTCAAACCCAAAGATCATATAAAACCAAATGATTATTTATAACTATATCCACAAGAGAAGAGATAATTCTTCCTCAAATATCATTCTCACATAGGAAACTGTGGGGTTACAAATACAAGATAAAATTATTCCAAAGTAAACCCATCAACAAGGAGCACTAAAAATTTTTAAACATTTCTCCGACCATTTATTTCCACATAGCTTCTTCTTTGACCAAGAAAATATCCTATAGAATAGGGCATTCACTCGGGTAATGGCCAGGTCCCCTATATTTATAGCAAATGACTGTAAATGGACTCTTGGGACCATTTTTATCTTCTTCCATAGTACTCTTCATTTTTCTTCAGCAATTGTTCACTTTATGTCCTTCCTTCCCGCATGTAAAGAATTTCTTAGTCCCATTGAGGCACTTTCCTGGGTGTCTCCTTCCACATTTCCTGCATGATTGAAATTGAGGATTTCTTTCTCCATGGTCTCCACTACTAGAGCTCTTATCATTCATCACCTTTCTCTTCTTTGTTGAGTCTGGTAATTGGTTAATATATATATTGTTGATCATATTTTTGGAAAATTGATTTGGAATAAAGACGATATCTTTTACGCCTATCAACATTCCATTTTGTTGCTCATTTCCACCACCGTTCCCTCCTTGTACATCATTCTCAAAGTCACTATGACTTCCTTGGAATCCATCCATTGACTAAAACCAGAAAGCATTGTGTGAGTAACAGTAGTCATAAAATCATTTAGAGATTAACATGTCCCCATATTCTCAATTTGAAACAAATTAGGATTAACCAAGGTCATTTACTCTCATCTTATATATATATAATACATTAAACCGGTTTGTAAAGAAAATGTAAATTATCCTAAGCATATCCCCTGGGAGTGTCGTAACCAAGAGTACAGCAAGGCCCGTTGGTGTGCACCAGTTCCCGTTCGAGTCTAGCTCAAAGTGGTGTTTTCGGGTTTAACCCCTAGGTACATCTGTGCCAGAGCCGCCTCTACCTGCTTGTATCCAGACAGGGATGTATTGCTCGGAAAACTCACAAAATCTCTACAATACCAAAATTCTAGGAAGTTCTTCTATACTAATCCTCAAAGTTCATCTTAGGTCTATGTTCTCTAATCAGAGTTTATCTAGCTTCCAAGGTTTGTACTAGACTTCCTCTGATACCAACAGTAACGCCCCGACCCAAGGTACCCAGAGTCGATGCATTATTACATAACATTGGAATGATCTCAAAGGATCAAGTATCAAAACACCGATTAGTTTAGTAGTCTTGGAAACACTAGATATATTCATATGTCTTACATTACATCATAAGGTAAAAAAAACTAAAACAACATTTTGTCTTCATATCCCCTCATACTATCCTTGCAGGTCATTCATAAATTACTTCTTATCATCCTGGGAAAAATAAAACACTGAAAGGGGTGAGCTCAGGTGCTCAGTAAGGATAACATTATAGCAGAAGCTTTCATTGATAATCATAAACACATAAGGAAATTTATAACCAAAACAAAAGCCTTTTTAAACTTGAACTTCAGCATAAAATGGGAAAGATAAAATTAATTAATGCCATTTACTTATTCACATGGATATTCTACTAGTCGAACAATCACATGTAATATCAATAACCACTTTCATAATGATGGAATGCATAATGTCAGACTATCATAACCACATATCCAAGGCCTCGTGCTAAGACTACAATAAGATTTTGCCAAGGCCTTGTGCCAAGACACTAGTTTGTCTCATGAGACCTACCGATGCATAGAGGAGCTATAGAGGGCTCCACCCGTCACTTATTAATTCCAATGCATTCCTCATATGAACAGGTTTAAACATAACATAAGCATTCATATTAAAACTAGCATACGCAATGTCAATACTTTAACCACAAACCATGAATGGTATAAAAATAGCACATCCACAGTCAAACATAACTCATTCGATACAACATGGAAGATTGTATTGTATCACATTAACCTCAATCAATAATAATGAAGGATGTTGACATAGATGAAAATAATCATCAAAACTATTTGAGATAAATATCCCCCTTTTTTTTGAAATCATTTAAAAGTCACACTATTTGTCAAGAAGCCATTTAAAAATAAATTTTTGAATCAAAGTGTCCCATACCACTTTGAAACATCTAAAAGGAATTTTTATTTGAAAACTTTAATGTCCATATAAATAAATCCTTAAAAACATTTTTAAAACATGGACCTTAATGATAAATATTTAGATGAATAAGTCTTCAAAACATTTTAAAAAAGTATTTTAGTTAGAGATTCTAACCAAAAGAGAGACACTTGAATAAAAATAATTGAGGTAATCAAAACTATGTAATATCATGAGAATAAAGGGAATCATGATATACTATGTCAAAGTACATTATATACACCACATAAAAGTGATTTGGTGTATAGCAACAAAGAAGTCTCAATGGAATTTAAATTAAGATGAAATCTCTCATAAAGGCCCTATCCTTAGGTTAAGGATAAATCAACGACATAGTTATGTGTGACAAATATAAATACACTAAATATGATTGGATATTCAGTGTAAAACAATCAAATGACATTCCCACATAATCTTATAAAAACAAAACCAATGAATTGGATGTTTTACTCAACAAATGGAGAATGAGTTAGAATTACACTTATCAAATTCATATCGATGACTTGATAAATTAACAATGGAGTGATTATGCATATAAAAAGTATATCCACAGAAAGGGGAGTGGAAATTATGACATAATCAAATGAATAGTGATTCCACACATAATCTTGGAGTAATATAATCAATGAAATATCCGTAATGCCGAATGAGTGGAAATTGAAATCTCAAATTCCTTTATCGATTTGGTAACTTATGAAACATTCACCCATGAAAGAAGGATCATACAATGATGATGTAAATACCCACAAATTAAAGTATATTACACAATGAATACAATCATGGGAAGTACACATACACCACATACAATAAATAAGTGGCGAACAATGGAATTCTCACGAAATTAAGAGTGAGATAAGAAACCCCTTACCACGTTGTAATAAACTGAGTCGTATGGCCAAAAGTTAATAAACACCAAATTATTTACTGAATAACATGAATATAAAGATAATAATGATAATATATATCAAATGGCAGTACACAATACACCACTTTCAATAAATTAGTGGCGAACAATGGAAATCTCACAGAATTGAAAGTGAGATAAGAAAATCCCTTACCTTTTACTTTTCCTTGGTTGGGGGTAGGTTAACCTCCTGTATAATATTGAAATAATTGTTATTAAATTATTAATGAATCATATACATTAATATGATATCATATATGATCTTTTAACGTTGCTTTGTTAATAATATCTTAGAATTATCGTCGTTTCGGGTGTTAACTTACTCGTTTTCTTTTATATGTTTTGTTATGTAAGCCATGTTTTTCATGGATGGGTTATATCTTATTCATATCCAGAATGATATCAAGTCCTTAAACATTATTTTTAATCATCAAATGAGAATTATACTTGAATGGATATGATGGAGAATGAATCTCATCGCATTCGTGGAGACGGTAGTCCGTACGTACGCACGAGCGACAATATCATTCTTTTGATATTAAAATAATATATTATTGGATGGTATATCATATAGACAGAATCATTATCATGTTATATTTATTATTTAAATTAGTTACACAACATTATTATACCCACCCAAATAATAATATATTGAATAACAATTACACCACGACGTGGAGACGGTAAGCCATACGTACGCACGTATGGTGACATGTTATTCAAAGGGTGGATATAATAATGAATATGGTTGTACCATATTTATAATAACATCATAGTATATATAAGACACTGGATTTATTATTTTAGAATGGTAATAACAAAGAAAGAAGAAGTGGAAGAAGAAAGGACTTGAAAAGGGGTGGTGAAAACATTACCTCTTCTTCGGGTTCTTCCTTTTGATTTGATCAAAAGGGATCCTTAGGTTGGATTTACGATAAAACTAAGGCCTCTAGGTTGTAGTGAGGGAAGTTTAGAGATTATTTGGGAAGGGTTTTGACGAACCAAAAGGCTTTGAAGGTGTAAAG
Organism: Viscum album; assembly: GCA_963277665.1. Lineage (NCBI taxonomy): Eukaryota > Viridiplantae > Streptophyta > Magnoliopsida > Santalales > Viscaceae > Viscum > Viscum album. The sequence continues at coordinate 547,496,363 of OY728167.1, read as the reverse complement.
AAATGAAAAGGAGGAGTGCCCTTTTATAAGAGGGGTGGGGGGCACCTTTGGAAAAGGTAAAAATATTAATTTATAATAAATTCATATTCGGTTTCTAATGGCTCCAAAGTTTATTATTAAAAATTTAAGGTGGGGATAGGTCTAAAACCATTCAGACAATAGAATTTATACAGTTTTGGGTCACTATAGTAACCTTATCTTTTAGTTTTAACTCTTAGTTAATTAGTTTAACATTTACCATGTCACTTTGTATTTTTATATTATATAGTTAATAAACATACTATAAACATCCAAGAGACCCCCAAGTGGTCCATTAACGATATACATATCATGATATAAGTCTTTTGGCCGAACCATAGATTTTTAGTAATTTAATATCAATTAATAGTATAATATTTGTTTTAAAAACTATTTTATGTCAATTTTGACACTATTCAATAGTAGATTTTTGTGAAACTCATAACAGAATTATTACATTGAAAAAAGTCAATTAAATCAATAATAATATTTCATATTATCCTATAAAATTAGTGTAATTCATTAAAAGTCATAAATTATATTTATTGGGGTATTTATATTATCAATTATTTTAATTTTTCACTATTATGGTAATTACTGCATCATCATTGTGTCATAAATATATTAAATTATTTAATGTCTAAAAATTATAAATAAAATATCATTATGTAGGAAATATTATTATGTTTCAAATGAATATTTACAATCGAATTTATCTTATGTATAACCATATATTAAAAATGTTTTAATAAATAAACATGGATTTTAACACTTTTAACTCTTCTTTGAATTAAATAATAATAAATGTCCTAATCTAATCCAAGTGGATATAAATGATAATATTTTATTCCCAAGGTTGTTTTTGGTCGAGATAAACTTGTCCAATAGAATTAGGACATGTGTTAGGGTAATATTAATATCATTTTTACCCTTAATTACCCTATTTACTTTTAACTGTGGTAAATAAAAGTAAAAAGTTACTATTCACCAAAAATTATTTTCATCTCATTGAACCACATTTTACTTCTTGATATTAAATGCGTCTCTCGGATTTTTGAAATTCCATTCACAGAAGCGGCAAAATTAAGTTTTATGAAAAATTCAGTTTTTTTAACTACCACTTAGTAGTTTCACTATTCATCAAAAATTTAAGTTTTTCTGAATAATGCCAAAATTTCACCCTAAGCTATAATTGATATTCCGAATTCAAAAATTATGTCTATTTTACAAAATTCTAAACATATAAGTTTCATTAATTAATTTTATAATTAATTCCCGCTTTCACAACAAATAGCGTGTTTTTAAGAAACAATATATATCAAAAGATTGACAAATGTTTAGGTCCAATTTTAAAGTGAAATTAATTCTAATGAACACCATTGGATAAAATGGTAAAAATATATTCTAATTATACTTTAAAACCACTCAATAAAATAATTTATCACTATAAATTTTTTTCATTTAAAAAGTTGTTTTTAAATAAAATTTAGTAATTTTCACTATTCATCAAAATATAAGTGTTATCTGGAAAGTTCCAAAATTTCACCCTAGGATAAATTCGATATTACGAATCAAAAAATGAAGTCCATTTTGAATGATAGAATTTATAAAATTTCATAAAGTAGGTATTACTATTCATAACGGCTAGTTTGATTGGTTGTGGTGTGTTAGAATCTCAAAGTTGCATACAATGCACACTATTGCATTATTCGAAGGGAAACGTAACGTGGAAGCTTGGGGTGTTACATTCTCCCCTCCTTCAATAAATTGTGTCCTCGCAATTTTTAAAATTGTGCTAGGGAATATAATGGAACGTCCCACATCGGAATAAGAGTCAATAAAACTTATCACTTTAAAAGAAAGAAAGAGAGGTATAAAGGTCAACCATGATAACTCATACTCGGATTCCACGTAGGAAAACATGGATATGGATGATAAACTAAGTGTCAAGTTCTGATGGAGAAGGATAGAAATCATGATAAGGAGAAAGTTAACAATAAGAAAACCACAAACTTGTGTTGGGACAAACGACCATTAGTCTCCTAGTAGGAAAGTAAACGGAAAAAATTTTTTGTTTTAAGTTACATTTATTTATGAGATTGACTATGAATATAAAGATATATACTTACATTTTAGGTAGAGTTTCATTCTTTAATAAATTTCCACCACTAACTCATTTTTCTAAACGATGAATATTCAAGAAGACTTGGTCTCACTGGAAGAGCTAGAATAAACTTCTATAGAATCACATGATCCATATAAGATGAACTAAATATTTACATTGTCTTTAGAGATTAATCAAAACCAAAATTGTTAGTACAAGATCTAATGGTCCCCCAAAAGGATATTCCTTGAGAGAAATAAACAATAATCTTTATTTCCAAAATTAAACCAACAATACCCCAAAGTTAAATAAATACCATTTAATAATAAATTGTTCTTAAAATCCTTTAATATAATCAAAACTAATATTGAAAACCAAAACTTATTAAGAATATAGTCTTCCACGTTAAATTGTATCTCCAAATGACATTAATTACTCTTAAAGTCACATAACTAAAATTAATTAACCTAATCATTTCCATAAATAACCCAAATCATTATAAATCCACAATAAAAACATAGATAATAATCCACCATTACTCCTCAAATGAAATCCCATACTGCTCTATTTTCCTTTAGCATATAGTGTTCTCAACAAAGAGAACAACTTCCAAAATAACATTTATCACTTCATCACCAAATCATTTTCCTATACTAAGGGTATTCATTTGATAATACATAAGATCCCAAATCAAATTATTATTGATCAATAAAATCATTTAACTAAAAATAATAGTCACACTAACCAGGGACTTCATGTAGTCCAGTGGTAGGCGATAAATCCCAATCGCACTTTGGTTGTGGGTTCGATTCCCACAGCTTTGTCCGACGCGAAGGGTTGTCACACGGTCTGCGTTTTGTCCTTTTTCAAAAACTATATTTTATAATATTACCAAAATGAAATAAATTCCTCAAAATAACCATAACATAATTTAACCACAAATCTTATCTCATACCTTGCATTTTCATCCGAAATTATGATAACTTATAATTTCCTCAAATCCAATGATCATATAAAACCAAATGATTTTTTATAACTATATCCACAAGAGAAGAGATAATTCTTCCTCAAATATCATTATCACATGCGAAACTGCGGGGTTACAAATACAAGATAAAATTATTCCAATGTAAACCCATCAACAAGGAGCACTAATACTTTTTAAACATTTCTCCGACCATTTATTTCGACATTGCTTATTCTTTGACCATGAAAATATCCTATAGAATAGGGCATTCACTCAGGTAATGGACAGGTCCCCTATATTTACAGCAAATGACTATAAATGGACTCTTGGGACCATTTTTATCTTCTTCCATAATACTCTTCATTTTTTTCGGCAATTCTTCACTTTATGTCCTTCCTTCCCGCATGTAAAGCATTTTTTTGTCCCATTGAGGCACTTTCCTGGGTGTCTCCTTCCAAATTTCCTGCATGATGGAAATTTTGGATTTTTTTCTCCATGGTCTCCACTACTGGAGCTCTTATCATTCATCACCTTTCTCTTATTTGTTGACTCTGGTAGTTGGTTAATATATATATTGTTGACCATATTTTTGGAAAATTGATTTGGCATAAAGACGATATCTTTTACGCCTATCAACATTCCATTTTGTTGCTCATTTCCACCATCGTTCCCTTCTTGTACATCATTCTCAAAGTCACTATGACTTCCTTGGAATCCATCCATTGACTAAAACCAGAAAGCATTGTGTGAGTAACAGTAGTCATAAAATCATTTAGAGATTAACATGTCACCATATTCTCAATTTGAAACACATTAGGATTAACCAAGGTCATTTACTCTCATCTTATATATATATATATATTACTTTAAATCGGTTTTTAAAGAAAATGTAAATTATCCTAAGCATATCCCCCGGGAGTGTCGTAACCAAGAGTGCAGCAAGGCCTGTTGTCGTGCACCAGTTCCCGTTCGAGTCTAGCTCAAAGCGGTGTTTTTGGGTTTTACCCCTAGGTACATTTGTGCCAGAGCCGCCTCTACCTGCTCATATCCTGACAGGGATGTATTGCTCGGAAAACTCACAAAATCTCCACAATACCAAAATTCTAGGAAGTTCGTCAATACTAATCCTCAAAGTTCATCTTATGTCTACGTGCTCTAATCAGAGTTTATCTAGCATCCAAGGTTTGTACTAAACTTCCTCTGATACCAACTGTAACGCCCCGACCCTAGGTACCCAGAGTTGATGCATTATTACATAACATTGGCATGATCTCAAAGGATCAAGTATCGAAAGACATATTAGTTTAGTAGTCTTGGAAACACTATATATATTCATAAGTCTTACATTACATCATAAGGTAAAAAAACTAAAACAACATTTTGTCTTCATATCCCCTCATACTATCCTTGCAGGTCATTCATAAATTACTTCTTCTCATCCTGGGAAAAATAAAACACTGAAAGGTGTGAGCTCAGATGCTCAGTAAGGATAACATTATAGCAGAAGCTTTCATAGATAATCATAAACACTTAAGGCAATTTATAACGAAAACAAAAGCCTTTTTAGACTTGAACTTCAGCATAAAATGGCAATGATAAAATTAAATAATTCCATTTACTTATTCACATGGATATTCTACTAGTCGAACAATCACATGCAATATCAATAACCACATTCATAATTATGGAATGCATAATGCCAAACTATCATAACCACATAGCCAAGGCCTCGTGCCAAGACTAAAATAAGATTTTGCCAAGGCCTTGTGCCAAGACACTAGTTTGTCTCATGAGACCTACCGATGCATCGGGGAGCTATAGAGGGCTCCACCCGTCACTTATTAAGTCCAATGCATTCCTCATATGAATAGGTTTAAACATAACATAAAAATTCGTATTAAAACTAGAATACGAAATGTCAATAATTTAACCACAAACCATGAATGGTATAAAAATTGCACATCCACAGTCAAACATAACCCATTCGATACAATATGGAAGATTGTATTTTATCACATTAACCTCAATCAAGAATAATGAAGGATGTTGAAATAGATGAAAATAATCATCAAAACTATTTGAGAGAAATATCCCCCTTTTTCTTGAAATCAATTAAAAGTCACACTATTTGTCAAGAAGCCATTTAAAAATAGATTTTTGAATCAAAGTGTCCCATACAACTTTGAAACATTTAAAAGGAATTTTTATTTGAAAACTTTAATGTCCATATAAATAAATCCTTAAAACCATTTTTAAAACATGGACATTAATGATTAATATTTAGATGAATAAGTCTTTAAAACATGTAAAAAAAGTATTTTAGTTAGAGATTCTAACCAAAAGAGAGACACTTGAATACAAATAATTGAGGTAATAAAAACTATGTAATATCATGAGAATAACGGGAATCATGATATACTATGTCAAAATACATTATATACACCACATAAAAGTGATTTGGTGTATAACAACAAAGAAGTCTCAATGGAATGTCAATTAAGATGAAATCTCTCACAAAGGCCGTATCCTTAGGTTAAGGATAAATCAACGACATATTTATGTGTGAAAAATATAAATACAGTAACTCTGATTGGATATTCAGTGTAAAACAATCAAATGACATTCACACATAATCTTATAAAAACAAAACCAATGAATTGGATGTTTAGCTCATCAAATGGAGAATGAGTTAGAATTACTCTTATCAAATTCATATTGATGACTTGAGAAATTATAAATGGAGTGATTATGCATATCCAAAGTATATCCTCAGAAAGGGGAGTGGAAATTATGACATAATCAAATGAATAGTGATTCCACACATAATCTTGGAGTAATATAATCAATGAAATATGTGTAATGCCGAATGAGTGGAAATTAAAATCTCAAATTCCCTTATCGATTTGGTAACTTATGAAACATGCACCCATGAAAGAAGGATCATAAAATTATGATGTAAATACCCACAAATTAAAGTATATTACACAATGAATACAATCATGGGAAGTACACATACACCACATGCAATAAATAAGTGGCGAACAATGGAATTCTCACAAAATTAAGAGTGAGATAAGAAACCCCTTACCACGTTGTAATCAACTGAGTCGTATGACCAAAAGTTAATAACCACCAAATTATTTACCGAATAAAATGAATATAAAGAGAATAATGATAATATATATCAAATGGCAGTACACAATTTACCACTTTCAATAAATTATTGGCGAACAATGGAAATCTCACGGAATTGAAAGTGAGATAAGAGAATCCCTTACCTTGTACTTTTCCTTGGTTGGGGGTAGGTTAACCTCCTGTATAATATTTAAATAATTGCTATTAAATTCTTCATGAATCATATACATTAATATGATATCATATATGATCTTTTAACATTGCTTTGTAAATAATATCTTAGAATTATCGGCGTTTCGGGTGTTAACTTACTCGTTTTCTTTTATATGTTTTGTTACGTAAGCCATGTTTTTCATGGATGGGTTATATCTTATTCATATCCAGAATGATATCAAGTCCTTAACAATTATTTTTAATCATCAAATGAGAATTATACTTGAATGGATATGATGGATAATGAATCTCATCGCGTTCGTGGAGACGGTAGTCCGTACGTACGCACGAGCGACAATATCATTCTTTTGATATTAAAATAATATATAATTGGATGGTATATCATATAGACAGAATCATTATCATGTTATATTTATTATTTAAATGAGTTAAACATCATTATTATACCCACCCAAATAATAAAATATTGAATAACAATTACCCCATGACGTGGAGACGGTAAGCCGTTCGTTCGCACGTATGGTGACATGTTATTCAAAGGGTGGATATAATACTGGATATGGTTGTACCATATTTATAATAACATCACAGTATATATAAGACACTGGAGTTATTATTTTATAATGGTAATAACAATGAAAGAAGAAGTGGAAGAAGAAAGGAACTTGAAAAGGGGTGGTGAAAACATTACCTCTTCTTCGGGTTCTTCCGTTTGATTTGATAAAACGTTCTCCTTAGGTTGGCTTTATGATCAAACTAAGGCCTCTAGGTTGTAGTGAGGGAAGTTGAGAGAGTATTTGGGCAGGGGTTGGCGGAACCAAAAGGTGTTTAAGGTGTGAAGAAAGGATAAGTAAGAGTTTCCTTTTATAAGAGAGGTGAGGGGCACCTTTGGAAAAGCTAAAAATATTAATTTATAATAAATTCATATTCGATTTCTAATGGCTCCAAAGTTGATTATTAAAAATTTAAGGTGTGGATAGGTCGAAAAAAATTCATCCAATAGAAGTTATACAGGTTTGGGTCACTATAGTAACCTTATCTTTTAGTTTTAACTATTAGTTATTTAGTTTGACATTTACCATGTCACTTTGTATTTTTATATTATATAGTTAATAAACATACTATAAACATCCAAGAGACCCAAAAGTGTTCCATTAATGATATAACTATCATGATATAAGTATCTTGGCTGAACCTTAGATTTTTAGAAATTTAATATCAATTAATAGTATAATATTTGTTTTAAAAACTCTTTTATGTCAATTTTGACACTATTCAATAGTTGATTTTTGTGAAACTCATAACAGAATTATTACTTCGAAAAAAGTCAATTAAATCAATTCTAATATGTCATATTATCCTATTAAATTAGTGTAATTCATTAAAAGTCTTAAATTATATTTATTTGGGTATTTATAATATCAATTATTTTAATTTTTCACTATTATGGTAATTACTACATCATCATTGTGTCATAAATATATTATATTATTTAATGTCTAAAAATTATAAATAAAATATCATTATGTTGTAAATCTTATTATATTTCTAATGAATATTTACAATCAAATTTATCTTATGTATAACGCCATATTAAAAATGTTTTAGTAAATACACTATGATTTTAACTCTTTTAACTCTTCTTTGATTTAAATAATAATAAATGTCCTAATCTAATCCAAGTGGATCTAAATGATAATATTTTATTCCTAAGGTTGTTTTTGGTCGATATACACTTGTCCAATAGAATTAGTACATGTTTTAGGGTAATATTAATATCATTTTTACCCTTAATTACCCTATTTACTTTTTACTGTGGTAAATAAAAGTAAAAAGTTACTATTCACCAAAAATTATTTTCATCTCATCGGACCACATTTTACTTCGTGATATTAACCGTGTCTCTCGGATTTTCGAAATTTCATTCACAGAAGCTGTAAAATTTCGTTTTATAAAAAATTCAGTTTTTTTAACTACCACTTAGAAGTTTCACTATTCATCAAAAAATGATGTTTTTCAGAACAATGCCAAAATTTCACCCTAAGCTATAATTGATATTCCGAATTCAAAAATGATTTATATTTTACAAAATTCTAAACATATAAGTTGCATTAATTAATTTTATAATTAATTCCTGCTGTCACAACAAATAGCGTGTTTTTATGAAACAATATATATCAAAAGATTGACAATTGTTTAGGTCTAATTTTAAACTGAAATTAATTCTAATGAACACCATTGGATAAAATGGTAAAAATATATTCTAATTATACTTTAAAACCAATCAATAATATTATTTATCACTATAAATTTTTTAGATTTAAAAATTTGTTTTTAATTAAAATTTAGTAATTTTCACTATTCATCAAAATATAAGTGTTATCCGAAAAGTTCCAAAATTTCACCCTAGGATAAATTCGATATTACGAATAAAAAAATGAAGTCCAATTTGAAATATAGAATTTAAAAAATTTAAAAAATTGGGTATTACTATTCATAATGGCTAGTTTGATTGGTTTTGGTGTGTTAGAATCTCAAAGTTGCGTACAATGAACACCATTGCATTATTCGAAGGGAAACATACCGTGGAAGCTTGGAGTGTTACATGGGACATAAACATACATAAGTGGAATAACCATGCGGTCGACTTCCACACATATCACTTAATGGAATAGCCATTCGGCCAACTTCCATACATACTTAATGGAATAGCCATACGGCCGACTTCCATACCCAATACATTGGAGGTTATAACATAACCACCCATCCTGGTATTCATGACACCACTCGGCATATGGTTTATCACGTAACCACCTGTCAAAATGTCCATGTACCAATATAAAATCATAAAACATAAAAGCAAAATAAAGGAATGATAACATTTCCACATTTCAATCACAATATATCATAAATATATTGACATAATAGAATCCTTTATCAAAACCATTTTCAATATCAAAATACATAAAAGAGAATATGGTATTTATTTTATTTTAAAAACATTACGGCTTGTTGAGGATGCCAAAGACCAAATAATACTCGCGGCGGCGGAAAAAATCATTGTCACCGCATACGTTAAAAGAAACATTCGTTTTTGTCGTTTTGTAAAACGCTTCGTAGAAAAAGATTCCTTTTGTATAAAAGTAAAAGTCAAAGAGGTTTATACACCGTTATTAAAGAAAGTTGTGTATAAAATGAAATATGCCTCAAGGAAAGGAGATTGAGACGAAGTCCCTTACAAAGACAGTATCTTTGGTTTAAGGATAAATCAATTACATAATTATGTGTGACAAATGAATACACCAAATATAAGTGGATATTAAGTGTAAAATAATCAAAGGTCAATCACACATATTCAAAGGATGACATATTCAATAACTACATGTTGAACCCAAAGAAATCGAAATTGGGTTAAGAAGTTCCCTTGACAGCCTAACGACGTCACATCAAAATGAGTTGATGAGAGATAAAAAGTGTATATAATCACTTGGACATAAAATTTACATCAATAAGGATATATGAGAACATATACCCACATAACAATATGTAAATTAAAAGACACAACAAAAGAAGTCTTTTAAAAAGAGGAGGGTGAAAGGTTCCCTTACCGACTTGGGTATCTTTAAAAATATACACCCCATGAAAGAAGGACAATACATCATTGATTTAAATACTCATAAAAAGAAATTATATTACAAAAAGAGTAGAATAATGGGCATTAAGTACACCACTAAAAGGAAATTGTGGTAAATGTAGCATAAATCTCACGGAAATAAAAGTGACATGAAAAATCCCTTACGAAAACTCGGCAGCCTATTGACGCCACTCAAAACTTCCAAAATGGATTGATGAGAGAGAATATGGTCTCTCATCATATGAACATAACAATTACAGTAAGAGTAATATAAAATAATATCCCAATAACAAGAAAGATGAGCTTAAAAGGAATAACATAAAAGAGTGTACTTAAAAACAAAGAGAGGTGTAGGATCCCTTACCTCAGGTCCGACTTGACTCGATCATTCTTTAACATCCTGAATAATAAACTTGAGTTAATTTATATTTTCTTAAGAACCTTTTTCATGTTCATTATTCCTTTTATATCACTTATTTCCATGTTATAAACATTATGTAATCATTTAAGTTCATAATGTTTGTTCTGTCAATATTTGGTTCTTAAGTCGAAAGTGGATTTCTTACAATTACATGTTGTTCGTGTGGTCAAAGGTTCATTATATCCAGAATGACATTCCTGATTTGCATATCATATATATCATATATATCTAGAATATACATGTATTTATAATATCACATAATCATTTAGAGGTAAGAAATGAAATGCACCGTTCATGGAGACGGTAAGTCGTACGTACGCATGAACGCTACTTTCATTTCTTTGTCATATTAATGGAAATAAAATTAAATGAGAGGTATGTATATTTTAATTCCAGAATTATATTCATCATTTATATGTATCATTCATCATATATATCCATTATATACGTATACTTATAATAGTACATTACATTTGGGGATAAGAAATGAAATGCACCGTTCATGGAGACGGTAAGCCGTACGTACGCATGAACGATACTTTCATTTCTATCTCATACTTTAATGGAAAGAAATAATAATGATATAGAGGTATATAATAATTCCAGTATAACATCATATATAATAACATTAAATCCATCCTTTATACGTCCCACATATGGCATTAACGAATCACATCACTTTGAGGGGGCGGTAGTCCGCACTTCCTAAAATGAAGATATCGCATATACCCATAATGGAAGCCATAAAGGTAAGACACAAATTAAAAATACAGATGATAAAATCAAACATAAACATATTATATATCATATATAAATATAGTGACATCTTAATGGCCACCATTGAAGGTGTTATATGAGTGTTGAACAATCATCGTTTCGTGAGGCAGAAATTCGCCATCCACGGAAACAGTATGTTCTTTAACCATTAGATGTATGTGTGTGTAAGTGTAGCTCGAATACTTATTATAAAAAAATCCTAGTATATTGTGGATACTGGAGTTGTTACAAAAGAAAATAATAAAAAGAGTTTAGGGGGTTGGAGAAGCAAGATTAAAGAAAAGGACTCAAAAGAAGACATTACCTTAAAATCGGGTAACTCCCCTTGGTTTGAGCTCAAAGGCTTCCTTGGGATGACTTCTGCCCACAGTGAGGCTTCAAAGAGTAATAGAGGGATTTGGAGAGCCAAAATGGGCAGGTTTTGGCCGATCCAAAGGCTTTGGGAGTGTGGGTAAGGTGGTAGAGGTGGGGGCCTTTTATAAGTGGAGAGGAGGGGCACTCTTGGAAAGTGAAGAAAAGTTACTTTATTTCAAAATGGTATTCGGATTTAAGAGGTCCCACATTGATGTATTCCGAGGATAAGGTGATAAGGGTTCTAAATCCACTCATCCAATAGGTTATGGACATGTGTAGGTCTTATATATTACATTATCTTTCCATTTTATTTAAATCGTTAAATAATGAGGTCATCACTGCATCATCATGATGTCATAAATAATTTAATTTATTTAACGTATAAAAATTATTAAAAAAAGTACTATGATTTAGGAAATAGTTTTAGATTTCCAATGAATATTTATAGTCAAAAATCTGACTTGTATAACCCCATGTAAAAATTGTTTTAGTAAAACATCTCATGTGTGTGTCATTTTTACTTTAACATTAAATAAAATGTTATTTATGTCATTTCCCAACCAAAGTGGCTCCACGAGGTCCCCAAGTTGACCCATGGCTTGTCTTGGTCGGCCATGACACATACAATGAGGTTAGGATATGTGTCAAGTTCATTTCATATTATTAAAACATTATTTTTACCTTAAACTACAATAATTACCTATAATCGCGATTAAAAACTTAATAAGTTACTATTCACCAAAAAAATATTTTAATCGCATTGAACCACATTTTACTTCTTAATGAAAACCATGTATGTCAGATTTTTGAAATTCAAAACACAATGGTGGAAAAATTTCATTTTAACGGAAAATCAGTTTTTATAAGTACCACTTAGTGGTTTCACTATTCATTAAAAATTGATGTTTTTCAGAAAATTTTTAAAAATTCACCCTAATATATATTTGATATTCCGAATTCAAAAATGAAGTCTATTTTAAAAAATTCAAAACATATAAGTCACATTAATTAATTTAATAATTAATTCCCGCTGTCATGACAAATAGCGTGTTTTTATGAAACAATAAGTATCAAAAGATTGACACTAGTTTAAGTCCGATTTCAATGTGAAATTAATTCCAACGACCACTATTGGATTTAATGGTAAAAATATATTCTAATTTAACTTTAAAACCAATTAAAAAGGTAATCTAATCATATAAATAAATTAGATTAAAAAGAGGTTTTGAATTAAAATTCAACATTTTACACTATTCATTAAAAAAATGAACTTTATCGGAAAGATACCAAAAATTTACACAAAGTAAATTTTGATGTCCCAATTCTAAAGAAGAGTTTTATTTGGTCCAATAGAATGTATAAGAGTGAAGAAAACTATATTTAATGACGGTTCTCCGTCAAAAGGCGATAAGTGAACCTTTAGTGAAAACTAGGGCATATACGCCTAAAATTGAATTCTTTCCGTATTTTAAGCCTTTATCTTTTATTGGATAAATTTAAAAACATTTAAAAACATATATAATCATATTTTAGTAATTTCTATCCATTCCCACCAATACAACGACTACATGTTAAATTCCATTTAAAATAATAATATTTTATTATTAGAGTGCAACGTAAGATTCCCAAGAAACTCGTTGTTGCGTGTTGGGTACGCCATCGAGCATAGCATCCCCTTTAAAGTAATATTAATATTTTATTCACAAATATGGATAAATATGAAAATGTCATATTCTTTATTTACCTATGGTGTTACATCCTTCCCCCCTTTTGGTAATTGTGTCCTCGCGATTTAAAAATTGAGCTTGGAAACATCCTTGAAATTCCCACATCGGAACAATAGTCGGTAAAAAAATCACTTTAAAATAAAGAATGATAAGTAAAGAGGTCACCCGAGTTAACCCATAATAGTATTCTGTGTAGGAAAACATGGACATGGAAGAAAAAGAAAAGGGTCATGTTCTTGAGGGAGAGTGATTGTAAAAATGTCTAGGAGAAAGTTAACCATAAGAAAATCACAAACTTGTGATGGGTTAAACGGTATTCGATTCCCCAGTAGGAAAAGTTAATAGACAACATTTTTGATTTATGTTACTTTTTATTGATGAATTTATAAGGAAACATAATCACTTATCATGTTTACTTTCAACTTTTATTAGATTCCTTACACAAACTCATATTTTCTCAAAAAGATGAGTATTTAGGAAGACTTGTTCACATTAAGAGTACTATAATCAACTTATAAGGAATCACCTAATCCACAAAAGGGAACTATATACTTCCCATGTCTTTAGAATTTAACCAAAACCAAAACCAAAAATGTTAGTACATGATCAGTTAATCCAGAAAAGGATAACCCTTTATAAAAAGAAAATCTATTCTTAATCTCCAAAATTTGTCCAACAAAACCCAAAGTTCAACGATGACCATTCGATAATCAAATTGTCCATAAAATTTTTCAAAGTAAACCAAACTGAGATTGAAATCCAAATATTTGAAGGATTTAGTCTCATAGTCTTCCACGTTAAATCGTAACATTTATCTCCAAACAACATCAGTTGCTCCTAAAGTCTCGTATTGAAAAGTAATTAACTTAATCACATATCCTCCATGATCGGTTAATCATTTTCATAAATAAACCAAAATAAACTTACTCTTAATTCATAAAATCATATAACTAAAAAGAATCAGTCAAACTAACCAGGGACATCACGTAGTCCAGTGGTAGGCGATAAATACCAGTTGCACTTTGGTTGTGGGTTCGATTCCCGCAGCTTTGTCCGACGCGACAGGTTGTCACACGGTCTGCGTGTTGTCTTTTTTCCAAAACAATATAATTATTAAAACATTCCCCAAAATGAGATAAAATATTCAAAAATAATCATAACATATTTTAACCTCAAGTTTATCTCATGCCTTTCATTTTCCATCATATCATATAATAACCCATAATTACCTCAAAAGTAAGGATCATATAAAATCGAATGGTTACCTTTATAATTATTAACTGAACTTCCACATTGATTGGTCATCTAATACATGACGCATTAAAGAACATACCAAGGTTCAAGTGGTTGATCATGACTCCTTGATAGTTGGTTTAGAGCATCCATGAGTTTCCTCATTTAATCCCCCATTTTATCTAGTATCTTAATCAGAGAACCACCACAGTTTCCTTCAAACCTGTTGTCTCTTTGGTGCCTGCTATATCCATCCATTCACTAAAAACATAAATGTCAGTGTGAGTATATCAAAAAAACCATCATGTACTAATGACGAAGGTAAACACTAAGATATACTTACTCATTCACTTTATCTAAAACTAGGACTCTTTCTAAAATTCTATCCATTATGGTAATGTCACTTATGCTTATAGAATACCCTAACCTCTAATGTTATCTAAACCGACCTTTGATACCAACTATAAGGCCCCAGCCTTAAACCTTTCTTAATATTGAATTAAATGAGTAATTCACATTGAAGATCTTTTCAGGTTTAGAGTTTTAGAGAATTAGGACATAACTATTACATCTCAAAAGATTACAAAGTAGTCGCTTCTACTAAATTTCCATCATATAAAAACTCTTAAAAAGAAACATGTATAGTTCCATGTTTTAGGTAGCATGACCTTCCCTTGATCCCATCCTTGACCCTATTCCACGCTAAGTCCTATTAAAAACATTTAAAAAACTTTGGATGAGCATAAAAAGCTCAGTAAGGGATACACAATGAATGAAAACTGTTAGTTTTTCAAAACAACAAGTAAACCATGTATACTTTATAAAAGTAATACTTTTCACCTCTTCGAATTAGTAAAAACTCTTCTCTGAATAAAAGTTCATTACTTACCCTTTTGTAACCTAAAGATTACCATAAAACCCATATAAAGAACACATAACATATAAAGGTAACTTGGGACATAAACATTCTTAAGTGGAATAACCATACGGTCGACTTTCACACATATCACTTAATGGAATAGCCATTCGGCCAACTTCCATACATACTTAATGGAATAGCCAAACGGCCGACTTCCATACCCAATGCATTGGAGGTTATAACATAACCACCCATCCTGGTATTCACGTCACCACCCGTCATATGGTTTATCACGTAACCACCCGTCAAAATGTCCAAGTACCAATATAAAATCATAAAACATAAAACCAATATAAAGGAATGATAAAATTTCCACATTTCAATCACAATATATCATAAATATATTGACAGAATAGAATCCTTTATCAAAACCATTTTCAATACCAAAATACATAAAAGAGTATATGGTATTTATTTTATTTTAAAAACATTACGGCTTGTTGAGGAAGCCAAAGACCAAATAAAACTCGCGGCGGCGGGAAAGGTCGTTGTCACCGTGTACGTTAAAAGAAACATTACTTTTTGTTGTTTTGTAAAACGCTTCGTAGAAAAAGATTCCTTTTGTATAAAAGTAAAATTCAAAGGGGTTTATACACCGTTATAAAAGAATGTTGTGTATAAAACGAAATGTGCCTCAATGAAAGGAGATTGAGACGAAGTCCCTTACAAAGACGGTATCCTTGATTTAAGGATAAATCAATTACATAATAATGTGTGACAAATGAATACACAAAATATAAGTGGATATTAAGTGTAAAATAATCAAAGGTCATTCACACATATTCAAAGGATGACATATTCAATAACTACATGTTGAACCCAAAGAAATCGAAATTGGGTTAAGAAGTTCCCTTGATAGCCTAACAACGTCACATCAAAATGAGTTGATGAGAGATAAAAAGTGTATCTCATCACTTGGACATAAAAGTTACATCAATAAGGATATATGAGAACATATCCCAACATAACAATATGTAAATTAAAATACCCAACAAAAGAAGTCTTTTAAAAAAAGGAGCGAGAAAGGTTCCCTTACCGACTTGGATATCTTTCAAAACATACACCCCATGAAAGAAGGACAATACATCATTGAAGTAAATATTCATAAAAAGAAATTATATTACAAAAAGAGTAGAATAACGGGAAGTACGTACACCACTCAAAGGAAACTGTGGCAAATGTAGCATAAATCTCACGGGAATAAAAGTGAGATGAAAAATCCCTTACGAAAACTCGGCAGCCTAACTTCGCCACTCAAAACTTCCAAAATGGATTGATGAGAGAGAATAGGGTCTCTCATCATATGAACATAAAAATTACAGTAAGAGTAATATAAAAGAATATCCCAATAACAAGAAATATGAGCTTAAAAGGAATAACATAATAGAGTGTGCTTAAAAAGAAAGAGAGGTGTAGGATCCCTTACCTCGGGTCTGACTTGACACGATCATTCTTTAACATCCTGAATAACAAACTTGAGTTAATTTATATTTTCTTAAGAACCTTTTTCAAGTTCATTATTCCTTTTATATCACTTATTTCTATGTTATAAATATTATGTAATCATTTAAGTTAATAATGTTTGTTTTGTCGATATTTGGTTCTTAAGTCGAAAGTGGACTTCTTACAATTACATGTTGTTCGTGTGGTCAAAGGTTCGTTATATCCATAATGACATTCCTGATTTTAATATAATATATATCATATATATCTAGAATATACATGTACTTATAATATCACATAATCATTTAGAGGTAAGAAATGAAATGCATCGTTCATGGGGACGGAAAGCCGTACGTACGCATGAACGCTACTTTCATTTCTTTGTCATATTAATGGAATTAAAACTAAATGAGAGGTATGTATATTTTAATTCTAGAATTATATTCATCATTTAGATGTATCATTCATCATATATATCCATTATATACATGTACTTATAATTGTACATTACATTTGGGGATTAGAAATGAAATGCACCGTTCATGGAGACGGTAAGCCGTACATACGCATGAACGCTACTTTCATTTCTATCTCATACTTTAATGGAATGAAATAATAATGATATAGAGTTATATAATAATTCCAGTATAACATCATATATAATAACATTAAATCCATCCTTTATACCTCCCACGTATGGCATTAACGAATCACATCACTTTGAGGGGGCGGTAGTCCGCACTTCCTAAAATGAAGATATCGCGTATACCCATAATGGAAGCCATAAAGGTAAGACACAAATGAAAAATACAGAAGATTAAGTAAAACATTAACATATAATATAACATATATAAATATAGTGACATCTTAATGGCCACCTTTGAAGGTGTTATATGAGTGTTGAACAATCATCGTTTCGTGAGGCAGAAATTCGCCATCCACGGAAACAGTATGTTCTTTAACCATTAGATGTAGGTGTGTGTAAGTGTAGCTCGAATACTTCTTATAAAAACATCCTAGTATATTGAGGATACTGTATTTGTTATATAATAGAATAATGAAAAGAGTTTAGGGGGTTGTAGAAGCAAGATAAAACAAAAGGACTCAAAAGAAGACATTACCTTAAAATCGGGTCACTCCCCTTGGTTTGAGCTTAAAGGCTTTCTTGGGAAGACTTCTGCTGAAAGTGAGGATTCAAAGAGTTATATAGGGATGTGGAGAGCCAAAATGGTCAGGGGTTGGCCGAGGAAAAGGCTTTGGGAGTGTGGGTAAGGAGGTAGAGGTGGGGGCCTTTTGTAAGAGGAGAGGAGGGGCACTATTGGAAAGTGAAGAAAAGTCAATTTATTTCATAATGGTATTCGGATTTAAGAGGTCCCACATTGATTTATTTCGAGTATATAAGGTGATAAGGGTTCGAAATCCACTCATACAATAGGTTTTGGACATGTGTAGGTCTTAGATATTACATTAAATTTCCATTTTATTTAAATCGTTAAATAATGAGGTCATCGCTGCATCATCATGATGTCATAAATAATTTAATTTATTTATCGTCTAAAAATTATAAAAAAATACTATGATTTGGGAAATCGTTTTAGCTTTACAATGAATATTTATAGTCAAAACTCTGACTTGTATAACCCCATGTATAAATTGTTTTAGTAAAACATTTCATGTGTGTGTCATTTTTACTTTAACATTAAATAAAATGTTATTTATGTCATTTGCCAACCAAATGTGGCTTAATGGGGTCCCCATGTTGACCCATGGCTTTTCTGGGTCGGCCATGATACATCCAATGAGGTTAGGACATGTGTCATGTTCATTTCCTATTATTAAAACATTATTTTTACCTTAAACTACACTAATAACCTCTAATCGCGATTAAAAACTTAATAAGTTACCATTCACCAAAAATTGTTTTAATCCCATTGAACCACATTTTACTTCTTAATGATAGCCATGCATGTCAGATTTTTTAAATTCAAAACACAAAGGTGGCAAAATTTCATTTAAACGGAAAATCAGTTTTTATAAGTACCACTTAGTGGTTTCACTATTCATCAAAAATTGAAGTTTTTCAGAAAATTACCAAAAAATCACCCTAAGATATATTTGATATTACGAATTCAAAAATGATGTCTATTTTACATAATTCAAAACATAAAAGTCACATTAATTAATTTAATAATTAATTCCCATTGTCATGACAAATAGCGTGTTTTTATGAAACAATAAGTATCAAAAAAATGACACTAGTTTATGTCCGATTTCAAAGTGAAATTATATCCAACAACCACTATTGTATTTACTGGTAAAAATATATTCTAATTTCACTTTAAACCCAATTAAAAAGATAATATAATCATATAAATAAATTAGATTTAAAAGAGGTTTTGAATTAAAATACAAGATTTTACACTATTCATTAAAAAAATGAACTTTATCGGCAAGATACCAAAAAATTACACAAAGTAAATTTTGATGTCCCGATTCTAAAGAAGAGTTTTATTTGGTCGAATAGAATTTATAAGAGTGAACAAAACTATATTTAATGACGGTTTTCCATCAAAAGGTGATAATTGAACCTTTAGTGAAAACTAGGGCATATACGCCTAAAATTGAATTCTTTCCGTATTTTAAGCCTTTATCTTTTATTGGATAAATGTAAAAACATTTAAAAACATATATAATCATATTTTAGTTATTTATATCCATTCCTGCCAATACAATGGCTACATGTTAACTGCCATTTAAAATAATATTATTTTATTGTTAGAGTGCAATGTAAGATTCCCAAGAAACCCGTTGTTGCGTGTTGGGTATGCCATCGAGCATAGCGTCCCCTTTAAAGTCATATTGATATTTTATTCACAAATATTGATAAATATGAAAATGCCATATTCTTTATTTACCTGGGGTGTCACATCTCATCCCATTCCATGGATTAAATTTCATATTGGGTCATTTTATTCTTAATTAGATTCCACCACTTGTCTTTATCACCATCTAAATGGTAAACAACAAAAATGAATTTTTTCAAGTTCTGAACAATGAAGTATGGAAAATATCTTTTGAATGGTACTGATCCATTGTTCAGCAATAACTGGATCAGAAGACCCATTGAAAGAAGATGGATGTTGACTCATGGAGGACACAATAGAATATTGTTCCCTTATCTACTCATTCGGAGGTCCAGAATGATTCATAGCTTGTGTAAGTATAACAATAAGATTTTTTCACTCCATTAACAAATCATTGGTTTGTTCAGGAGGAAAATCATTTCATTTACCATTACATTGATCAACACAGTTTTTCAGGTTCTATCCATCGTCTAAATCCCAAAAAGAATAGTGTTAGTGGAAAAATCATGCTTGGAAAAAAAACATAATAAAGGGGGAGTACTTTCAATATCTAACATCTTAGGTTTAATTCTATGATCGTTACAGTAAACCTAGGACTATAACCTGTACTTATAATAATCCTTAGGGACATCCCTAGACATACCGTAGAAATATCACTAGGGATCTTACTAAAGTTATCGCATCCTAGTTTACAAAGGTTGACTAAACATTCACTCTGATACCAACTATAGAGACCCAATGCTTGACGTACATGGACATTACATTAATTTTTTGGAATACTTAATACATGACACAAACAAATGCCCAATGACCGTATTAGTTTAGTTTCTTTGGAAACTTGAAACATAGTCATCTAATCATGGTGAATGATCTTCAATATCTCCCATAAAGATTTTCACAATTTTTTTCTTACCAAAAACCTTTCTTGACATCCTGGGGAAAGGAAAACATAGAAGGGGTGAGCTCAAATGCTCAGTTAGGGTAAACATGGATAACATAAAACAATCCATAAACATTTTAACTTAAAAACATGAACATGAAATAAATATTAGTAGTACATAAGGAATATATCATAATGGTACAATAATCATGATAAAATAGAATGGGAATAAAACATGGAATTATGGAAACCATTAAGCACATGATATGATTTCCATAATAGCCTAGGAATTTCTGGAAAAACCATCATTGTGGACAATGTCAATTACTGAACCGGGTTTACTTGTCGTCCCAACCCTGTACTACTGAACCAGATTTACTTGTCGTTCCAGTAATGCCTATCTCATGAGATATAAATCATTACCCAATGCATTATAGGTAGATATAGGTCCCACCCATCTCATAATGAAATTATTATTACGTGTTCCTCAAAATAAACATAAATTATTCATAATAACCCAAAGAATAAAATGTGTTTTATAAACATCAACCCATCATGACATAATCCAAATAAAATAAAAGTATGTCATTTTATCATAAGAAAAATGAAACCATGAAAATAATAGAGACATTATACTTGAAACATAAACATATTAAATAATTTCATCTTAGATGGAAAATATTTTTGATAAAACACTTGATATGAATTCTTGAGTAAAATATCCTTTCTTATAAAAAAATCATTTTCTTTTCACAAAATGACTTGTAATTTTAAATGAAAATGTTTTTTAAATAATAATGAAATATTGTAGAGGAATATTCATGAAAATAAGGCGTTATGAAACCGTAAAAATATGTTCATTCCATATAAGTTAAAATGAACATTCTCCTCGTACTTTTGCCGGAAAAGTCAAAATGTAGCTCGTATGGTAAACAAAATAAATATTCCTTACATACCATGTAGTAAAAGTAAAAAATGGGTAAAAATGACTTTAAACATACATGAAAACATTTTTAGAAATCATTGACATGGATGATAAATATAACATTAGTAAACACATATGAATAACAATCTCGGATAAGAACAAGATTGGAATAATTATCCCTTACCTTAGGTCCAATTTCTTCCAAACTTGTCTGAAACTCTTCTTATTTTACACGCCTCATATAAAACTCCTCTTAGGGCAATACTGTTGGTCTTTGAAGTAGACCAAGACCTCTAGTATGTTTCTAGGGATGTGGAGAAGAGAAATTTCAAGGGTTGGCTAATCTTGATTCTCAAAATGGTGTGAGGAGGAGAGGGAGGAGGTTCCCTTTTATAAGGGAGGAGAGGGGCACTTTTGGAAACATAAGAAATATTAATTTATAATAAATTCAAAACCCACATAAAAAACTCCATGAATGACTCAAATCCAATTATTAGATAATATATGGTTGTAATCTCATCAACTAATAAAATTTAGACATGTTGGGAAATTATTTTAACCCTTATCAACTTGATTTATCCTTATTTAATCTTTTTAGTTTTATTTGTGGTAATAATATTCTAAATTTTAAATTTTTATAAATAATTACATATATGTTGTCAATTTTCCATATTTTTATACATAATGAAATTTTAGACCATATAAATTTCAATTTATAATTTTTAAATATTTTTGCGATTTTTAAACATTTCTATGATATGATATTTTTATAAAATTACAATAGTTTCAATTTTGACACTATTTTTTTATTTAAATTTAAATAAAATCCACACAGAAGATATGTTCAAACTAGAAGCTTTAATAGATTCATAACATGTCATATTTATCTAGAAAATTCGTGGAGAAGATTAACTAGTTCATATTATATTTATTTTAACATTTTTAAAACCATTTATTTGATATTTCAATAAATAAAATAATATCAACATCACTATTGTGTCATTATTAATGATAATTATATGAACCCTAAAAATTATAAATAAATTTACATGATTTATATAGTTTATTATCTTTCTGGAGACTATTCATGTTCTATTTTTTAGGAAATTTATCATTAAATTAAAATTATTACACTTATAAGATATAAGAGAGTGAGATGTTGTCACTTTCTTTGGTTTTAATAATAATTATATAATTTTCATTGTCAAAAGTCCATGAAATGAATCTATTACGACCCTTAGATGATATGGGTCGACCTTTATTTATCCAATTGAATTTTTACAGGTTTTAGGACAATTTTATAATCTTATTTTTACCATCAATTACCCGATTTACCTTTAATTGCAGTAAATAAAAATTACTGTAATTACTATTCATAATATCAAAAAAAGTAACCTATTTACATAATATGGACACAATTAATCCAAATATAGAATACATTTTTCTTATTTCAATGCACAAAAGTTTCAGTAAATAATTTAAAATTAATCCCGTTGTTAAAAATACTGGTTTTAAAAATTAAAACATTATCAAATATTGAAATGTTTTTACCTATGAATTCAATGTAAAATTAATGGAAATGATTTTCATTATATTAAATGGTAAAAATATATTATATTTATACTTTAAAACCACTCAACATTATAATTTATCCATATAAATTATCTCGATGAAAGAAATTGTTTTTAAATAAAATTTAGCGTGTTTTTACTCTTCCTTAAAATATGAATGTTAATAGAAAAATATCAAAACATTATCCAATGCAAATTTTTATATCTTGATTCAAAAAAAAGTTTATTTTGTCAAATTTAACTTATAAACTTGTCAAAAATTATATTTTAAATGGGTACGCCATCAAAAGCCTACAAAATTAGATTTTTTGAAAAAACCTTCTTTTATCTGAAAAACTGATTTTGTTTTCATACCTCATTCTAGAAAATGTGTATGATGAAGTATAATGTTATAAAATTTAAAATTCAGTTAATACTATTCATAACATCTAGTCTATAATATTTTAATAATATATCATCGTTTAATGAAACTCGGTATTGCATACAACGCACACTATTTGAGGAAGGTTTCTCTTGTGTGCAACACTTGCCAAGAATTGATTTTGCGTATACTACAAGCTAATAAGGTGTTGCGTATAGCACAAGAAAATTTTGGTGAAGTGTATGACACAAGACATCAAACAAATTAAAAATAATATTTCTCATAAAATCTCGGGGTGTTACATAAACCCTATATAAGAATATCTGAATATGTCTTGCTTTCTCGCAAACCATCGATCTCTATAGTGATCGACAAATATATCTTCCTATCACTATAAGCCCTCGATTGATCGGAATCAATCAAAATCTCACTAAGAAATATGTATAAGATGTTTACATCTTGAAAAAAATTTCACAACATTCTCTCCACGTAGGTTCTAGTAGAGCTCTCTCATAACAAATTATATATCTAGAATTTATCACATAAGAGTTCGAAAGGAACGTTTTTAAAATGGCTGGGGATTTATAGCCTAGAATTATTATATTCTACTTCCTCCTCCAACGGTCTTATTTTTCCTTGAAAATTCAGAGGGACCTGTACAAATGCAACTCAACCATCAATTAGTTCAATATATTTTGTACGATATGATTTCATATAAGAAAACATGGGAAGAATTATCATGTGTGAGAAACAATAATATTTATGAAATAAAACATTGTCATGCCTAAGAAAAATTAACAAGTTTAGGATCTGATAAAATGAAATGTTTATTTATTGAAATGAGGTAATTATATGAACAAGATTTAATCACATTTTTAAGAAAGTGAGAATTAGAGTCTAATAAAAGTAAAAAATAGTATTATGAAATAAAATTGAAATAGAGTCTGAAGTATAATGAAAATTGAATCATATTTATGAAGATATCAGAGACTAGTTTCAGAAGAAACCATTGACTGATATATGAAGAAATCGGAGTCCAATTTCAGATGAAATTGGATTCTGAATTCAATAGAAACCAGAGTATGATTTTTTAAGAAATTAGAGTCAGATTTTAGTTGAAATTGAAGACTAATCTAAAAATAAATCGGAGAATGGTTTCAGTATAAATCAGAGTATGATTTTAAAAGATATAGTAGACTTATATTAGAAGTAGTTGTAGTCTTATTTAAAGAGAAAGTGGACTCTGATTTTAGAAGAAACAAGTGAATTATTTCAGAAGAAATTGAAGTATATTTTTAGTTGAAATGGGTGTCTGATTACAAAAGAAATGATATTCTGATTTCAGAAGAAATCCAATTATGGTTTTTGATGAAATCAGAGTATGATTTCAGGAGAAATCAGGGTCAGATTTAGAAAAAATCGAAGTCTGGTTTCAAATGAAAGCAGAGTCTCATTTTAATATAAATCTGAGTCTAATTTTAGAAGAAATAAAAGTCTTATTTTATGATAAAACGGAGTTGGATTTTAGGGGAAATTGGGGTCTGATTTTAGAAGAAATCGGAGTCTGATTTCAAAAGAAATCAGAGTCTGATTTGAGGAGAAATCGAAGTCTAATTTTAAAAGATATAGGAGTATGATTTTAGAATTAATTACAGTCATAATTCTAGGGAAATAAAATTCTAATGAACTGTAATATTCTAGGTATGATGAGGATAAATTTTATTAATGAAGAAAAATAAGGTTAGTATTGGTTTAGGAAAACACCAGATAAGACAATGAAAACCATAGGTATAATCAAATGAATTTTTATAGAAAGTAAATTTCCTTTTGAATATATCTCTTAGATAAAGAGAAAATCCCTTAAGAAAATGTGTCTTTTATTTTCAAAATATAAAGGAATGAAAAATTCATTAGGAAACATATTTAAACAATAAGTTTCACCAAAAAGAGAGTTCACATTGGACATAGAAAACCATTTTAATTAATTTATTTAGAAAACAAATGTGTCTTGGGAATGTTCGGGTATGTGGTACGATGTAGCATAATATAAAAAGAGTAGAAATGAGGGAAAAGATCCTAGAACACCAAAATATTACCGAATATGTCTCGCACATATGATATAAAGCTTTGATTTGGTATGATTTTTAAGAAAGCGATGAAAACATCCCACTCCTTGAAAATTGGGGGAAATGAGTCACATCATAAAATAGCACAATAGTTGGATAAATATTCCAAATTTTTTTGAGAGGATTAAAGATAATAATATTATATATATATATATATATATTTGGTTCTTATAAAGGTGAGTGATTCAGATAACTGACGGTGGAGAAATCAAGATCCCTAGATTTAGATGTGGGAGAGCTCCATTCCTATAGAGAGGAAGATCCCACTAGAAGAGAATAGGACGGGAAGAAAATATAGGATAAAAGGATCACTAAGGAAATTTTTTTACTTCACTAACAAAACTTGGTCACATATTTTGTTTAAACTGTGCGCCAACCGTGTGGATTACTCTGTTTAAGATCCCAAACTTGCACAGTTTCCCTAAGAGGTTTTCCTATTTGTGCATCAATAGTGCAATGAAATGTTAATAGGTATTGTATGAGTGTTACTAACTGTGTGGAAAATGCACATGATTTTGGTAAACTATTAATAACCCATGCTCTTTACATCATCACCCCTACTTCAACCGCATAGTTTGCTGCTTTGGGTAGCATGGTTCAGACAAACCCTCTTCCTTGTTCATCTAACCAAAAATAAGTTATTTTCGGGTGTGTTGTGGTCCCAAAATCAAAAATCTACCCAAGGTACCCCTCGAGCCTTGAACCATATCTAAAAACAACACATTGGAGTGTTCTAACTCACAGAAATCAAATCTAACGCCCATTTTACAAAATAGACTATCCACCAAATGAAAAAAAATCCTTTATAATTTTATCTAGTCTAAAACATTGGATTCTAAAATATCTAAACCATATAACTTATCATCCCCAATAAGGCAGTTTAAAAATAAGATAAATTCACTTGACCAACTTGGGTCATGAGGTCATATTCAATTGGTTTTCCAACACTTCCAAATTCCCCATGAACCATTAAGAATCACCTTAAAACATGGAACATAAATAATAGAAACATTATTAAATGCTTCTTCCCTAGATTAAAACTCGTGATAAAGCTTAATCTATCCCATCCAACATGAGATATGATTATTCAATCATCTAATTAACCAACTGAACCAATGTTACCACCACATGTTCATTAATTTAAAGGCCAAATCTGAATCATGGTATCTCTTCCATCAGATTTGTTATCCAAAATTTACCATAAAATTTCAATGACCCTCACGACATGACAATATTCCATATAAGGGACGATTCTATGAAAACCTTATTTAAAAAATCAGATAATGAAAGGTCATACCAATACCGAATGTTTATTCTCAAAATGATAGGCCTTGATGGTGTACATCTTCAAATTCTAAAATTGAAGAGATTAAACTATAGAGACCTAGTATTTTCTCAGATCACACTCATCGAATCCCGTAACTGTATTACAATGATAACTATGATCAAAATCCCACTTAATCTGTCATGCCTCAAAATAATTATAGAAACATTTCTGTAGGATCAAAATAATGATGTAGATGCTCAATATACAACAGGGTGGTGAATTGTACACTTTAAAAAATTTCATTAAATAGGGAAAGATCTAAGTTTAACAAAGTTAAACTATGAAAACTCACAACACCTATAATCACCAATTGGAGAATTGGAACCAAAGTTTACAATATGAGATTCTAACATAAAGCGTATAGAATATAAACTAATCAGAGTACAAGTGTAAGAAAATATAATAGAATTATACTTTCCTTACAAAATAAAATTACAGCAGAAAACAAAAGTAGTAAAACTACAAGTAATAAGGTATAAATATTTTACCCCAAAGAGAAGGGTATCCAAAACCGTTGGATAAGGGTCCCATGATTTATACTTTCAAGAAAGTTTGTCTTACCCACAATAGGTTAAGTCCTCGATACAAAGATCGGTGTCTCTATCTTCCTATCCCCGCAAGCCCTCAACATCAAGGTAGTTAGAACCTCTTTCTTCCTCAACAAGGAAGCCCCTGAACTTCAAGGTAGTCGGCACCATTGTCTCCCTATCCCCGGAATCCCTCGAATGTAATCACTAACATTCAGAGTCGCACGAAGCAATCTGAACGAGTGTTTTAGTACGCACAAAGCATGAAAATCTTCTCTCTCTAGAAACCACCTTAACAGTGCATGGTCTCTAGAGTGATCAACTTCTTATTGAGCTCATTCAAATGAGCTCCTATTTATAGGCTCAGTCTGCTCCCTCTCCAATGGTAATATTTTCCTTAAAATTCGGAGGGACCTGTACACGTGTAACTCAACCAACGGTTAGTTTGAAACAGAATGGACGACACCGTTTAATAAAAAACCATGTATAAATGAATGCACAACATCGTTTTGTAATGGATAATATGTAAGAAGAAGCAATACTAAAATTCCGAGTGTATGAAAATTAAAAGTTTGGAGTCTAACCAAAATGAAATTTGGTGCCTATAATAAAAAGATGTTCAGATTCTATTTTATAGGAATTCAGAACCTGATATCTATAGAAGTCCAGAGTCTGAATTTCTAAAGCAATTCGGAGTCTGGTTTCACTAGAATTTTGAATCTGAACTTGTAGAGTTCGATGTCGAACTAGTAAAAGATCAGAGTCGAACTTCATAAGTGATCGGAGTTGAACTCATGAAAGTACGGAGTCGAACTTCATCAGAGTTCATAGTCGAACTCAAGAATGTTCGGCGTCTAACTTCGTAAGAGTTTGGAGTCGAAATCATGAATGTTCGTAGTCGAACTTCATAAGAGTTCGGAGTCGAACTCATGTAAGTTCGAAGTCAAACTTCATAAGAGTTCAGAGTTGAACTCATGAAAATTCGGAGTCGATCTTCATAAGAGTTCGGAGTCGAACTCATGAATGTTCGGAGTTGAACGTCATAATAGTTCAGAGATGGACTCATGAATGTTTGAAGTCTAACTTCATTAGAGTTCAGAGTCAAACTCATGAATGTTCAGAGTCGAACTTCATAAGATTTCGGAGTTGAACTCATGAATATTCAGAGATGAACTTCATAATAGTTTGGAGTCGAAATCATGAATGTTCGGAGTCGAACAAAATAAGAGTTCGGAGTCGAACTCCTTAAGATTTCGGAGTCGAACTAATGAATGTTCGGAGTCTAACTTCATAAGAGTTCAGAGTTGAACTCATTAAAGTTCGGAGTCGAACATCATAAGAGTTCAGAGTTGAACTCATGAATTTTCAGAGTCGAACTTCATAAGAGTTCGGAGTGGAACTCATGAACGTTTGGAGTCGAACTTCATAAGTGTTCGGATTCTTACTCATGAATGTTCGGAGTCACACATTATAAGAGTTCGGAGTCAAACTCATGAATGTTCAGAGTCAAACGTCATAAGAGATTGGAGTCGAACTCATGAATGTTTGGAGTCGAACATCATACGAGTTCGTAGTCGAACTCATGAAAGTTTGGAGTCGAACTTCATAAGAGTTCGGAGTCGAACTCATGAAAGTTCGGAGTCGAACTTCATAAGAGTTCAGAGTCAAACCCATGAAATATTGGAGTTGAACTTCATAAGAGTTCGGAGTCGAACTCATGAAAATATGGAGTCTAACTTCATAAGAGTTCGGAGTCGAACTCATGAAAGTTTGTATCCAGAATTCGGAGAGGAACTTCATTATAGTTCACATCCAGAATTTGGATCCAAAAAAACAGAATACTCCAATTCTTGACATTATATGATTCCGGGGTTTTGGGTATGAATCTGGTTTTTGTACTTAAGAAAAAATATTGATATGTAAAAGAAAATCTAGGTTATGGTAAATTTTCTTAAAGAAGAAAATTTATCCTTATGGAAGTAAAATACCGATTTTATTAACTTTAAGGTGTTTGTGATTTTTAAAACAAGAAGGAATGGAAATGTCATAAGGAAAACCTTATTGACTCAAGAATCTCCCCATTTTTGGAAAGCACAAACATCCTTACAAAAAAGAATTTAAGGACATTTAAAAATTTTCGTAGACTTTGAAACTAAAACCTATCTCCCTTTTTTCAGGGATAAAAGTAAATACAACTAACTCTCCCTTAGGCATTGAAACTCTATGGATTGTATTCTGAATTTCTAGAGTGGAGTTTTCATTAACAAGGAAATGAAAAACTTCATAGTGAGTAACTCCCCCTTACTTTAAGAATATCTTCACATAGAATGTTTACTTATTAATTTTAAATTTTCCTTCTATTTTTTAGTTGTTCTTTTTCCATCTCCCCCTTAGGAGTAGTTCTTTTTCCTTCTCCCCCTTTGTGATTTTCAAAAAGAATTGAAGGGAATGGAAAAAAATATGGTACCTGAAACATTAGTATATAACAAGATACAACCAACCAAATTTTCATTAGAGATGAGAAAATTTTACAAAGAAAGACAAATACAAAAAAAGATCAGAGTGTATTTTTTTGTCTTCCTTTTCCTTTGGGATCTGCTACTTTAACAATGTTTTGAGATTCATTAAGTCTATTTGGTCTTCCTCGACATTCCACTCCAAGGCTTTTTTCTTTTCTTCTTGGGAATTCAATGCTTCTACCTGAGCCTCGATGGATTCTTTCTACATATTTAATAATTCATCTTGCTTTACTAGTCTTTTCTCATGCTCAATCTGAATATTTATATCACTTATAAAATTTTGAGCTAGGTAATTAGCCTTGTCATTTAGTTCCTTCACTTGTTGACTTCGAGAACTCTGCTCAACAATCAACTCATCTTGATGATTATTAATCTTTTTATCCTCAGTGTCAAAAGAATCTTTCACCTCATTCTAAAAATTATCATACACAGCCAAGTCTTCTTCAACTCTCTTATACCACAGAGTTATTTTACTGCATGACTTTATATGAGCATCATAATTAATAAGAAATAATTTATGGTCATCCTCGATCTTTATACAGTTATCCATAACCATGGATAAGGAATCCGATTTCTGAATCATACTCTGTTGCAACAACATGCATATGGAATCTATAGTTGGAAAAATTAGAATGGTTTCCACCCACTTCTTCAGAGATTCAACGAAAAAATCGTGACCATGGGCTAATGACTCCGAATCAGATAATTTTCTTGGAGATTTCTCATCCTCAACTTGGACTATCTTTTTTCAAGATGAACCACCAACCTATTTCTTTCTGATGATATCTTTTATTGGTGTATCCATGATCACTTTATTCCTTTACCAGATTTCGGAATTGGTTCCTCATTAGGATATTCTCCCTCGGATTCAGAAACTTGAATAATCAGGTCTTCATCAATTTTCTCCTTTTCTTGTCCTTCCTCTTGAAAATCCTTCAGAAAGGATTTTTCCTCATCAAACAAAACATTTTCTTGCTATTCTTCCTCAACCTCATCTTTCTTAGCTTCTTCTCCCTTTCCCGGAGTGGCTAATTTTTTGGATTCAACCTTCTCTTTATACTCTTCAATGTTCTTGTTCAAGGCATCTAAATCTTCACTTCCCTCTTCTTCTTCTTCTTCTTCTTCTTCTTCAACTTCTTCCTCTACTTATTCTCTAGCTGCTATTTCTTCCTCAACAACCATCTATTTACCCTTATATTTTTCACGAGAAAAGTACTTCTTAGTGGGAGTCTCTGGTAAAGGTTCAGTACCAAATTCTTCCGGAACAGGAAGCATTTGAAAAGCTCTTTCAATTTCTCTCAAAAGAGATTTCACCAGTTCAGCTTCAGCCAACTTCTTTTTCATTTTCTTCTCTTTCTCATACTTCTCTATCTCTTTCAAAGCTCTTTCTTTTATGGCCTTAGCCTCTGCAGGGTCCAATATGAATTGTGGATCCCCTTGTTTCCTTTTCTCCTTATCTTCCCTTCACTTGGCAGCAACATCATCGGGATAAGTTTTCTGCTTCTTCGACATGGGGGGATCAAGATGAGTTTCCTTAGCCATGGGTGATTTATCTTCAGCAACCACTTCCTTATGCTTTCTCTTCATTATTGCCTTTTTAGATGGTTCTGGAGTCTGTGCTTCTTTCTGAGCTTCCCCAATCTCTTCCACAGATAGAGGGTAAAATTTATCGGATTCACTTGAAAAACCGATCTTCATCCTCTTCGAGGTATCATTACTAACCAGTATAATCTTACAATTCTGGACTTTTTATTTTCTTGCTACTTTCAAAGACTCTATGCACCGAACTATCATCTTTGATAGTAAGTTAGGGAACATTATTATCTGAGCTCTTTCGATTCCTTCCTTGATGTTTTTGATCGTAATTAGAACATGCCTCATCAAATTTATCTTTCTTTGATTTACCAAGAAATCTAGGACATAAATATCTCTCTTTTTTAGATTATCTTTATCTCCCCTTCTAGGAACCAGAATTCCTTTCACCCAAAGCTGAAGAATCCAATTGTTCGGAGAAAGATGAGAAATATTAGCAGTTGTGCATCCTTGAGTTCAATACATTCCAATGCCTTCAACTTGTTAAAACATCCTTGAAAATCTGGAAGTTTGTGTGAGTAGAACTCAGCTTCCCCTTCATAGGATAAACCAACCAAGCTCATCTCCTTGGTGTAAGATAGATTGTATTTTTTCCCATAAGACTGAAATGAAAACCACTCTCTGCCATCTTCCAACTGGAAGGAAACAAACTCGTAGAACTCAATCAGGAAATCAGTATAAATCAGATCATGTTTATCTGACTTTGCTAGAAAAACATCCTCCCATCTGTTAAATTGAATATTCATTTATATAAGGGAATCAAACTTATAGAAATTTGGATGCACTAACATTTCCTTGAAAACTAACCACTTTGTGATTGGTCTTGAAGTAGACATATCTTGGGATGTTTGTTCAACAGACATTCAGAATAGAGAGATCTGAAGGATTCTTAACGGCTTTGCAAAGATTGGAACCGGTATTAAGAAGATAAGCAGGGCTTCGAGACGTGAATGCTTTGAAAAACCGATGTGGGACGAGTCTTGGGGTCCCCTTTATATAGGCGATGGATGTGACCTTTGGTCTTCTAAAAGCCATCTAACGATTGAAAATATTTTTAATCTAATATGGCGATTGATAAAATTCACGCAAGGAAAACTTGACTCCAATCTTTCGAGGTTTTATGAAAAACATTCAGATTTAAGGGAAAACTAGAATCTAAATTATCTTAAAAACTCAGGAAAATACCAGCAAGAAAAATATGATTATGAAAATTTATGTAAGGAAATCATAACTTTCGGAATGACTAGAAAGGTTTTTCATAATTGGAAATATTCTTCTTGAAAGAAAAACTCATTATGAAAAAAAACCACGTACTACAAACTCATTACAAATATTCTTATTACGAAAATTTCATTACAAAAATTCTCATTACAGAAATTTCGGTTTCGGAAATTTTCATTACGATACTAGTCAATGCGAAAATATTCATTATAAAAGTTTCTATTCCAGAAATTTCCATTCCAGAAATATCAGTTCCAAAAATTTGGAAAAATCGACTACGAAAATTTCAGTTACAAACAGTTTGAAAAACAGATTATGAAAATTTTGATTACCCTATCAAGAAAATTTACTCCCCCTATGAAAAGGAGTTTATTAATGTTAGGAGATTTGTTCAACAAGAAGTTAATGTAGAATAATTACCTCATAGTTATCATTCCTAAATTTTGTTTAATGTATTCAAATCGATCAGAGGGTAATGATTTTGTGAAAATATCAGCATGTTGATCGTGCGTTCCGATAAACTAAAGAATGATATCTCTTTGAAGTGTGTGATCCCTATGAAACTCATGCCAAATATCTATGTGTTTTGCACGAGATTGATGTGCAGGGTTCTTACTGAGGTTAATTGCACTTGTGTTATCACACAAAATTTGATTCTTAGTAAAACTCAAGCCATAATCTATGAGTGTGTTTTGCATCCACAACACTTGAGCACAATAACTTCCAGCTACTACATATTCAGATTCAGTAGTGGAATGTGCTACAGAATGTTGCTTCTTGAAGGACCAAGAAGCTAAATAATCTCCTACGAAATGAAAAGTTCCTGATGTACTCTTTCTATCCATTCTACAGCCACCAAAGTCAGCATCCGAAAATCTTTTTAAAACAAAACCATTTCTAGATGTATAAAATAATCCTAGATCCCTTGTTCCCTTTAAGTAGAGAAATTTTTTCTTACCACCTTTAAGTGAGCATACTTATAATTGGATTGATATCTCACAAATAAGCATACTGAAAAAATCAAGTCTGGTTGACTAGCTGCCAATTATTTTAGGATTCCTATCATACCTCTAAAAGATGATTGATCTACTAGTTTCCCAGCTTCATCAAGATCTAAAGAGTTTGAGGTACCGATGAGAGTACTTATAGTCTTAGTTTTGTCATATAAATAATTTTTAAGAAGATCATTAATATATATATGTTGAGATATATATGTTCCTTCTGGTGTTTGAGAAATCTGAAAACCAATGAAAAATGTTAACTCACCCATCATACTCTTTTCAATCTCATATTTCATTAGACTTGCAAAAGAATCAGTTAAAGATTGCTGAGTTGACCAAAATATAATGTTATCAACATAAATTTGAATAATCAATCAAATTTTTTTATCTTTCTTTATAAAAAGAGTTGGATCTGCATTTCCCTTAACATGGTTATTTTGAAGCAAAAATCTTGTCATTCTATCTTACCAAGATCGTGGGGCTTATTTAAGGCCATACAATGCTTTGGAAAGTCTAAAAACATGATCAGGATGTTTTGTATCTTCCATGCTAGGAGGTTGTTCCAAAAAAAACTTCCTCTTGAACATAACCATTAAGGAAACACATTTCACATCCATTTTAGAATGTTTAAAATTGAATAATGTTGCAAAGGAAAGTAGAATATGAATAGATTCAAGTCTAGCTGCTGGAGCATATGTTTCTTCATAGTCTATTCCCTCTTTCTGATTATAGCCTTTAGAAACTAGTCTAGATTTATTTCTTACAATGACTCCGTTTTCACCACATTTGTTTTTGAAGACCCAATTTACTCCAATAACAGATGTTTCCTTAGTTCTTTCAACCAATTTCTAGACTTTATTCCTTTCGAATTAATTTAGTTCATCTTGCATGGCTTTGATCCAATCATCACCACCTAGAGCTTCAACAATCCTTTTTGGTTCTAATTGGGAACAAAATGCTAGATGTTATACATCATTTCTCAAGGGACTTCTAGTCCTTACAGGTTGATTTACAGCACCAATGATACTATCACTAGGATGATTCTTAAAGAATACCTGGTTTGGGTTTTGTAAAACCTGTTCATCAACATAGGGTAGAAAGTCTTCTGGGGTAAATGTTTCAGAAGTATCTTCTTGAACATTTTCCTTATCAGAAGGGTCTTCTATCAAATGTTGATAATCAGTTTTTGAAAACACATCCGAGGATGTAGGTTTGGATGGTTTAAAAACAAAAGGATCAGATTCATCAAATTTTACATGAATAGTTTCTTCAATAGTACAAGTATTTTTATTTAAAACTCTACATGCCTTAAGAGTTGTGGAGAAGTCTAAGAAAATTCCTTCATCAGATTTTGGTGCGAATTTGTGATGATTATCTTTAGTATTCAGGAAAAATACCTTGCAACCAAAAACCTTGAAGTAGGGATGTCTTGGTATTCTTCCATTCCATAACTCATAAGGAGTTTTATTAAGAAAAGGTCTAATCAAAACTCAATTTATAGTATAAAAGGTAGTACATACACCTTCAGCCCAGAAATGTCTAGCTATAGAATATTCACTCAACACGGATCTAGTTATCTCTTGAATAATTCTGTTTCTTATTTCAATTACACCATTTTGTTGAGGAGTACTAGGTGATGAAAAGTTTTGAGTAATACCTTTTCTACTACAAATGGTTTCAAAATCAGAATTTTGAAATTCTCCTCCATAATAACTATGAATAGTTTTTAGTGGAATGTTTTTATCATTTTTAACTTGAGCTCTAAAACATTTTAAATAATAAAAATCTTCATACTTCTTTGATAGAAAATAAAACCATGTAAATCTAGTGTAATCATCAACTAAAACAAATACATATTACTTTCCCCCAATGCTTCCAGTTTGTGTTGGACCAAAAAGATAAATGTGCACCAACAGCAATGAATCAGTTGTTTGGACTTCAACGGTTGATTTAAAACTAGATTTATGTTTCTTCCCATATTGACAATGATCACAAACTTTAGATGAATCAAATTTATGCTTTGGTAGATCCTTAAATAGTTTCTTCTTAGAAAGATTAAATACGTTTCTAAGGTTATAGTAACCTAATATTCTATACCATAACCAAGAATGATCTTTCATTGCACTAAGGAAAGGTTGGTTTTGGATCCTAAGGTCTTCTATGTTCAAAGTGTAAACATTCTCTTGTATATTGGCTGAGAGAATAAATTATTCCTTGGAATAGTGAACTAAGAATTTATCATTCCTAAAATTCACAAGGTATCCTTCATCACATAAATGACTTATGCTAATAAGGTTGTGCTTAAGACCCTTAAAAAATAAAAAATTTGAAATAAATGTTTTACAAAGAAGAACAATATTACTTATACCAACAATTTCTCCCTGAGAATTATCTCCAAAAGTTACCTTTCCTCCTTTCGACTTGATAATATATTCAAAATAGATTTTGTTACCAGTCATGTGCCGGGAATATCCACTATCCATGTACCATGTATTGCTATTGGTACATCCAATATCTTCCTGGAAACAAGAAAAGAATTAGACCTTCAGAATCCAAACATGTTTGGATCCGAGATTTCCTGATAACAAAAGTTTAGGCACCCGCATCTTCATAGAATAATAGGTTTTATGAAAACCTAGAGATTGGGTTTTATTTAAAGAACAATTCTTTTCCCAGTGACCACCACATTGACACTTGGTACAAAATGGGGAAATTTTTGGAAAAAAGTAGTTGGTACTAAAAGTTGGTTTTGCATGGGTATAACCAAATCCGGATTTGTTTCTTAAAGGTCATATTTGGGAATAAATTTTATCAAAATTTTCATTACCATGGGTAAAGATTGATAAACAATTCTTTAACGAATAAATTTCACACTTCATTTTTATAACCAAGTTTTTATCTTCAAAATCATTAGATTTAGAACTAGAGCTAGGCTCGAAAACACTCTTCTTAGAAATTGCTTGTTCTAACTCTTTAGAGAGTTTGTTCTTCTCAGAACATACTTCCCCAAGATTTTTTGAAATACATATAAAATCAGCATTTTTCCTATTAAGATCTTTAGAAAGATCTTATATTTCTTTTTCAAGAATAGTATTTCAAGAGTTTTCCTTATCATGTTTTTTATTGAGTATGGAATTCTCAATCTCAAGAGGTTCATCCAACCTAGAAACTTCTTCATAGGTAGGTGAAGTCCTTTCTTCATCAGAAGATGATTCTTCATCTGAAAAGATATAATACATACTATAATTTGAATTTAAAGAAACATTTGTCAATGATTCAGAATTGTATACCTTAGCCATGAAGCAATGATTATTAATAGGTAATCTGGCTATAAGACCATGATTCTTCTGTCCTGAAGATTCATAATCAGAAGATTCATCTGAAGAGTCACCACCACTGGCACTCCAAGTATCATTAGCTTTCAGAACATTCTTAGATTTGTCTTTATAAAACTTCTTTATTTTTCTTTCATAATTCCTTTCTTTTCTCTCTTTCTTTTTAAGAAAAGGGAAATCCGGTCTACTATGTCCAACTCTCTTTGATTCATAAATAGTAACTTCTCCATCTTTCTTATCTTTCCTTTCCATTTTAATATACTTGGATTTGAAATTTCCCTGGCCAACTATCTTGTTCATCCTTCAAGAAATATTTTCTAACTCATTCTCTGAGACTTCACTATCACTAGATTCTGATTGAATAACCACCTTCTTAGACTTGGATCTAGTTACTCTCTGAGGAGTCTTAGCATTCATGTGATTTGAAGTTGTAGTAAAAGAAACAGTACAATTTCATTATTCTTTTTGGTGTTGTTATCATCTCTATTCATTCTTGTTTCATGTTGAAGAAGAGTTCCAAATGGCTCATCTAACGAGATTTGAGTGACCTTCCTGTTCTCATCAATTGATGTTCTCTTTGATTCCCATTCACTAGGAATAATATCAATAATCTTGTCAACAAGGGCTTCATCATCCATACCTTTCTCTCCCATAGACTGAAGACTTTTCACTATAGTCATAAATCTCTGTTGAACTTAACAGATTGGTTCTCCATAAGAAAATTTGAATCCATTGTATTCAGCTCTAAGCATGGCTCTCCTAGTTTCAATCACATTAGAAGTGCCAAAGTGTGGATCCTCTAACTTCTTCCAGATACAATTAGCTGCTTCACAAGAATAAATTTGGCTATATATATTTATAGTCATTGAATATAGTAAAGTATTGTGTACCTTATAATTGATTTGATATTCTTCTTTTTCCTGTTTAGTGAATGTTCTAAATTCCTTATCAAGAATTTTATAATCACAAGTAATGATTACAAAATTATCTACTCCAGTATTGATAAAGAAAGACTTCATTCGATCTATCAAATACACATTATCATTATCATAAAAAATTGGTGGTCTTGTAGGGTTTAGATAGTCAATAGAGCCAACGTTGATTCCTTCCATTCTTAAAAAAATATTTGTAAACCAAACATGTTAGTAGGAAAAGTTTGTAACCACAAATTTTGGAATGAAAAAATTTGGAATGAACAATTCAGAATGAAAAAGTTCGTAATGAAACTATATTTCTAAGCATGGATGAAAATTGATGAAAAATAAAGTAAGAAAAACTTATATGTGAGTATAAGTATTTCAAGGACCTCCTCTGATACCAATTTTAGGATCTAAATAATGATGTAGATGCTCAATATACAAGAGGGGGGGGGTGAATTATACACATTAAAAAATTTCCTTAAATAGGGAATGATCTAAGTTTAACGATGTTAAACTATGAAAATTCACAACACCTTTAATCACCAATTGGAGAATTGGAACCAAATTTTACAATATGAGATTATACCTTAAAACGTATATAATATAAACTAATCAGAGTACAAGTGTATGGAAATATAAGAGAACTATAATTTCCTTACAATAAAAATTGTAGGGGAATAAACAAGTAGTAAAACTACAAGTAACAAGGTATAAATCCTTTAACCCAAATAGAAGTGTATCCAACAGCCTTAGATAAAGGTCCCTTGATTTATACTTTCTAGCAAGTATGTCTTACCCACAATAAGGTAAGTCCTCGATACAAAGATCAGTGTCTTTATCTTGCTATCCCCGCAATCCCTAAACTTCAAGGTGGTTGGAACCTCTGTCTTCCTTAGCAAGGAAGCCCTCAAACTTCATGGTAGTCGGCACCTCTGTCTCCCTATCGCTGGAAGCCCTCGAATGTATTCACCAACATTTGGAGTCACACGAAGCAATCTGAACGAGTGGTTCAGTACACACAAACAATGAAAATCTTCTCTCAATAGAAAGAACCTTAACAGTGTGTGCTCTCTACAGTGATCAAATTTATCTTGAGCTCTTTCAAATGAGCTCCTATTTATAGGCTCGGTCGGCTACCTCTCCAACGGTCATATTTTTTTACAATTTGGAGGGACCTGTACATGTGTAACTCAACCAATGGTTAGTTTGAAAAAGAATGGACGACAACGTTTAATAAAAAACCACGTATAACTGAATGCATGACATCATTTTGTAATGGATAATATGTAAGAAAAGGCCATAATAAAATTCGGAGTGTAAGAAAATTAAAAGTTCAAAGTCTAACCAAAATGAAATACGGAGTCTATAATAAAAAGATGTTTGGATTCGGTTTTATAGGAATTCGGAACCTGAAATCTGTAGAAGTCTGGAGTCTGAATTTCTAATGAAATTCAGTGTCTGGTTTAACTAGAGTTCAGAATCTGAACTCGTAGAGTTTGAAGTCGAACTATTAAAATTTCAGAGTCGAACATCATAAGAGTTCTAAGTAGAACTCCTGAAAGTTCAGAGTCGAACTCATGAAAGTTCGAAGTCGAACTTAATAAGTGTTCAGAGTAGAACTCATGAAAGATTGGAGTCAAACTTCAGAATAGTTCGGAGTCAAACTCCTGAAAGTTTGAAGTCGAATGTCATTAGAGTTCAGAGTCAAACTCATGAATGTTCGGAGTCGAACATCATAATAGTTCGGAATCAAACTCATGAAAGTTCGGAGTCGAACTTCATAAGAGTTCAGAGTCTAACTGATGAATTTTCGGAGTCGAACTCATGAACGTTCAGAGTCGAACTTCATAAGAGTTCAGAGTAGAACTCATGAATGTTCAGAGTCAAACATCATAATAGTTCGGAGTCGAACTCATGAAAGTTCGGAGTCGAACTTCATAAGAGTTCAAAGTCAAACTG
Organism: Viscum album; assembly: GCA_963277665.1. Lineage (NCBI taxonomy): Eukaryota > Viridiplantae > Streptophyta > Magnoliopsida > Santalales > Viscaceae > Viscum > Viscum album. The sequence goes on along the minus strand of OY728167.1, from coordinate 547,456,328 downwards.
ATGAACGTTTGGAGTCAAACTTTATTAGTGTTCGGAGTCGAACTCATGAACGTTCGGAGTCTAACGTCATAAGAGTTCGAAGTCGAACTCATGAAAGTTCGGAGTCGAACATCTTAAGAGTTCGGAGTCGTACTCATGAAAGTTTGGAGTCAAACATCATGAGAGTTCGGAGTCGAACTAATGAAAATTCAGAGTCAAACTTCATCAGAGTTCGTAGTCGAACTCATGAATGTTAGGAGTCGAACATCATAGGAGTTCATAGTTGAACACATGAACGTTCAGATTCGAACTTCATAAGAGTTTGGAGTTGAACTCATGAAAGTTCAGAGTCGAACTTCATAAGAGTTCGGAGTCGAACTCATGAAATTTGTATCCATAATTCGGAGTGGAACTTCATTATTGTTCACATCCAGAATTCGGATACTAAAAAACAGAATACTCCAATTCTTGATATTATATGATTCCGGGGTTTTGGGTATGAATCCGGTTTTTGTACTTAAGAAAAAATATTAATATGTATAAGAAAATCTAGGTTAGGGTAAATTTTCTTAAAGAATAAAATTTTTCCTTATGGAAGTAAAATATCGATTTGATTATGTATAAGTTGTTTGTGATTTTCAAAATAAGAAGGAATGGAAAAGTCATAAGGGAAACCTTATTTAATCAACAATTTATTGATCTATAAATTTTTGATCATCATGGTAAAAACAGTCCTTCCGATCTCCACTAAAAATATAGGGTAACCTCAATGTCAGTATCTAAAAGAAAAGAATCTCATCCACAGAAAATCACATAGGGTTGTTAAAAGAGGTACAATGGACAAGGAAAACCATTCTACATCAAGAAAATTGAATGAATCCAATGCGTCATCCACTTGGTGTCCATGTCATGAGGAAAACAACTCATGTCCATGAGTCAGTACATGTAGTTCCTACTTGGGAACTAAGGTATCAGTCAGGACTTACCAGAGCTCATGAAACAACCACTATTCAGGAGTAAACTCTAAGAGAATCCAGGAAAAGAAACCCAAAAGAGATTTTAAACAGTATCATGGCATAAGAACAACACTCACTCAATGTATTTATATTATACCATGATAGGTGACAAACTTTCCTTAAAGACGAGAGTACAATAATTGGTTTTAAAAATCTCCAAAAAAAAAATAGATGTGACGCTTTCTCCACATTAATGAAAAAAACATTGAAATGATTGAAACATAATATAACCAATGACACAAATAAGTGGTTATTAGATCCACCTCATATTATATAGAGACACATTATTTCTTTACATTACTATTACACCATCCGGATCCAGGGGTTTAGTGTCTTGGGAATACTGCTACCAAACATAACATTTACAACATCAATCATAAACATTTATTTAATTCCTTATTTTATAAATTTTTATTGTCTCTTGACCTCGCCTTAGATCATGTAGTCACCTAAGGATATACATCAAAAAGGGTTGAGATAAAATCCCAGTAATAGGATTGATATGAACAATATAACAACAGTTGAGAACAATCACAACTTATGTAAAGGATCATGAACATATGAGGAAGAATAAATAAATGACTTGAAATGTGTTAATTCATAAAAATGAAACATCTTGTATGAGTGGAATAATACAACACATAATTGTGAACATTTCTAAAATCATGTTCGTGAATCATTTCCCTTTTTCTCATGAGATTCATAACATTACCCAATGCATTGTAGCACTATATAATTCCAGGCGCACCCATCACATTCAAACATTACTATTTCTCTATATAATTCTGGGTGCACCAGTCACATCATAAAATTTTCATTACCATGAATTCCAAATAGAAAATATATCAATCATGAACATATATAAACATGGAAATGATTGGTTTTCAACTCTTATGAACTCCTTCATAAACATTGGGCTCCCAAATGAAATATGTAATAACATACTTGATACATGAACTATCAACCTTGAGTGAGAAGTAAAATGTGTGTTCTTAAATGGAAAGTTAATTTGGAAACCATTTTGTTCGACATAAACTCTAGTGGAAAAAATTAATATTACATAAAAGGAAATACAATAATGAAAAAAATAATTTTTATGAAGTAACCATATCAAAAATGAAGTGAATGAGGGTGAACCCGAAGAAAGAAAGTTGGGTTTGAGAATGTCCCCTTACCTTGTGTTAAAATGGTTTCTTTACATTAATGTCATGTATAATGAAATAATTCTCATTAATTATAAAGTACAGAACCTTTTATACATGAATAATGTATCCTAGGGTTTCATTATTTTCATTTATGTCTTTCTATTGAGTTAAGAAGCTAAAATCTGTAGATCAGATGTGTTAATTTCCTTAGCTTTTATGAATGTTTCACTTGTATTCATGAACGGATCTTTGTTTGAAATGTTTATGATCATCCATATTTGATAACAATTAATATTATCAAAATACAGGAGATATAAGGGATATTCTAATGAATTTGGTTATGTACAATCAAAATGAATCATTAGATAAAATTTAACGATGATCATTTTTTGTTAATGTGGGTGGTTTTTTTATCAGAACGAACTTGTTTTATTATATCATTTAGTGTAAAGTAAATAAATTAGTTACAGAACATAAATAATTATAATAAATACATGTTAAAATATTTTTTCAACCATCTTATGGTTTTATTTACTTCTTTGTAGGAGATTATAGAAAATGGAATTGCATCACCCCTGATGTAGGTAATTTAACACATCAGAGGCAACAATTTAGTTTTTTTACAGTGGGAGGGCGGATTATAATAAATAGTATAACATTAAAATTATATCATACCAGTATATAAATAAAAATCATGTTTTCATGAAATTTCGATAAGATATGTTGAGGATAAGATAAGAAATTAATTGAAATTTGAAAGGAAAATGAATGAAAAGAGTGAGAGGAATTACCTCTTCAATCCTCCACTTGAGATCCTCTTTAAGGAACCTAGGATTTGACTGTTGATGAGACCAGAAGATCCTAGTCGTGGGGTAAGGTCTAGGGAATAACATTGGGTAGTGTTCAGGCATGTCATGAAGCTTGAGAAGTGTGATGTAATAAGGGTGTGAGGGTGGTATTTATAGTTGAGGGGATAGATGTTTTTCTTAATATTTTAATCATTACTTTATAAATTTAATTAAATATAATATTTATTTATTATTTTATGACCAAGAAAAGTAATGAGAGTATTTTAGTTCTATATTTGGGTGATTTCATAACTTGTGGTGTTCGAAATTTTGGATTTTTTTATATTGTATTTATACAATAAATTAAAGCATTTTATTATTCACAAAAAATTCAAGTATTTCAAAACAAATCCCAAAAATTCACCCTAACAATTTTTTTATATATAGAATAAAAAATGGAAATCCATTTTTAAAAAATATTTTTCTAAATATGATTAATTTTATTTTTTAATTAAAATCATTATTTACATGCAAATTACAGTTTTAAAATTAATACCGATTTAATAATGAATTAAAATTTAAAAAATGTATTATAAATTTATCTTGAAATCCTATGACCTAAAATTTTGAATTGATGAACACATTTTTGGAAAGTAAGTTTTATTTTATGTTAGTTAATTATAATTAATTATTTATTACTTATAAAAAATACAAATACTTTTATTGTGGCCATATAGTCACTTATAAGATGTATAACATTTATTTATGCATTCATGGGTAGCATTACTATTATCTTTGAAAATTTACTATTAATATGGGTCATAATAATACTCATAAGGGTATGTGACTGTAATTAAGGGTAGGTTACTATTCAACAAAAATAATGTTTGTTTAATATTACAAATCGAAACAATGTATGTCAATTTTCAAAATTCAAAACATAGTAGTGGAAAAATTATGTTTAGTGATCCCATAGTATTTTGTATCATTATATTTAATAGTTTTTTCTAATGTGATTATACTATAAGGAATAATTATAAGAGGGAAATTACATTGATAAAACTTTTGTTCGTTACATTCTCCCCACCTTAATAAATTTCTCCCTCAAAATTCCATTTTACACAAATAGGTGACGGTACTTCTCCTTCACTGCCTCGTTCGATTCCCATGATTCATATTCAAAAATATGGTTCCTTCAAAAAACATTTACTAGGTGGGTTGTCTTGTTGCGTAGAACCTTATCTCTTTAGTCTAGAATCTTCACCGGCTACTCCTTACAAGATGGATCTCCTTCCAGTTGTACCACCTCTGAGTTCAATACATGTTAGGGGTTTGGAATGTACTTCGCAGGAGTGATACGTGAAACACATCCTAAACATGAGCCATATTTAGTGGAAGTGAAGGCTAATAGTATAATGCTCCTATGTGGTAAAGGATCTCAAATGGGCCATTGTACCATGGTCTTATCTTCCCTTTCATTGAAAACCTCATGGCTCTCTTCCATGGTGATATTGGATGTAAGACCTTATCTCCAATGTTGAACTCAATGTCCATTTGACGATTGATAGCATAGCACTTTTGCGAACTCTGATCATCTTTGATATGTTTATGGATGACATGAACCTTCTCTGTCATCTCTTGAACATGTTCGGGTCCATGTAGTTTTCTTTCTCCAACTTCATCCTAACATGTTGGAGTTCTACATTGCTTTCAATATAGGGCTTCATATAGAGCCATCTGAATACTCTAGTAGAAGATATTTTTATACGAGAACACTACCAATGGAAGATGATGATCCCATTTACCTATGAATTCTATAGTGTATGCTCTTAGAATATCTTCAAGCATCTGAATAGTCCTTTTAGATTGGACATCAGTTTGGGGGTGATATGTCAAGAAAAGTTTAATTTGGTACTTAAATCATGTTGAAGACTCATAAAAAAATTAGATGGGATCCTTGTATCACTTTAAGAGACAATTGAGAGTGGAACACCATGAAGTATCACCACTTCCTTCACATATATATTTTCATGTTGTTCAAAAGAGAGATCTTCCAGAATAGTTATAAAATGGGAAGTCCTTGTGAGTTGGTCAACCAAAACCCATATCACATTATTTCCCAAGGACATCTTCGGGAGACTCGTGACAATGTCCGCAGCGAAATTCTCCCTTTTCCATATGGGTATAGGTAGTGGCTGCATCATCCCTTTGTACTTTTGTTGCTCTTTTTATCTTATTGACATACCAAGAACCTTGAGATATATTCCGCAATCCCCTTCTTCTTGTTATTCCACATGAATTTTTCTGAGAGATCTCAATACATCTTGGTGCTACCAGGATAGATATGGAATGTTGAGTTATGTGCATTTTCTAGTATGTTTTTATATATCTCAGGTGATAAAGGCACAAAAATACTCATTCCAAACCGAATCACACCATCACTGTTGATATGGAACTTGTGCAGCTTCCTTTAATACATTAACCTTCTTTTGTAACCCCAGATCATCCCTTACTGCCTCCCTAATCTTATCTTGGATAGATGATTGAAAAATATTTTTGGAAATTTAGGATGTATCCCCTTAGCTTATGAATTAAAAATCCATACATTGAATATCCAAGATTATAGGGTTTTTCTCAATCCATAACATGTATAGAGTAACATGTTCTATTCTTCATAGAGCATGAGCTACCTTGTTCACCTTTTCAGAATGACAGTGAATAAAGAAATTTTAATATTTGATTATCTCTAACCATCCTCGCTGATGTATGTTGAAATACTTTTGTGTGAATATATTCTACCAGCTATTGTGGTCTGTGTATTTGTCACACTTCTCACCGTAAAGGTCGTGCCAATAGATTTTCAAGGCATAAATCATGTCTTCCAACTCTAGATCATGTGTCAGATCTTTCCTCTCATGAATCTTCAACTACTATGAGGTGTAGGTGATCACATTATCATTTTTCATGAGTACATAGCCAAATACATTCTTTGAAGCATCACTGTATATAACAAAACGTTATCCTCTTTTTAGTAGTGTGAGTATAGGTGCAGTGATCAGCCTTCTCCTTATATCCTTAATGATTCCCTCACATTATTCCTTCCATATATACTTTAACCCATCCCTTATTAACATTGTTAGCAGTCTTGAAAATCGTGATAAATTTCACACAAAACATTGGTAGTACCCAGCTAGTCTATGGAAACTATGGATTTATGTTACACTAGAGGGTTTATGCCATTCCAAAATCTCCTTTTTATGGGTCCACAAAAATTACCTCACGTGTGATCACTCGTTCCAATAACATGACTTGCTTTATACAAATGTCTAACATGTTGAAATTGGAAAAAATATCCTTTCTCAATGTCCCCAACACAAGTCATAGATGTTATTCATATCCCACCTTGATCTTGGAGTAGATGAGAATATCATAGAAAAAAACTACCACAAATTAGTCAAGGTAATATCTAAATACTCAATTCATCAAATCTATGAATATTTCAAGGTCATTAGTAAGACCGAAGAGTATCACCAAAAACTCATAGTAACCTTACCTTGTACGGAGGGTAGTATCTTGAATATATTCCTTCATCACCTTTAGCTGATGATATCCTGAATGAAGATCCACCTTTGTGAAGTATTGAGATCTTCTTAATTGATTGAACATTTCATCAATCCATGGAAGTGGAAACTTGTTCCTTATAGTGATATTAATGAGTTCCTGTTAATCAAAACATAACCGCATTGATCCATCCTTATTATTCATAAATAGCACTAGAGTACCCCAAGGAGATGCACTAGGGCATATGAACCATTTTTCCAAATTCTCTTATAGCTGCATATTTAACCTCTTCGCTTCGATAGGAGAAATACTATAGGTACACATTGATATAGGAGTATCACTAGGTATGAGTTCTATTTAGAACTCTACCTCATGATCTGGGAGACGTCTGGGTATCTCTTCCGGAAATACCTCACTATATTCCCTCACGATGGTCATTTCTGCAACATTGGCACTTTCCATTGACCCAACCATTTAGAAGAGATATTATTCTTCAAAGAGAATCAACTGCAACACCATTGAATGATTTTTCAAAGGGGATTCATGATCATCCTTGATTTTTTATTGGAGCATGGGATGGTTTAGAATATGAAAAGATATATCGTTTTCCTAATAGTTGATGTGTTCTCTATATAATGAGATCCAATCCATTCCCATTATAGCATTGAATTCCACAAGGATAATTATTAAGAGATTCTCTTGACGAATATTCCCACATACTTCAATAATTGAAATGTCAAGCACTTGGGTTGAAATGATTTCACAAATTGGTGTTTTTAAAGATTATCTACATCATGGTTTCTGGGCTTCGATTCTATATTTCTAGCAAACATGAATGATATATAGGTGTGCATATAATTAGAAACAAATATGAATTTTTATATTATTTATTGAATAGGAATTATACCTTGGATGACTTCATTATCTTGATCTTATTTTTCCATGGTTATGGAATAATCCTTCATTAGTTTCTTTGGCTTTTGTGGCTGCTGACGCAGATTACCCTCGAGGACTCGAGGTTTAGTGCACTTGCTTGCATAATGACCTTTCTCCCTACAATTTTAGCATTTGACCATGGGTGGGGTCCCCTTTCTTCTGATACATTATCCTTCCTTCTCATGTATTTTCGACACTTTTGGGCATGGTTGCCTTCTTTCCAATACTTAATGAATTTCCCCATCCCTTTGAGGCAGTTCCTATGAGGAATCTTCCCACATTTTTGGCATGTGGGTCGTTGAGTTTTCTTCTAACCTTTATCATTAGATCCTCCGGCTTGAAACTCCATATTTTTTTTATTATAACCATCACCATGGGACCATTATATAAACTCCATATCAACATTAATGGAACACCGAACAAATTCATCATAAATCCCAAAATATCTAATTTCAAGAGCCTTTATAAGATGAGGTTTTAACCCACGAAATAATCCATCAATTTTTCTATTATTAGTGATAAAAAAACCAAAGTGTAACTTGAATTCCTTGTGAAATTATATATATAGGTCAAGATAAATTCTCTTTATTTTTTCTTTAGCTCTATTAATTCTCACTCCATATGTGTACAAAGAGTTTTTGGGAAATACTTGTTAAGAAACATTATCTTTATGTCTTCCCATTCCATCTCTTCAATTTCCCCCCTTGGCTTGGTGTTCTTAATCAAATCCCACCATTGATAGGCCTCTACATTTGAATATACACAACTAGTTTCATCTTATCCATATCATAACATTTTGAAAAAAAAAGATCTTCCCTGAGGAGTTGACCCACTGTTCCACAACTACTGGGTCAGAATATCCACTAAATGTCGGTGGTTGTTGCTGTATAAAACACTCGATTTCCAGTTTCCCCCTCCTTATTAATGGAGTAAATTAACCATTATTATTGATATTGTTCATAACCTGAGATAGTTGGGTAATAATATCCATGTTGTTTTGAACTCCACCTCCCAAAGGAATGGTGATGTCATTAAGGTAATTGCTGCATTGGCCCTCACACGGGTTGTTGGCTTGGATTCTACTGGTTTCCACCATTTTATAAAATAGAATTGGTTAGAAAAAACACAAGTCATCATGTCATGAATAAATAACTTATTCATTTGTAAAATTTTCAGTAAAATCATAACTTATAGAATCCCTATGTAAATATCCTTCTGTGCATATTTTTACCTTGTCTAATACTATAGGTTTTATCTAAGGTTCACTAATCCTAATTCCCAAATTAACTAAACATTTCCTATGATACCATCTATAGAGACCCATACTTTTCTTAAATTACTATTACATCATTATAAATATAAAAAACATAATTTTATTACACCAGAAGGATTCAGAGGTTTATTTTCGTGGGAAAACTAGGACCAAACATAGAATTTACGACATCAATAATAAACATTTATTTAATTTATTCTTCTCTAGGTTCTTATTGGATCTTGAAATAGCCTTAGTAGATGTAGTCACATGAGTATGTACATCAAAAAGGGGTGATATAAAAGCAAAGTAATATAATATATATGAACCATATAACAAGGGGTGAGCACAATAACAACATAGGAAAAGGGTCATGAACATGAGAGGAATCATAAATAGAAGACTTGAAATGTGGCAATGAATAAAAATAAAACATCATGAATTAGTGGTAAACTACCACAAATAACTGTGAAAATTTATAACATATTATTCATTAATATTTTTCATTTTACTCAAGAGATTAATGATTTTACACAATTCATTGGAGTAGTGTATAATTATGGGTGTACTCGTCACATTCAAACATTCATATTACGCTATAAAATTACGGGCGCACCCATCACATCAAAACATTTTCATTATCATGAATTACACATATAACATATATAAATCAGGATCATAAATAACCATGGAAGGTAATAGGTTTCAACTCATACTAACACATTCATAATCAATGGGTTCCCCAAATATAATAAGAAAAACATACTTCACACGATAACGATCAACCTTGATTGAGTTGAAAAAAGAGTTCTTTTGGAAAACATTTTGTTTGACATAAAATGAAGTGGAAAAAAATTATATCCTAGAAAAGGAAATAAAATATTGAAAAAATTATTTTTAAGGAGTAACCATATCAAAAATGGAGTGAAAGAGGGAGAATCTGAAGAAAGAAAGTCGGGTTCTAGAATTTCCATTTACCATGTATCTCTATGCTTTCTTCAAATTAATTTCTTGTATAATGAAATTATACACATTAATTAGAAATTAGAAAACCATTTATATATGAATATTGTTTACTAGGTTTTCATTATGCTATTTTATGGGTTTTTGATGAGTTAAAAGCTTAAATTCATTGTTCGGGAGGGTTAATTTCCTTATCTATTATGAATGTTTGACTTGTATTCTAGAACAGATGGTCATTTGAATTGTTGATGAACATATAGATTTGATAACATATAATATTAGTGACATTATAGAGATATAAATTATCTTATAATTCATTTTTTTATGTACCATGATGATTAAATATTAGATAAAATGTAATGATGGTTATTTTTTGTTAATTTGGGTGATTTTTCGATCACAACAAACTTGTTGTATTTTATCACTCAGTGTCATGTAAATAAGTTAGTTCCATGACATAAAAGGAGATAAAAATACACTTTAAAAACATTTTTCATCTATTTTATGCTTTTATTTACATCCTTGTAGTAGTTTATGGAAAATGGAATTGCATCACCCGTGATGTAGGTAGATTAACACATCACGGGAAACAATTTCATTTTAATTATCAATGAGTTGGAGGGAGGGTTATAATGAATAATGTTCCATTAACATGATATCATACCAATATATCAATCATAGTGGAGTTATCATGAAATTTGGATATGATATATTGAGGATAGGAAAAGAAAATAATTTAAATTGGAAAGGAAAATGAACAAAAATAGTGAGAGAAATAACCTCTTGAATCCTACTATTGAGATTGTCCTTAAGTAACCTAGGAATGGTATTTTGATGAGGAAAAGATCTCCTAGTCGTGGGGTGGGACGAGATATGATCTTTGGGTAGAGTTTAGGAATATATGGAATCTTTAGAGGTGTGAAGTAATGAGGTTTTGAGGGGTGGTATTTATAGTGGATGGGATATGGGGTTTACTCAATACTTTAATCATTAGTTTATTTATTTATACCACGATAAGAAATAGTGATGATTCCATTACCAATAATAGTAAATAGGTCATGTCAGTTTGATATTTGGGTGACTTCATCATTTGGGATGTCAGGAATAGTGGATATAATTTATAATGTATTTATATGTAAAAATAATGCATTTTATTATTCACCAAGAATTCAAGTATTTCAGAAAAATCTCAAAAATTCACCCGAACCATTTTTAAAAGTGTAGAATAAAAAAATGAACTGAAATTTTCAAAAATAATTTTATAAATATTATTAATTTAATTTTTATGTAAAATCAAAATTTACATGATAAATAATGTTTTAAAATAAAAAACGGATTTCATAATGCATAAAAAATCACACAAGGTCATGTAAAATTATCATCAAACCATAAGTTATAAAATTATGAATTTATGACGATATTTTAGTAAAATAAATTTTATTTCAAATAAATATATTATATTTAATTGTTTATATCTTTTAAAAAACACCAATACTTTTATTATTCTCATATTGTCATTCTATGATATATAACATTTATTTATACATTCATGGATAACATTACTATTATTTTGGAAGATTTACTATTAATAAGGGTCATTTTACTACTCATAAGGGTATTAGAATATTCATAAGGTTATGTTACTATTCACAAAAAATAATTTTTTTTATTAGACCCCAAAAATTATACTGATCGCAACCGTGTATGTCAGATTATCAAACTTCGAAACAAGAAGTGGAAAAATTATGTTTAATGATCACATAGTATTTTGTGCATGATATTTCATTGTGATTAAAAATGTGATTATACTATAAGGAATAATTATGTTAGGGTAATTCTATTGATAAAACATTAGTTCATTACGGTTCAACTTCCATAGAAGAGCTCAATTACTTCCATCGACACATCACCATCACCCAACAAAAATTATATTACCACAAAATGAATTCCATAATTATTAAGAACAAGATCCAAGGTCCATCCCTACCAAAAAATGTTTACAAAGGTTGTATCCATTTAAAACCATTAAATATAATAATTCTTCTAAAGCATTTACATGATCCCATCTTACTTTCCCCAAGGGAGACCAAGAGATGCAGTTACCATTCAAAAAGTTACCTATTGGTTATCTGTCTTCTACTTGGAGGAAACATTTAACTAGAACGGATGCAGAACTTCCCACAATTGGAGTGTCCTATGATGGAGGGCCAATCAAATAGTGGACTCATTCAACCACACATGCTCCATTGACTACCAAATATGATCTCCTTACATAGAAAACACACTTTCATCAATCATTAAATTGAAGATATTGAGATAACCAACTGATCAAGATTTCTATATTTGATTCACACCAAGGCAGACAAGTGATTCTTAACCAAGACACATTATAACAAATCAAGGAATTAGGTGTAAAATCTAAAACAACTTAACATTATATAAAACACTTTATTCTCCATAAAATAACATCATGAACATTGGGAAGATACCAAACCATTATCAATGCCCAGATCACTCTACTTCAGAGAAGGATGATGTTCAAAATTTAACAGCAGACTAATAAAATGAGACCCATATAACATACCCAATTAATTTTACAATTTAATAAGATAATGGGTAACCTATATATTAATTCATACTACCCTATGATTATATGGAAAAAATAAAATTAATTGATACTATTCATAGGCTAATCGACTATATTAATTCATGTATCAGATATCCTAAACTAAAGATTAAAACATGAGTTTCATTACTCATATTACTGTAGAACAAGATAATGACCTCTCGAGTCATGCGACACTAAAAAGGAAGAAAAAGAGGGTGACACGACACACTTTGCTGAAAAAATAACCTTGGAATGCCCAACCTTCTTAAACAGATAATTTCAAATTTCCTACACTCTTATCAGGTGTCAGACAAAACATGACCACCCATCTCAAAAAGGGTGTTGTTTTATAAACTAAGAGTCATATATGGGACTATGTAACCTGAACAATAACACTTTAGAGAAAATACTCACATGAAACAATAATATGGTTCTAATTACATGAGGGTTATACTGAAAATGTCCTATCCCATTATTGAATTGGAAATCATGGTCCCAAAATGAGGCCATGACTATAAAGGGTCACTATGGTTAAATTCCTCACATTTAAATTTAGACACTAGAAGGAAGAAACCTATAGAAAATATCATGTTCCATTTCAATGAAAAAATAATGAATGATTAAAACTAATCTTAAATGAGGGTTAAGGATTCATACACCACTTAAGGATTTATTTTTATGGAAATAAACCGAAATCCATTTATTTCTTAAACTATTTCTAGGTGTGGTTTTAAATAATGACTAATACCAATCATAAGAAAAAAGAATGAAATTATAGCCAAAATTAAAAATAAGTAAGTTATATTAAAATTAGTTTATATACATTATTAATTTTTCACATACCATAACCAATTTTCTAATTTATCACATAAAAAGTTTCTAAACAACACTCATTTATTACAAGGCCTCACCAAAAACAACTTAGTATGATTAAAAAGCTCTTCCATTAACCAAAGTGGTACTTTGAAGTGTGTAACCACCACATGAGGGAACATATTGAATGTCCATACTTATATATCACGATAATACCCCCAGGGGGTTCAATACTAAGGACAATAAAAGTATATATGACTTAATAGGGTTTGGTAATGTCATTTTATGTTCAACTAAAACAATCAGAATATTTTTTAAAATTAATCATTTAAAACATCCTTAATTATTCATTACATAAGGGACATCCCTAAATTACCTACTTGGGTCTAGTTGTGTATCTATGAAATATATTTTTATGGGTCACAATTCCAAAATAATAGAAGTAAACACCATTTTAAAGGAAACCCTTTTATTTGAGGTAAAATAAACAACATTTATTTTGACCAACAATTAAAAAATATATATATACCATCTTAATAGATTTTTCATTATATGGGTTAGAACATATAAATTTCTAAATTTCTTATACACTATAAAAATTGTAGATAGTTCCCATAAAACCAAGATGATTTTTATTTTGATTGAAATAGAATTCAACATCCGTAACATTTATACAATATCCCTTCGGTGTATAATGTGCATCTACATGCGTTCTATAACATGGGAGAACCATTAATCAATTTTTAAAGCACTCATACTCCTTATAAATTGAAAATATAATACCATAATGATTAGTTTTATTCCAATACTTTATTTACCCATTGATTATTAAAAATATAATGAATCATTCTATGAATGAAATAAATTAATGGTTTTATGGAAATTAATTTGGAAGCATGGATCATTAACATTATCATGTTGCCTAACAATTCAATATACATGGAAAATCCAATGAATTATTATGATTATATCACGGTGCATGTAATGCTTTATCCTTACCATACCAGGATAAGGGTAATTTTGGAATCTCAGAAATTAATATGCAGGAGAAAGTATACTAATCACTCATGGTGAAATTGTAATCAATTGTAACAACGAGTGACATAAATGAAAATCCCATCCCTAGCCACATGATATTTTTACCATATTTGTGTTGATCAATCTTAAGGACAAATATTTATAGAGAAAATACACACTCCATGTATCCTATCTACCAACCCAAAATAGTAAGACAAAGAAAAACCATGGATCTGATCCAAATTTGTAAAATCCCAACCGTACTGACTGTAGGAAAATAGCTGAAAACTTCGCCACATGGCATCAACCGTGCATCCCCGTATAGCAAAGGATACAAACAAGAAGATACGGTATAATGGTTGTATAGTGGGGATACTATAACCTATATATAATATTGGAATAATTGAATTATCATAATAAATCAATTAGATATCAGGGGAACCATAATAATGAAATGAAAAAGAAATAGAAGATAAATGTTGTATCAACATAACCTAAAAATACAAGATAAAATTTTCATTGATGCATGTGTTTCCAAGATATTACATAAGTTAAATGAGGCGAAAAATGAACCAGAGAGGTATAGAATAGTAAAAACAAAATAAATAAAAGATAATAAAAAATCTCCAATGATCTTCTCCATGAGAAGATTGAGTACCATATCAGTCATATTCTATTCACTCTAAAATAAAATTGACGACACCATAACGGGTCAAGAACCTATAAATATGTATAATTTCTACAGTACTGTAGTTTAATGGAAGCCTGAACTGGGAGTGTGATATAAATCCTAGTAGGCTGGACCCTAGGGAGTATAGGCCAATCCATTAGTGAAATGTAAAATTAAAATATTAAGTTATTAATTTAGATGCAACATAGAATAAATAATTGAACACATTAGAATGGGTTACACTTGGAGACCCATACACTCTAAATAATTTGGATTAAGATTCTGAATCTAAACCATTGAATCCTTCAATGGTAAAATGAGAGTGTTAGTGGGTAAAGAGTTGGACTCTCCCCAATGCTGACACTAGGATTGGAGGAAACGTCATTACAGTCCAATTCCAATAAACCAATAAATTTTATTATCAAAATGTTGATATTCTCTTTAATATAATTTTAAAATATTTTGTAAAAAATCATGTATTATTTATAAAATATTTAGATTCAGCCAGATCCCATTCATGATAATTTGTAAGTAATTCCATTAATTTTTCTAGTGGATTGACATGAGTCCCAATCCATAGAAGTCCTACCAACAAGATCCATATAAGAAATCCCATGGGTCACTACATGCATGGGGAGAAAATTACATGAGCTGGCCTCGTGGTATGTCCCTGTTATTGCACATAGGGTTCTCAGTCACTCTCATACAATTGTACAACCAATATTCCATCGATCACATCCATTGATACTCCTCTGGGGAATTGGTTTAACTTTTACGGAGGTAAAAGTATATAATGCGCAATGACCCCATCATAGGCATAACTGATATCTAGCCCATAATGTTTAAAAAGAACTTGTCATTCCAGCTTGAAGTTACAAGAGTCCAACCAATGGGGTCCTCATGTAATAACACCCTATATCACCCTCTACTCTAATGTGAAGAAATTCAAATAAAACAATCCATTTGTATATTTTCTAGGAAATGACCTCCCCTTTAGTTCAATCATTTACATTATAATAATCATGTTACTCAGGGAATGTCATTGGAAAAAATCCATTAATTCATAATGCGGAAGAAATATATATATAAATAATAGATTTATGGAAATAATATTAATTATCCATCCATTGTGAATAAGAATTATGCATTGTTCGGGAGATGCATCAATCATAAGAAATTAAATAATAAATTTTTAGGAATGAAGATCAAGCGAAAATCACAAGGCCATCCACTTATCTTAGTTCAATTTAGAGATTATGTTATTTTACGAGGGAGATAATCACACATTCTGATTTAACCATTTAAGGAAAGGGAAAATATCCATTATTAATGAAACACCCAATGTAGTGTAAAAAGACTATGATAATGAACCACATATGGGATTCACTGTAATGAGATTTCACATAGGTCATGGAAAACAATTTTAGTCAATTTATTATGAAAAAATAAATGGTACCTAGATGGGCCTAGTGTTTAGTACAAAAAATAATCATTTAAAATGATATAAAAAAGTTGGAATGTGCCTAGACCACCTAAATTATACCAAGGATGACTCACACATCTGATATGACGCATTGATTAGGTCCGATTTGGAAGAAATCAACGAAAGATTTCTACACCCAAAATATAAGGAAAAATGAGTCTCACCCAAAATACACAATGCATGGAGAAATATCATTTTAATATGTAATAAAGGATCAAATATAATACGATTATGGACCCAATTCTTCTGATGGTGAGTGATTCAGATGATTAACTTAGGAGAAGTCATGACCCCTAACTCTTGAAGTAGGAGACCTCCATGTGTGTATGGAGGAGGAGCCCACTGGAAATGAAGATGCGGAGTAGGAAAGAGACATTAAATGGATAAATAAGGGAGCCAAGAGTAATTTTTCCCTAAAAATTGGGACTCAAGATTTACCACATGGCTTGGCCAAACTGTTTTCCAATTTTGGGACTCCTTCTTTCTCAATACCCTACATTACATGGTTATCCCACATAGTTTTCCAAAAAAATCACTAATAATGTGTTAAATTTTGAATAGGAACTACATATTTTCTACTAATAATGATGAAAATTACAGGGAATTGTATGAACCATAAAACCCATGTGTGAATAACATATGCAACCCTACTGTAGCCGCATAGTTTGATACACGTGGTTTCATAGTTTCAGAAAAACCAGTCTCCCTATTTATCCCACAAAACTAGTTATTTCTAGGTCCTATCACTCCTGAAACACTAATAAACACTATAGGGAATCTGTTTTCTTGAAACACATCCAAAAACAATATTTTATATTATTCTAACTCACATAATTCAAATCTGAATCTTGGTTTAAAAAATGGAAAATCCAAAAAATGTTGAAACTAATATTTCAATGTTATTTCATCCAGTCCAGAACATAGTATTCTATAATTTCCCTAAATTATAAATTTTTCCCCAAATAATCCTTTGGAATATTAGGATAAAATCACTAAACCTACTGTGGTCATGAATTCCCCTTAATAGGGTCATCTTATATTTCTAAATCCCCAATGCACCTTCAAGCATCACATTAACACATGGAACAGAAACGGTAGAAACTCAAGATAATTCTTGTTTCAAAGATGAAAAATTGATATAGAGAATGGTCGAGCCCATATAACACGATATACGGTCATTAAATTATCTCTTCAACCAACCAAAATGTGGTTCTTCTATAATAGGTTTTGTAATTTAAGGACCACCTCTGAATCACAATATCTCCACTGTCAAATTTGTTTTCCAAAACATGCCCATATAATATCAATTGGGCTTATGAAATGAGATATGATTCAATAAAAGGGACAATTAAAAACCAACATTATTTACAAAATTAGGGGATTAAAGGTCAAATCACTACCATCAATCCATTCTCAAAAATCAATAATTATATTACCAATGTCTTCAGAGGATAAACCCGATGCATTTAAAATAAGAAGACCCGATATTTTCATATAGAAAATTAGTCAAATCCCGTGTCTAACTTACATGGATAACACTTGAAGAAATTCCACTTACTCTTCAATTCATAGGCATGACCATAAAAACATTTCTCGACCTGAAATATTTGGATCGATCGTGTAAAAAAAATTCAAACCAAGCTAAAAATATTGTGTAACCTCATAGTCAAAAACTAGAATCCAAGGAACAAATCCATGGAAAACAACATCTAGTGTTTACGAGAGGTATGGGGTTACAAGGCTGAAAACTAAAATCAATAAAATTGATTGAAACTAAAGTAGAAACCACCTGTAATCCATGTAAAGAAGAAAATAGCAGGTGTCCATGAGTCTATTCATGGTGTTGCTACTTGGGAACCAATATATCACACAAGACTAACAATACATCATAAAAAACTACCCTTCAAGTGAATACTCTGGATGAAACCACTCAAAAAACACAATAATGTTTTTAAACCATAGTTTGGAGTAAGAACAATGCTCTCTTAGTGCACTAATACAATAATTAGATAGCGGACATAGAATCCTTAATGATGAGAGTACACTAAGAGTTTTTAACAATATTTTAAAAGGATCTGAGACAATTTTTTCACATTAAATATGAAACGATTTTAAGGCTCCAAAGATTTTATAACCAACAATACAATGAGAAGGCCATTCGAACAACCAGAGGATGAATTCTTTAGATGATATTTTCTACTTATGATGATGCATCACCATCACCCAACCATGATTCCATTACCACATAAGACATTAATTCATTCTTAAGAACATATTTCAAGGTCCACCTCTAAACAATAATGTTTAAAAAGTTGGTATCAACATCTAACCATTTGACTTTATGGTTACTCAAAATAACTTAAATGATCACAACATAGCATCCTTAGGGGAGACCAAGAGAAGTGATGACCATTTAAGAAAGTCCCTCTTGGTTATTTTTCTTATACTATGATGACACGTCTAACAAAATATTATGGGACTATACCCAACTTTTGAGTTTCCTTAGTAGTTAGACCCACCGAATAGGGGACTCATTCCATGACACATGCTCCATTGACTCTTGACTACAATTCATGGACTTGGATATCACCCTTTCTGGAAGCATTTCTCTGAAGAGAAGTAGGAAACCATCCACTCAATATAGATATATTATATGCACACCAAGATGGACATGTTACTCTTATTTATGTCATATTACCACAAATCAAGGCATTAGGCATAAAATCCAAAACAAATGACCGACATGGAAAACACCTGAATCTCTATTAAACATCACCCCAGACATTGGGACATCTATGATCATTATAAATGACAAAGTCACACTACCCCAGATATGACAAGAATAGAATGTGTGATAAATTAAAACGTAAATGAGAAACACCGAACATACATGGTTTACTACACGATTTGACATGATGATGACTATAGTGTATATCAATGCATAGTACCATAAAATTACAAGAGAAAAAACAACAAATCATTTATTCTATCCATTGGATTAAGAGCCATATAAATTCATATATATGATGTCCCACATTGAGGATTAAAACAGGAGTCACAATACTCACATGACTGTAGAACAAGCTAATGAGAACCCGAGTTATCTAACACTGAAAAGGAAGAAATAAGGGTCTCACAACCTAATAAGTATATTAACGTCTCCTTTCCATGGACAACCTAATTGAAATGTTAATTTTAGAATTCCCACACTCATCGTAAGGGTCAAGAAACACATGACCACCAATCTATCCATGGGAGTTGTTTTAGAAAATATGAGTCCTACATTGGACTATGGTACTCTAATAGTACCACATAAGAGAAATTTCTCGCATGAATTATAAAAGGGTTTTAATGGTATGAGGGAACTACGTAAAACAATTTATACCCTTATTGAACTTGAAGAAAATGACCCAAAATGAGGTCACACCTATGAACAGTCAATAATGCTATAATCCAATTATTTAGATTCAATATTAGTAAGTAATAAGCCAATGGAAATGCTCATGTTCTACTTCAAGGAAGAAACCAAGAATGATTAAAAATACCCTAACATGATGTTATGGCTAAGAAGACAAATTAAGGATCCATTTTAAAGGTATTAAACCAAATCCCATTTAATTCATCACCTTCTCAATGTGTGGATTTAAAAAATGGCCAATAAAACCCATAAAGAAATAGATTATAATTACATATGCAAGGAAAAATATTTGTGTTATATGAAACATCCATTTTAAGCATTATTATTTCGTGATATCTTGTTACAATTAATCAATTTTATCAAACAAACACATTTTAAACACAACTCGTATATTTAATAGCCTCAACCAAAACAACTCAAGAAGTTTAAAAAATTATTCCATTAACTTAAGAGGAACATTATATTTAGGTACCTCCATATGAGCGGACATTTTTAATGTCCATCCTGATATATCATAACCATACCCCCATGGGGTTTAATAATAAGGAACATAAATGGAATGGAAACCTACTAGGGTCATGTATTGTCATTTTATGATCTATTAAAACCATTTAATAATTTTTAAAAAATTATCATTTAAAATATCTTTATCTATTAATTACATAAGTGACATGCCCCAACTAACCTAATTGAGTAATGTTCTGCATTAATGAAATTTAGAAAAATGGGTTACAATTCATAAATAATAGAGGTAAAAGGCCTTATAACGGAAACAATTCCATTCAAGGTCAAATTAAACTAAATTTATTTAACAAAAATTTTCAAAATAAATATACAAGCTCTTAATAAATGGTTTATATGTATGGGTTACCACTAGTCAATTTATAAAGCACCCATACACAATACAAAATTAAAAATGTTTCCCATGTAAAGCGAAACACTATTTATTAGGATTGAAAAAAAACAATAAAAATAAAATTTATACAGCATGCATTCAATATATAAAGTGCATCTATATTAGTTCAATTACATTGGGGAACCATTCTAAAATTTATAATGTTCCAATACACATTATAAATTTCAAAGTGGCTCCCACACCATTTAGTTTGATGTAAATATTTTAATATCCCATTGAGTATTAATGTTATAGATATGAATGATAATAGAACAACAAACATAAGGATTTATGTCTGTTAACCTGGAAGCATGGAACACTAGCAGTTTCATGTAGCCTAACAGTGAAATATAAAAGGCATGGAATATACATGGATCATGAATTCCTATGTTTCTATTATGATGCATGTAATGCGTATTCCTTACTAAATCAGGCCATTGGTAATTACTAAATCTCATATTTTATTAAGAAGCATTACACACACCAATTACATAATGTGAAATCCTTATCAACTATAACAACAGTCAACAAGAAAAACAGTCCCATCCCTAGACACATTGAATATCCCACAGTTGTGCGTTGACCACTCCTAGGCACAACTATTATCAAATCACATACACACTATTAGGCTCCTATCTACCAACCTAAAATAGTAATACAATGGAAAAAATATGGCCATCATAAAAATTTGTAACATCCCGTCCTAATTGAATGTATATTAGTAGTTGGATTGGTCAATACATGGCCTCAGGCCCATCTCCCTATATGCCAGAGGCTGCTAACTAGCCGTAAGGGTCTAATGGTGGTATAGTGGGGATATTAAACCCTTGAATCTGAATAAAGTAATAAAAAAGAAGTTGAATAAAAATGAAATATCTACTGAATATAACTATCCATGGCCGACTGTATAGTGATGCATGTGTGTCTATGAGATGTTATATGTAAAATTAAGAGTAAAATACAACATGAAGGTACATGTTAATACAAATATATATATATATATATATATATATGACAAAAAATCCCTAAGGGTTGTCTCCGTGATCTTCCTAAGTACCAACTTAGTCCCATTCTCCTTACTCCCAAATATAATACATTACACAAGCAAGGAACAAGAACCTGAAAACATGTATAACTTCTTTAGTAACCTAGTGTAATGGCATACCGGGAATGATGTGAGATATAAATTCCAGTAGGCTATCACCCATGGTTTCTAGGACAAACCATTCACTAACTGTAAAATAAATATTGTTCCTTATTAATTTAGATCCATTATAGAATAAATAATTAGATACTATAGAATGGGTTCCTCATGGAGACCCAACAAATATATCTATTTCATACTAATCTAGTGAATATGAAAAATGAAACCTACAAGGGAAAAGTGAGATGGATAATGGGAAAATAGTTGGATTATCCCCAAGATTGTGACTGGTTTTGGGGTACATGCCCCTATGTTCCAATTCCAATGAACCAATCCATTTTATTTAAAAAATTTTATTTTCTACTTCATATAATTGAAAACATCTTTAAAAAAATCCATCATTATTTATAAAATATGTAGGCTCACCTTGAGCCCATCCATTACAATTTTGAAGGAATTCCAGGTATTACTCAAGGGGATTGACATGAGTCTAAATCCACAGACGTCTATCCATGGTGATTCATGTAATAAATCACAAGGTTCACATAAGGAATGGTGAGAAAAAATCACAAACTGAACTATGAGTCCCTCCCAAGTATCACGCCTAGGGGTCTGAGTCCCTATCATTGTCTAGTACAACCAATGATCCATTTGTCATGTCCATGGATTCTCCCCTTGGGATCTGGTATCAATATTCTGGAGGTAATTTCATATAACTGTTGGCGACCCCATCCCAAGAATAGTTGATCTATCCACCAACATGTTTACTATGTATTTAACATACTAGAGAAAGGGAATAAAGCCCATCCAAGGGGTATTTTTGTTGGAACCCATTAAATCACCATCATATCTAAAGTGAATAAATTTGAATTAAACATTCCATTAATAACATATTTAGAAAAATAAAAAACCATTTGTTCAAGAATTAACATAACAATAACCATGTTTAACAGGGAAAGTCATTGGGAGAAATCCATTAAGTCATAAAGAACAAGGAATAAATGGCAATGAATGTTTAATGGAAATAAACATAGACATCCATATGATGTAAATGAAAATTAATCAAGGATAGGATGAAGCATCAATCTTAGGAAATTAGATTTTAATGTTTGAGGCATGTAGCTCAACAGAAAAAATCATGGCCATCCATTTAAGATAGTTAAACTAAGAGATTGAGTCATTTTACAAAGGATAAACTCACAATTTGTGATTTAACCATTAAAGGATTGGGAAATGGACATTAATAATGGGAACACCCAAAAGGGTGTCCAACGACCAGGAGAATGACCCATAAATGTGTATTTTCCATAAGGAGTGGTCACATAGGTCATGGAATACCATTTCAATTAATTAATAAATAAAACCTGAAGTGTCACATGAAGCATCTGGAATACGGTATGAAAAAACATAAGTTAAAGTTTCATGAAACTATGGGAAGGAGAAAAGACCACCAAATTTACCCAGAGGATTACTCACACATCTGATATGAAGCTTTGATTTGGCATGGTTTTAAAGAAATCGAAGAAACCATCAAATACCATGAAAAATTTGGGAAAATGAGTCGCACAAAAATAGTGAAATTTATTTATAATGATACTAAAAATATTTAAGAGAGGATATAAGAGCTTATTTTTATAGATCCTATGATTCCAATGGTGAGTGATTCAGATGAAGAACAAAGGGAAAATCATGATCCATAGATCATTAAAGAGGACAATTCTTTGCGTGTAGGGCAGATGAGACCACTATAAAGCTGAGTTGGATAAGAAAATATAGGTTTAAATGATCATTAAGGGAAATGGTTAATTTCAACCCCAATACTAGTTCACATGGTTCCACTGCACCATTTGGTGAAACTATGTTAGAACCGTCTGGCTCCCTCTATCTATGAACCCTACCTTGTTCGGTTGTCCCTCATGGTTTTCCTAACTATGTGACAACCCTGAAATGAATAGTTCATAGATTCTACCTAATAATCACTAACCACACATAAAATGTGCATGTTTTTGGTAAATCATACAAAAAATATTGTCTCCACATCAGCACCTGGGATTGAGATGCACAGTTTACAGCATGGGGCCGGATATTTTCACACAAACCATGCACCATGTTCATCTCACAAAAACTAGTTATTTCTTGGTCCTAGATCTCTCTAAACATGAGAGAGCACCCCATGGACCCATCTATCCTTGAAAAATGATTAAAAATAAAAAATTTTCACTATTGCAACTCACTAAATTAATATCCATATCCTTGTATAAAAAATAGTCCATCCACCAAATGACAACAGTAAATTCCCTTTATAATTTCATCCGATCCAAAACACGAGATGGTACAGTTTTCCTAAAATAATTAAAAATTACAAAAAAACATTCAATACATTTTTATATATATATATATATATATATATATTCTATTATATTGAATAAATATTTATATGGACTAAAATTGTTAGGAAATATATTGTCTATCTATTTGAGTGAATATTTAGAAAAAGTGTTTTATAAATATATTCCAATTTTTCAATGTGTATTTATTAAGAGGAGTTGATATAAATTTGTGATTATTGTAGTATATATTGATGATTTGAATATTAGTTAGACTCATGATGAAATTTATAAAGTATTATAATATAAAATAATGTTATTTGGTTTGAATGTATTTTAAAATAAAAGGTATTACCTTGGATTTAAAGTTGAACAACGTGAATTTAGAATTTTTTTCTTCAATCTTGACATAGTGAAAAATTCGTGCAAATTTGTTATGGAAAAATCATATCCATTTTGTAAAAAATATTTTAATGATATCTTGATCAAGATAAATATTCTTTTTGACTATGTGTGGATAATGAAGAACATGTTGGTATAGAATTATCATATTAGAGTATAATAGGATAACTAATTTACCTTGAAAATAATACTAGGCCATATATATACATATACAAATATATATATTTTTTAATGTGATGTTTTTAGCTTTGTATAATTATTATCCTACTCACAAAAATTATAAAAATATCAAATATATATTATGATAAATCTAGGGATATACTGATCGGGGTTGGTTTTATTCTAAATGTTTTGAACCAAAGTTGGTTCGTTATATCAATGTAGTATACATTTTATATCTACATAAAACTAGAACTAAAGAAATATATATGTTAATATATTTTGGAACATCTATATTATATAATTATATAAAACCAAAAATATATATGACTTCCTATAATCACATTGATTTGACAAATATTCAGGGAGAATTTCATGATTTTGACTAGATAAGATTAGTAATTTATCATATTATAATTAATGGTGGAATAGATATGAGTAATGGAAATCCTTCCATATTATACAAGTATTTAATATTCTTGACTTTTTTGTAGTTATCTCAAGAAATAGTTTGAGATCTTTTTTTACATGAGTACAATTGATTGGATTTTTGACATGGGGTGGGTTTGCGTAAAGTATAGGAAAATCATGAAGAATAAAGGTTGTGAATAGTTGAATCATGGTTGGTACAAAATGTAAGGATAACTGGGATAAACAGTGTGAGATATGGTCTTTGAGGAAATATATTCGACATAGATAAATCACAGATTGACAGGTCATGTGAAGTGGTCGTGCGAAGTGCCCCAGGAAGCAATGGCTAAAGCACGTTTAGATCACTATTTGTCTAACCATGCAAATAAATTGTGTGCGGGCGGAAAGTAAGATCCTAAAAATGTGGATATCACTCGTTTTTAACTTTTAATAACCTATTTCACCTCTTATGTGGCTGTAAGATGGAATTTTTCATTCCTATGTGTAAAGTAAGTCTCTCCCATCAACCTAGAGGGATACCAAGGCCATATGAACACTGTTATTCGAGATCGAAATCCCTTAATGAATATATACTCTTCTCCCGATAAAAGGGATTTTATCATGATGATTCTGTTGTGGTTTCATCTATCATTCCATTATATTTTCATGGAAAATATCCTATATTTCATTGGACCTAAAACTATTTGATGAGATCTAGATTTAAGATTGTTGATGTATATATATATTTATGAGATCTGGATGTCTCTAATATTGATTTTGGATCGAGGATTTAGATCTAACGATTTTATCAACGACATTGTGTTGATCAGATATTCGGGATTTCCATTGGGAAAACATCCATCAATGATTCAAGTTATCTAGTTTATATATAATTCCCATAGTCTAGGATTTGATAATTATATGAATGAATTTATAATATTTATTATACTTTAGCAATTTATTTTCTTGAATTGGGTTTATTAGATTAAATATTTGAGTTTTCAATACTTTGTTCATATAGGTGATTAATTGGGTAATTAATCCTTATAGTAAGGTTCTTCCCTATTAGATAATTAGTTTGTTGAAATTTTTTATAAGAGATAGGGTTTGTAATCTAGATAATTAATTGTGAAATTAATTATGATATATCGAATATGACAATTTTAGATAATTAATAATGAATTAATTATCATTTTTTAGATTATAATATATAAAATTAACTATGGGACTAATTATTAATAGTTGAGATTTAGAATGATATAATTAGTTCAAGAAAATTAATTATGGGATATCAGTTGTGATGTTGGTTAATTGGTTACCAGATTAATTATGCGATATGAGGCATTTAGTTAATTGTTCTGTTAACTAATGGATTTGATTTATTTAACTAATAGTTAAATTAGTATGGTAATTTATGTGGATAATTAATTTATGAATTAATTATGTGTTTAAAAATGGGAACATGGTCATTCTAAACTGAGAATTATACCTGGTAACATGGTCACTATACTAATGAGTATAGATAATGGGAACATGGTAATTCTATTGAGGATTAAGCATGGTGACATGGTAAAATTACTTATGTTTTTTATATATGTAACATTGAAATGTAGATTATAAATTTGTTGTTAAAGAATTTAAATAATGGAACTCTAAGTAAAGTCATCACATGAGAAAACATGAACTTTGGAATGATTTCAATCAGGTAATCAGATATCATATCACCTTGAATACTTCAATATTAGGCAATAAGTATGTCCTACGATATGATATAACATAGAGAAAACATCCAACTCCGGTATGATATGAAGTTAGTATTGAGGTTTGAGTATCCTTGGGAATGCTGGATTTAATGTAGTTAGATAATAAGAAATAAAAATGTGATAAATTATTTATTAATTCATTTTAAAAATTTCCCTATAGAACTGAATGCTGTATCTTCTGATTGGAAATTTTATTAGACACTGTTTGAGGTGGCCTACTATATTTTACTCAAACCATATTTGGGCTACCTAATCGGTACCTGAATAGATTATATTGTTTCCAGATTTCCTAAGGGAAAAGGTATTGGGATAGGTGGATGATTACGAATAAAGCATTGAGGAGGGAACCATACATTTTTGGGACCCGTTTAGAGGATTTTTAGTGTCATTATTTTTAGTTTTATTATTTACACATAAAAATTATATTGAAATAAATTTTTTTCTTGTTTTCAGTTGAGTATTGTTGTCATGTTTTTATATTTTGTGACATGAGAATTTATTTAGTTATATATATGATTATGATTTCATTTAATTATTTCATCTATCATTTTATTCTAATAAACGAGGGTATTGTCTCCCCATGGATGACATACCAGACCCAAGATACTACTATGAAACCTCTAGAATATGGGGAGGTGTGTTTGAGGGAATGTGACGAATCAGCTCGAGGCACCGTTATGTGGCCCCCATGTTGGTATAGTAAAAAGTGGTATTAGAGATCCAATTTTCTTTCTTCTTCTTTTTTCTTATAGTTTTGGGAAATATAGATTGGAGACTTGGAAGAGTCTGGGCTTGGTAATGAGCTCATGCATGGTATTTTCAAACCAATGTATAGGGGAGAACCCAAGTTCTCAGGGTGGGATTATTGTTGTATTTTTATGTTATAGTTTAATATTATTTTACCATCGATGACACACTTATGGTGTGATGTGATTAATATTTCTGAAATATTTTTAGTATTGATTATCATCCATGAATGGAATGATATTTGAGTCTGAATTCATCATTATAGGAACTTAGGGTTATTGTTATATGCATCGTTTTAGGAATGAACAAGAAAATTAGTTATTGGTAAGTTCATAAACATGAACTGGTTTCCTTGTTTGTGATATTAAAATGAAAAATGCTTCTAGAAATGATTTTTTTTTCAAATGATGTGAAATGAGAATAATTTGGTGTCTAAATGAGAATATTGTTTATGATAGTGTGTTTACCATTTTTAACTAAATCCAAGGTGTATGATGGGTACAAGTAGTGATATGGCCTCATTTTTGACTGTGTGGTGAGGTGGGGGGATGATTTTTTGTGATTATTTCCTGTTATGAAAATGTTTAAAGGTCATGTTATAAGACATGGGACATGGGACTACAATTTTAGAGATTAGTCCATAAAGACAATTGTTGAGCGGATGACCAATGGGCATGCCTAGGAAACCAAGATGTTGTTGTTCAAACTAAAAAATATTAGAAAAATTGATTAAATGTTAAAATTTATGTCCCTAATTAATCCAAAACCTTATAAGATGTCACAGATGGTGAAAATTGTCTAGTTTATATATAATAACAGATAAAATAATTCATGATGAATAATGTATGACAATAATTTAATAAACCATATTGTTGTCCAAATAATGAAAAATAGGTATTCAAGAACAAATGTCATGATCAAGGTGTGATCACTAAGAATAAATCAATACTAGATTTCAAATGTTATAATCAAGAAGAAGGAATAGATCAGGAAGAATCCATTGGAATTTTTTATATATTAAAATATTTTATAGGATTTTAGAATATGCATATCATAGAAATTCTTAGAAAAATATTATTTATGTTAAATATTATTTTAGAAATGGGATTATAATGGATGAATTTTATATTAAAATGCTACTTGTTTTGAATATCCTCACTTTCAAAATTAATTTTTCAACCTTACTAAAGATATTTATGGTATTAAAAAAGCTGCTATAGAATTGTACGAAGGATTTTGTTATTCTATTTTAATAAATAGTTTAATTGGGGTATTTTTATACCCCACTCTTTTTATGAATAATTAACCAAAATATAATTTACTTTTATAAGATTATATTGATAATTTTATTTTCGATTAATCAATCCCAAAAATTTACAGTAAATTTTAATTACTTATGAAAAAATTATTTGAGATGAGCATGATGTGTAAGGTAAATTATATTCATGGATTAAAAATTTACACAAAATATTGGGTATATATTTAAATCTAATAAAAATAGAAACTTCCTTAACATAAATGAATTTGATATGTAAATATTAAGAATTTTTCAACTCTCATGAGTTTCAATATTAATCATGACTAGGATGAAGCTGAAAAACTAGTGGACTATTTTCTATAAAGAGTAATAATTACGATATTAATTTATCTCACAATAAGTAGAACTGGAATTATTTTTCAGTATGTCTTTGTTCTCTAATTCAATCAATCCAAGAGTTATATAATTTTACATCTTCCAAAATAAGTTTAATATATTTTTTAGGAATAATTTACGTGTCCTTGATTTTTCCAAAACCTATAGCCATGATTTAACGTCATATGTATGACATAATTTTGCTGAGTGTAGAATACAGAGAAATAATACCTTAAGAATAATTCATTTTTTAGAAAATCTATAGTTTCATGGTCTTGTAGGAATCAAATATTTGATTCATTATCAACTATAGATGTTTAATATATTGTAGTTTGTAGTTGTTGAACACAAGTGTTATTGATGGAACAAACCCTAATGGATTTTTTATTTAATTTTAATCAAATTCAAAGGAAAAATTATATCAACATTGATATAAAAAATTAAAAATAATCCAATAAACCATTATACAAAAATGTATATAGATTTATGGAAACACCTTCAATGAAAACATTCATAAAAGACAGAAATTTTGTTAGAAATTACTAGTATTATAAATAAATAATAAAATATTTCTACTAATCCAATATTTAATGACTGGTTCTATTTTATATAGTATGAATTAATATTATTTTATTTCAATTGACTTAATTATAATTAAGCATTTTGGTGTTTTTTACAATGAAATTTGTTTGTTAATATTTCTTCTTTATCTATATTTGTGTATTCAGAGACTCTATTTTAGTTCATAACATGTTATAATGTGAAATGTTTTCGAAATCCTAATTTTACTTTTTCACATCATAATATACGAACATTCAAATATCGTGATAGAGTGACAATATATTTGTATTCACTAGGAAACGTAAAATACTTACGAACCATAGAGATTTATTCCTTCATTATCATACCCCTCTTACCCTCGATCAACGAAAACAACTTATTTTAAAATCATATTACATAGGAAAGAAAAATAATTCTAATAATGTTAACACTGGTAGATTAAATTGACTAATGAATTTGATTAAGGTACTTTGTTGGGATGTCATAGTTATTACATGGTTGGAAAAAATAAAAATGTAGCTAAATAATGTTATAAATAATTAAGGATGAGTGTATATATATGATGATAAGTAGAAAATGTTACTCATTGACAATGAGGAATAATAATTTTATGAGTAGTTGGACATTAAATTTAGAGATAATGACGTTTTAGTCCAATCGATGGTGAATTAGATAGATTTCATAAGGTCCTCAATAGAAATGGATGGTGTTTTCCAGTGTCTGTATGAGGGATGTTTTGACATAATGAAATCTCGTGTTTTAAAAGATGAGTTAATCTATCCCGGGATAATGAAGTATCTATTTTGAGTTAGGGATATAGATAAGAAGGATTTAAAATACATTTAGATTGAAAGGAAGGTTCATGTTTTGTTCATTCAATCTATAATCATTAAATGATTGGGAGTGTATGAGATGATTTTATATCAAGAGATTAAATTGATATTCCTACGTTTGATATTTAATAATTTCAATAAAGAAATATACATCATTAAAATATTTGTGTTATTTTTATAAAAATAATGTTAATTTTTATCCTTCTTTATGGGGTTTAACATTCATTTTTTTAAAAATTAGTGTTTGGTTAGATGATGTTATGACATATCATTATCATGGGTTGAAAAAAATATGTGTATGAGTTCCTAAATAAAGAAATTTTTCCCATTATATGTAAGGAATGTGTTTAAGTGGAAAATGTTTCGGTTTAGGGGGATAAATACAAGGTAGTCATAGTTCCTAGAGGTCCTGAAGAAGTTGCTTCTAGTGTTGAATTGGAAGACCATCTTGATTATATAACTCTTATTGAAATAACAATGGGATTTAAATGGATATTTATTATGAGATTTATCTTAAATATAGTATTAAACATAAGAAACATATTAGGGATTCTATTATTGGTTAATCATGGTTTAGTTAAGTATTTATAATTAAAGTTGTCTCTCATTGATAATATAGAGAAAAGATTCAAAAAATAATATTCTACAGTGTTTTTTGATAGTTTCTATAACCAATGAATGTTTGGACATTACCATCATGGGTCATTTCTTAATTATTCAATAAAGTATGTTCTCTATAGTGTTTGATGCATTTCCTTTGTTTAAGGTATCTAGACATTTTAAGAATTAATTTTGAATAAAACGATAGATAATTAATTTTATAGGGAGTGAATTTCTGAGATCATAATAGGTTTATGAATTTCGTTATGTTGACCTCACTTGTTTTGATAATATCAATTATGTCTTAATATGCTGATAATACCAAATAATGTTAACTTTTAGGTTTATATATACTATGAAATAATTCTAACTCAATCTGGATATATGTTGCATAGAATAGGCAAGTGATGCACATAGCTACTGATACAGACAAATAGACTGACCTACTGGTACTTAGTCTACCGATAGACAAAGGTCTCCGATAGAATGCATAGACGGACAGTCACTGGTACAGAACAGAGCTACCGGTATGTTTAAGTCCACTGATAAGCAATTGTAACTGATAGATCCAGTCTACCGATAGAGAACTCACTAGTACTCAGAGCTACTGATAAGAGCTACTGGTACACAGAAAGGTTAGTGATATAGAAAGTCTACCAGTATGCATGTCACCGATACATCAGAGTCATAGATACATCGAGTATACTGATATAATGGTAACTGACACAGACAAGCTACTGATATGGAGTGCACCGATAAAGAGCTGCTGATACTTAGGCTACCGGTACAGACAGTCACTATTACACCAGAGCTACCGTTAGAGTAAGTCCACTGGTATAAAAAGAGCTACCCATACAAAGAAAGTCATCGACTACTAGAAAAGAAGAGCTACTGATTGAAGGAGTTACATATACATATAGCTATGGATAGAAGAGATACGATAGGGTAAGTCCACCGATATGAAGGAGCAACTGTTTCAATAAAGCTACTGATACAGAGATTAACAGCTAATAGACAGAAGACATATTGACTCAAGTCTACCATTACAACCTCTCTATTACAAAGAGCTACTGATTAGAAACCAATCATTGTTACTCAAACTCTATAACTCTGTCAATATTATTTAAATAATGCTAATGGTCAGATTTGATGTTTTTAATGAAATTAATGATATTTAATAATAGTTGTTGGCATGTCAGGGAGCCATAACTCACACCTCTAAAACGGTAGTCATTCCTATTGCCGAAGCTCGTGGAATACAAGGAAGATCGAGCTAGAGGAAGAGAGAGACGTTCAGAGAGAATTATTCCATGCATACATGACACAACAAGGAGATACAAAAGGAACCAGAAGAACCCTCTTACTCATCAAGAACAGATGTTCAAAAAATAAGTCCAAATGCTATAATGATTACTCATACTCGAGTTGAACACCTACCCTTAATGTGAAGGAACAAGAACCACGACACTCTGTTTTCGTGACAAAACCCATAGAAGACTCAGAGCATCAATTACATAAATATGAGGAGTCAAGAGCTGCACTTCAACTGACTAGAGCATTCTAAACCCATATATACACTCTTAGTGATTCTTTTACTTAACTTTTGAGCAGTGTCTGAACTTTGTATATTTCATACAAACACTGTCTTATGTGCTAAACTGAAATTTTTCAAAATCCTCACACAAAACCGGTGCAGCTCTCTTGTATCCCAATGTGGATAGTGGTAGAGGTCGAGTAGTACCTGGATAGCCTATGTTCTATTGTTTTTTTACCATGTAGAACTATGGTAGAGGTCTTAGGACCTGGACGGTCTTTGTACTTTTGTTTACCATGATCCCGGGTGTGGATTAAAATTTATATAAATTTTTTGAGAGGACAAGGTCTTGGCTTGAGATTGAACCTCTTGTTTCAAAACATATGTGATTATTTATTTTGGTTGAAAAAAATATTCAATATTCCCCTTCCAATTACTTTGAAATATAAAATTGTTTTAAAGTTACTTTGATAATTAATCTAGAAAGTGCTTGTAACTTTTGTAAATCAGTAGATTAGTTTCAAAAGTTAATTTAATATTCTGATTTAATTAACTGAGACCCAATAAATATTTTTAGAACCTAATCAAACCTTTACAGTTTTACAAATTTAATATAGTTTACCTTAGTTTTCATTTTGGGGGATTTTAATACAATATTTTGAACAGAAATTTCTAATTGGAACTCAATTAACCCCCTCTTGTGTATCCACTTCGACCAACATGTTATGATATGTAGTTTCTATTAGGGAATAATAGGATGAAAAAGAGAGTGTCATTTGAATCCTCCCAAGTATAAGAGATCCAAAAAGTACAAATCATTGATATGTAACTTCACTAATTCAGGAAGATGCTAAACATAGTAGCAGTGATTTGTGTATAACTGATGTTATAAATTTTGGTGATAGAATTATGTCTCAGTTTGATGAATTATTTTCTAATTATAATTCATTTAAGGTTATATTGGTAGAATTTAGAGTTGAAATTTATATTCAAAAGTAAATTTTAGTTTAAAATGATGTTTTGGATTTAGTAAATAATATGTCGGTGCCTCAGTTTGGGTAAATGAAAAGAAAAGTATATGATTAATCTAATCTGGTATTTAAGATAAATATTTATTATATGTATACCAATTTAAAATTTCTTTTAGATGAATCTCAGGTTGTTCTTATTACTGGATATTCTATTGAATTACCAGTTTCCCGAGTTTCTATGGGAAGGTAGTTGAATTTTGTCTATCATGAACTTGACACTCTCACTACAATAATTACATCTATGTAATAATATATTATTTCACTATACAATTTTAAATTGGTTAAATGGTATATATATATATATTATGTGTTTTCATAAAATAATTTTTTAATGTTATGAAAATGCTATGATAAATTTGGAAAATTTATTTCAAGAAAATCTGTGTTAATTAATATAATTTTGTAAAAATACCTTGAAGTATGTTAACATTATTATAACACGACTCCAAAATATGAAATTCTCACTTTCCAACAACATTTATTTTTGGATGAAAATATTTTGAAAATGCAATAGTTCATTATCCAATCATAGTCATGTGATTCCTTGTTCGATAAATAATATTATATTACATAACAATCAAATATGATTTCTGTTAACAAATTAAAATAATTTTCATTTATTCATCGAGTTGTTCTAGTTGTATTTTTCCCTACCCCTAATTGTCTTAGTGTATGTGATGAAAATATTATTCATTATTTTAAGAAGAAATATCAATTTTCAATGTTGCATTAGGTCCTTTATTAAAGAAGCCATAGAATTGTTTTACTATTATTTTGGACTTTGACTATAATTATTTTGTAAAGTGGATAGACTTGTCTGTTGATGCATTAGTTTATTTATTTAGATAATGGATACATGGACATTTTCCCTGATTTCCATAATGTTTCTTCAAAATGACCGAAATAGAAATTTGAACCATCTTCTATATACACAAGGGATAATTAGAAACTTTTTCCTGAATCCTTGATTCTTAATTTCATATAATAAATGGTTTAGTTCTCTCCAATAGATATATATAATTAATCCAGTGATCACGAATATTAAGAAAGACTTTATTCTTGTATATATAAGATCACTCCTCATAATATATCTATATTTATAAGAATGTTTGGATTTGATGCGCCACTTAGTGAGTGGTGTGGTGAATGTGTTGTTACTCCTTTTAATACATCAACATTTCCACCTAAACAATGTAAATATTTTTTGAATATAACTTCTAGTAATGACCATTATGTTGTTCTTATAATAGACTAATTATTCTCCATATTTTGTTTATAATTTTATTGTTTGAACTAATATTTCATAATTCAATTCAAAAACTTATTCACATAAGTACTTTATACTCATATAATTTATATCTATTAAAGTTCTACATAAATTAGGTTTTTTTATATAATTTTACTAATGTAATTTAGATCATAAAAAGGTGGAGTATTTATGGTAGCTTTCAGATGAATTTTTTGTGAAATAACAAAACATTATTATTTGTATTATCCTTTTGATTATTTTATTTTTTGGTTTTGTGGTAAAACAAATTGAGAGATTATTGTTTGGAAATATTTTGTTCCATCACATATCAAAATCTCATCAATACATTGATTTTAAAAAAATACTCATATATTTTAATAACATTTTATCTTAATTTTTTAGTATCATATATCTTATTATTAATTGTTTTGGATTCCTTGAGTTTTCATAAAAAATATTCCTAAAGAATTTATCATAATCATTAGAGTTTATATTATACACTAATGAATTCTCTTATGGGAAGACTCATCGCCTATGCCAAATTTCAGTTTTTTTAAAGTATATAATATTGCATAGGAAAAATATAAAATATTACCTTCTGGTGTATGTAATTTATATTATGTAGTTAATTAATTTTCTAATATAATGTAGTTATACATAAAAATCAAAAGAATAAGGATTTTCAACAAATTTATTTATCTTATGAGGTTCTTAATTTGCCTTTTGAAAATGAAATTCATAATTTAATTATCTTATATGTTTTCCACTCAATTATTTGGTAAGTGTATCATTATAAAAGAAAACTATTTTACTTTTTTATACTGGAATTATAATGCAAGAAAAGTACATCTAGAAATTTTTTACACATATCAAATTATCTTCTGGAGGAATCACATTTCCTCCTAATATTGAGACTGTTGTTCAGATAAACTCATTAACATTGTCTTATAATCTGAAAATCAACTATTTCCTTTGGATATATTTGAAATTTAGTTTCCTAAAAAAAATATATTTTGAATTTATAAAAGTGTTTCTATCGATGGATGGAAAAATATGATTATGTTTCAATATGCCACCTCCTACTGTATGTGATTATGCCATATTTGTAAGATAAAAAAGGCAATAATTAAGAGATTATTTCTTCATATTTTAAATAGATTATTTTTATCATTCATTGGTTAAACAAGTCTGATTAGTTCAAATTCAATATAGGAGATATAATGGGATAAATTATGAATGCCTGAAATAGAGATAAAATATATAAGAGGCTCATACAGATAGACACACACTTAGTTTTTTCTATGCTACAAAATAATTTTTAAATCATTTATATTTTTTTCATAAAATACTATATTTTCCAAATAATTTTTCTGGAGAACTAATCACTAATGATATTTTTTCACTCATGTTTCATCTTCATTTTTTAGTTCATTCTTTCAATTATGTATTGGAACTAAATTAATCATCATTTGTCTTATTAATGATTATATATCATTATTTTATTATGTACTAAAATCATGTAGAGGTCTTAAAAATGGAGATCCTAGTTTAAATCTATTGAAACTTTTTACTAAGTTAAAACAACTTTCACTCAATTATAATATCCGTGCGAAAAGTACTAGTCCATTAAAAATCACAAAACTCGAGTAGTAGAATGTTGGTGGAGTGGACTGGGGGTTCTTTGTTCCCCAATCACAGTAAAGTCTATTTTATCAATCTTAACCTTACAATTTTTCATTCCATTTATGTTATGTGATAACTGAATATTATAATAACTCATTCATTTATAGAGGGTGTTGTTTAGTGAATAAAATTTGGAGAACTCAATTGAGCCTCATTTGAGTTGTTGTGAAATTTTTATCAGAGAAATACAATCATAATAAAAAATAAAATACAATTATTGTATAAAAAAAATAATAATATTATACGAAAATAATAGTGATACAATGAATACAGTTATATATGAATCTTTCCCCACAGGATTGTTAAAATATAAAGAATAGATAAAATAAAATAAAATATAACTAGGCCCAAATATATAACCAAGATAATACATGAAATCAATCACCTAATATCATATGAGTTGTTATATATTATCAATCAAAACCAGCTTCTTTAAACACTTTACGGAAATTGGTGAGGGTTTCTTGGGTACCAATGTTTATTATCCACCCAAGCAGGCTATGAGTACATCACACTGAAGGAAACGATTAAAATATCTATCTACATATTAAATTTATATAGTCATATGCACATGTCAAATATACATATAAATAAATAATGGCTGAAAAATAAATATATGAACTACCACCATCAATCCTCTAGTCTGTGAACCCGACCAACCATACCATCTTCGGCCAATGTCTATGTGTCTATCAGTATGTCGTGACACATAGGAATACCAATATAAAAGATCCAAAAAATTATACATATCGATTATAATTGAGGTGGTGAATTCTCCTGAAATGTTCCACCATATTAAACAAGATCAACTGTATCTCCAAATAATTGGAAACCCCTCTAATAATATCAATACCGCCCCAATTAGAGTTTTGTAATCCTGGGGAAGAATCATATATTTATCATAGACCTACCCTATGGGATTTTTCTAATACTATTATCATATAACTCCCCTATAATAATTCATTAATTAAAATTAACAAACACCAACCATATGCTGTTTTTAATACATAGATAAAGACCACTCCTTCTGGTTTTTTCCATATAATAAATAAAATTCATCCCTTAAATGTTTTTCCAAATATAAAAGAATAATAAACCTATGGAAATTTTCTCTTTTCAAATCATTGGCTTCATAAGAAGGATTCTTGGAACCACAACTGGGAAACCACATTCCCCATAAATAAAACAATACAAAAACCATTACACTGGTTTGAAAAATGCCTGAAACCATCAACATTATCTATACCCAAACATAATATATCACATGGTTTAGTTTCATTACGGCACCCACTGGGTTCCCATAGGTGTCATCATGGGTGACATACCTTACTCAGGGTCCTTTTAGTCTTTACATGGGTGGATTAACCTTACTATCAGTTCCTAGTCTCATGAAATACACTATTAGAATAAATAATCTCACAATAGAAATCATCCACATTAATTATATCATAAATAAAACACAACCTCAAGGGCCACAAAGAACATGCCATATTGGAAATGGTTTGCAGAGATGGATCATAAACCATATAAAAAATTGTAATCCAAAATTAGTACACTATCTCAAACTAATACTATGCAACTTATGGTCTATCTACCCAGGATAATCATACCTAAAGGTTTCTGACACAACCTTCCAGGTATATTTATTCCATGTCCCATGAAACATATACATGGCAGTTTACACATGCTCTTACTCAACAAAATTAGGCCATATCTTTCATAGTATTAACTATAAAGGGGTGTAAATATTAATGGGAATCATAATTTAATCATCATCATCATCATAATTTATTTATTTAAATAAAAGTGTTACAAAAGAGAAACAGTTGGATAAAACCAAGGAATCAATGTTATTATGTTCCAGGAGACAAGAATCTAAGGGGGTATAAAATGGTGAATCCCAAGAGCATCCCCTCTTACCAGATGATCCCCCTTAGAAAAACTCATGACAATATCTGGAGGGAAAATGATACTATTCCCGTGGGTTGACAAGGAAGAATGATGGGTTGAAACCTTATTACCCTCACACCATTTATGGATAATTTCGGTGTTGGGATCCATTATACATAGGAATTTACTCATGATGTATTAAATGAATCATGGGCTGGAGATCTTACCTGACATGGATTTGTAGATAATGATGGAGTTGGATTCCACTACATTGAGGGAGATGTTCCTCATCATGAACAAATATAGGATGAAGAGCATCGCAAGGATATCCTCCTGTAAAGAATCACCCATGTGGAAGATGACCGCAAAATCATCCATAACCACACCATTTGTGTCACAGATAACACCACCCCCCACTCAAGATGCCCATAATTCACAAGTCGTCAAAGTTCCATTTGTGATCCGAGTGATGGGAAACCATCAAACCCAATTCCCCTGCATGCCGATGCTAGTGGGGAACATACAGTGATTCTGGCCTGCAACCACCCCCATAGTGGGAGCATCCTACCAAACCATACCCATCCTAAATCGGTCCATCAGTCAAAATATCAACCTTTCCACCATCACCCTTTAATAATAGGTAGCCCCCTAGAAAACAACCTTCTTCCGAGCTATCCAGATGCATGAGTAACCTGCTACCAACAACAACATGCTATCCTTTCACTCAGGGCTTTTAACATCCATACCACAGAACCAAGGATCAATGAATGGGGGTCAGCATCTAGTCCCTATCACTATAACCCATACACTCAGCAAAGGCCGACCAAATAGCGGTGGTCAAGCCAGCTAAGAAGAAAAGACGATCCACTTTTTCCTCTATGTATGCCCTATATCAGCATTAGAGGGAAGCCAATTGGATTCGAATTATCTTCAGATTTTTATCAGTTGAAATTTCATGATTCTGAATCCTCCAAACCAAGAAATTTTACTTTTCTTGTATTTCCTTTCTCCAAAGGGTTCCTCCCTATGCATCATTAAGGACCAAGGTCGTGAATACCCTATTGAACTCCCTCATTGAAAATGAAACCAATATAGTAGAACTGAAGAAACATTTTCCTTCACATCTTGATATTAATAAGGAATAAGACATCACTCTACTCACTATTCAGAATATCTTAAACAAAATATGGATATATATTGGCCTGGAGAACAGAAAAGTTTGTTACGGGACAACCTCGGAAGCCATGATGCAAACCAAACCAGTCATGGTGCCATAAAGAAATATAACCTCTCCCCATGATTAATCTGGAGTGAAGAAGAAGGGCTTCAATCAAATTAGAAACTGTGGTCCAAAAAGAGGATGCATGGCCAGCTTGATACCCATAACTCTTCATTGCGTCTATAAATATTCCCCACTATGAAGGTCGTCGATCACATCCTAGGCACGTTTACCATGCATGTCATGCAGGGTCACTGAAATTCTCCTCACGTTTTAATTGATTTAATTATTTTAAAATTTAT
Source organism: Viscum album (assembly GCA_963277665.1). Taxonomy (NCBI): domain Eukaryota; kingdom Viridiplantae; phylum Streptophyta; class Magnoliopsida; order Santalales; family Viscaceae; genus Viscum; species Viscum album. The sequence continues at coordinate 547,416,296 of OY728167.1, read as the reverse complement.
TGAACTCATATATTGATTGCATAAATATGATGATACCAAATTCCACAATGAAAATAATCAAATTCATAAACCATAATGTTTATACACGGCACCACAGACCTCAACCGAAGCATCTTGATTTATTTACAATTTCCAATGGCTATTTTAAGTTATAATTTTGTTCCTATAGGATAATGAATACCTACTCCAACCAATTATGATCCTTTCTCAAACCGGCACACCCAAATAAATTAATGTGATCATTTTACATTAATTAAAAAAACTATTGACTAGCATAGCTGGGGAAAACTCACTGGGTCATTGAATCACTCTAAAATGAAGTCATGCACGCTATGAGAGTCTCTTAAAACATTATTTTTACAAATATAGGACAAATACATATGTCCATGAAACATATACATAATTAATATAACTTTATTTATTTGTCATACCTTAAATAAGTCCATGGTGTTACATACCTTTGAAGAAATAATAAACGATTAATGGCGAATGTCATCATGATAGATTTTCAATCTATTATGCATGAATTTTTTAAAGGAATAATGAAATTTCATCATTCTATTATGACATATCAATATTTAACCTCAAAAATAATTTCCCTCATTAGCGAGTTGAAGGATGACTAAGTGTTTATGGATATGAAGAACTTAATACCAAGCATTCACATTGTAATTAACATAAAATTTCACCCAATATAAGGGAGAAGGAAGTAAGGAATAGGGGTGTCCATCCAGATTGTCATAATTTGAATAATGGAGGAAGAGGGGGGGTGCCCATATTAATATTTAAGGGGAAAGATTATCAATTTCCCTCCTTACAAGACCTACTAAATAGTTGGTGATTCTAAATTATTCGATAGCGGTTTGTTGTATTTTTTTGTAGATGAAACCACACGTACGCTCTCTGGTATCCTATGATCTATCAGGAAACCACCTGTTACTAATTAAATATGTAAAAAACTTATTTTGGGATGTTTTAACTCATACGATTTGATTCCAAATCCCTATTCTCAAATAAACCCATCCACCAAACTCAATGATTCAAATTCATTTTGAAATCTTAGTCCTTGTATGGAAATGAGGCATTACATAGTTAATGAAGAACCTAATAACATATACAATGATAATGATAAAAGGAATGAATTTGGGGAAAGAACCATTCAGTAAAAGAAGATATTCGAGACAACATGGAAAATTTAAGAACGCTTAAAGATTGATCTTCCACTTCCATTCCAATCCAGAATAATTCAGTCCAAAAAAATCTATGAAGATGAACTATATAGAGAAATTATGGAAAAATTATAGAAATTTAATATTAATATTTACAATCATGAAGAACATAGAATCCCAGGTATGTTAAATTTAATATGGAAAATTTCAAAAAATATAGGAGTCTTCAAGGATACGACATAATTAGTTTGTGAAGTATTGTGTCAGCACTAATCACACTATAATTACTAAAATTAATTAAAATCAAAGTAAATTTTCTATCCATTATACATTTGGAAATTTACCTTTTTTATATTATTTGATTTATTATTGTTCTTCTATAAATTTTATGTCTCACATAGTTTTTACATCTTTTTAGATAAGGGAATTGAATCCCAAAAGAGGGGTGGTAAATCTTTCAAAACCATACATGATATTTTTAGAAGGGTTGTTAAAGGATATGTTTATTAAAATCAATGACATTCTCTTCCTAATAGAAATATATGTATAAAAAATTGAGTATTATAGGATCCTAACACACTCACCAATCATTTTGGGGAGACAATTCTTGAATATACCCATGACAATCATTAATGTCCTTGTAGGAAAATTCAACATATAATTTAATGACTTCACAGTACATTTAAAAATATTCAACTCCATGAGAGATCCTTCTTATGACCACTCAATCCTTACAGTCTCCCACATTTACTAAGATGAAACAATGTAATATTAAGGTATTTCTCCTAAGATCATTACATTAGAGGAATACTAAATGACTGAAAATTCCATGGATGATGAATCTATGCATAATTTTAAACAATATATTTCAAGATTTGAGGATGAGGTAACCATTGAATACCATGAGGTATTTAGTCATTTATTTAACAATGAGGAAAATTACAAATAATCTTGTGTGAAAAAATACGAATGATGGTAGTAATAATCCCAAATTTGATTTTAACCCTAAAAAACCCCCAAATATATAATTAAAACCTTAACTCATTGATTTTAAGTTTACGTACCTAATTTAGGGAGAATAAGTACCTATAATAATTACTAAACACCATTCTCAAATAGAAGATAATAAATTTAATATGATTTATAAGGAGATTGTGCATGAAAAATGGTGTAGTTTAGGTGGTATTCCAAGAATTAGCCTGAAAATATTCTCACACAGAATTCATCTTGAAGGAGACTCTATATAGTTTAGGAATTAGCAATGGAAGATAAATTACACCACAATAGAGGTAGAAAAAAATATGGATAATTTGTGAAAAAAATTAATTACTTACCTAATATCTAACTCACATTGGGCTATCCGAGTCTATCTTTTCCAAATAAAATATGTTTAAACATTTTAAAAAATGATGAAAATAAATTGATCCTTATGAGAATTCATAATAATTTGAGAGTTTGTATTTATTATATAAATTTGAACCAAGTCTCTAGGAATGATAACTTCCCCATCATATTCATTGATGATATTCTAGAGTGGTTGGCTACAAAAGCATATTATTTCTTTTTGGATGATTTTTTTTGAATATTTTTAGTTACACATTATCCTAGGGGACTAGGGGAAAGCTGCATTTTCATGTCCCTTATAAACCTATTCTTAAAAAAGACCACTTTTATATGGTTAATTTCCCAAGGAAAAATTCATAGGTGCATGGTGAGTATTTTCTCATACCACATTGAGGACTTCATAGAGGTATATGTTGATTATTTTACTATTGTTTATAATTATTTTCCACAATGTTCATGAAATCATGAAAATGTATTGAAAATGAAAATAAAAATCATGAATTGAATTTTAAAAAGTTGAATTTCATGGTGTATAGTGGAATAATATTACGAAATTACATCTCCTAAAAGGTACTAAGGTGGAGTTATTTAAAATAGAAGTGAAAAACACTTTGACATACCAAATTTTTGTCAAAGAAGAAGGATATTTTCTAGGAAATTTATCATTTTTAAAGATATTTATCAAGGAAATAATTATTGTTTATCTACATATAATTTGTTTAAAATTAGAAAAATATTAATTTGAATATAATATTGAATATATGGAATCATTTGATATACCAAAAATAAAATGAATCACCCCCAGTGAAGATTCTGACCAATTGGCAGAACCCTTTTGTGATGCAATGTGATGTTTCAAATAATGTTGTGGGGTCTATGATATCACAAATAAGTGAAGGAAGACAAAAAGTATTTTATTATTCCTTAATATCATTATATTAATCCAATATAAACTGTAAAACTATTGAAAAATAGTTTCGTACAATTATTTATCCATTAGAGAAATTCAAATCTTTTTTTCATGGAACAAACCTCACATTTTTTCTGACCATGTTTATCAAAGATACATAATAATGATCGTAGATGAAAATATGTGTCTATATTGGGGATTGATACTACTTCAAGAGTTAAAAATGGTTATTTAAGACTATAATAGTGCCTTAGATATGGTACCCTAGCACCACATTATATTTCCCAACATTGATGAAGTGAAAATTCCATATTAGGACCCACTAAATAACTACCTACTTCGAGAATGAATGTATTTATTTGAACTATAATTAACCTATAATATAGAAATGTTATGTTATTTTAATATTCATAAGGTACAATATTATTTTAATTCCAATAAAATTATAAAACATAAACCTGATTTCTAATTTTACACTTTGGAAGACCCATTCATGTGGAAAAATTATACTCATTAAGAGATAAGATGGTATTTGTTTTAATGAAAAATTTAATCTATTTTGAGTTTTATTATACTCTTGAATGTAGATGAAAAAATGGATCACAAATAAATATAAGAAAATTATTGGAATCTAAAATTTATTGGACCACTTTCTTTAAATATTCTCATGTGTTTTGTAATAAAGGTGAAAAAGTCCAATTTATTGTAAATATTTCGAAGAGATAATAAATGAACCAAAAACCCATAATATTTTGTGAAATTTGTAAGAGTGATGAATAAACCTTAAGGGATTATTTTACATGTATTTTGGTATCAATTGTATTATTATTTCTATAGATTATGATTCTAAATGGGTGGACGCTAAGGGTACTAAAACAGATGATAACCATGTTTTAGTGTTCTCCTTACAGGTCTAACAATTTTTTTAGATTGGTAAACTGAGAGAAATCATCAGTGATTAAGGGAATAACTTTTTCAAATGATTTATAGTGGATTGTATGAAGAAATAATGAGTATAAAAAATTTTATCCAACACTTATCATCCATATAAAATTGATGAAATGGATTTTTAAATTAAGAAATAAATGTCATTTTGTAAAAATCGTTTAAAAAATAGGAATGAATAGATCCAATGAATGGAATAAAAATTCAAGGGTTATAATGTAACCAAAACTATATCTATAGTAATAACACCATACATATTGTTTTATGAGAAATTTTAACATCTACCGATAGAACAAGAACAAAAAGAAAATTTGGATATTAAACAATTGATGTTGGACATGGATATATCCAAAAAAGAGATGAAATTATTGTTTCAGTAGTTGGAAGAAGTTAAGAGAAAATAAATTGAGAATTTTAAAATATATAAGTCAAGGAAAATAGTTTCTCATGAAAAGTTGATTCAAAAAATGGTGGAGACCATGTGATATTATACTATAGAAGGATAAAGAGGATGCTAGGTGAACTACATTCCAGATGGGAATGCCCTTTTATAGTTACCAATGTATTACATTTTGGTGATTAGAAGGTTTTTAATGAAGGAAAACATAACCCATTAACTAATAATAGACATGGCTTGAATCTGTATGAGGAGAATCTACCACAACATCCAGTGGAGGAGATCAAATTCTTCTAACCTACTTTTCAATGAAGGTCATTGTTGTGTATATATCTGCATCATCTGATTGTTTTATTTGATTAAACATAAAATTTATTTATGTGTTAAATTAGTTTCAATTAATTGAGGATACTACATAAATTATATATGTGGGGGAAGTCCATTTTATTTTAATACCTTTTTAAATGATCTATATTTTTTTCCCTTTTCATACATTTTATGACTTTTTCAATTTTAGTATGTTTCTGAAACCTTTGAATTTAACTAGAATAATCTTAAAATATATCAATAATTACAAAGGTTATGAAACGAATTTAATTCATTGATTAACTTTAGATTAATTAATATATGATATTTTCTCAAATTCTAAATAAATTAATTTCATGAAAAAACAATTAAATTTTTAAACTGAATCTATGACATATTGAAGTTTTTCATAATGTACTTACCTATAAGGATTCTAAAAAAAATATGATATTTTCTTCCAAACATCCTACATACTAATATAATGAAGATGTTTTTGAATAACTATAATATTTTATGTTATTTAATCCTTGCTGTATAATATTCATGAAACATATCCTTTAAATTAATGAGGAATTAGTTTGAATGAGAATTCTCATGTTACATTGGAATATTTTATGTCTATCTATACATAAATCCTTATATCGCATAGAATACAGAAATTAATTTTTAGGAATCCATATTTTATGATAAATACACCATCATACAATTCTCTAGAATATTTTTCTTCCCATGCTGGCCCTAAAAGCCAACCACTATTTTGAACTATAAAAGTCCATCAATTTCCCTAAAAGATATGATAAGAAAATGAAATATATATTCGAATAAATGCTTAAAAAGATCCACAATTTGGTAAAGAATATTTTATATACGCATTGATGTTGAAATTACAGAATGGGATACCCTACACACGAAGATAAAGAGATGTTCAGAAGTCCATTGTTGTTGGAACCTTATGGCATATACGATTTGGAGGTGATGGTGGAGAAAAAGTACTAGAACTATGGAATGTTTACCTTTAATAACAACATGTGGATAGGATAGTAATTCATAATATGGGTCTAGTTAGGTCCCATACATACCATTGAAATTCAGAATTCCCTATATGCATTCAATATAATATATTTGGAAAAAAATATTGAAACCTATAGGAAAAAACAAAATATGGGAATGTTTCTAATACTGGATTGATGAATTCTATGGGATGTCCATGGAGAATTAAAATTAGAGAATATGGTTTTTTGAAAAATGAAATGTTCGAATAATTAACTCTCCGTAGAAACTAAAAATCATTCATTGAGCTTCAATTTAGATCTAGTCCTCCTCCTATAGCCTCAACCATTTTATAATCGAATCGAATCCTACCTCAGAAAAAACTAAATACTTGATTAATACCTTATGATATTTAAATGTACCTGAATCATTGGGTGGATATGAAAAACTTCATGGGAATATGATTAAACATGTATGAAATTAGAATGTGGAAAAACAGTACTAAAAACATATTAGAGTGTTGAGTGAAATATTATGAATATGTATATATAAATTTTAATGAGGTAATGAAATAAGTGAGACTCAATTAAATTTACTTAATGAAGAAAAGGAATAAAGATTATTATATAGGAATGATAACATGTTGTCTTCCATATCATTCCATGGTTTACTCTAGAAATAGGCACCATGTTGATTTTCCACATGACCATAGGTGTGCCTCCGCATATGCTATAGGTTGGTAACTAGTAGCATGGGTCTAACATGGTATGGTGACAGAACTATACCCAAATATTAGAGTGATCAGTAAAAAAAATCACCAAAAATCATCCAAAAGAGTAAATAACCAAAGTTAATAGAATAAATAATCATCAAAAAACATTATATCATATACAGTAACGACATTAATTGCCATTACATACATAAATTGACAGCCTAGTGGTCCACTGACATGTGCATATGATAATAAAAGTTAATAAACGATAATTTTGAAGTCCAAAATCTTCCTAGATACCCTAAGATGGCGGGGGTGAATCAAGGTATGAATTGTTTTACAATAGTTTTCCTACCACATTGGATCGTGACCTCTTTATTATAAGGACTAATTTATATTAAGTTTTGTTTTTAGCTAGATCTTTATTTTTTCACTTTTTTTATGGTGATTAATTGAATATAATGTAGGAAGGAAAGCACACAAACACAGATAGTTTTACACGCTTCACCCTCCCTATGCTACATCCAGGGATCATACTAAGATAATGTTCTAATGTACCAAATCAACAAAGGATTACGACCAATTCGATGTTTGGGATAGATAAATACTATTAGCATTATCACTACCTCTACATGGTTTTTGGTCATCTCTCTACTTTCCCAAGGGTCACTCTCTGAGTCCTTTTCTCTGTCTCACTACTAGTGGAAGAGATCAATATCTTCTTCTTCCTATTCCCCCTACTCTTAGAAGGGATCCAATAAAAGTTTATGGACTTGTAGGTAACTCATTATCACTAATTAATGTATCCTCCACCATATGTAGATTCTATATTGATGTACTACAAAAATCCACTGATGAAAACCACATTATCATAGAAGTATTTGGGATCATCCATCATTTGTGGAACATTGCGATGTCTTGAGCGCAACATTAATGACATGCATGAAAAATTTATGAATTGTCCTGGAAAACCCTAAATTTTAAACAATATTTTTCAAAAAAGTTTGGCATGAATCTCCCATATTATGCACAACTCCATCCTTACATGCAAACCCCTTCTTACGTGATAATCCTTTTTCATGAAATTTTTATGTTATTCAATGATCAGATTGTCTCTATATGTTGAAATACTAAAATGTGGGGGTAGCCTCCAATATATTGACTCATCTAACTTTGAACGCAATATCCGAATGCATCTTCCTCCATTCACATACGATCATATCCGAGCATGTATAACCCCATTTGACGTTGAATTGAGAGTATAACTCTCTTTCGGGAAAACTCTTCTTCAACAAAAATTCTGATCGTTCGCGTGCTTCATGAGTTTTCCATATTTTTAATTGTTGATAATGAAACAATTCTTGCAAGAATCATTCCAAACCACCTCCATTATTCTATGAATCATCCTTTTCATAAAACACATTTCTCTATTCTCATGTTTTTTAGGCCCAAAAATTTAGCGAACACTGGGAAATGATGCCACCATGTATATGATCTTGTTTTACCATAACCAGAGCGTTCATTCCATTATCTTGGATCATTTTCAGAATAGATTTTCATAAATCTCTATGGACTCACCAATTAATCATGGAAACCGTATTTTTTAACAAACACAATCCAAAAAATTTGATTCAACTTTAACTTGAGGGATTTTTCCCAACAATATCTCTCATTATGTTGGTTGAAAAAATATCACATTTGAATAAATCATTAATGACTATTTAATTATAAACCAAAATTCTATAATTATGATTCAGATAATGATCAGTGACTTTCTCAAAAAACACTCTTATACCACATGATCTCTACTCAGTGTGAGAAACAAGATTATTATGAAAATTTCATTACTTAGTAACTTCATTGTTGAAACCACTCAACATATTTCATCATGAACTCCAAATGTCATGATATGTGGTAATTTATTAATCAAATTTATAATTTTCAGATTTTATATTGGCCCTACACACTACTCCTACTATCAACATTGACTCCCCCTATTGTGCTTCTCCACCTAGAAGCTTCTCCCACTATATTGATGAAGACACATTCTCCAATTTTAAAGCCACAATATCCCCCCTTTTTCAACCAAGACAAAAGTAACTCTTTTGATGTATGAAGTAGGTTAAAGAACATATATAAACAAATTATAAGAAACACAACATTCCTTGAAGAGAGGGGGTCACATGTCCCCACCATTCAATTTTTTTGGAGTCAGATGAACACCCAGAGCTAATTGATGTCATTCAAGTGCTTACTTGGATAATTCCCTTGTCAGAATATTTTGAACCATTATTTTGGTTGAAACATACTCCAAATTCAAAATCCTTTTCTCTACAGTCTCCTTGATAAAATGATAGTTTATTTAAATGTACCATTTTCATGAATGATGGAAAATATTTTTCACTTATTTATATCGCGTTAAATATTGCAATGGATTCCTATTAGAGACTGTACTTCTACTCTCAGATAATGAATCATCTCCATCATCCACAATAACTATGTTCATGCTTGAGTGGACATAACATAATCAACTTCTATCGTTCTCAATGAAATGAAATAATTTTTTCATGTTTAGCCAATAAATACACTATTTTCCATGATATAATGAACCACCTAATGTTTATAGTCTATCAAAGCTAATCAAACCCAATCTACATCTGTATATCAAAATAACTCATGCAGATATTTTTCATTGTACATCAAACCAAAATCCGAAATGAACTTGATATATATATAAATTCATTTTAAAAAATCATGCATCATTCCATGGTATTTCTTTGGTATAGTGTTTCTTTATATGTGAAAAGTACAATATTTGATCATGTTTCTATTATGTAAAATAGATTTCCAATGATCAGTCTATATTGTATGACATTATATAGTTTTCCTTCATCATCTTGTGACATTTATATCAGGGTACCCAGTGGATTCATCATTTACTTTGAATTACGCATTCCAAATCATCTCAAAAGCTCCTTGAAAATTTTAGATTGAAAAATGAATGTTCTATTCTTTCCTTATGTCACCATCTTCATTCAATTTCTTTTTCAGAAAGACCCATTTAGTATTGGAGACATAATTTGGAATTCATGCTGATATAGATTTGACCTCCACATATTAATCATAGGTATCGTCATTTGAATCATTAGTAGATACATTTACTCCCCTTGAGTATCTTACCTCCTCATCACATTCATCAGACAGCGGGTCCCTGTTTCATTGAAGCCTCTATTCAATCTACACCACTGTGACATAATTCCATTCAACTATTTTTCCCATATTTTTTTTGAAACATTATTGATATTCTCTCAGAGCTTCTTGTTATCTTGCAAATAGTTATCTACCACCATATTATCAGGATAAAATAGATGATCATTAAATACACGAATTGTTTTACTTTTCCGCTAATTTATCTTCTCAAACATAAACATTCATCATTTATATACCATTGAGATATTTTATCTGATTAGGAGATAAAATTCCCCCACAATGATATTAAACTCTTATAGTTATTAGGCCCACTATTATGACGCACAACCATTCTACTTCTACTGCATCCTTTATCCACATCTGACTGTTGGTTTAACAAACTTATTTTTCTCAGTAACATTTTCTTGCTATATCTTCCTTCAATGATATTTTCATTGGGTGAATTCACCACCTAAAAATTAGTTTTCAACAAAAACACTAAGCTAACTGATTAAAAAATAGGTGTCTAAAACATGGGAGAATGTTAATAACACCATCTCAATCTATCGTGCTCAATTACATCCACACAACTCAAGAATAAAAAAACCATTAACTCGTATTGTGTAATTCATATATATTTATTCTTATACTATGGTATCTTATTTTTACTACCTATAATTCTGGGGAACATGACTTCACCTCTTCGCATATTTTGAGGCCACTTCCCCAAGGATCATATATCCCCTTCAACCATAAACACTTCAATATCAGTTAATAGAATTTATAGACATGGAGAGAGGATAATATTTGAATCTTGATGAAGAGAATTGTGGATAATCATGATTGATCACCCCATAAATAATTTATTACAATAAAATTTACTATTTGTGTTCTTGTTCCAACTACCTAGCCAAATTCAACTCTCCTATCCATATGAATTAGAATTATTAACCCACATGATGAGTCTTTTTCTAATAGGTTGGTTCGGTAGGCTTGGACTTTCTCAACATTTTGTGTTTAAACCCACTAGAAAAAGATTCTTTCTTTGATGTTCTATCAAAATTCCATTTCACAAGATTCATTCCAAGAGTATAAATCTCTCAATTGGTCACATTCAATTTCTTTATCCACCATTGGAGGGATATTTCCTATATCATAACTTATCTCCTTGTGGCATGAAATGTTAATTTTTTATGAAATTATTATTCCTTTTTTATCTTTTAACAGGGTCTCCACACTATTTTGTGTTATTGATTGGTCATACACTAAAAATACATTCTTCATAATCTCAACAAGATTTTCTCCTCCATTTTTCAACATGGTTCATTCACATTATTCCAAAGAGAGTGATTGTGATTATAACAGAGGAGGCGAGTGAAACTTCTTTGGTTGAGATTCTTGTGTTTCCTATGAGTTTGTGAACATATTTTTCAACTTATCACATTATCATACTATATGGGATTTCTCATTATACACCATTAGAGTAGGGTATCTCCATTGAAGTTCATTTTCCTTACCTATTATTATCTTTCTAAAATATCTTGATGAATTCCAATGGTTAAAACATATAAAACATCTCCCAATTAAATACATTATTTGTATCATAGTCAATCGATTCGGATGTGGATACATCATGAATTTTTTTCTCTAGAAATTGAGTCGTTGGGCTTCTAGAAACCAACCCATGGTGTGTCCCATTCTTCTAAAATAGGACCATTTCCTGGATATATTCTTCGAGAAATACTATTACTTTAGATTTCTCAATATGCTTCTTTTTATTATCAAATTTTTCAATATTTATATCATCACATCATTAAATATATACAAAATTCATTAGAAATATCTTGATATATGACCATGAATCCCACGGAAAGAAATTGTGACAAAATTAAATCCTATAAAAATATTTTCTAGGTATTTTTCCACTATATATAGGAATTTTCCTATTTCTCAAACTATTCATCATTCTAATCCTATCATCCATTGGAGTGGATAAATGAAAACCAATTATGAATTTTTGAAAACTATATGACCTTTGAGATGAGAAAAGGTTTTACATTTTTCATTATAAATAGAATAATTTAATTTTTTCCTATAATTAGAACCTACCAAAACATAATAAAATAGTAAGTGAAAGGAATCCATCAATTTAGGATTTCCTTTTGCATTAGATCTCTCCACATCGTTATTTATTAATTATTTCTCTTCTACAAATTGTTAAATCTTCATATCCCTTGACTCAAGTCATGAATTAAGTTATATTTTGAGATTCTTCCAACTACTCATCTCATTTTCAAATTCATGTGTGATCTTATCCATCATCTCCCTTTTCTCTGTTATTTGAAATTTTTCTTGAGAAATAGAATCATAACATCATGCATTATATTTTTTTAGCATTTTGGTCTCATGAACTACTTTAGATAGCTATCTAGTAAGGTCATAATTTGTGGATTTTAGATTCTAAATTTCATCTGACTTCAGAATCACTCTATATTAATCCGAATTTTATTTTTCTATATTTGTAGACATATATTTTAGTTCTTAAGAAAGAGAATAATTATTCTCCCTATGATCAGTATCCACATAAATTACGCTTTTATTTTCAACTTTTAACTCATTGACCTCAATTTATAGTTCTTCTACCCAAATATATTAAGACTGGTTTTTCCCTGTTAACTTCCATTCTAATTACTTTTCCATTTCAAAATCATATAATTTTAACCTTATTATATTTTCATCATCATGAGTAGTTATAGTACCAATTTTAATATTAGGTTCATCACCCATTCTTGTAGTATCATTGAATGGGTAATTATTTTCACAGTTTGATTTATCTAAATAATTATTTTATTCACTACAAGATTCCCTCAAATGAACCAAACTCTTTCCATAGACACTTCCACTCTATATAATACCACTTTAATTATTATTCATCATTGAATTTCATCCCTTTGGCTTGGAATGTCGAGACTGGATATAAATAACAAACTAATTTCAAAAATTGACTAATCCATGTCAAATATATATATAATATAATAAACCATTGCGTTTTTACAAGTTATTAGGTCCAATAGTGGACTACATACAGTGAGGGGGGGTGGTGAATCAGGGTATGGATATTAGTTAAGAAATTACTCCAACACCACTGGATCATGATCTCTTTATTATATGGGTCATTTTATTTACACATATGTGTTAATATTGATATATATTTTATACTTTATCTAATGATGATGATTTGAAATTAATGTAGGAACAAAATCACATAATCTCACAGATTTTTACATGTATTACCCTAAATGAGCTACATCTAAGGAGTATACAACAAAAATGTTCTGGTGTATCAAATACACTGAGTATCACTAAAAATTCAATGTTCGAGATAGATACATCATATGCCCAGACTCACTTTATTTATAAGGTTTAGGTTTATCTCACTTCATTCCTGTGGGTCACTCCCTGAGTCTCTTTTTCTAATTCAATACTGGTTGAAAGGATCACCGTATTCCTCTTCCTTTGCTCACAACTATTATAAGAGATCCACAAATAGTTTATGGAAATACATTTCCCTTTATTATTAATAATTAATTTATCCTACATTGTATATAGATTCTCTATTGAAGTCCCACTTTCACCCACTGATGAATACCACTATACCACAGAAGTATTGGGAAACATCAATGTTTCACACAACCTTGGGTTGTCAAGCATGCACCATTAATGTCTTTTGCACAAAATTTAATCTTTTTTGTTAAAAATCCAAATTTACAAACACTATTACAACATAACCTTTTATGCACCAATCCATTCTAACACTATACTCCCTTATTATGCAAAAACCAATTCTTATGTGAAAACCCTTTGCACTGACTACTTATGCGCTTTAGAGTGGGATTATCTCTATGTATCGAGATAATAAAATGAGGGGGATAGCCACCTATTTACAAACCCAAAAGACCCTCATGAAATATCCTTATGCTTCTTAATTTGAGTGAATAAGATCATCTCTGATCATTTAAAACTCTATTTCACATTGCATTGGGTATATAACTCCCTTTCATGGAATTCATCATTCGCATAAATTTCAATCTTTCATGTGCTTCATGAATTTCATTATTTTTATGTTTTGATACTAAAACATGCCTTACATGCAATATTTAAAACCACCTACAATATTACATTCAATACCCTCTTCTGAAAACAAATATCTCCATTATCCAGATATTAAGGAAAATTTTTGATGAAAACTCGGAAACAAGACCACCTTGTATATGATCATTTTATACCATATCCATAGCTTTCATTCCTTTTTCACGGATCTTGTTTAATAGATATTTTCAAAAATCTCTTAATATCCCCCCAAATAATCATGGAAATCATATTTTTTAACAAACACAATCCACCCAAAAATTCATGAATGATACCATGAGGGATTTTTTACCAATAACACTGGACCCCTATCATACCTAGCCAAAATCAATATAAAAATTAATTTCATTCAGTAAATATTATTAAACCATGATATCAGAGGACCCAACATAAACTTATAACTTTAGAAATGTGAAAATCTACTCGAGTACCCATGTGAAATGGTGGCCTATACAAGGTGTGAGTACAAAAATCACTAGGGAACCACCGATGCATCCTCGTACCAAGATACTAGATGAATTTTCTGTGAACATATATTACTCAAATGAATAATAATAATTATAATAATAAAATCTATAAATAAATTTAATATCCAAGGAATTACTTCGGGCCTAATGGCCACCCATGATGAACATACATATTTTTTCTAGTGTTGTAGATGTCTCTGTGCAAGGAACATCCCCAAAGGGAGATATGATTCCTTCCACAGGATCACCCGGAATCTACAAAAATGAATATAAAGTAGAATACTAGGTATCCACTTGATATCCTATATGAAAGGCATCACATAGGATCCTAGGCATCAAAGGCATACTAATAAATTTTTGAGTAACAAGTAAAACCCCAATGACATATCAACATTACAAATTCCATTCTGATGTCATATTCCTAGGTCTCAATATGTAGTAAATCAGTACATGGGAACTAGAAAGAATTCATAATGGGGAGGAACTTATTCAATATATATGGAATACACTAATGATCTCAGATGATAACTGTAACAGCCCGAGATTTTATGAAAAATATTCTTTTTAATTTTATTAATGTCTTGTGTTATACGCTACACAAAAAGGAGCTTTCACAATACACATCTCTGACCTGGCTTGAATTATACGCAATCGCGACCTTCCACGATAGCGTGTGTTGTACGCAACACCGAGTTTCGCTAAACAACGATATGCTATTAAGATATAATTAAAACTAGCCGTTATGAATATTAATAACCACTTTTTGAAATTTTTTAAATTTTATTTTTCAAAATGGAATTCATTTTTGGATTTTTAATATCGAAATTAGCTTAGGGTGAAATTTTGGAACTTTTCGGATAACTTTCATATTCTGATGAATAGTGAAAATTACTAAATTTTAATTAAAAACAACTTTTTTAATCGAAATAATTAACAGTGATAAATTATTAATTTGAGTGGTTTTAAAGTATATTTAGAATATATTTTTACAATTTAATACAATGTTGGTCATTGGATGTAATTTCACATTTAAACCAGTTATAAACCAGTGTCAATCTTTTGATAGTTATTATCTCTTAAAAACACGCTATTTGTTTTGACGACGAGAATTAATTTTTAAATTAGTTAATGCAACTGATATGTTTTTAATTTGGTAAAATAGACATCATTTTTGAGTTCATAATATCAAATATATCTTAGGCCTAATTTTTGGTATTTTTCTGAAAACTTTCAATTTTCGATGAATAGTGAAATCACTACGTGGTAGTTAAAAAAAACTGAATTTTTCATAAAACTTAATTTTACCACTTCTGTGAATGGAATTTCGAAAATCCGAGAGACACGGTTAATATCAAGGACTAAAATGTGGTTCAATGAGATGAAAATAATTTTTGGTGAATAGTAACTTTTTACTTTTTTTTACCGCGGTTAATAGTAAATAGGGTAACTAAGGGTAAATATGATATTAGTATTACCCTAACACATGTCCTAATTCTATTGGATAAGTGTAATTCGACCAAAAACAACCTTATGAATAAAATATGACCATTTAGGCCCACTTGGATTAGATTAGGACATTTATTATTAATTTATTTAATGAAGGGTTAAAATAGTTAAAATCAAAGTTTAATAAGTAAATCATTTTTAATATGGGGTTATACATAAGCTAAATTCGACTATAAATATTAATTAGAAAGATAAAACGATTTCCTACATAATGATATTTTATTTATAATTTTTAGACTTTAAATAAATTAATTTATTTATGACACAACGATGATGTAGTAATTACCCTTTTAAGGAAATATTAACATAATTGATGTTATAAATGCTCAAATGAATGTAATTTGAGACTTTTTATGAATTACACTAATTTTATAGGTTACTATGATATATTAATGTTGATTTAATCAACTTGGGTCGAACATATAATTCTGTTATGACTTTCACAAAAATCATATATCAAATAGTGTCAAAATTGACACAAAATAGTTTTTAAATAAAATATTATATTATTAATTGTTATTTTATTCCTAAAACTCTAAGGTTTGGCCAAATGACTTAGATACGGATATATGTATTAATAATAAACAATTTGGGGTTCGTTTGGCATGTTATAGTAAGTGTATTAACCATATAGTGAAAGAAAACAAAAAGACACGGTAAAAGTTAAATTATTTAACTTAGAGTTAAATCTAATTGATAAGGTTAAAATAATACCCTAAACTTGTCTAAATCCTATTTGTTGATAGGATTTCGACCCATCCCCACCTTAGCATCGAAATAAGACCCTTTGGAACCATTATAAACCGATTTTGACATTAATATAAAATAATATTTTGAGATATTCCTAAGGTGCCCCTCTCCTCCCTTATAAAAGGACACCTCCTCCCCCTCCTCCTCACACCAATTTGAGCACTCAAGCTCGGCCAACCCCTGCCAAAATCTCTTCTCCACTTCCCTAGCAACATCCTAGAGGTTCTGGTCTTCCTCAAAGACCAATTTATTGCCCTAAGAGGAGGTCTCAAAGAGGCGCTTCAAAGAAGAGGTAATTACCGTTACCAATTCTTTCATCTTTATTTCTTCTTCCACTTCTCCTTCTTAGGTTGTTTAATTATGAAGTAATAACATCAGTATCACTCATATAATGATATGTTATTATAAGTATGAAACAACCCTATTTCACCATCTATCCATCCTACGGAAAAAGAAATCACCGCGCGTGCGTACGTACGGAATACCGTCTCCACGCCGTGGTGTAATCTATTTTCCACCACCACCTTACATGGATGGGTATAATGGTGTAAAGAATAACTATACATAGTTATTACAAAATCATATTGATTCTGATATATTGTATAATCCACTCCAATTCAATTCAATATTTATGGAAATGATATCATCGCTCGTGCGTACGTACGGACTACCGTCTCCACGACGCGATGAGATTCATTCTTAATGATTAACCATTCATGAATGATTATAAAGTATATATAATAAGTACTAATGAAATATATGACATAATAATGATACTGGATTTATGTATATATATATATATATGTATGTCATCTACTTACTTCCATTCAAGACAATAAGGAAAGAAAAATAGCATTCATGCGTACGTACGGACTACCGTCTCCATGAACGGTGTTTTTCATTTTATTTATCTATCTATTATATATATATATATACTGAAATTATATATGATATAAATAATATTTTATATTCTGGAAGTAAGTAAATCATGATATAAGTAATAATGATGTCAAGAACAACAAGTCAAAACACCTACGATAAATGAAACGATTTTACCCAAAACGCTTCTTTAACATGGAATTTACAAAAGAACGGGTAATATAATGTCATAAGTGAACCATATATGATATCATAACAATGAATATGATTCTGTAATAAGTCAATAACATTATGAAAATTATTATACAGGAGGTTCGGACACGTACAAAGCAAGTCGGACCTAAGGTAAGGGAAATATCACAATCTCATTTTTATCCGAGATTGTTTATTCGTAAGTATTTACTGGGGTGTATTTTATCATCCACATCCATGTTTCATCAATATGTAATATTATTTCCATCCACCTACAATTTTTTTTAAATCCATTTTTACCCTTCGTTGAGTTTTTAGTAATATGTATGAAAGGAATCTTTTGTCGTTTTTCGTACGAGGTACTTTTTGACTTTTCCGACAAAAGTACGAAGAATGTTTTTTTAACTTATACGGCACGAACGGATTTTTACTGTTTTATAAAGCCTTATTTTCATGAAGCTTCCTCTAAAAGATTTCATGACTATTTTCAATAAAATCTCTTTCTTTTAAAATTGCGTGATGTTTTGTGAAAAGAAATTGATTTTGAAGAAGAAAGGATATTTTCCTCAAGAATTCAATTCAAGTGTATTATCAAAAATATTTTCCATCTAAGATAATAAAGGGTTCTGTTTCTATCCATATTTTTACATTGATTTGACTATGTTGTGATGGAATTATGTTTATTAATTCCTTTATCTTATATGAATGGTTTTATGATGTCATGTTGTTTAAGAATCCCATTTTTATTACATGGGTTACGCTATGATGTATGGTTTATGATTATGTGGCACACATAAGAAAGGATTCATTATAAGATGGGTGGGACCTATATCTCTCTCCAATGCATTGGGTAAAGATTTTATATCTCATGAGATAGACAGGGCTGGAACGGTAGGTTATACCGGTTCAGTGAAACAGGACTGAAACGAGGGTTACTCGATTCAGAAAGGGACTTTGTCCACTAAGATAGTCTTGGCAATGAGTCATGACTAACAAGAAATGATTCTCTATGATTATGTGTGAATGCCACAATGTTTCATGTTTTAAGTTATGATTATTGTGATTACATTTCACTGCCATGATTTATCCCATGTTATGAAATTATGCTCTCTTTTACAGGTTAAGATTTCCAAAATGTTATGTTCTTATGAATACGATGTGATTGATATTTCTTTTGTTTACCCTTACTGAGCATTTGAGCTCACCCTTTTATGTTTTCTTTTCCCCAGGATATAAAGAAAGGTTTTAGCTAAAAAAAAGGGAAGATCTTTATAGGAGATGTTGAAGATCTTTCACCACGATTAGAATATTACGTTCCGAGTTTCCAAAGACAGTAAACTATTACGATCCTTGTGTGTGTGCTTTTGTTATGTACTAAGTATTCCGCAAATGTAATGTAATGTCCATGTAAGTCAAGATACGGGTCTCTACAGTTGGTATCAGAGGAAAGGTTTAGTCAACCTTTGGAAACTAGGATGCGAGAACTTTAGTGAGATCCCTAGAGATATTTATAAGGTATATATAGGGATGTCCCTAAGGATAAGTATACGTATAGGATACAGTCCTAGAACTATGGTAACGATCATAGAATTTAACCTAAGATGTTAGATATTGAGGATACTCCACCTTTATTATGTTGTTTTCCCTAGCATTATTTTTTCCTATCACACTATTCATTTTGGGTTTTAGAAAATGGCTGGAAACAAGATGATTCACGATAATGGAGGATATGATGGACAATGGAATGATATTCTTCATGAGCAACAAAATGAAATAGGATTTGGAAGTCCAAAGATCATTATTATGCCGAATCAGCAATCTCATAATATGATCAATAAAGTAAAATTTGGTAAGTTTCCTGACTCGGCTAATAACAGAAAGATGGAGTTTCATGATGATCATAGAGGAAAGAAAGTTCAATTTCCCCTATGTAAATCATGTGGGAAGAGGCATCAAGGAGAATGTTTCAAGGGAACTGGAAGATGCTTTGGGTGTGGAAAAGAAGGACACAAAGCAAGTATGTGCAAAGGAAAAGGTTCAGTTAACACCAGGGATGAAGATAATGGTATTGCTATGACATCAAAAATGGTTAAGTGTTTTAAATGTGGAATGTATGGGCATTATGCAAACAAATGCCCTAAGGGAAAGACTCATGAAGAGAATCAGTATGGTTATATGGGTAGTATTTATGTGGATGATGATGAAGAGACTACGAATGATATGTGAGATGAAAGAATTGTTGAAGCTCGGTCAACGGTTTAAGAATGTAGTGGAATGATGACTTGTCTATCATGTGTAATGTTGTATAAGTAATCTCATGGTACTATGGAATAAAGAGACATCTAAGGATTATTACACTGTTGTCCTTCCTTGAGTTTTGAAAGTGTATGATTAATGGTACAAGTATCCATGAAAGGTTATTCAGATATTTTTGGAATGTAGATGATATGTGCATAATGAAGGGATAAGACAATAATGAGATGTTTGATTGTATTCATGAGCTCATGATTGATATAAGGACTAAGTGATATCATGGTTTGAGTATATAGAATTTTGAGGATTTTTGTATGTGGAAGGTGTTAACTTTTAACTGCATTCATGTTTTCACAAAGGTATTCAAGAGAATACATGATTAAGGACTTTGAATGTTTGGAATGTAACCAACAAAACATATCTTATGATATATGGGAATTGACGATGGTATTAAATCTTTGGTAATCGTTTTCACTATGTTATGAGTGTGGATTGCAGTATTATGGATAATCCTAAAGATTGGAATGGATTATGTTGGACAAAAGTTTGTATTGTTTAAGGATAGAAGTTTTCTCGATGTTATTGATGGGATGTTATAGTAATATAGTTTTAGAAAAGGACAACCTGTATGACGGGCGACAGCCCATCGCGTCGGACAAGGCTGTGGGAATCAAAGCCACAACCGAAGTGCGACTGGCCTTTATCGCCTACCACTGACCTACAGGAAGTCCCTGTTTATTAGAAACTAGTTTTATTATATTAAGCAGTATGATATATGAAGTATAAAGTCCATTTTAGGAACCATATATGATTAATCTCACTATGGATCGACTTATGTATATAATTTTTGCTAACCTTTTGTTTGAGATAGATGGAATGACCCGTCATTCTATCACATGATCTGCTAACACTTCACGAATAACAAATTCAACTTCATTTATTTAAGGGATGAAGTGGAAATTGTTCAAGGCAAGAACAACAGTGAGATTGTACCAAAATAAAAAAAGTATTTATTCTAATTCAAATTTTCAACTTTAGGGAAATGATCTTGAAAACCAAAAATGTTGTCCTAGTGATCTTATACCTAATGAATCAGATGGTACCTTAGATCATCACAAATTTATGGATTTTTGATTACTGGATTTTCCATAGCAATGTTCTCTACCACTCTCCATCAGAACATGATGGTTATATTTCTCTTCCATATCCATATTTTCACCTATGTGGAAACCCAGTGATTAGTTTATTTGGGTAATCGTTACATTTCATACTTTAGTTTTTAAAGCCATGTTTTGGTATTCCTTTTTACGATGTGGGTTTCTATTAAAGAAACTTTCGAATAGTAAACTATTTATAACCCCGACGAATTTCGAGGGCGAAATTCATTTTAAGTGGGGTAGAATGTAACAGCCCGAGATTTTATGAAAAATATTCTTTTTAATTTTATTAATGTCTTGTGTTATAAGCTACACCAAAAGGAGCTTTCACAATACACATCTCTGACCTGGCTTGAATTATACGCAATCGCGACCTTCCACGATAGCGTGTGTTGTATGCAACACCGAGTTTCGCTAAACAACGATATGCTATTAAGATATTATTAAAACTAGCCGTTATGAATATTAATAACCACTTTTTGAAATTTTTTAAATTTTATTTTTCAAAATGGAATTCATTTTTGGATTTTTAATATCGAAATTAGCTTAGGGTGAAATTTTGGAACTTTTCGGATAACTTTCATATTCTGATGAATAGTGAAAATTACTAAATTTTAATTAAAAACAACTTTTTTAATCGAAATAATTAATAGTGATAAATTATTAATTTGAGTGGTTTTAAAGTATATTTAGAATATATTTTTACAATTTAATACAATGTTGGTCATTGGATGTAATTTCACATTTAAACCAGTTATAAACTATTGTCAATCTTTTGATAGTTATTATCTCTTAAAAACACGCTATTTGTTTTGACGACGAGAATTAATTTTTAAATTAGTTAATGAAACTGATATGTTTTTAATTTGGTAAAATAGACATCATTTTTGAGTTCATAATATCAAATATATCTTAGGCCTAATTTTTGGTATTTTTCTGAAAACTTTCAATTTTCGATGAATAGTGAAATCACTACGTGGTAGTTAAAAAAAACTGAATTTTTCAAAAAACTTAATTTTACCGCTTCTGTGAATGGAATTTCGAAAATCCGAGAGACACGGTTAATATCAAGGACTAAAATGTGGTTCAATGAGATGAAAAAAATTTTTGGTGAATAGTAACTTTTTACTTTTTTTTACCGCGGTTAATAGTAAATATGGTAACTAAGGGTAAATATGATATTATTATTACCCTAACACATGTCCTAATTCTATTGGATAAGTGTAATTCGACCAAAAACAACCTTATGAATAAAATATGACCATTTAGGCCCAGTTGGATTAGATTAGGACATTTATTATTAATTTATTTAATGAAGGGTTAAAATAGTTAAAATCAAAGTTTAATAAGTAAATCATTTTTAATATGGGGTTATACATAAGATAAATTCTACTATAAATATTAATTAGAAAGCTAAAACGATTTCCTACATAATGATATTTTATTTATAATTTTTAGACTTTATATAAATTAATTTATTTATGACACAACGATGATGCAGTAATTACCCTTTTAAGGAAATATTAACATAATTGATGTTATAAATGCTCAAATGAATGTAATTTGAGACTTTTTATGAATTACACTAATTTAATAGGTTACTATGATATATTAATGTTGATTTAATAAACTTGGTTCGAACATATAATTCTGTTATGACTTTCACAAAAATCATATATCAAATAGTGTCAAAATTGACACAAAATAGTTTTTAAATCAAATATTATATTATTAATTGTTATTTTATTCCTAAAAATCTAAGGTTCGGCCAAATTACTTAGATAAGGATATATGTATTAATAATAAACAATTTGGGGTTCGTTTGGCATGTTATAGTAAGTGTATTAACCATATAGTGAAAGAAAACAAAAAGACATGGTAAAAGTTAAATTATTTAACTTAGAGTTAAATCTAATTGATAAGGTTAAAATAATACCCTAAACTTGTCTAAATCCTATTTGTTGATAGGATTTCTACCCATCCCCACCTTAGCTTCGAAATAAGACCCTTTGGAACCATTATAAACCGATTTTGACATTAATATAAAATAATATTTTGAGATATTCCTAAGGTGCCCCTCTCCTCCCTTATAAAAGGACACCTCCTCCCCCTCCTCCTCACTCCAATTTGAGCACTCAAGCTCGGCCAACCCCTGCCAAAATCTCTTCTCCACTTCCCTAGAAACATCCTAGAGGTTCTGGTCTTCCTCAAAGACCAATTTATTGCCCTAATAGGAGGTCTCAAAGAGGCGCTTCAAAGAAGAGGTAATTACCGTTACCAATTCTTTCATCTTTATTTCTTCTTCCACTTCTCCTTCTTAGGTTGTTTAATTATGAAGTAATAACATCAGTATCACTCATATACTGATATGTTATTATAAGTATGAAACAACCCTATTTCACCATCTATCCATCCTACGGAAAAAGAAATCACCGCGCGTGCGTACGTACGGAATACCGTCTCCACGCCGTGGTGTAATCTATTTTCCACCACCACCTTACATGGATGGGTATAATGGTGTAAAGAATAACTATACATAGTTATTACAACATCATATTGATTCTGATATATTGTATAATACACTCCAATTCAATTCAATATTTATAGAAATGATATCATCGCTCGTGCGTACGTACGGACTACCGTCTCCACGACGCGATGAGATTCCTTCTTAATGATTAACCATTCATGAATGATTATAAAGTATATATAATAAGTACTAATGAAATATATGACATAATAATGATACTGGATTTATGTATATATATATATATGTATGTCATCTACTTACTTCCATTCAAGACAATAAGGAAAGAAAAACAGCGTTCATGCGTACGTACGGACTACTGTCTCCATGAATGGTGTTTTTCATTTTATTTATCTATCTATTATATATATATATATACTGAAATTATATATGATATATAAATCATATTTTATATTCTGGAAGTAAGTAAATCATGATATAAGTAATAATGATGTCAAGAACAACAAGTCAAAACACCTACGATAAATGAAACGATTTTACCCAAAACGCTTCTTTAACATGGAATTTACAAAAGAACGGGTAATATAATGTCATAAGTGAACCATATATGATATCATAACAATGAATATGATTCTGTAATAAGTCAATAACATTATGAAAATTATTATACAGGAGGTTCGGACACGTACAAAGCAAGTCGGACCTAAGGTAAGGGAAATATCACAATCTCATTTTTATCCGAGATTGTTTATTCGTAAGTATTTACTGGGGTGTATTTTATCATCCACATCCATGTTTCATCAATATGTAATATTATTTCCATCCACCTACAATTTTTTTTAAATCCATTTTTACCCTTCGTTGAGTTTTTAGTAATATGTATGAAAGGAATCTTTTGTCGTTTTTCGTACGAGGTACTTTTTGACTTTTCCGACAAAAGTACGAAGAATGTTTTTTTTAACTTATACGGCACAAACGGATTTTTACTGTTTTATAAAGCCTTATTTTCATGAAGCTTACTCTAAAAGATTTCATGACTATTTTCAATAAAATCTCTTTCGTTTAAAATTGCGTGATGTTTTGTGAAAAGAAATTGATTTTGAAGAAGAAAGGATATTTTCCTCAAGAATTCAATTCAAGTGTATTATCAAAATTATTTTCCATCTAAGATAATAAAGGGTTCTGTTTCTATCCATATTTTTACATTGATTTGACTATGTTGTGATGGAATTATGTTTATTAACTCCTTTATCTTATATGAATGGTTTTATGATGTCATGTTGTTTAAGAATCCCATTTTTATTACATGGGTTACGCTATGATGTATGGTTTATGATTATGTGGCACACATAAGAAAGGATTCATTATAAGATGGGTGGGACCTATATCTCCCTCCAATGCATTGGGTAAAGATTTTATATCTCATGAGATAGAAAAGGCTGGAACGGTAGGTTATACCGGTTCAGTGAAACAGGACTGAAACGAGGGTTACTCGATTCAGAAAGGGACTTTGTCCACTAAGATAGTCTTGGCAATGAGTCATGACTAACAAGAAATGATTCTCTATGATTATGTTTGAATGCCACAAAGTTTCATGTTTTAAGTTATGATTTTTGTGATTACATTTCACTGCCATGATTTATCCCATGTTATGAAATTATGCTCTCTTTTACAGGTTAAGATTTCCAAAATGTTATGTTCTTATGAATACGATGTGATTGATATTTCTTTTGTTTACCCTTACTGAGCATTTGAGCTCACCCTTTTATGTTTTCTTTTCCCCAGGATATAAAGAAAGGTTTTAGCTAAAAAAAGGGAAGATCTTTATAGGAGATGTTGAAGATCTTTCACCACGATTAGAAGATTACGTTCCGAGTTTCCAAAGACACTAAACTATTACGATCCTTGTGTGTGTGTTTTTGTTATGTACTAAGTATTCCGCAAATGTAATGTAATGTCCATGTAAGTCAAGATACGGGTCTCTACAATAACTCGACACCCATCAATCATTAGATCAATATCCTAATATCATAAATCTATGGGGAATGAAATTATGGTGCATCAACCTAATCATAGGGTTCATCGTTGGAATTAATTGAGGTAATAATCATCAACCTCAGGGATGTCTCAAAAATTCAATTCATAGGGAAATTGAAGCATCCTAAAAACCTATGGAATTGTCTGGATCATATAGTACTAGGATTCCTTAGTGATACTCTTACTATGATGGGTTTCCAAGATGCACTCAAAAACCTCATGGTTTTCATGATAAAGGGATGAATATGAGAGACACATTGATTTATTATAGTGATTGCATGGTCTACTAGATAATAAGTTCTCTAGGAATAAAATTCTTAAGAATCATTATTTTCTTTTGATTCAAATATTAAATTATAGATAATGAAACATTTCATTAATTAAGTGGTTGATAACAATATTTCGGGAATTCGACTTGGTGTATAGATTTTATTATCCATCCAAACCCTCATGTATAAATAAATTGACGATTACTAACACTTAAATCATATTGATTTATCACATCCTGCATTTTGAATAACCAATATCTAATATAATATATTATTAGGGACTGGTCCTTACTGACCATGGCACCCATTCCTAAATATAATTGAGGGTGGAACATCCCTCATGTATAATAGGTTTATTTAGAATTATCTAGGTCTAACCAATTACTAATTTTTTGATAAAATATTTGATAGATAACATGAAGCTGGAGGGTTTTCGAAATTTCTAAACCCATCTTATTATGATACCATCCTTAATGATCATGTATCTTGATCCATGCTTTAGGGAAATTCCCTTGGTCATAAGTTCCCATTATTAAAATTCCCATATTAGGGTCAAAATATTATTGTGGAAACATACTCGGGGACCCCTCAAAGACATAGCACAAGTCCAAATCCATTATCAAAGTGAAAGAATGAACCTATGACACAACCTATAATATTAAAGGACCTTTAATGCCTAAATAGCATTAAGAGGTTTTTCATAGGGTCCTGAATTACTCCCACGTCTGACCATACTAGTTCATAAAACACCACCTTCTTAAAGAAGGTCATGCAATCACCTATGTCTAGATGAAATGAGTCACTCTCACAAATTCACAATTTAAGGATCCATGTTTTGGTCCTTTTCAATAAAAAGAAATTGTTTATTAGTAAAGTAATGGTCTATTATGATTTTGGAATTGAGCTAGTTCCCAAGGTACTAATGTGTCCCCGAGAACCATGCCCTATATATTTTTACTAAGTACGTTGATTTATTTAAACTATTTAACTAAATAATTTAATCATTTTTTATAATTTTATTGAGCAATACACTCATTATGTGTCCCTCCCCACTAGTGGTAGATCCTGATCACATCACATAACAGATACACATTAGAAAATTACATAAGGGGAATGTAAGATAGACAAACAAAATTATTTTTATGCTTTTCAAGATTGGAACGAAGGGGTGATAGTATAGTTCAAGTATCTTATAAGATCATACATTCTATTCATTGAGAATGTGGGAATGTACAAATATTTAGAGCCCCTATCTTGAAGAAATCATAATAATATATTAAATATAATAAGTATAAATAAATAGTTTATTAATTTCCAACTCAACATAATGAAAGAATAATAACCAAATTCCTCACAGATTTCAGTTGTTCATGCAACGGGGTGCCAAATACCCCCCAAAAACCCTCAAACCCAATATGAGAAAAATAACAACCTTTGTTCGTATTTTCATAATTAAAAGATTTAAATTTCAATTTAAAATATGTAAAATATCTATTACATGATATAACATAGCTGAAGTGATGAAACATGATGTGGGGATGACATCCTAGGTCACCATCTCCTAAGGAAGGGAAAAATCCTCAATGTACTCAGTTAATTCCACCATGAATTGGTGGAATTAGAGAAAACCAATAATTTGGAAAACCAAAAATTATAAAATAAGATAAGGGAATGTATAAATTTATTTATCAAAGTCAATTACACAACTCAAAATGCAATAAAATGGCATCAAAATATCCCAAATAAATGAGGGGTCAAAGGTGAACGAGGGGAGAGAGACCCTTGGCTAGGTGGGGGGATTGATGAATAAAATCATGTTTCCCCTTTTAAAATTATGAGGGATAAAAGGGTAATTTCAACATTTAATTACACTATTAGAGAGCTCTTGGCTTTAAGTAGGGGCACTACCAGGAAATTTCCTACAGAATCCACCCAACCTCTCCCAAGGATCCTCCAAGATCCCTAAATAACTCATAAACCTCCCACTAAATTGAAAACATTGATCACGAGGTTATCATTACTTGGGAACAGTTTTTTGAATTTTAGTTTTAAATTTTCACGAAATGATATATTAAAATTGAAATTTTTCTTGAAATTAAAATGCTCATCTAAATAAGGGATCCTAAGAAGTTCAATAATTTTTACTCTAACCTTCAAGAAGTTAGTGTGGGAATCCAAATAAACATCCCTAACTACGTCATCCATGAATTTTCTAATCAAACAGATATTTTCTATCTATAAATTCCCAATGTTTTTCATGACTTCCACTTTAAACAAATAACAATTAACCCATCAATCCTCAAGGAAACACTCATAACCTCTGCTGGAACATCTAGATGAAAATTACCCAATTTGTCAACTTTGAAACATGACAATGTCGTCATATTATTGATCCCCCAACCTATGGTGATTCCACATATATGTAATTTATTTTAATGAAAAATTTAGGCCATGATAAATCATCCCTTTATGTGTCCTACCAAAATACACCCCCATCATCCTAACTATTATCCTGAAATGATTCGCTCCTCACTAGCCCAAATCACCCTTGAGGACCTCACTCAACGTCCTTGATTTCAATCAGAAATGATTGAATTCCTATCAAACAATATCAAAACCTTATCTAGCTATATTTTCCTTCAAAATAAAATGTTGATATATCAAATGTTCCTATAAAATCCAATAAAACATTCTTGATCCGTTTTTCAACACACCATATCCAATCTTAGAAAACACATGTTTGATCTTCTCTAACTGACTCTTTCTGGAAATAATCTTCATAACCCCTAACACATCACCAATTAAAAAACTAGTATTCCATTATGCATAGTGCAATACCATTTTAATCAAATCATGCTCATTGGAGTCTATGTATCTATCATATTTTATGCCCATACCTCGATAACAAGTCAAATAATATAATGTCATGCTTACCACCAGCACCAATGGATTTTTAATTCGACACCTATAGATTGATACAAATCAATATGAACCCAACTACCATGAAAATAATCCACTAGATACCTTATCCAGAACTACACGTTACATTAACCTAGGAATATAGCAGTACATGATCATTTTATACATCATGCTTCAAAAGAAAATACGATTGTTGAATAATCAGTCCCTCACTCCCATGATCCTTCTAACATGATGGTCACATACAGGTGGTCTACATCCCACTCCCCACAATAGGAGCATCCTCATAATCACACCATCATGGAATGTTAATATTCATCATAAAATATTCCTTGTCCATCATAATACATTAAATTTATCATGTATTATTCTCGATCATTACTCAGTGTTAATGTCAATATGACTTATCACCCATTTTTAATAAGTTGTAACAATATCCATGGTACTCAGTGAAAAAAAATTAAAATAGTATCTCCACTCATTGGATGTTCCTCATGATATTTTACCATTATCTGCATGGTGGTCCTCTCGAGCCACACTCATCTCATTCTAGGAAATTAATTTATTAAATAACACATGACACCTCATCTCCCTCACAATATGTGTCCAAACCTAGACTAGATTCAACAATCTCGTAGATACTAATAAATTTTATGAATAAAACTCTCCTAATTTGGAAATTAAATTATCTCAATTAAACTCTGGGTCATAACTCCCGCATGTGTCTCATTGACTACCATCAACCGTCAGAGCACACACGACCATAACCAATTACATGCCTAAATGGTATAGTGTGTAACCATCACACCTCATGTATAACTCCCATACACAATTGGAAAACACTCCTATACCACCCACACACAGACGATGATTGACACTCTTATGAGTTGTGTTTCATAAAGGTTAAACTAATTTTTATCCAGGACCTGTCCGTCTCAACATTCTCGTAGCTCCCTGGTAATTCCTCTTTAAAGTGGACACCTCACTTATTACATGATCTATCGATAGAATTTATACAATATGATATATAGAACAATAGGTTCTCATACTTATTAAAATTAATTTAAACCATACCCACACACTTAGATTCCACTCTATGTCATTCTAATCATGAACCGACATCCATTCTCTAACCACCATTCAAACTAAACATCACTAGTCAGCATGCCCAAACACCCAAATAGTCCTAATTGTTGAAGTGGTTCTATGTACCCAAGAACCCTAGGTGATTCTTTATAAATCTAAGGAAAAATGTTTTAGAACATATAAACCCCATTCACCTCCAATGTTTCTTTATTATAGGAAAAATCATATACATGTGCTTCACCTCATGGAAACCACCATCCTCAGCTAACTGATCTCATGGGTTTCCCTTGATCAAATAGGATGTCAAATATTTTCTGTCAATGTAAAACTAAGGGTCTCTTATTTAACCACCTAGAAACACCTATTAGGTTTCATTTTAGAGCCTCCATGTCCATCCACCTACCCTGTAGGCCATACCTCTCACCAAGGTCACATCTCATGGGACGAAATCGAGGATCCCATCTCAACCCAATGTATATATTTTCTCAAACACCCACTCACAATGTATAATGTATTATTAATTCATACAATGAACACCACCCATCGATTAAGAACCCACATATAGTACATATCATATTTTTAATTATAATGAAAATGAAAAAAACCTCCTTCCAACATCATCGACAACATGATATCCAATGTGCTTGACTACTAACTCTAAGGGAGGTAATTTTAAATACTGGTACATGTAATATTGAACAATATGGATCGAAATATGCCAAAAACGGTTTAGTTTTATCTGTATTCAATTTCATGTTACAGAGTAAAACACCTTATATATTTCAAGTTACATACCATTTATGTACAACCAATTAATAAAACAAAAGAGAATCCCATTAGTAAACATAAAAATTTAAGGGAGGATTGTAATTCCTTAACCATTTAAGGAATTTACTATAATGAATCACCTTTACAAGGAATTGATCCACCTGGAGCACCCTCTTATAGGGTAATTCCCATGAGGATTACCACCCACCAGTCAAATCATTCCTTAGAAAATTAAATCATCATGGATGATCTATAATAAGGGTAATAGGAATTCATAGTTATTTTACGTATAATTCCATTCAATGGTTTGTGAGAAAACACAATATAGGTTTCTAATAAAAAATAAATAATCAAATATAACAACAATAGCATATGAGGAGTACAAATATTTGGCACCTATGGATACCCCAACCCACTAGGCTGACAATAGTGCTTGTGAACAAGGAATTAATCATCATCTTAGTCATGTAATGTCTCACCATATATCAAAATGACCTATGATTAGAAGAAATTATATACAAACGTCTATAAAATTGATTAGAATTCAACCATTTACATGTATATTGAATTTTTTTATGAGTAGTTATTGTCACTTTAAAGAACCAAACCTCAGTCATCAGTGAAATGAAACACTAGAATGGAAATAGAATGTGGATACTATGTTCCCCATATAATACATGTTATTCATATTTCCACTATAGGAAAAGATTTAAAATCAATCACCAGGATCATTACAATGGTCTAAGAGTTTGAGATACATAATAAATTATAATATTATATAAAAAATGTGCATTGTTTGAATATAAAATTATACAATATTTTAAAAAATAAACTATGAACACAAATCTCATATCCCTAGTAACATGTAATTCTTATCAGAAAAAATATTCTCGAAGCACTAGTATTATTTCAATAAAATTACCTAATACATTCATAGTAATATGATCTACCATATTAAAATTAGTAAAACAATTATAATTAACTTCTATTATACCACCTTTTCATGTCTCACCCTGATACACCCTATGAGATTTCACCAGATCAATTTTCCACATTACCTCAGAAATCACTCCACATATTCTCGAGGTTTCTGAAAAGAAGTGGGGGACTAAGATGGTGTGGTTGGGAGAATATAATCCCATAGCATATGGTTCATTAATAAAAATTCAATAAATATCATTCAAATTAGTAAATGATCGATTAATGAAAAATAATTACCATCCCGGAATAATACATGATATGCAGTAAAGAGCGAAACAATCATGCCACACATAAATTGAACATCCATTGGGATGGTGACATATACATGCCAAAATAAGAGAAAATAAAAGAAAATGGATACCAAACATGCAGAACCTAATTCACTATAAACAATAATTTAATCTGAATATTCATACTCAATTATGTAACTCCAACCCTTAAACCGAACATATTCTTGCAATCAAGTGAGTTTTTTCGTAGGTACCCATGTTAAGTGGTGGCTTGAGTAGGGTGTGAGTACAAAACTCAGCTGGGAATCACTACCACAACCCCATAAAAACATGAAAATATAATGTATGTGTATGAGAATTACTCAATTGGATAATATTATTAATAATAATAATATTTATTGATAATAAATTTCATAAAAAAGGATAAAAATTCCGCCTTGTGTCTACGTATGATGAATTTAGCTACTTCATCCAGCACCAAAGATGTCTGTGAGCATGCTACATCACCACATAGGGATACAAGTCATAACCCCAATATCACTGGTAATATCCTCAACCAAATATAAGGTAGAATTCTCAGAATTGGATTTATATATTTAATGTAAGGCATCGAGTGGAAACCTAGGCATACTACTCAAGGAATTATAACCAATGGAAACCAAAAAAAATATTTATGATATATATTCTAGTCTGATGTCAAATTCCTAGGTCCTGGTATGTAGGAAATAATGACTTGGAATCTAGAATTAATTCCTATGGTGATTAACCTTACGAAATAGATATGGAATACTCACATGATATGAAATGTTAACTCAACATATCTTAATCATCAGCTCAACATCCTATTCACAGACATCATTGGGAAATAAAATCATGATGTGTCCACACAATACAATGGTGTATCCCAAGCATCAAATGTGCAGATAATCATAAACCATAGGGATGAGAAAATATTTGAGTACTTTGGAGAAGTAAGTCCACCATGAAACCTATAGAATCATCTATATCCTAGTATTCAGGCATCCTGGCTGATATGCTAACTATGTGGGATTTCCATGGTTCGTATAGAAACCTCCTCAATTTCATGTTATTTTTTGGAATCCCAAAGACACAGGACATTTAAGTAATGAACTAATTAATTATTAGATCATTATATCACCATGAATATAAATATTTACAAGCATTAATAACTATTATTTAAAACATTAAATTATATTTAATAACCATTTTCATTAATTAAGGGGTGGATCTCAATCTGTTGGGAATCCAACATAATATACATTTAATTATCACCCATAAAGACACACAAGTATAAATAAAAATATAAATTTAATCATTTAAATCATATCAATTTCTCATATTTAGGATTTATAGGAACCAACATCTCATATAATATATAGGTATAGTCGGGTCCATGGTTACCTTGGCACCCAATCATAAAATTATTTTATTATGGGACAACTCTCATGAACTATCAATTCAAATTGAATAATATGAATCTAGCCAATTACAATTAAACTAATAAAATAGTTGATACATAACATTTTTTTAGTGGGTTGGAAAAATTACAAATCCCATATTATTACGATTATATCCCATTCAGATGTGGTACTACATATATGCTTTTATAGAATTCCCTTGTAAATCACTACCCATTCCGAATGTTCCCTTACTAGTGTGTGAAAATTATAAGGTAACCCTACTTGGGGTCTCTTACAAGACATATCCCAAATACTAATACCATATATAAGACTAATAAACCCCTTAACACAATACCTCTAAAACATTAGGGCTTTTAATTCCTCAATGGAGTAGGTGTTTGGTCGTCGGTTCAGTAATGACTACCATGTCCCACCAAACTAGTTTAAGAAACACCACCTTCTTTAATATGGTAATGAGAACACCTATGTATAGTCCCAATAGTTCTCTCTTATCAATTCCCAATTTAAGGATCCATTCAAGGTCCATTTCAATATAAATAAATGATTCATTAGTATGTTCACAGCCTATGATGACCATAGAATTGAGCTGATGCCCAAACGACCAAAGTGTCACTTAGAACATTCTTATATATACGCTGAATAAAGAACCAGATTTATTTTAAAAAATTTAACTCTACCATTTATTTAGTTTTGAATAATTTAATTTCAAAAAACATTAATTATGGATCCCTCACCATTAGTAGTTGGACTCCAACACATCACAAAACACATATGCATTGGAAAATTACATATGGTACATGTATTAATGACGTCATAATTCATTTCAAATATTTTTCCATATTGGATCTAAGGGTCGGTGGTAGGTGATAAGGCCCATCCAAGGCTTTCTAATATCATCATAGAGAAACAATGATAGTCTCAATGTTCTGATCCCGTATCATAAAAAAATTAATTAAATATAATTTTTATTAATAATTTATAAATTACCTTATTACTCTAT
Organism: Viscum album; assembly: GCA_963277665.1. Taxonomy (NCBI): domain Eukaryota; kingdom Viridiplantae; phylum Streptophyta; class Magnoliopsida; order Santalales; family Viscaceae; genus Viscum; species Viscum album. The sequence goes on along the minus strand of OY728167.1, from coordinate 547,381,761 downwards.
ATAATGTTAAAATACTGACTGACTATAATATGATAGCTAGTTGTTCAAGAAATGGGGTGATGATTACCCTTGATGCAACCCTAAACCCATGAATAGAAAAATCCTTGACCTAAAACACCAATTTCATCCAAAATAAAATAAAAGATTATTAAAAAATTAGAGAAAAATTAATTGCATGATATAACTTAACTGAAATGATGAACTAACATAGGTAGATAGAGTCATGGGTCACCCTATTCCTAGAAAAAGAAAAATACATAACTCACTTAGATGATTACACCATGCTATGATGGAATGAAATCTAAAACCTATAACCAGAAATAAAAATATTAGCAAAGCAGATATAGGAAGGTCTAATAAGAGTAGAAGAGTCAAGTATGAACCTAAAAATGATGAACAATGGCATAAAAACTCTCAAAACAAAGGGGGTAAAATGGTATATAGGGGGGATAGTCCCTTTGCCATATCAGAGATGGAGTGGAAGAAAATATGATCACCCCATTTAGAAACTCGGTAGAGAAACAAGTTAATTTCCACCTTTAATGATCCCACTAGTGAGCTAATAGAGGCCACCGGTTAGTCGGTGGATCACAGAAGTGCTTTCTTCCACTAGCATACACCATCAATGAACCAATGGTAATACTAAAATATTTGTTGTAAAAACCACCCAACTATTACTGAGTATCCTTTGAGCCTATGGGATGACTTCCCAACCTCCAACCATGTTCCAAAAAACACCATTTTTGGTGTTCCATGACTCATAACATGGTTATGAACCCACTTCTAAAATCAACTAAACAACTTATTTAAAATTTCAATTTCATCTTGAATTTCATAATCCTATTAGTATACAAGATTATACAATAACTATGGTGTTAAAAAAATTAATTTACAACATTGTTTATAATTTAAAAACATAATAGTTTGGGGACCAAGGTTTATGAGTTCATGAATTCATTGTTCCAAAGATTTCATTTATTTTTTAGGGTATTTTCATGGTTTTCATCCAACCATTTTATTATTTATGGTGTAATTTTAACATATTTTAATTATAGTATAATTTAAATCATTAGTTGGAAAATTGATTAAAACCTGTGTTTTAACCTTTAAATTATTTTAATAAATAATTTATTTAATATGCGGAAATTTTATGATTTTTTCAAGAGATTATAAGATCTATGGAATAAATAAAATAAGATCTACGTGTTTTAGTATTACTAAATAAATCCAACATTGGATAAAAATTATACATGGTCCCTGATCTCGCGCACAAATAAACAATCATACAGTCACTTTTTTAATGTTTATCATCCATTAACCGAAAGAATAAACTTACCAAAGAATGATATTCTCAACCAACCACATGTTGATCAGAATGATTATGTATTCACTATGAAAACCAAAAGGTTGTAAACAAGCCTTTGGAGGATTGAATTTAAATTTAATCTACTGACAACATGTGAAAATTACCAATGATCTTCATGGGATCAGTAGTGCAATAAAACTAACTATATAATATATAATAAACCATATGAAGACACTTGATCAAATAAGCCTTTCATCCATCGACTGTAATACCATCCAATTAACCACATCTTGAAAATTCTACATGGTCGATTTCATTCCTTATAGTCACTTATCCATCATGAAATCACTCTCACCATGTGGTCAATCTACTCCTTTTAACCTTATTGTCGATCGAACAATTTTCTAAAAAATAACTTATAAATATCTACCATAGGTCGTGTGAAGGATCAATGAAACCGTATAAACATATAAATGAAACATTATTTATCCATAAATCCATGAATTTTATATTTAGGAGAATAAACATGGATATATTCATGCATAATATTTTCATCAAACCATAAAACAAACACCTTAGGATTCCTGGAATATAAAATCATGAAGGAGGAAATATCAATAGAAAAAAATAAAATAAAAAATATTTAAAAAAGGAGAAGAAAACATAGGTTTGACTAGTTTAAAGTGTAGGGGTCCATGATTATATATATATATATATATTAGAATAAGTAGGAATTATAGATAAGGGACCCATGGTACATAGTCATGATTTCATTTTGGGAATTCTCATTAAATTTTATATCATGTTCTATTTTATTTTTGCATTAGTTTTATATTTATTTATTGTTACCCTTTATTAATTTCTTCACTTTGAATGGATGGTTTATATTCTGAGTGACCAGGGGTGGGAATTTATTCCCTCATTATTATTTATTCCTCATGTGTTATTAAATAAGATCTCATGTATTATTAATTGATTACAATTATTTATGAATTTTTACTTCTTTGAATACAATATTGTTTAAAGATACAAAATATTTTTATATTATTGAAATGGTTGAAAATTGATATAATATATACTCTAGATGTAGTTTTTTAAAAAAATATGATGCATTTTGTGGGGAGTATCTACAAACCCTTGGAACATGTGTTGGTGTTTCAAGTTACTCTTTGACTTCCTAGGAACACTAACACCAAATTTGGTTTTTTTTAGTTGGTTTGGAAGTATGATGTAGACATACAGATAACAAAAAAAGAGGTTTACCCAAAATATTTATCACCCTGAGATTTTGTTTTTTATTATATTAAATGAATTATAGGTTTAATATCATATAACACATGCTACAGTAAACATAAATGAAATATGATATACAATTTAAATACTATTATTTAAAAATGATTTTTATAACCTAACCATTTGATTGAATATTATAAATATGAGTAAGCTAATTATAATGCATATATAGAAATTTTTTCATAATTAAAATTTAATGATAAATTCCATGGAAATAAGAAACCAATTCTGGATGATAATAATTAAATATTATAAGTTTAAGAATAATTAATTTTTTATATGGGATTTTTTCTATACAAATATGTTTTATTTATATTTTATATTTTTCTTATAAAAGATAAATTTATCTTAATTGGAGTATTATATTTATTAAAAAATTATTTATTATACATACCAACTAATGAATAATCACTCACATATTGATTATTAATTTCTTATAAATTAACACAAGATCATATGATGATACAAGGATATATTTTTCAAAACAATTGTCCTTTACTACACAATTGATATATTCCATAATAAATAAAACTATGCTTGATTGATTAATGTTTTTTAAAATTTATTTATAATATATTAAATAAAATATATAAAAATAATTTAGTTTCTTTAACTTGGCATGTTATGGGAAAAAATTCACATTACATTAAGAAAAAAAATTCATTTTCAAATTTTTTTAAAATTATTTTTCATGATTAATTTTTTTAATTTATTCCCCTTTTAAAATCTGTATATTGTGTTTTAAAAAATTATGTTAATTTTTTATTTCACCACATTGAATATTTCTTAGGGTAAATTTTTGATATTTTTCTAAAATGGTGGAATTTTTATTGAATATATATATATACTGATTTTATAAATACTGTAATATTTATGACATCATCGTGATTTAATCATGATTTAAAACTGTAGAAAACAATTTTTTAGTCCAAATATTTTTTTAATAAGTATTATAAATCATTTAAAAATAGTATTTATAATTTTTATGACCATGATTTACAATTTTTCACATAACTTATATTTAATTCTAATGGAAAACTATTATAGTATTGTTTTACTTATCTTTGTGGTTAGAAGGTTCCATGTAGTTTTGTAATAGTTATAATCTCAATATAACTCATTTTTTGTGATAATAATTCATAAATTTATGGTAATAAAAAAAATAAATATTATTTTACCTAAATAAGTATAACATCAGTTTTTGCATAAAAATGGATTTGATTCCAGAAAATGTGTTTTATGCATTTTCTGAGCTTATATTAGAATTATTTTATAACACTTTAGAGAATTAAATCCTTTAAAATGGATTCTATATTTTGAATTTTAATGTTAATATATATTAATGAGAATAATTTAATTTTTTTTCATAAATATTAGTTACCATGTTAAATGTAGTTTACCATAGTATGGGTAAAAGGGTTAATGTGGGGGTTAATCTAAGAAGTAAGTATAAAACAATCTCCAATTCTTGTATAAATATGATTTATTTTGTGTAATTTAACCATAATCTATCATATATTTGTAAATGTCTTTACATGTTTAAATTAATTTATATTATATTAAATTTATAAATATTTTCAAGGGTCACTCCCATCACTTATAAAAGAGCACTTCATCTCTTAACTCATCCACATACATTGAGCACTATAGAATGACTAAGATAAAAAATACCTAAAATATTTTCCCCCTATGTGTTATAGGTCCTGTTTATAACAACTTATGAATTTATGAAAAATAAATCTGAAATAAATTAAATTCTTTTGATCGATCGTATTGTATGTAATCTCGAGTTATAGGGAACTGCGACAAACTATTATTATTTTTATTTAAACATGATCATTATTACCAACCCATTAAACATTGTGTAATGAAAAAGAATAATCACATTTTAAATATTAATTATAATGGTTTTATATAAATAAATTATATTGATAAAAATATTTAAATTTTTATAAACTATTTATATGTTTGAAAAATAATATTTTCTCAAAAAAATAATTTATTTATTTTTCAGAAGTATAATAAAATTAATTTTTGACACTTTTAGAAATTTATTTTGAGAAAAAAACATAATCTTGGAATGAATTGTGTCATAATTAAAATAGGCTGAATTTTTTGGGATTTTTAATAAATGAGTAATTTTTCAATGAATAGTAAAAACTATTTTTTATTGGAATCTACATTATTGTGTACGGAATTGATAAGGATCATTATTTTTATAAAAAGGTAAAAAAGTAAAATCACTTCAATTATATTTAAATTAATATATTTAATTTCATTTTAATAATTTTATAATTAATTTTGATATAATGTTTTTTGAACATTGGAACATTTTCTCTTTGTAATGCTGGTTTCTCGTCGAATTAGTGGGTTTAATTTTAAATTAATTTTTCCAAATTATGTAAATGTAACATATAAAATTTCATTCCATATTTTGAAATATAATCATTTAAATATACTAATAATCTCATATTAATTAATGATCATAATGAATAGTAAAAATATTAAAAAAATATTTATTTGGGTTAAGTTGAAAATAGATTTACCAAGGGTCAAACTAAATATATATCGATAGAAATTTCTAAAACGTGTCAAAAATAGTTTTTATGGACATATTTCGAACTTATAATATCTATTTCTTGAAAATTACATATTTTAGTGAATTTTTTCCATGTAAAAAATGTGGTAACTCCATTAAAAAAAATAAAATTGTACTACTCACCTAAACTATAGAAACCCATCATACTCCCCTCATATTCAAAATTTTAAAAACATTTTTATTCTCTAATCCCATAGAAAATACTTTCCTTAATTCCCCAATATCATCATATATGAATTATTTTTGTCCTAAGAACAACCTAGGATGTATTTTTGTTCAAACCAAAAGTGGTTGACTAAATAAGATGTAATGTCACTGATCGAGAATTTTATTTTATTTATTCCTAAACATCTTTATATTATTATTAAATCATGATAATTAAATAACAATAATATATTCCATATAATGATTTTTTATGTTTATGACCTATATCCATATATTATTCCATCAAATGGTATTACAAATCATTATTCGTGTGTGCGACGAACTACCGACTCACGAACTGATGTTATTAATTTTCTATCACCATATCTCAAAGATGTATATAATTATGGATTTAATATTTATATATGATATATATTATATTATTATACTTTTTGAAATAAAATATCACATAAACTTCCTTAATTTCCATTATGTGGGAATACGATGAAGTTTCTTGTTTGTACAAAGGATTACCACCTCACTAAGTAATGTGATTTGTTCAAGGATTACATAGAAGGTAAAAATGATTGTTTTAACGTAAATATATGATATAAGAAAAATAATTTAACATTTATTCATAATAAATATTTCACCTTTATTTAAATACATCAAAAAATAGAAACAAGGATCATGATTATGTATGACCTACTATCTCCTTGATCAATGATATTCATCTTCAATCTCAATCATTTATGTATTACTCTACATAAATATATAATAAATATATGAACTCTGAATATAAGGTTTAAACTTATATATATTATGGAACCATTATCAATGTAAGAGTACAAGAAATTAAAAATCAATACATGCATGAAAAAAACATTTATTTCCAAAAAAATGTAATTAATAAGGGATTGTTAACGAGTAGGTAATAAAATATCACACATAATATATTGTACGAAATATATAATAATTATTATTTAATATATTTATTATGAATTTTTATTTATTATAATGGACTTTTAAATTTTTAATAATAATGTTAAGAATACGGTACGATATTTTTGTCTCAATTTTTCTTCTATTAGACATATGTTATGTTACTCACATGTATTTATTTATAAGGTGTAAATATAGACCGTTTTACATGTAATAACATGAATTTATTTATTCTCATGATATTATTATATTCATTTTATTTTATTCCTTCATGGGTCTTATGATTCATTGTTACCAGAGGAAAATGTTTTTTTTGATTAAATACCATTGTTTATCGAGATTGTTCATGATTATGAATCCTATATTATGATACATATATATATTAGAAAACTCTGGTGTCTTCTTATAAAATGATTATTTATGTAGAATACACGTTTTACCTTCGTTTTTCTATATTTCTATACTGAATATTTCAATATACTACTTTTATCTAAAAAGGGATCATTATTTCACTCTTCATACAAAAAACCATTTTCATCCATAAAAATGTTTTCTAAAAATGTGTTAAAAAATATTTTTACACTTGCCAATGTAATTATTATAATAATTTTTTACAACATTTTTATCTTTCTACAATTTTTATAAAAGGAACCTTAATTTTATTTACAAAAAAGGCCTATTTTTTATTTTACATGAAATGTGAAAGGAATATTTATTTTAACGTATATGGATTGAATTTTTTTTACAGAAATCATGACAAATATTTTATTTCAATATTTATTTATAAATTTACAATTTAATTCCCATTAAATGTATTTATATGATATTTTATGAATTTTTAATTTTAAAAATATTATTTTTAATTAAATGATATTTTCCTCAACAAATTTTCCATGTGATTTTTCATTAAAAATAATGTTTTATCTAGGATTTATTACATTGATGTTAGTTATTAATTACTAAGTATGTGATTCATGGATTCCATTCATATTATTTCTCTTGATGGTTTATATTTTTGGTGAAATAATTCTTGTGAAACATGCTTCTTTTTATATGGGATATGTTTTGATGAAATCAGAAAATGATAATGAATTATGTTTCTTTTCCAAAGGTTATAATATGATGAAATTTTTAGGAAACTCATTTACTTTCATTTGTTAAGATATGATGATTTTTTATGATATTATTGAACATGTATGTATAATGTTGAGCATCAACTTTCATTTTTACTATTGGAGTTCACAAAAGCATCAAGTCTTATGGTATTGAACCTAGTGGACTACTTTACTCACCATCGACCTTCAGTGAATGATTTTGACTGGTTCATGTTTGAATATCGGGGGTTATGAGATCACGCAGTTGTAGGTCTTCTCGAAAAATTCCACCTGATGATTCGCTTCACCTTAGAAAAAGATTTTATTTTTATATGGTCTAGTTCTCCACATAAGTGTCTTTGTTTAGTGGTTTTCCTCTTTCGTTGGTCTTATGATTTCAATATGAAACGGGATTCCTATTCCGTCACAATCTGGGATTCCTTCCCCGAACATCCATTACCTTTCCAAAAAGCTCCAATCCTTCGGATGTTAGGGAACATGGTTAATAATTTATTATGTTTAGGCAATAGAAATTCCTCTATCATCCATCTGATTACTCTGTAGGTATGTGTGGAGGTTGATGTATCCAAGCCTCCTGTGATGTGTGCATGGGTTTCTATTGGTTATGAATTTAGATGTTAATATCTAGCATTCTTCGAATCATGGGTGGACTTTTGCATGTTTTGTAGACATCTGGGGAATCTTGAATCCATTTTTCGGGGTGGAGATAACTGGGGGTGTTAATCCAAATATGGGGAAAAAATTCAACGGATCATGATGGAGGTAATGTAGTGGCTCCAGAAACTCATCTTTAATAAGTGGTAAGGCATGCTCCAAACCTAAAGGATGTGGAAACTTTGTTTCCCTGAAGAGTGATTATTCTAATGGAAAACTGACTAAGCAAGCTCCACTGGACGTATTCCCAAAAAATGGATCCACATATAATGATGAAAGGGATGTGAGTTAGAGTAACTTGAATGCTTCAATGGGAATGTTACAGGCAGTGATATCATCATACAACATGAAGGATTCCGATATTTATAATATATTGAGGAAAATTCTAGCAGAACATTTAATTTGTAAGGAAAAGAACATGGATGATAGTTTCCATTTTTAGAACAATGATGCTATGAGATAGGAAAAACTGGATGTGAGTAATGTTTCCATGACATGGGTGGTAGGAAGTGATGAGAAGGTTGCGGGAGAGGGGCTGTTAAGAAATGATTCTTCATTTTATAACATCGTAATGTTTAGTAGTGGGGCGTTGTCCATGGATAGATTAAGGGGTCTTTTAATATAAGGCCCCAGCCTTAATCCTTACTTAATCTTGAGTTATTACAAGATTACACATTAAGGATCTTTTCGGGTTTAGAGTTTTAGAGAATTAGATCATAAAACATGCATTACATTCCCCATATAAACAAAGTTGTTACATAATGATAGTATTCTTTTTTCCTATCAATGGAAACATATTTAAAATAAAACATGGATTCATTCATGACACTTCCTTTACACTATCATCATATCATGTACCTTTCCCTTGACCTATGAAAAACATTTCAAAAAAAACTGGGATGAGCATAAAAAGCTCAGTATGGGTTATAAAAATATGGAAAGGAAACATAAGTTCATATATACATAAGAATGAAATCACAATTTACCCATAAAACATAAGCACTTTAACATACCTCATCAAATCATGAATAAATCATAGAAATCATAAGACATAAAGGTAACTTGTGGAATTCATAACATTCTTATGTAGGGAGTAACCCTCTTGGTTACGTTTGGAATACCCATCACAGTATATTGCCTAAATCTCTTCGGAGAAGCCTTAACGTTTCACTCCTTCGCGTTACCCAATGCATTGGAGAGCTATATCGGGCTCACCCGCCCTTAGTTTATCACGGAACCACCCATCTTCATAATATGCCCAAGAACCATAACATAATCGTATCACATAAACATGCATAAAAGAAACATAACATTTCCACATTTCAATCACAAGATATCAATACAACACATTGATATAATAAAAACATTATGAAAACCATTTTCAATACCAAAATAAAAGAAAAGTAAAACATGGTATTTATTTTTCTTTTAAGAAGAAGGAATGGCTTGCAGAGGAAGCCGAAACTCAAATAATGGTCATGGCGGCGGAGAAGTCATTGTCGCCGCATATGTACGACAAAAACATTCCCTTTTGTCGTTTAGTAAAACGTTTCGTAAAAAATATTTCTTTTGGATATTCTTAAAAGTTGAAGGGGTTTATACACCGTATAAAAGAAGGTTGTGTATAAAATAAAATATGCCTCAATGAAAAGAGATTGAGACGAAGTCCCATACCTCTGGCCCGACATGACTCGGTCGTTCTTTAATCTCCTGAATAATAAACTTGATTTAATTTCTACTTGTTTAAGAACCTTTTTCTAGTTCATTATTCCTTTTATATCACTTATTGCCATTTTATGAACACTATGTAATTATTTAAGTTAATAATAGTCGTTTTAACGATCAATGGTACATGAGTAAAAAATAAACCCTTTATAATTACAATTTTTTCATGTATCCATTATATCTAGAATGGTATTCATGATTTAGATATCATATATATCATATATATCCAGTACATACATGCATTTATAATATTATATAACATTTAGAGGTACGAAATGAAATGCACTGTTCATGGAGACGGTAAGTCGTACGTACGCATGAACGCTGCTTCCATTTCTATTTCGTATTTTATGAAACGGAATCATAATGATATAAAGGTATATTATAATTCCAGTGTAATATCATATATAATATCATAACTCCATCCTTTATATGTCCCACATATGGTATTAACGAATCAAATCACTTTGAGGGGGCGGTAGTCCGCACTTCCTTAAATGAAGATATCGCGTTTACCCATAATGGAAACCATAAAGGTATGCCCAAAATGAAAAATACAGAAGCATAAGGAAAACATAATCATATTATATATCATATATAATTATAGTGTCATCTTAATGGCCACCTTTGAATGTGTTAAAAGAATGTTGAACAATCATTGTTTTGGGAGGCAGAAATTCGCCATCCACAGAAACAATATGTTCTTTAACCATTATATGTAGGTGTGTGTAAGTGTAGCTCGAATCCTTATTATAACAACATCCTAGTATATTTAAGATACTGGATTTGTTACAAAGGAAATGAATAAAAAGGGTTTAGGGGGTTGGAGAAGTAAAATAAAAAAAAGGACTCAAGTGATGACATTACCTTAAAATCGGGTAACGCCCATTGGTTTGAGCTCAAAGGCTTCCTTGGGAAGACTTCTGCACAAAGTGAGGCTACAAGGAGTTAAAGAGGTAAGTTTAAAGGCCAAATGGGCAGGGGTTGGCCGAGCCAAAGGCTTTTGAAGTGTGGGTAATGAGGTAGAGGTGGGGGCCTTTTATAAGAGGAGAGGAGGAGTACTCTTGGAATGTAAAGAAATTTTACATTATTTTAAAATGAGTTTCGGATTCAAAAGGTACCACATTGAAATAATTCGAGGGTAAGGTGATAAGGGTTCTAAATCCACCCATCAAATAGGTTTTTGACATGTGTAGGTCATAGATTTTACATTATCATTTCATTTTATTTAAATCCTTTATTAATGAGGTAATCGCTGCATCATCATGATGTCATAAATAATTTAATTTATATAAAGTCTAAAAATTATAAAAAAAATATCATGATGTATGAAATCTTTTTAGATTTCCAATTACTATTTATAATAAAAAATATAACTTGTATAACCCAATGGAAAAATTGTTTTAGTAAAACATCTCATGTTTCTGTCATTTTTACTTTAACATTAAATAAAACGTTATTTATGTCATTTCCAACCAAAGTGGCTCCATGGGGTACCCAAGTTTACCCATGGATTGTCTTGGTCGGCCATGACACATCAAATGAGGGTAGGACATGGGTATAGGTATTTTCATTTTATTATAATATCATTTTTCTTTAAATTGCACTAATTACCTCTAATCGCGATTAAAAACATATAAGTTACTATTCACCAAAAAATTATTTTAATCTCATTGAACAACATTTTAATTCTTAATGACAACCATGTATGTCGGATTTTTTAAAATCAAATCACAGAAGTGAAAAAGTTTCATTTAAACGAAAAATCAGTTTCTTTAACTACCACTTAGTGGTCTCACTATTTATCAAAAATTGAAGTTTTTTAGAAAAATACCAAAAGTTTAACCTAAGCTATATTTGATATTCTGAATTCAAAAATGATGTCTATTTTACAAAATTCTAATCATATAAGTCACATTAATTAATTTTATAATTAATTCCCGCTGTCAGAGCAAATAGCGTGTTTTTTATGATACAATAAGTATCCAAAGATTGACAGTAGTTTAAGTCTAATTTCAAAGTAAAATTGATTCCAATGACCACTATTGGATTAAATGGTAAAAATATATACTAATTTCACTTTAAAACCAATTCAAAAGATAATCTAATCATATAAATAAATTAGATTAAAAAGCAGTTTTGATGTAAAATGCAGTATTTTTCAGTATTCATTAAAAAAATGATCATTGTCAGAAAAATACCAAAAATTCACACAATGTAAATTTTGATGTCCCAATAATAAATAATAAGTTTATTTTGACAAACATATCTTATAAAATTTTCAAAATATAGATTTAAAAATGTTTTTCCCTCAAAAGGCAGTAAAATAATCTTTTAAAAATATTAGTGTATTCCATGCTTAAGATTGGATTTATTTTCATTTTAAGCCTCTAAAACACTATCTAATTCACTAATAGACATAGATAAAAATATCTATTATTCATTACATACTTGGGATGTTACATCCTTCCCCCCTTTAGAAAATTGCGTCCCCACAATTTATTTACTTAATGAATAAATGGGGGTACCTATCCCTCATTGAATTTTCAGATTCTCATGTTTCCTCTTCCATCATGTGGGTTTTCCACGAAACCTTTACCTGATTAATCACCTTATTCTGTAACACTTTCTCCCTGTGGTTAAGAATCTGGACCGGTTGTTCCTCATATGATAGGTTCTCTTCCAGCTGAACTACCTCTGGACTCAAAACATGAGATGGATCTGGCATGTACTTTCTCAGCATTGAAACATGAAAAACATTGTGTACCTGAGATAAACTCGGAGGTAAAGACACCCGGTATGAAACTGATCCAACTCTCTCCAGAATTTCATATGGTCCAATGAACCTTGGACCCAACTTTCCTTTCTTACCAAATCGCATCACACTTTTCCATGGTGAGACTTTGAGAAAAACATGATCACCTACCTCAAAAGATATATCCTTCCTCATGTTGTCCGCATAACTCTTCTTCCTACTCTGAGCTATTATCATGTGTTTCTGTATCAGCTGAACTTTTTCTGCCAACTCTTCTACCAATTCTGGTCCCATAAACTTCCTTTCACCAACTTCATCCCAGAAAGCTGGAGTTCGACAACACTTCCCATATAATTCCTAAAATGGTTCCATCTGTATACTGGAATGAAAACTGTTATTATATGAAAATTCAACCAAAGAAGGATGTTGGTTCCAACTTCCCTAGTAATCCATTTAACAAGCTCGTAGCATATCTTCCAAGGTCTGAATTTTTCGTTCTGACTGCCCATCTGATTGAAGATGAAAATCAGTACTAAAATTTAATTCAGTACCCAATGACTTCTGAAGGCCTTTCCAAAAGTTAGAAGTGAACCTGGGATCACGGTCAGATACAATGGAGAGAGGACTACATATACCCTGACTATCTCTTTAAGATACAAATGGGAAAGTTGATCTTGGGAAAAAGTATCTCGTATAGCAAGGAAATGAGTAGATTTAGTCAAACGATCAACAATAACCCATATTGAATTATTACCTCGAGATGTCTTCGGTAATCCCACAACAAAATCCATGGATATATTCTACAATTTCCACTCAGGCACTGGTAAAGGCTGAATCATCCCTTTCAGTAACTACCGCTCTTCTTTAACCTGTTGACATGTCAAACACATCACAGTAAAATCAGCAATATCTCTTTTCATTCCATCCCACCAGTAATACTCCCGCAGATCTCTGTACATCTTAGTACTGCCAGGATGAACTGAAAATGGAGAACTATGAGATTGACATAACAACCCTCTCTTCAACTGTGAATCACAAGGCACACACAATCTCTTCCCAAATCTCAAAACGCATTCATTATCAATGTTGAATTCAGGCAACTTACCTTTCTGAACCATCTCTACCTTTTTCTGCAACTCATTGTCTTACTTCTGTGCTTTCTTGATTCTGTCTGATAGTGAAGATTTCACTGATACCTTAAACCAAATAGAAGAAAATCCTGCACCAACAACTTCTATGCCAAAGTTCATCAAATCCTTAACCAAAGGATCACGTTCCAAACACAAAATTGCTAATGAAGCATTACGTTTTCGACTCAAAGCATCAGCCACTTTAATTTCTGTTCCCGGATGGTAATGAATTGTACTATCATAATCCTTGATTAATTCTAGCCATCTCCTCTGTCTCATGTTTAATTTTTTCTGAGATAATATATACTTTAAACTTTTGTAATCGGTATATATTTCCGACTTTACTCCATACAAATGATGCCTCCAAATTTTTAAAGCGAAAAAAACAGCAGCTAATTCCAAATCATGTGTAGGGTAATTTACCTCATGAGTTTTCAAATGTCGTGAAGCATAAGAAATTACCTGATCATTCTGCATTAGGACACAACCAATTCCTTTCAATGAAGCATCACTGTAGAAAACAAACTCCCCATTCCTGGAAGGTAGTGCCAAAACTGGAGCATTCACCAATCTTCTTTTCAATTCCTGAAAACAGTCATCACATTCTTTTATCCAGATAAACATAACACCCTTCCGAGTTAGCTTATTCATTGGACTAGATAACCGTGAAAAATTTCTAACAACCCTTCGATAATAGCCTGCCAAACCAAGGAAACTACAAATCTCTGTTACATTTGTGGGTCTTGGCCATTCTTCAACAACCATTGTTTTTGCAGGATCAACAGTTATCCCATCTTTAGAAACAATGTGACCAAGGAAAGAAATTTTTTTCAACCAAAACTCTGACTTTCTGAATTTCCCATAAAATTTATTTTCTTTTAAGGTGTTCAAAATAACCCTTAAATGACTTTCAAGATCCTCTTTACTTCTAGAAAACACCAAAATATCATCAATGAAAACCACCACAAACTTATCCAAGAACTCATTGAAAATTCTATTCATTATGTCCCTGAATAGAGAAGGTGCATTGGTTAGCCCAAAAGGCATTACTAAAAATTCATAATGTCCATATATTGTACGAAACACAGTCTTCGGAACATCTGCTTCCTTTACCTTCAGCTGATGGTAGCCTGATCTCATGTCAATCTTTGAAAAAAACTGAGCTCCCTGGAGCTGATCAAACAAATCATCGATTTGAGGCAAAGGATATTTGCTCTTAATAGTGATGTTATTAAAGGCTCTATAATCAATGCAAAGTCTCATAGAACCATCTTTCTTTTTAACAAATAAAACAGGAGAACCCCATGGTGATGTGCTAGGTCGAATGAAACCTTTCTCTAATAAATCTTACAATTTCTCCTTCAACTCTAAAAGTTCAATTTGAGCCATTCGATAAGGGGGTTTTGAAATTGGCTTAGCATCAGGAACTAAGTCAACAGTAAATTCAACTTTCCGATCTGGTATTATTCCAGCCAACTCATCAGGAAAAACATCAGGATACTCATTTACCACTGGCACATCATTAATCTGAACAGTTCCTTTATTTTCAACCATATGTGCAAGGTAACATTAACTTCCATATTTTACAAGTTTCTCGGCCTCTTGATATGTTATCAACAGTAAGGGTTCATTCTTGTACACAAACTGAAAGTCTTTCTGAAAAGAATCTTCTTTAGCTCTACAGTCAATCTTAGCATGGTAAATAGAGAGCCAATCTATACCCAGGATAACATCAAACTCTACTAGAGGTAGAACAATAAGGTTTGCAAGTAGGTTATTTCCACGGATAAGGATATAAAGATTCTTATAAATTCTTTTTTCCTCAACACTTCCCCCAGCTGTTTTTAACACAAGTTCAGGAGTCATTTCTTGAGATGGTATTCCCATTTTACTAGAAAAGGTTTTTGAGATGAAAGAATGTGTGGAACCCGAATCAAACAACACACTCGCATAATCTGAAAAAACAAACAAAGTACTTGATACAACTTCATTTTATGGCCTGACATCTGCTGAAGTAGTTACAAATGCTTTCACCACCCCTTTCTGCTTTTAGTCTAACTGCTTCCCATCACTCAAGCTCTTTGTCGGACACTCGTTTGCATAGTGACCCATCTCATTGCACTTAAAACATTTCACAAACTTTAAATCAAATTTGGACTTACCATCACCTTGATCTTTTTTAGTGCAATCACGAGCCTTATGTCCCATCTTACCACATCGGTAGCAGTTTTCAGAATTCAGAAGACATTCCCCAGCATGCCTTTTACCACATTTATCACAAACTAGAAACTTAGTTTTCTTACCATCAGACATTTTTGAAGAATTCTTCTTTTTCTCCTGCCACCTCGGTCTTTTCTTCTGCTGGTTGTTATAGAACACTTGATCATCGGGAAACTTGATTTCCACCTTCTTAGCACATCGAAAAAGCTTTTCATAACTTTTAAACTCGCGAAAAGCTAATGCCCTTCGATATTTTGGTTTTAATCCTAAGTATAAATGATTGATTTTACTATCAAGGTCTCAGATAAAATTTAGAGCACACCTTGCCAATCGAGTGAACCTTTCTTCATAGGTAGCCACTGAGACATCCTCTTGCCTCAATTCCAAGAATTGATTTTCCATCCTAAGTCGAACAGCCTTAGGAAAATACTTCTCAAGAAACATACCTTTTGAATTCATCCCAGTCAAGAGCATCAATCTCATCGGTTTCCCTGATATTTTTAACCATCGACCACCACTGATCTGCTTCACCCTCCAAACGGTAAATAGCTAGACTAACCTTTTTATTGTCTGAACACCCCATGAAATCGAAAATCTTCTCTAGTGATTTAATCCATCCTTCAGCTAGCACAGGGTCAGATGATCCTCTAAATGATGGGGGATGTTTCCTCATGAAATGTTCCACCACTGACATGTTCCTCCGTGGTGGATCTAGCTGATCTCGTGCATGGATACCACCACCATTTATCGCTTGAGTCAACTATTCCATTGTTGCAACAAACTATTCATTTCCAATTCTGACCATCTTAGGATGCTGATTCGGATGGTTATTTCCTTTTGTATGCCTTCCTAGCACTGCTTCCCTATTTCCTCTGCGGAAAACCATTCTGAACAATCATGTCTTAGATGAAGCAACATGGTAAAATTCAAATGCTATATCACTTAAAAAAAATATTTTTGGATAATCATGTAATAGAATTCTAACTCCTAAAGTTATCTAAACCGACCTCTGATACCAACTATAAGTCCCCAGCCTTAAACCTTACTTAATCTTGAGTTATTACAAGATTACACATTGAGGATCTTTTCGGGTTTAGAGTTTTAGAGAATTAGATCATAAAACATGCATTACATTCCACATATAAAAAAAGTGGTTACATAAATATAGTATTCTTTTTTCCCATCAATGGAAACATATTTAAAATAAAAAATGGATTCATTCTTGAAACATCCTTGACACTATCATCATATCATGTACCTTTCCCTTGACCTGTGAAAAACATTTCAAATAAACTTGGAATGAGCATAAAAAGCTCAGTATGGGTTATAAAAATATGGAAAGGAAACATAAGTTCATATATAAATAAGAATGAAATCATACTTTACCCATAAAACATATGCACTTTAACATACCTCATCCAATCATGAATATATCATAGAAATCATAATACATAAAGGTAACTTGAGGCATTCATAACATTCTTACGTAGGGAGTAACCCTCTTGGTTACGTTTGGAATACCCATGACAGTATATTCCATAAATCTCTTCGGAGAAACCTTAACGTTTCACTCCTTCACGTTACCCATTGCATTGGAGAGCTATATCGCGCTCACCCGCCCATATTTTATCACGGAACCACCCGTCTTCATAATAATTCCCATGAACCATAACATAATCGTATCACATAAACATGCATAAAGGAAACATAACATTTCCACATTTCAATCACAGGATATCAATACAACACATTGATATAATAAAAACATTATGAAAACCATTTTCAATACCAAATTAAAAGAAAAGTAATACAGGGTATTTATTTTTCTTTTAAAAAGAAGGTATGGCTTGTAGAGGAAGCCAAAACTTAAATAATGGTCATAGCAGCGGAGAAGTCATTGTCGCTGCATACGTACGACAAAAACATTCCCTTTTTTCGTTTAGTAAAACGCTTCGTAAAAAATATTTCTTTTGGATAAACGTAAAATTCGAAGGGGTTTATACACCGTATAAAAGAAGGTTGTGAATAAAATAAAATATTCTTCAATGAAAGGAGATTGAGATGAAGTCCCATACCTCGGGTCCGACTTGACTCGGTCGTTGTTTAATCTCCTGAATAATAAACTTGAGTTAATTTCTACTTGATTAAGAACCTTTTTCTAGTTCATTATTCCTTTTATATCACTTATTGCCATGTCATGAACACTATGTAACTATTTAAGTTAATAACAGTCGTTTTAACGATCAATTGTACTTGAGTAAAAAATAAACCCTTTATAATTACATGTTGTTCATGTATCCATTATATCCAGAATGGTATTCATGATTTAGATATCATATATATCATATATATCCAGTACATGCATGAATTTATAATATTATATAACATTTAGATGTATGAAATGAAATGCACCGTTCGTTGAGACGGTAAACCGTACGTACGAATGAACGCTGCTTCCATTTCTATTTCGTATTTTATGAAATAGAATCATAATTATATAAAGGTATATTATAATTCCAGTGTAATATCATATATAATATCATAACTCCATCCTTTATACTACCCACATATGGCATTAACGAATCAAATCACTTTGAGGGGGTGGTAGTCCGCACTTCCTTAAATGAAGATATTGCGTTTACCCATAATGGAAACCATAAAGGTATGCCCAAAATTAAAAATACATAAAATCAAGGAAAACATAAACATATTATATATCATATATAATTATAGTGTCATCTTAATGTCCACCTTTGAAGGTGTTAGAAGAATGTTGAACAATCATCATTTCGGTAGGCAGAAATTCCCCATCCACGGAAATAGTATGTTCTTTAACCATTAGATGTAGGTGTGTGTAAGTCTAGCTCGAATACTTATTATAACAAAATCCTAGTATATTGAAGATACTAGAGTTGTTACCAAATAAATGAATAAAAAGAGTTTAGGGGGTTGGAGAAGTAAAATAAAACAAAAGGACTCAAGTGAAGACATTACCTTAAAATCGGGTAACTCCCTTTGGTTTGAGCTCAAAGGCTTCCTTGGGAAGACTTCTGCCCAATGTGAGGCTTCTAGGAGTAATAGAGGTATGTGGAGAGACAAAATGGGTAGGTTTTGGCCGAGCCAAAGGCTTTGTAAGTGTGGGTAAGGAGGTATAGGTGGGGGCCTTTTATAAGAGGAGAGGAGGGGCACTCTTGAAAAGTAAAGAAATGTTACTTTATTTTAAAATGATTTTCGGATTAAAAAGGTCCCAAATTTATATAATTAGAGGTTAAGGTGATAAGGGTTCGATGTCCCCACATCTAATAGGTTTTGGACATGTGTAGGTCATAGATTTTACATTTTCATTTCATTTTATTTAAATCATTTAGTAATGAGGTAATCGCTGCATCATCTGGATTTCATAAATAATTTAATCTATTTAAAGTATAAAAATTATAAAAAAACTATCATGATTTAGGAAATCTTTTTCGCTTTCCAATTACTATTTATAATCAAAAATTTGACTTTTATAACCCCATGTAAAATTTGTTTTAGTAAAACATCTCATGTTTGTGTTATTTTTACTATAACATTAAATAAAAAGTTATTTATGTAATTTTCAATCCAAAGTGGCTCCATGGGATCCCCAATTTGACCCATGTATTGTTGTGGTCGGCCATGACACATCAAATTAGGTTAGGACATGTTTCTAGGTATTTTCATTTATTATAATATCATTTTTGTCTTAAATTGCACTAATTATCTCTAATCGCGATTAAAAACATAAAAGTTACTATTCATCAAAAAATTATTTTAATCTCATTGAACCAAATTTTACTTCTTAATGGCTACCATGTATGTCGGATTTTTGAAAATCAAATCACAGTAGTGACAACGTTTCATTTAAATGAAAAATCGGTTTCTTTAACTACCACTTAGTGGTTTCACTATTCATCAAAAATTGAAGTTTTTCAAAAAAATACCAAAACTTCACCCTAAGATATATTTTATATTCTGAATTAAAAAATGATCTCTATTTTACAAAATTCGATTCATATAAGTCACATTAATTAAATTAATAATTAATTGCCGCTGTCAGAGCAAATAGCGCGTTTTTTTATGAAAGAATAAGTATCAAAAGATTGACACTAGTTTAAGTCCAATTTCAAAGTGAAATTGATTCCAATGACTACTATTGGATTAAATGGTAAAAATATATTCTAATTTCACTTTAGAACAAATTAAAAAGGTAATAAAATCATATAAATAAATTAGATTCAAAAGCAGTTTTGATGTAAAATGCAATATTTTTCATTATTCATTAAAAAACGTTTATTGTCAGAAAAATACCAGAAATTCACACAAAGTAAATTTGGATGTCCCAATCATAAAGAATAAGTTTATTTTGACAAACATAGCTTATAAAATTGTCAAAAGATAGATTTAAAAATGGTTTTCCATCAAAAGGCAGTAACACAATCTTTTAAAAATATTAGTGTATTCCATGTTTAAGATTGGATTTATTTTCATTTTAAGCCTCTAAAACACTATCTAATTCACTAATAGACATAGATAAAAATATCTATTATTCATTACTTACTTGGGATGTTACAGTTAAGGTCCTAAATCATCTATCCAATTCTAGGATAACATGGGGTGTTATACCAATGATCCAGTATCTGGTTAAACTAAGAAACAGTTTTGAAGTGCTTGATGTGGAAGGATTGAATACAGATTAACCATACCTATTCGAGGATAATGATGGGGTCTCTGAGAAAGAGCCCAAAGAAGATGGAATCAATATATCTGTAGGTTATCCTTTGAGATCGAGGGGTAATAAGAGGCAGTCCTGCAAAGAGAATGATTAATCCTATTTACCTCCTCCAATAGAGACATGATCATTCAAGAAGTTAAATTTCATGAATATGGACAGTGTGGAAATTTTTTGGTTATATTTAGGTGGTCTGTGTGAACATTCATTGGAATTTATCTTGAGTTCAGAAGAGGACATAGTTGAACAGGTTCTATGAAACAATGCCTCTAAGGATGAAGCTTCCAAAGTTTCGGGGGATGTCACTACAAGTGAATCTCAATAAGGATCAGTACACCAGGATATAAAATCATTATCGGATTCTCGTTGGTGGATTCAACAATGGGATTATCCACCTTGAAGACTATATATAGTTCTAAGATAAAGAGGCCTATGAGATTAATGGCTGCTAAAGTATGGCCCAAACAATTAATTAATGTAGAGACACAAACTTGATGTACATGTAAATTACATTAATTTTGCGGAATACCTAATACATAACAAAAACCTACACTCAAGGATCGTAATAGTTTAGTGCCTTTGGAAACTTGTAACATAATCTTCTAATCCTGGTGAAAGATCTTCAACATCTCCCATAAAGGTCTTCCCATTTTTTTTTTCTTACCTAAAACCTTTCTTTATATCCTGTGGAAGAGAAAACATATAAAGGGTGAGGTCAAATTCTCAGTAAGGGTAAGCATGGTGAAAATAAAACAATCCATATACATTTTAACTTAAAACATGACCATAATGTTTAAACATCAAAATCTTGGGCAATGACATAAAACATGGAAGTACATAAGGCATATATCATAATGGAACATCAATCATGATAAAATAGCATGGTAATAATCCATGTAATTATTGAAACCATTAAACACATGATATGATTTCCATTGTATCCAAGGCATTGCTGCCAAGACCATCTTAGTTAACAATGTCCCTTTATGAATCGAGTTCACTACTCGTTCCAGTCCTATAACACTAAACCAGATTAACTTACCTTTCCAGACATGTCTATCAAATGAGATATAAATCTTTACCCAATTCATTGGAGGGAGATATAGGTCCCACCCATCTGATAATGAAATCATTCTTAAGTGTTCCACAACATAAACATA
This sequence comes from Viscum album, assembly GCA_963277665.1. Classification (NCBI taxonomy): domain Eukaryota; kingdom Viridiplantae; phylum Streptophyta; class Magnoliopsida; order Santalales; family Viscaceae; genus Viscum; species Viscum album. The sequence continues at coordinate 547,359,968 of OY728167.1, read as the reverse complement.
AATCATTCATCATTACCCAAGGAATAAAATGGGTTTCATAAACATCATCCCATCATAACGTAATATGTAACGCCCTGACCCCAGTTACCCAGAGTCGGTGCATTACTTCGTAGCATTGGAATGATCACAAAAGATCAAGTCTCGAAAGACCGGTTAGTTTAGTATCCTTGGAAACACTATATACATTCATAAATGTTACATTACATCATAATGTGAAAAACTAATAACAATTTCTTCATAGTCCACACTCATATCCCTTTCTGACTATCACTACAAGTCATTCATAATATACATCTTCACATCCTGGAAAATATTAAAACATTTAAAGGGGTGAGCTCAGCTGCTCAGTAAGGATAAAAATATAGCGGAAGCTTTTATAAATAAACATTAACATTTAAGGCAATGTATAACTAAAACAAAAGCCTTTTAAACTTTAACTTTAGCATAATATGGAAAATGTAAAATGAAATAATGCAATTTACTTACTCACATGGATATTATACTTGTTGAATAATCACATGAAATATCTATAACCAATTTCATAATGATGGAATGCATAATGCAAGACTATCATAACCATGTATCCAAGGCCTCGTGCCAAGACCACAAATATGATTTTGTCAAGGCCTCGTTCCAAGACACTAGTTTGTCTCATGAGACCTACTAATGCATCGAGGAGCTATAGCGGGCTCCACCCGTCACTTATTTTGTCCAATGCATTTCTCATATGAACAGGATTAAACATATCATAAACCATAAAATAATCATATCACATTATATATTCATAAATGAAACATAAAATTTCCACATTTCAATCACAAGATATCAATACAACACATTGATATAATAAAATCACTTTAAAAACCATTTTCAATACCAAAATAAAATAAAATTAAAACTTGGTATTTATTTTTCATTTTAGAAAAAGATATGGCCTCTAGAGGTAGCCGAAACTCAAATAATGGTCACAGCGGTGGGGAAGTCGTTGTTGCCGCATACGTAAATACTTCTTTTTGTCGTTTAGTAAAAACACTTTGTATAAAAATATTCCTTTTGAGTAAATGTAAAATTCAAAGGGTTTTATACACCGTATAAAAGAAAGTTGTGTATAAAACCAAATATACCTCAATGAAAGGAGATTGAGAAGAAGTCCCTTAAAAAGATCATTTTTTAAATAAAATATATATATTTTGTGTATTAACTATAAGTACACATAATGAAAGTACAAATACAAGATATGACATAATAATATCATGACATAATTTGAATGTAGGAGATTAACCCAACGAATGTAAATTGGGTTAAGAAGTTCCCTTACCTCGTGTCTGACTTGACTCGACCGTTCTTTAACCTCCTGAATAATAAATTAGAGTTAATTTCTATTTTCTTAAGAACCTTTTTCATGTTCATTATTCCTTTTATATCACTTATTACCATGTTATGAACATTATGTAATTATTTAAGTTAATAACGGTCATTTTGTCGATCTTTGGTACTGCAGTCAAAAATAAACTTCTTATAATTACCAGTTGTTCATGTTGTGAAAGATCAATTATATCCAGAATTGTATTAATGTTTTAGATATAAGAAATATCATATATATCCAGTATATACATTCATTCATAATATTACATAACATTTAGAGGTAAGAAATGAAATGCACCGTTCATGGAGACGGTAAGCCGTACGTACGCATGAACGCTACTTTCATTTATATTTCATATTTAATGGAATGAAATCATAATGATATAAAGGTATATTATAATTTCAGTATAATATCATATATAATAATATTTACTCCATCCTTTATACATCCCACATATGGCTTTAACGATTCAAATCACTTTGAGGGAGCGGTAGTCCGCACTTCCTAAAATGAAAATATCGCGTTTAGCCATAATGGAAACAAAAGGGTATGAAATAATTGAAAAATACAGAACCATAAGTAAAACATAAACATATTATATATCATATATATAAATAGAGTGACATCTTAATTTCCACCTCTGAAAGTGTTATATGAGTGTTGAACAATCATCGTTTCGTGAGGCAGAAATTTTCCATCCACAGAAACAGTATGTTCTTTAGCCATTAGATGTAGGTGTGTGTAAGTTTAGATCGAATAATTCTTATAAAAACATCCTAGTATATTTAGGATACTTTTTTTTTACAAAAGAAATGAATAAAAAGATTTTAGGGGGTTGGATAATCAAAATAATACGAAATTACATAAGCGAAGACATTACCTTAAAATCGGGTAACTCTTTTGATTTGAACCAAAGGATTCCTTGGGAAGAATTATGCCCAAAGTGAGGCTTCTAGGAGTAAGGGACGGAAGTTGGGAGAGTATTTGGACAGAGCTTGGGAGAGCCAAAAGGCTTCGAAAGTGTGAGTAAGGTGGTAGTGGTGGGGGCCTTTTATAAGTGGAGAGGAGGGGCACTCTCGGAATTTCATGAAATGTTACTTTATTAAGACATGATTTTCTGATTCTAGAGGTCCCACAATGATATATTTCGAGGCTAAGTTGATAAGGGTTCTAAATATCCTCATCAAATAGGTTTTTGAAAAGTGTAAGCCTTAGAGTTTACATTATCCTTTCATTTTATTTAAATCGTTAATTAATGAGGTAATCGCGGAATCATCATGGTGTCATAAATAATTTAATTTATATAATGTCTAAAAATTATAAAAAAATTATCATTAAGTAGGAAAAAATTTTATCTTTCCAATGAATATTTATAGTAAAAAATATGACTTTTATAACCCCATTTAAAAATTGTTTTAGTAAAACAACTCATGATTGTGACATTTTTATTTTAACTTTAAATAAAAGTTATTTATGTCATTTTCCTACCAATGTAGCTCCATGGGGTCCCCAAGATGACCCATGTATTTTCTTGATCTGCCATGACTCATCCAATAGGTTTAGGACAAGTTTCAAGGTCATATCATATTTTTATAATATCATTTTTACCTTAAATTTCACTAATTACCTTTAATGGCGATTAATTAAATTTAAAAGTTACTATTCACCAAAAATTATTTTAATCCCACTGAACCAAATTTTACTTCCTAATGGAAACCATGTATGTCGGATTTTTTAAAATCAAATCACAGAAGTGGTAATGTTTCATTTAAACGAAAAATCAGTTTTTTAACTACCACTTAGTGGTTTCACTATTCGTCAAAAATTGAAGTTTTTTAGAACAATGCCAAAATTTCACCCTAAGCTATAATTGATATTATGAATTTAAAAATGTTGTCTATTTTGAAAAATTACAAACATATAAGTTGCATTATTTAATTTCATAAGTAATTCCCGCTGTCACAACAAATAGCCTGTTTTTAAGAAACAATGTATATCAAAAGATTGACACTTGTTTATGTCCAATTTCAACGTGAAATTAATTATAATTACCACCATTGGATTAAATGTTAAAAATATATTCTAATTATAATTTAAAACCAATCAATAGTATAATTTATCACTACAAATTATTTTTATTAAAAAATTTGTTTTATGTATTTTTCACTATTCATAAAAAATTAGAAGTTCTCAGAAAAATACCAAAAATTCAACATAGGCTAATTTAGATATTACGAATACAAAAATGAAGTCCATTTTGAAATATAAAATTTCTATAATTTTAAAAAGTGGTTATTACAATTCATAACGACTACTTTGATTAGTCGCGGTGTGTTAGAATCTCGAACTTGCGTACAATGCAAGCTATTGAATTATTGAAAGAGAAGTGTATCTTGGAAGCTCGGGGTGTTACATTCTCCCCTCCTTCAATAAATTGAATCCTCGCAATTTGAAATTTTTCTTTGAAAATAAAAGGTTGAAAATAGAAAATACCTTTGTGGAAAACCCACATCGGAAATAAGGTTAATAAAAATATAACTTTAAAGGAAAGAAAGATAAGTACAAAGGTCACCCAAGATAACCCATACTAGGATTCTATGAAAATATGGATATGGGAGATAAATAAACCATCAAGGTCTGATGGAGAGTTGTAGAAAACTGGATTAGGAGAAAGTTAACCATAAGAAAATCACAAACTTGTTATTGGTTTAACGGTCATTAAATCCCCAGTTGGAAATGTTAACCGGAAACGTTTTTGTTTTAAGTTACCTTTTATAAAGTTGAGGAGTTTATTTAGGAGATTTACTAAGAAATTAAGGGAATATACATACTTGTTATGTAGACTTTCATTCTTTAATAAATTTTTACCAAAAACCCATCTTTCACTCTAAAAGGAAATAGAACTCAAAAATATTCTATTTATCCTAATTGTATAAGGTTACAAATATTAACACATACCATTTAGATTAGTAAAACTATTTTGTAATAACTCGGGACTTCATGTAGGCTAGTGGTAGGTAATAAAGGCCTATCGCAATATGGTTGTGGGTTCGATTCCTGTAGCTTTGTCTGACGCGACGGGTTATGCCCCACCCAGAAGGTTTTCATTTTCCTAAAAATATAGTATTATAATATTCCAAAAGTAATCTTCAGAAATTTTTTAACCTTAAACAATACTATCCAAGGTTCAACTTAATCCATTACAACCTTTATAGTTATCCAAAATACTTCTATCCAACTCACAGTCCAAATTTTATGAGGAAGGTAAACATAATGAATATCCACCTTTTTTTCGTGTAACAACATGTGAAAACTTTCATCATGTATTCTTTTAAAAAACCACAACATCTTGAATTACCATGATCCCTTATTCCTTATAGAATACTAGATATACTCCTTCTATCCAAAAATGTATACAAATCATTAATCAGTTTAAAGGATGTTATGAATATCGAATATAATTTATCCAAATCAATCATGTCTTATTCCAAAATCACTATCTCGGTATCAGAACCATATTATGGTTTATCTTTCTCTCAAACATATATTTTACAAAAAATTTAACCTACTGTGGAGTCACTTTTCATGGTTCCACACAATCTCAAGACCTTGATGAAATAGTACTGCAGTACATTCCTTATATACACTATAATTATTATAACCAGTACAGCATTGATACAACACTCAAATTACAAAATTCTTTAAGAACTCTAATCATTCCTCCTCATATGTGTTAGTATCATAACTTGATTATTATCCAATAACATCATTTGGGGCACACTCTGATGATTTGGACATTGGTTTGCGTAGTGTCCCCACTCCTTGCAGATGATGCATTGTACATTTGAATCCTTTTTCTTACCCTTGCAGTCACGCACTTGGTGTCCTTTTTCTCCACACTTATAAAAAAATCCCATTCCCTTCAGGCAAGTTCCAAGGTGTTTCTTCCCACATTTATCACATATTGGAAAAGTCTTCTTTTCCCACGTCCCTTTTTCCATCATTCTCTCTTCCATCCTTTTCTTCTCTTTCATCCCTTCAAATCCATAAGACTCAGATAAATCATTAATTATCTTGTTAACACATGATACTATTTCATCATATGATGAGAACAAAGGGAGATTATTTCCCTTCTAAATGTTGGCTTAATATAGTGAAAGATATGATCCTTCTTACGCTTTGGATCATACATATTGTTGGAGTTCACATTCCTTCCACTGGGCAATATTTCTATACAATGGCATAAACTAGGTTAGTTTATGAATTGCAATGAATAATTCCAAACTTGTAAAATACTTAACATAAATTGAACTATTTATGGATATAATCCATAATTATATAAATGTTTTCTTTGAGGAAGTATATTCTCATATACATTCATAGTGGATTGTAAAGAAAATTAGAATTATCCTAAGCATATCCCCCGGGAGTGTCGTAACCAAGAGTGCAGCAAGGCCCATTGTCGTGCACCAGTTCCCGTTCGAGTCTAGCTCAAAGCGGTGTTTTCGGGTTTTACCCCTAGGTACATCTGTGCCAGAGCCGCCTCTACCTGCTCGTATACAGACAGGGATGTATTGCTCGGAAAACTCACAAAATCTCTATAATACCAAAATTATAGGAAGTTCTTCTATACTAATCATCAAAGTCTATCTTCAGGCTATGCGCTCTAATCATAATTTGTCTAAATCATGCTTCCAAGGTTAGTACTAAACTGCGTCTGATACTAACTGTAATTCCCCGACCCCAGTTACCCAGAGTCGGTGCATTACTTAGTAGCATTGGCATGATCACAAAAGATCAAGTCTCGAAAGACCGATTAGTTTAGTATCCTTTGAAACACTAGATACATTCATAAATGTTACATTACATCATAAAGTGAAAAACTAATAACAAAGTCTTCATAGTCCACACTCATATCCTCTTCTGACTATCCCTGCAGGTCATTCATAAAATACTTCTTCACATCCTGTAAAATATTAAAACATTGAAAGGGGTGAGCTCAGATGCTCAGTAAGGATAACAATATAGCGGAAGCTTTTATAAATAAACATTAACATTTATGGAAATGTATAACAAAAACAATAGCCTTTTAAACGTGAACTTTAGCATAATATGGCAAAAGTAAAATGAAATAATTCCATTTACTTACTCACATGGATATTCTACTAGTCGAATAATCACATGAAATATCAATAACCACTTTCATAATGATGGAATGCATAATGCCAGACTATCATAACCACGTAGCCAAGGCCTCGTGCCAAGAACACAAATAAGATTTTGTCAAGGCCTCGTGCCAAGACACTAGTTCGTCTCATGAGACCTACCGATGCATCGAGGAGCTATAACGGGCTCCACCCGTCATTTATTAAGTCCAATTCATTCCTCATATGAACAGGTTTAAACATATCATAAACCAAAACATAATCATATCACATAAAATATTCATAAAGGAAACATAACATTTCCACATTTCAATCAAAAGATATCAATACAACACATTGATATAATAAAAACACTTCCAAAACCATTTTCAATACCAAAATAAAAGAAAATTAAAACATGGTATTTATTTTTCATTTTAGAAAATGATATGGCTTGTAGAGGAAGCCGAAACTCAAATAATGGTCACGGCGGTGGGGAAGTTGTTGTTGCTGCATACCTAAAACATTCCTTTTGTCGTTTAGTAAAAACACTTTGTAAAAAAAAGATTCCTTTTGAGTAAATGTAAAAGTCAAAGGGGTTTATACACCGTATAAAAGAAAGTTGTGTATAAAACCAAATATGCCTCAATGAAAGGAGATTGAGAAAAAGACCCTTAAAAAGATCATTTTTTTAAATAAAATAGATATATTATATGTATTAACTATAAGTACACATAATGAATGTACAAATACAAGATATGACATAAAAATATCATGGAATAATTTGAATGTAGGAGATTAACCCAAAGAATGTAAATTGGGTTAAGAAGTTCCCTTACCTCGTGTCCGACTTGACTCGACCGTTCTTTAACATCCTGAATAATAAAATAGAGTTAATTTATATTTTCTAAAAAACCTTTTTCATGTTCATTATTCCTTTTATATCACTTATTACCGTGTTATGAACATTATGTAATTATTTAGGTTAATAACGGTCATTTGGTCGATCTTTGGTACTCAGGTGAAAAATAAACTTCTTATAATTACCAGTTGTTCATGTGGTGAAATATCCATTATATCCAGAATTGTATTAATGTTTTAGATATCATATATATCATATATATCCAGTATATACATTCATTCATATTATTACATAACATTTAGAGGTAAGAAATGAAATGCACCGTTCATGGAGATGGTAAGCCATATGTACGCATGAACGCTACTTTCATTTCTATTTCATATTTAATGGAATGAAATCATAATGATATAAAGGTATATTATAATTCCATTATAATATCATATATAATAACATTTACTCCATCCTTTATACATCCCACATATGGCATTAACGATTCAAATCACTTTGAGGGGGCGGTAGTCCGCACATCCTAAAATGAAAATATCGCGTTTAGCCATAATGGAAACAATAAGGGTATGCCATAAATGAAAAATACAGAACCTTAAGTAAAACATAAACATATTATATATCATATATATAAATAGAGTGACATATTAATGTCCACCTTTTATGGTGTTATATGAGTGTTGAACAATCATCGTTTCGTGAGGTAGAAATTCACCATCCACAGAAATAGTATGTTCTTTAACCATTAGATGTAGGTGTGTGTAAGGGTAGCTAGAATATTTATTATAAAAACATCCTAGTATATTTAGGGTACAATATGTGTTACAAAAGAAATGAATAAAATGATTTTAGGGGGTTGGATAAGCAAAATAAAACAAAATAACATAAGCGAAGACATTACCTTAAAATCGTGTAACTCTTTTTATTTGAGAGAAAGGCTTCCTTGGGAAGAATTCTGTACAAATTGAGGCTTCTAGGAGTAATGGAGGTAAGTTAAGAGAGTATTTGAGAAGAGTTTGGATGAGCCAAAAGGCTTTGAATGTGTGAGTAAGGTGGTAGTGGTGGGGGCCTTTTATAATTGGAGAGGAGGGGCACTCTTGGAATGTCAGAAAATGTTACTTTATTAAGAAATGATTTTCGGATTCTAATGGTCCCACAATGATATATTTCAAGGATAAGGTGATAAGGGTTCGAAATCTATTGATCCAATAGGTTTTTGACAAGTGTAAGACTTAGATTTTACATTATCCATTCATTTTATTTAAATCGTTAAGTAATGATGTAATCGCGGCATCATCATGGTGTCATAAATAATTTAATTTATTTAATGTCTAAAAATAATAAAAAAATTATAATCACGTAGGAAATGTTTTTATATTTCTAATTAGTATTTATAGTAAAAATATGACTTGTATAACCCAATTTAAAAATTGTTTTAGTAAAACAACTCATGTTTGTGACATTTTTATTTTAACTTTAAATAAAAGTTATTTAAGTCATTTTCCTACCAAAGTGGCTCCATGGGGACCCCAAGTTGACCCATGTATTGTATTGGTCGGCCATGACTCATCCAATAGGTTTAGGACAAGTTTCAAGGTCATTTCATATTTTTATAATATCATTTTTACCTTAAATTTCACTAATTACCTTTAATCGCGATTAATTAGACATAAAAGTTACTATTCACTAAAAATTATTTTAATCCCATTGAACCAAATTTTACTTCCTAATGACAACCATCTATTTCGGATTTTTGAAAATCAAATCACAGAAGTGGTAATGTTTCATTTAAATGAAAAATCAGTTTTTTAACTACCACTTAGTGGTTTCACTATTCATCAAAAATTGAAGTTTTTCAGAACAATGCCAAAATTTCACCCTAAGCTATAATTGATATCATGAATTCAAAAATGATTTCTATTTTGAAAAATTCCAAACATATAAGTTGCATTAATTAATTTTATATGTAATTCCCACTATCACAACAAATAGTGTGTTTTTAAGAAACAATATATATCAAAAGATTGACACTTGTTTATGTCAAATTTCAAAGTAAAATTAATTCTAATTACCACCATTGGATAAAATGGTAAAAATATATTCTAATTATAATTTAAAACCAATAAATAGTATAATTTATCACTACAAATTATTTTTATTAAAATAGTTGTTATAAGTATTTTTCATTATTCATAAAAAATTGGAAGTTCTCAGAAAAATACCAAAAATTAAACATAGGCTAATTTCGATATTACGAATACAAAAATGAAGTCCATTTTGAAATATAAAATTTATATAAGTTTAAAAAGTGTTTATTACTATTCATAATGGATACTTTGATTAGTCGTGGGGTGTTAGAATCTCGAACTTGCGTTCAATGCATGCTATTGCATTATTGAAAGAGAAGCGTATCGTGGAAGCTCGTGGTGTTACTTAATACTTATACAACAAATGGATATCATTTCATCATAAAAAGAATCAAACCATGTAAATAATAGAGACATTAAACTGGAAACATAATCATACTTAATAATGTCATCTTAGATGGAAAATGATTTTGATAAAACACTTGAAATGAATTCTTGAGGAAAATAACCTTTCTTCTTCAAAATCATTTTCTTTTCACAAAATGCATTGCAATTTTAAAAGAAAAGGATTATTTTGCAATTAATCATTAAATCTTGTAGGGTAAACTTCCTGAAAATAAGGCATTATGAAACCATAAAAATCTGTTCATGCCGTATAAGCTAAAAAAACATTCTCCTCATACTTTTGTCAGAAAAGTCAAAAAGTTCATTGTATGGTAATCAATAGAAAGATTCATTCAATAACACATGGTAAAATTAAAAATGGGTAAAAAGGACTTTAAAAATGCATGAAATATTTTTTATAAAATAGGTACACAGATGATAAATACAACCCCAGTAAATACTTACGAATAAACAATCTCGAATAAAAAGGAGATTGGAAAAGTTATCCTTTACCTTATGTATGATATGCTTCGTATGTAACTGAACCACTTGTATAATGATTTAAATAATGCCATTAACTTATTACTGAATCATATTCATTGTTATGATATCATATATGGTTCACTTATGACTTTATATTACCCATTCTTTTGTAAATTCCATGTTAAAGAAGCGTTTTGGGTAAAATTGTTTTATTTATCGTGCATGTTTGGACTTGTTATTCTTGATATTGTTATTACTCATATCATTATTTAATTACTTCCAGAATGTAAATCATGATTTATATATCATATATATTCAGTATATATATATATATAATATATAGATGAATGAAATGAAATACACCGTTCCTGGAGACGGTAGGTCGTACGTACGCATGAACGCTATTTTTCTTTCCTTAATGACATGAATTGAAGTAAGTAGATGGTATGTATATATACATAAATATAGTAGCTTCATTATTTCATATATTTAATTATTTTTCATTTTATATACTTTATAATCATTCTTGAATGGATATCATAGAGAATTAATCTCATCGCATCGTGGAGACCGTAATCCGTACTTACGCACGAGCGATGATATCGTCACCATAATTATTTAATAGTTTTGGAGTGGATGATATAATATCTCAGAATCATTATGATGTTATAATAAAAAAAATATAGTTATTCTTTAAACCATTATACCCATCCAAGTAAGGTGGTGGTGGAAAAACATATTACAGCACGACGTGGAGACGGTATTCCGTACGTACCTCTACTGGAAAATGGATATATCCCCACGGTTTTACGCAAAACCATGGGGACAGACCCCCCTATACCCATGGTTTCGGTGACACGTTGGCAGGACACCTATACCCACAGTTTTGGAAAACCATGGGTATAGGCTGGGGACCTATACCGATGTCGTTCCAGCCCACGGTTCCCAAAACCGTGGGTATAGGATATACCCAAGGTTATGGGGGCTATACCCACAATTTTGAACTGTGGTTATAGGGTGTTTTTTCAGTAGTGTACGCCCGCTCAGTGATTTCATTTTCCGTAGGGTATATAGATTGTTAAATGGGGTTGTTTCATATTTATAATAACATATCAGTATATTATTGATACAGATGTTATTACTTTATAATTAAATAGCTAATGAAGAAAATGTTGAAGAAGAATGAATCTTGAAAGAATCAGTAGAAGAGATTACCTCTTCTTCGACACACCTCTTTTAAGCTTCCTCTTAAGGCACTAGAGTAGGTCATTCGAGGAGACCAGAACCTCTATAATGTTTCTATGGAATTTTATAATGGAAATGGGACGGGGATGGCTGAGCTTGAAAGCTCAAAATTGTGTAAAGAGAAGAGGGAGGAGGTGCCCGTTTATAAGGGAGGAGAGGGGAACCTTAGGAATAACTTAAAATATTATTTCATAATATAGTCATATTCGGTTTATAATAGGTCCATATTGATTTATTTAGAAGCTAAAGTGGGTATGGGTCGAAATCCTCTCATCCAATAGGTTTTAGAAAAGTTTAGGTTACTATTTCAACCTTATCATTTATATTTAACTCTAAGTTAAATAATTTAACTTTTACCGTGTCTTTTTGTTTTCTTATACTATAGGGTTAATAAACAGACTATAACAAGCCAAACAAACCCCGAGTGGTTCATTATTAACATATATAACCTTATCCAAGTCATTTGGTCGAACCTCAAATTTTTAGGAATAAAATAACAATTAATAATATATTATTTCTTTTAAAAACTATTTTATGTCAATTTTGACCCTATTTGGTAATTGGTTTTTGGGAAAATTATAACAGCATGATTAGTTCTAAAAAAATTTAATAGAATCAATAATAACATGACTAATTAACCAAAAAAGTTATTTTAATTTATAAAAACTATCAAATTACATTTATTTGGGTATTTATAACATCAATTATGTTAATATTTCATTAGTAAGGTAATTACTGCATCATCATTGTGTCATAAATAAATTAAATTATTTAATGTCTATAAATTATAAATAAAATACCATTATGTGGGAAATATGTTTATATTTCTAATGAATATTTATAGTCTAATTTATCTTATGTATAAACTTATATTTAAAATTATTTAGTCATTAAACATTGATTTTACCTCTTTTAACTTTTCTTTGAATTAAATAATAATACATGTCATAATCTAATCCAAGTGGACCTATTTGATAATATTTTATTCCTAAGGTAGTTTTTGGTCGAATTATACAAATCCAATAGAATTAGAACATGTGTTAGGGTAATAATAATATCATTTTTACCCTTAATTACCCTATTTACTTTTAACCGCGGTTAATAAAAGTAAAAAGTTACTATTCACCAATTATTTTTTTAGCTTATTGAACAACATTTTACTCCTTTATATTAACCATGTCTCTCGTATTTTCAAAATTCCACTCACCGAAGCGGTAAAATTATGTTTTATGTAAAATTTCAAATTCTCCTAGGAGGTGGGTAAAAGATGGTGAAAAGTTTAATAAACTTTTTATATATTTAAAATTATTATAAAATTACTCCAATGAATTACTTTGAACTTATATATGTATTATGTATCAATTTTTACCTAAAATACATTTAAATAAAATAAATAATTATTTAAATAAAAATTCGGTTTTTAAATACTAACCCAGTGTTTTAACTATTAATCAGAAATTGAAAGTTTTCTGAAAAATACCAAAAATTCACCCTAGGCTAATTTTGATATTCCGAATCCAAAAATGAAGTCCATTTTGAAAGATAAAATTTATAAAATTTCAAAAAATTGGGTATTACTATTCATAATGGCTATATAATATTTTAATAACATATCATTGTTTAGTGAAACTCGGTATTTCTTACTACACACGCTACCGTGGAAGGTCACAATTACCTGTAAAGCAAGCCAAGTCAGGGTTGCGTGTAGTGCAAGATTAATTTGTTGTTCTGTATAATAGAATCCAAGCATATTTCATTTATACATTGAATATATATATATATATACACTCAATGTTTCTTAGAATAACTTCTATCAGATGAACTTGAAATTTTGTGTAACACGATCCAAGAATAGTGGTTCATATACTACAAGATAATATGGTGTTGTGTATAGCGCAAGATAATATTGGTGTAAATTCAACATAAGACATCAAATAAATTAAACATAATAGTTCTCATAAAATGTGGGGTTGTTACATTCTTCTCCCCTTTAAATGAATTTCGCCCTCGAAATTCGTCGGGGTTATTAATGGTTTTCTACTTGAAAGTTTATTTAATAGAAACCTACATCGTAATAAGGAATACCAAAACATAACTCTAAAAACATAAAATCAAATGTAATGTTTACCCAAATTAACTAACCATTGGGATTCGACATAGGGGAACATAGGTGAAAATATGGATATGAAAGTGAAATCTAACCATGATGTTCTAATGGAGACTAGTAGAGAACATGGAAATGAAAAATCCAAAAATCACAAAGCCATAAATTTGTGATGATCGAAGGTCCCATATGATTCATCAGATATGAGGGAAATAGGAAAAAAAATTTGGTTTTCAAGATCATTTCCCTAGTGTTGAACAATTTTTTAATTAAAAGAAATACTTAATTTATTTTGGAACAATCTCACTCTTGTTCGTGCCTTGAATAATTTCCACATCATCTCGTAAAGAAATGAAGTTTAATATGTCTTTCGTGAAGTAGTAGCGTATCATGCGATAGAAGGATAGGTCATTCCATCTGTATCGAACATATTGTTAGCAAACGTTATATACATAAGTCCATCTATGGTTAGATTAATTGTATAGGGTTCCAAAAATGGACTTATACTTCATCTATCACACCTCTTAATAAAATAAAACTAGTTTCTACTAATGAGGGACTTCCTGTAGGCCAGTGGTAGGCAATACAGTCTTGTCGCAATTTAGTTGTGGATTCGATTCCCACATCCTCGTCTGATGCGACAGGTTGTCGCCGGTTCTACAGGCTGTCCCTTTTTCTAAAACTACATTATTATAACGTCCCATCAACAATATCGAAAAAAGTTATAGCCTTATACAATACTATCTTATGTCCGACATAATCCATTCCAATCTTTAGGCTTATCCAAAATACTTCTGTCCAAGCTCATAGTATTCTAGAAATTTCATATACCGAGCATGTGAATACCATAATTTTTCCCCATATATCATATGATATATCTTGTAGGTCAAATTCAAAACATTTGAATACCTTAATAATATATTCTCTTGAAAATTGAATACCCATTGAACATTAGTGAAAACATGAATGTTGTCAAAAGTTACCTCTTTCCAAATACCAAAATCCCAAAAATCTGTATACTCAAACTATGATATCACATTGTCCTTATACAAGTCATGAGCTCATTAATACTATCAAACATCTCATTATCTCCTTATCCTTTCATTATAGACATATCATCTACCTTCCAAAAATATTTTAATAACCTTTCATGGTTACCGTTACCATTCATCATATACATTCAAAAACTCAAGGAAAGACAATAGTGTAACAATCCATAGATTTTTCTTTATTCTATAGTACCATACATTATTCTTGATAAACATACAATCATTCCACTACCTTCTTAAACCACTGACTTAGCATCATCATTTCTTTCATCTAATATATCATTTGTAGTCTCTTCATCATCATCAACATAAATACTACCCATAGGACCATACTGATTCACTTTTTAAAATTTTCTCTTAGAGAATTTGATTGTATAATGCCCGTACATTCAACATTTAGAACATTTAACCATTGTTGATGTCTTAGAAATGCCATTATCCTGGTCCATGGTGTTAACTGAACCTTTTCCTTTAAAATTACTTGCTTGGTGTCCTTATTTTCCACACCCATATAATCTTCCAGTTCCTTTGAAACATTCTCCCTAATGCATTTTACCCTATGATTTACAAGATTTAAATTGTACATTCTTTCCTCTATGATCATCATGAAACTCAATATTTCTCTTATTAGTTGAGTCAGGAAACTTACCAAAGTTGAGACTATCGATCATAATATGAGATTGCTGAATAGGTGTAATAACGATATGTGGAATTCGAGATCCATTTTCATTTGGTTGATCATGATGAATATCATTCCATTGTCCATCAAATCCTCCATTATCCTGAATCTTCATGTTTCCATCCATTTTCTAAAACCCAAAAAAGAATAGTGTGTGAGGCAAAAATCCTAATCAAGGGGAAGTAACATCAATATCAATTATTTTAGGATTAATTCTTATATCATTACCATAATTCTAGGAATATAACATATACTTATACTTAACCTTAGGGCCATCCCTAGACATACCGTTGAAATATCTCTAGGGATCTCACTAAAGTTTTCGCATCATAGTTTCCAAACGTTATCTAAACCTTTCCTCTGATACGAACATTAGAGACCCAAACATGATGTACATGGACATTACATTAATTTTTCAGAATACATAATACATAACAAAAACCAACACTCAAGGATCATAATAGTTTAGTGTCTTTGGAAACATGGAACATAATCTTCTAATCATGGTGAAAGATCTTCAACATCTCCCATAATGGTCTTCCCTTTTGTTTTCATACCTACAACCTTTATTTATATTCTGGGGAAAATAAAACATATAAAGGGTGACCTAAAATGCTCAGTAAGGGTATGCATGGTGAAAATAAAACAATCCATATGCATTTGAAGTTAAAACATGGCCATAATGTTTAAACATCAAAATTGTGAGAAATGACATAAAACATGGATGTACGTAAGGCATATATCATAATGGAACGTCAATCATGAAAAAATATCATGGGAATAAAACATTTAATTGTGGCAACCATTAATCACATAATATGATTTCCATAGTAGCCAAGGCATTCCTGTCAATAACATATTAGTCGACAAAGTCCCTTTCTGAATCGAGTTCACTCCATGTTCCAATCCTGTAACACTGAACCAAATTAAAATACCATTCCAAAACTTTCTATCTCATGAGATATAAATCTTTACCAAATTCATTGGAGGGTGATATAGGTCCCACCCATCTTAGTAGGAAATCATTCTTACGTGTTCCACAACATAAACATAAATCATTAATTATAACCCAGAGAATAAAATGGGTTTCATAAACATCATCTCGTCATATTGTAATCTATATAAAACAAATTGATATCATTTCATTATAAAAAGAATCAAACCATTTAAATAATAGAGAAATTATACTTGAAACATAATCATACTAAATTATGTCATCTTAGATGGAATATGGTTTTGATAAAACACTTGAAATGAATTCTTGAGGAAAATATCCTTTCTTCTTCAAAATCATATTCTTTTCAAAAAAATGCCATGGAATTTTAAAAGAAAACAGTTTTGTTGAAAATAATCATTAAATATTGTAGAGTAAACTTCATGAAAATAAGGTGTTATGAAACCGTTAAAATTTTTTCATGCCGTATATGTTAAAAAAACATTCTCCTCGTACTTTTGTCGGAAAAGTAAAAAAGTTTATTGTATTGTAAATAAAGGAAAGATTACTTCCATAACATGTGGTAAAAGTAAAAAATGGGTAAATAGGAATTTAAACATACCTGAAACCATTTTTAGAAAACATGGACATAGATGATAAATATAACCCCCGTAAATATTTACGAATAAACAATCTCAGATAAAAACGATATTGGAAAAGTTATCCCTTACCTTATGTCAGATATGCATTGTATGTATCTGAAACTCCTGTATAATGATTTAAAAAACTTAATTTACTTATTAAAGAATAATATTAATTGTTATGATAACATATATGGTTCACTAATTTCTTTATATTACCCGTTATTTTGTAAATTCCATGTTAAAGAAGCATTTTGGGTAAAATTGTTTTTTTATTATACGTGTTTGGACTTATTGTTCTTGATATTATTATTACGTATATCATGATTTAATTACTTACAGAATGTAAATCATGATATATATATAATATATATTCATTATATATATATATATAATAGATATATGAATGAAATGAAATACACTGTTCATAGAGACAGTAGGCCGTACGTACGCATGAACGCTGTTTTCCATTCATTATTGACTTGAATGGAAGTAAGTAGATGAAATATATATATATATATACATTAATCCAATAGATTATTTATGTCATATATTTCATTATTATTCATTATATATAAATTATAATGATTATTTAATGGCTAACATGGAGAATGAATCTCATCGCGTCGTGGAGACGGTAATCCGTACTTACGCACGAGCGATGATATCATCCCCGAAATTATTTAATAGATTTGAAGTGGATGATATAATATCTCAGAATCCGTATGATGTTATAATAACCATATATAGATATTCTTTACCCCATTATACCCATACAAGTAATGTGGTGGTGGAAAAAGAAGATTACACCACGACGTGGAGACGGTATTCCGTATGTACGCATGCGCGGCGATTTCATTTTCCGTAGGATTGATAGAAGGTGAAATGGGGTTGTTTCATATTTATAATAAAATATCAGTATATTATTGATACTAATGTCATTACTTTATAATTGAATATCTAAATAAGAAGATGTTGAAGAAGAAATAAACATGAAATAATCGGTAGAAGAGATTACCTCTTCTTCGACGCACCTCTTTTAAGATTCCACTTAAGGCACTAGAGTAGGTCTTTTGAGGAGACCAAAACCTGTATAATGTTTCTAATTATGTTGAGAATGGAAATGGTCAGGGTTTGGATGAGCTCGAAAGCTCAAAATTGTGTAATGAGAAGAGGGAGGAGGTTCCCTTTTATAAGGGAGGAGAGGGGCACTTTAGGAATAAATTAAAATATTATTTTAAACTAGTCATATTCGTTTTATAATAGCTCCATATTGATTTATTTCTAAGCTAAAGTGGGTATAAGTCCAAATACTCTCAACAAATAGGTTTTAGACAAGTTCAGGTTACTATTTTAGCCTTATCATTTAGATTTAACTCTAAGTTAAATAATTTAACTTTTACCATGTCTTTTTGTTTTCTTACACTATATGGTTAATAAACTTACTATAACAAGCCAAACGAACCCCAAGTTTTTCATTATTAATATATATAACCGTATCTAAGTCGTTTTTCTGAACCAAATATTTTTAGGAATAAAATAACAATTATAATATAATATTATTTTAAAACCTATTTTATGTAAATTTTCACACTATTTGGTAATTGATTTTTGAAAATCATAACAGCATGATTAGTTCCAATGAAATTAATTGAATCAATAATAACATGTCATATTAACCTATAAATTTATTTTATTTTATAAAAAGTCTCAAATTACATTTATTTGGGAATTATAACATCAATTATGTGAATATTTCATTAATATGGTAATTACTGCATCATCATTGCGTCATAAATAAATTAAATTTTTTAATGTCTATAAATTATAAATAAAATAACATTATGTAGGAAATATTTTTTATCTTTATAATTAATATTTATAGTCTAATTTATCTTATTTATAATCTTATTTTAAAAATGTTTTAGTCATTAAACTTGGATTTTAACTCTTTTAACTCTTATTTGAATTAAATAATAATAAATGTCTTAATCTAATCCAAGTGGACATAAATGATAATATTTTATTCCTAAGTTATTTTTTGGTCGAATTCCACATATCCAATTGAATTAAGACATGTGTTAGGGTCATAATAATATCATTTCTACCCTTAATTACCCTATTTTCTTTTAACCGTGGTAAATAAAATAAACAGGTTACTATTTATCAAAAATTATTTTTGTCTTATTGAACAACATTTTACTCCGTGATATTAACCGTGTCTCTATTATTTTTGAAATTCAACTCATAGAAGCGGTAAAATTATGTTTTAAGTAAATTTTCAAATTCTCCATGGAGGTGGGTAAAAGATGGTGAAAAGTTCAATAAAATTTTTATATATCGAAAATTGTTATAAAAAGAATCCAATGAATTACATTGAACATATATTGGTATTATGTATCAATTTTTACCAAAAATAAATTTAAATAAAATAAATATTTATTTAAATAAATATTTTGTTTTTAAATAGTAACATAGTGTTTTCACAATTCATGAAAAAGTGAATGTTTTCAGAAAAATACCAAAAATTCACCCTAGGATAAATTCGATATTCCGAATACAAAGATGAAGTCCATCTTGAATGATAAAATTTATAAAATTTCAAAAATTGGGTATTACTATTCATAACAGCTATATAATATTTTAATAACATATCATTGTTTAGTGAAAATCGGTATTGCATACAACAGACGCTATCGTGGAAGGTCATGATTGGGTGTAAAGTAAGCCAAGTCAGGGTTGCGTGTAGTGAAAGATTAATTTATTGTTGTGTATAATAGAATCCAACCTGATTTCTTTTATACATTGAATATATATATATATATATACATTCAATGTTACATTGAATAACTTCTATCAAACGAACTTGAAATTTTGTGTAACACGATCCAAGAATAGTGTTGCGTATACTAAAATCTAATACAATGTTGTGTATAATGTAAAATAATCATGGTATAACATTCAACACAAGACATAAAATAAATTAAAAAGAATACTTCTCAAAAAATCCTGGGTTCTTACAGTTAACCTATATATAGTAGATATATTTTAGGGAGAAAAACTCTGGAAGTATTAAATAGTCCTTTAATGGTTATGTCTATTCCAGGTTCTATCAGCTCCTTTTATGGTTGAATGTATGGTCTCTCACTTTTCCCTTAAAAGTGATTGAAATTATAAAAATTTAATTTTTAGTCGGTTCTCATAGTTCATGTTATTTGATTCCATTATTACTTTTATCTTATGAAATGGAAATATTTATTCCACAAATCAGGTTTATGATCTATGATATGCATTGTAATGTTTTCAAATTTTATTCCCTTATTCACATACACTTATACTCATGACATGTTGATATATATTTTTTGTACACATACTAATAATCTGATATCATTTTTTGTTATGTTTAATTTTCCTAGGTTATGATAAATGTTATAAATTTCAGTATGTCTAATAAGGGTGCTAGTAATGAAGAACATAGTGGGAGATGACATAGCTCACATATGGACCAGTTGTTTGAGTGTTAATGATTATAAAGGTACGTGTCCAAACGATTCTAGTATGGATCATCATGTTATGTAATGAAAAATAATATATTAATATATAATAATTACGAATGATATGTTTTTTATTGTACACTGGTTTGACTAAAAGAACAATCCTATAATGGTTATGGTTTATGATGAAGGAATATATCCAAGGAGGAGATATAAGTGCTGAACAAATTATTTTATATTTATTTTTTCTTCTACGACTATCAAATATATTCTATACATAATTTAATAATTACATAGTTATCATCATTGTACTAATATTTTATTGTGATTGTGGAAGAATTTTTTAAAAATAATTTCCATCCCATCGTAAATGAAAATGTTGCTCCTGCATATGTGGGGATTACCACCTCTGTAATGCGATGTGTTTTATTTTTCATCACACCTTGATATTGATGGAAATAAATTTGTAATTAATTAATATTTTTTAAATTTGTGAAATTATTTTTATTGTTGAAATATTATATATTAACTACCATCATACCCATCCTTATTTTGGAAAATGATAACGTTTTTCATGATTATGTGGGACTACCTCCTTTGATGAAGAAATGCAATTCATTTTTACTATCCCCCATACATGGCTGGTCATAAGGATGATTTTAATTAGAATAGATGATATTTATATTATTATAATTTTTATTTATTAATTTTGAACCTCTATTTAATTTATTTCCTTTTCACCCAAAAGAAAAATTAAATTGTCATTCAAGCGTACATATAAACAACTGTCCTCATGAAATGATATAGTAAATTTTGCGTGGCATGCTTACAGGGATGTATCTAAAAGAATATTTAATGTTTCAAAATTATAATTATAACATTTTTAATATTTTTACTAAAATTTAATCATGAATCCTTTGACCACATTCAATGCCTCAATTTTAATTTGGGAGATTATGAATTGAACAAACTCCAAATTTCGGACATTGACTTAATCACCGTTATAACATAGTATGAAATGGTAAAAAATGAAATAAAAGGTATAATATCATGTTAAACACCATTAAATAATTTTATTAGTTATTTAATTAATAAAATTTTATGACTCAAGAAAGTAAAAGACTTATGTGGTGAGTCCGGACATGGGGGGAGGATTGTTTCTCAATAATGTTGTATAAAATGATTTAAAATATTTTCCCTATATGTCCATCTTATTTTAAATATTTCATGAATGTTCTTATTTTTACTTAAAAAAAGATAATATTAAATTTCAAATACTTTTTAATTTCATTTATAATTTTTTAAAAATATAATATATTTAACATTTTTTTAAAATGTTTTTTTCATTATTTACATAAAAGGGGGGATAATGTTTTTTATCATATAAAACATGAATGTATTTTCACACTATTATGTTATAAATTGTTAATATTTCTATAGAAGTTTATATATTTTCTCATTATTGAATCTATTTCGATTTATCTATTATTGGTATGTTTCAAATTGTTTTCAAAATAAAAGGATATTTCTTTTCATTTTGAGTAAATTGAAAGTGTTTTTTATGTTGGTTAAAAACAAAATTTTATATGGTTTTATGATTAAAATGATTTATTTTATTTATTTTTCTCTTCATATGGTTTATCATGATATATATATTAAAATAATTTTGAAATTTCAATTAATTTAACTCGATATATTTTAACAAAAATAGATATATTGGAATTAACCATGATGTTTATTCCTTTCTATGTGTTCTTTTATGGGTAATTAAATAGTTTATTTTCCAAAGTACCTAAATCGGGTTTCAATGATATTTAGGGTTTTAAAAATTAATATTTTCATTCCATAATGTAAGAAAATGAACTCATTATTAAAGGATAGTTTATAGTCTTCTTAAGGTGAAATGTTTGTTTTTGGTAAATTTTTTAATGAGTTGTCATGTTTGGACATGTAACTATCATTATAATGATTTTGAATTTATTTTTTATTATGATTTTTTTATCAAAACATTGGTCATTTATTTTGATTTCATGATTAAAAAAAAGATTTTTTGAGAACTATGTTTATTAAGTAAAAAAGTAAAATATCATTATGGATTTTCAGGAAGTAAAAATGGATTAATGGGTTTCCTTTACTTTTATATCCATTAAATAAATTTATTTTTCTCATACAATTATTAAATTAAATGATAGTTCTTTTATGTGTAAGGTATTATAGATTTTTCAACATTAACATATATTTAATGAAGAAATTTTCTTAAATTAAATAAAATTTTTAACATAAGAACATATTTTTATGGAAAAAATGTACTATTTGTGGAAATTTAAACTATCTTACGTAATGGTTTTCCAAATTATAGTGAAATAAAAGAAGAAATTATTCTAAAAATTAAATAAAATGTATCCCTATTTATAAATTATGTATTAATGAGTAGATACATTTTTGGGGTGTTATAGGTTGTACCAAAGGAAGTATAAGATTAATTTATTGGATTTGATTTTATTGGTTAAAGAAAATTTAAGAGGTTTAGATACCATTATGGGTTCATTATTATATTATTGGTAATAATTTTATTGTCATGGAAACCCTTTTGAGTTTTTATGTGATTGGAGTTTCATATGAATAAGGAAGTTTTATGAGACATTTCTTCATATATAAGAAAAATACATGATTGACGTATAGATAACATTTTGGAATAATATAATCCCTGATGTTGATGTACATATGGTTATGTGGGATAATGTTTACTCCCATTTTGGGATAAATATATGATTAAGTTTAATTTAAAACTAATACATTTATGGGATTTTGTTTGACGAAGAATGATTGATTATTCTTTTAGAAAAATATATAGTATTGTTATGGATTTATGTCATGGTGATTCAATTAATTTTTGGAAAAGAATAATATATTTTAGCTAATATATTATTAGGTAATTTAAATTTTTATAATTTTAGTTTATTAGTGATTAATGTTGTTTAGAAATAAATTTAATGATTATCATGGAAGAATATTTGATTAAATATTTCTGATTTATGGGAATCAAATTTGGATGAGAATATTTTTTGGAGTTTTGGGGTTATTTCGATATAGAATGATATAATTTTTAACTTTTTTTCAATGAAATGGTTCTAAATATTATTGTATTATTTATTTATAAGAAGTTGTATTCATTTTGGATATTATTTTATATATTTAAATTGTTTTTTAATATATAGCAATTATAGTAACAATTTCTCATGCCATTTATGGATCATAATGTTTGAATAATGTTAATTTTATGGTTTTAGGTATTAACAATTCATCATGGTTATTTTTTTATTTATAACATGTGATAAGGAAGAGGTGGAAAACATCTCGATACACAAAAAAATGGAAAAATTAGATATGAAAATAAAGTAACTATATTTTTCAATATTCGTTATCTTATTGATAAAATAATTCCATATGAAATAAGAAAAAAAATATTGATACATAATTGAAAATTATTTCTCAGCTATCATAATACACTTCTGAAAACTATTCTAGTAATATTATTCAGATTATACTAAATACATAGTTTATTAAATATATAGGATGTGATATTTTATCTCGAATAAAACAATATATAAAATTTCTCCTCAAAATTATGTATAATCTATATTTTACTTTTCCTATGTATATTATCTTCCACTCATCAGAATTGATTTAGAAATTTTATAAATACTTTTTTCATCAGACATTAGAAAACAATTATGGAATAAAATTTCATTAAGGAATAGAGAATGATACAACTTGTGATTTTAGTTTATATTTTTTAATTTATTATTATGTTCAATATAATCTACCACAGAAAACACCGAGCATAAAATTAAAATGACATAATATAAAGTAATATCATTTAAAAATTTTATCATAACATATCCTTTGAATTTATGAGTATGAATAGGAGTAACTGAATTATGAAGGATATATTGAAAATTATTTTTAATAAAAATTTAAAAATTATTTCATAGGATATGATTTACCAATTTTTGTTGATAATCATTAAATTATATAATCTTAAAAATAATTTATCTTTAAAAGGTGAGATTTTTTTTGAAAATCAATTTTTATTTATATTTGATACACTTCATTAAAAAATAAATTTCAATTATTTAGAGTAATAAATTTGTTAAAAAACATATTGTGAATGAAAAATATTTAGTGATCATTCATACATGGATTACAAATTTTGAATAATTGAATACAAACCCATTTGATAGTAAAAATAGATATTCAATAGAAACATATTTTAAGTGCGTAATATATTATTCTATTAATAAATTAAAAATATCACTATTAATTAATTATTTTCATTAAATTTTGTGATAAAATTTTCAATGACAAAAATTAAACATCATATAATCTTAGTTCATATGAAATAAATGAGAATAAATTCATTTGGTTATTTGAATATAAATGTTCTCTAAATATTATTTTTAAACGTTAAATGCATGGATGTTATAATTATTATCTTCAAATATTTCAAATTTTATTTTATAAAATGAACCTCTGTTTTTTATTCACAATAAAAATTTTTCCTTGGGGATTTTTGGGAATTTTTTATAAGTGGTTTATTTTTAGTAAATAATGGAAAATATCATTTTTATAAATACCATAACTTTTATAAAATCATAATGATTTGAGATAAATTTTAAAATTCCTAAAACATTTTAATCAACCAAAATATTCATTTAAGATGTAAAATAAATCATTTCAATATATTATTTCTAATTTTATAACCAATATTATACTTTTTATAAATTATGTTATATTAAATTTCAATTAAAAAATATTTTTGTAATTTTTCATTTAATATTTTCGGTAGATGGCCCTCTATTATTTTGAAATGGCTTTAATTTATAATATATTTAATTTTAAAATAATAATATTATAAATTCATGGTAAAAAATAATACTCAAGAGTCTTTGTTCAAAATTGGTATAAGATCACTTTCTTCATATAAAAGTATTTTCATTATGAAAATTTCTATTAAGAGTGGTATGTGCTTATATTAGAATTTATTTCCACCACTTATGGAAAAAAATATTAGAAAATGGATTTTTTATCTGTAATCATCATTTTCATATTTTTTAATTTTTTAAATTAAATTTTTATTCATAAGGAATGGTGACCATGATGCAATTGTTTCACCATAGTAAGGTTATAAGGGTTAACGAGGGTGATAAAATAAGAGATAAGGATTAAAATATATTAAAGGAATGTTTAAATTATAATGAATTATTATATTTTCCCCCTAAACTATCCTATCTTCAAAATTTAGTTTCCTTTGTTCCATTATCCAATGGTTGTATCTTAATATTAATTTAATGTTTTAAATATCTACAAGAGTTCCACTTCATTCTCTTAAATAAGGGAACCTCCAATACTCACTTATCCACACTCATTAATCAATCTAGGTCAACCATTCTCTACCCAAATACCTCTTCAACTCATCTACCGACAATATAAACATTCTGATATCACCACATGTCTAATCCTAGAAGGCTTAATGATGATATCCATGGTGGAGGTATAAGTCTTAATCAAATTCGTTCAAGATTATTTCTACTACTACCACATTAAAATATATTATAAATATCCATGAATAATAAAATTAGTATCATAAATATATTATGATATAATATTTATTATTATTATTGGAGAAAAAGTTTCTACCTCATTTCCATCAAATAAGATATGAAAGCTTTTCTCATGTGTACATGGGGATAACAAAATCCATGGAGTGATGAGTATTCTTTTTGATCCCCACCTCACATGGATGGTTATAAAGAGGTAGTTAATAAATATATATGATAACTATGCCATTATTTTGACTATTTAATTATAGTATATTATCTACTATCATACCCTTCCATCAATTGAAAAATTATGACAGTTCTCATGTGTAAGTGTGGACTACTACATCGACCAAGCGGTTGAATTTATTTTAAATTTTGTCCCAAAATGAATATAAATAAAGGTGTATTTATCCAATAAATATTATATTTATAAAATATTAATCACATTTAAACTTTTTATAATTTATTTTAATTTCCTCCATTTGAAAAATTAAAACACAGTTCATGCATACATATGAACTATAAACTCGATGAAAGGTTTTTCTTCATTTTTGTGGAACACCATACATTGAATGTTTAGGATTATATTGAATTTATAAATATGATAATTATATCCCATTTAAGATTATAAATAAAATTTATCCATGAAAAATTTGACCACGATCAACACACTAATATTAATTTGGGAGGTTATTATTTGAATGACCTCAAAATGTAAAATTTAATCTCATATTACTTATTTAATAAATAAAACTTGGTAATAAGTAAAATAATATTCAGAATTATAAAAAAATAGACACGATAAAATTTAAAAAGAAGTAATATAATTAATAATATTTTCTTCACTAGAACTGTAAATGATGTATGTGTCATGTGTGGAAATAGGGTAAGGTTTTTTCATTAAAATATTTCTTAAATTGTTTTAACCACTTGTTCATCTATGTCCATATTAGATATAAATTTTAAATTATTTGATTTTTTATAATTATAATATTTTTAAATTTAAATTTTAAATTTATTTGAATTTATTATAAAATGTTTTATATGGAGACTCTTCAATATTTTTCAAACAAATGGTTTTTTACCTTCATTACAAAAACCGTGAAAAGAAATTTTTTAATCTATATGGAATCAATGGATTATCTCGACAACATGTTCATTCTTAATTATTAATATTAATATAAAAAATTCTATAATTCTTTAAAGAATTTTAAATTCCCACTACTTTGTTATTTATTAGTTTCAAAATGATTTGAAAACATAATGATATTTCATCTTATTTTATCATAATATAATGTTTTTTTAGATAAAATACCAATTATTGTGAATTTTAAGATGTAAATGTAGTATTTTATGTATTTTTCAAATTATACGGTTCATTGAAATTATATATGATAGTGGGTGACCCTGATATAAAACTTTTATAAATTCTGTATTGTTATAGAGTTAAGTGGATATAAGTTACTCCCATGTGGTATATTGGAATTAACATTGATGGTTATTTTGATTAGAATTTTTATTTTGTCATTCATTGTAAGTATACTGTACCATGATACCTATATGGTTTTTTAATTCATAATATCAGTTTAAAAACAATTATTTCATATTGAAATAAAAATTTTCCAAGATTAAATGAATATTTATGATCTTATAATGGTGATAGTTTAGTTTCTCAAGGAATTTCATTCATGATTTGGAATGTTTTTTCAAGAGACTCAATTGATTATTATTTTCAACATCATGATTATTAATAAAATTATTACAAAATCTTTGGGATTTGAATTTGATTTCCTAATAAAGTGAATGATTACATTATCTCTATGTTTATTATATAAAAAGAAAAAATTATGTATGTGATTTCATGAATTAAAAACAAATTTAAGAGTTTACTTTATTTTTATATCCGTTATTGATCTTTGATTATATAATCCCATGTAATGAATTTTTTTTCATCTTGATTTAAGATGTCTTCGTATTATAGAATGTTCAATAGTGACAAATCTTGGATGAATAATTTATCATGAATGAAGGGATATTTTTAATATAAGAACATGTTTTTATGTAAAAAAATACATTGTGTTGAAATGACCAATGTGTTGTGTAATTGTTTCATAATTATCTAAAATAAAAAATGTAAAATATCCTTGAAACATATGAAAGTTCCACCCTTATTATAAATTTTTTAATTATGGGATGATAAAATTTTAGGGCATTATATCTTATTCAGATAAGAGTTTAATTAACATGAGATGTTAACATGTTATCAACTGATGGTAATTAAAGAGATTTAGACTCTAAAATTGGTTAATAAGTCTATGGTTTATTATGAATTTAATGAAATACTTATCATATTGAGGATTTATGTAATGGTAGTTTAATATGATTAAATATATTTTGGGGGAAGATTATTGGGTTTTTAGAACAATGAATGATTGAGGTATAGATAACCATTTGGATTAATATGATCAATGATTTTGAGTTAATTGTGGTTAAGTAGGATAAATGGTTATTATATTTTTAGAGGAATTATATTATTATTGGGTCTGGATAGTTTAATCAATTATGTGAATTATTTTAATAATAAATATTGAGTAGTATTTTATAAATATATATGGTTTTCTTTTTTAGTTATTTTATGGTGATTCAGATTATTTTCCGAAAACGATTAGTGTATTTTTGTGAATATATTATATGGTTCTATACATTTCTGGTTTGTAAATTTATGAGGGATTGATGTTTTTTGAAGATAAATTATATGAAGATATTGGAAGAATATGTTATCAAAATTTTCAAATATTAGGGGTTT
The DNA here is from genome assembly GCA_963277665.1 of Viscum album. Lineage (NCBI taxonomy): Eukaryota > Viridiplantae > Streptophyta > Magnoliopsida > Santalales > Viscaceae > Viscum > Viscum album. Next base: position 547,331,081 of record OY728167.1, on the reverse strand, counting down.
GAATTAGTTCAACAAAATTTTGAAGAGTTTTGGGATATTTTTTATAATAATATTTTATTTTTAATTTTTGGTTTTTTTGTATGCTTTTCAAGATTAGTGTGTTATTTCTCCAGTCGAATGTTTATTCATTTTATAAATTATCGTATCTACTTCAAAGAGTTTTTAATTCATATAAATTGGTGGAATAACATTACATCATGTTATTGGATATGATGATGTGATAAAATTTAGTTCAATTTTATTAGAATAAAAGATTTTTCATTATTATTTATCATTTATTATACGACATGATGAAAATGTAGAAAATTACACAAAATATAACTGAAGGATGAAACCATGGAATGAAATATTAAAAGTATAATTTTTAATATTATATATATTATTGGTAAAATCATACCTCAAGAAAAATAAAAATAAATCTATGGACTTCTACATGAAAAATATTGATCACGTATCATGGTTTTATTTTAAATTCATTTTAACAAATTTCAGATTCGTTATGGTAAATGCATAGTTTATGAAATATTTTAAAAATGGTTAATTTCATGGTTTATTCCTAGAAATAAAATTTCTCAAAAGATAATATAATCAATATATCTTTCAACATATGTCTATTTATTCCACTCTTTATATTTGATTTTCTAAAAGTTTTAAATCCATTATTCATTGGACCTGAGATAAAAATGAAAGGATGAAATTTAATTATGGTGGGGGTGATGTAACACTATATGATATTAGTTTATATTTCATTAAATGAATTTATAAGTTTGATATAATGTTCCACATTCAACACTAATATTTTAGGAATCAAAATATAAAATAGAAATAATTTTATTTACATATTCCAATTATAGCGTAGTCATTGGATAAGGAATATTAAATTTGAGTAAACGAATTATGAATTATAATTATAACTTTTTATCAAATAAAAATTTAATGACTAATTAGTACTAAATAATTACACAATTTTTATTGATATGAATTAAATCATATAATTTTAAAAACAACTAATGTTTAATAGGGGGTATTTTTTTTAAAATAAGGTTTTCTTTAAATTTAACATGTTTCACATGAAATATAAATATCTCTTATTTAGAGTATAATTTTCTTATTAATGTATTTTTATATACTCAAAATAATTGATATTAATTTTTTCATTGATTATTTATTTATTAGAAATGAAGATAAAAGTATTTAATGCAAGAAGGTTTTATTTTTCTGAAAATTATTTTTAAGTGCATAAGGTATTTTTATAAATGGAAATTATAGAAATCACTATTCATTGATTTTTTTTATTATATTTATTTATAATATATTGAATCAAATAAATTAACAATCATCTAATTGGTGTTCCTAGTAAATTAATTTGAATATATTAATTTAATTCATTATAAATACACATGATCATAAAATCGTTTTTACGCATTCTATGCATATATATTAGAAATAAATTCTACCAATTTTAGATAAAATATTTGAAAAAAATTAAATTACCTTTTTTATCTATAATATCAAATTTTTATTATAGTGAATTTTTAAGATTTTTCTAAAATGGTTGAATTTTGACTGAATAGTTCCGCTTTTAAATACACTGTAACATTTATGCCACCATCATAATGTAATATTTATTTATAAATTAAAAAAAATATTGACCTAATATGTGATTAAGGTGTATAAAATCATGTAAAACATTATTTTAAATTTTAAAAACCATTATTTACATTGTGAAACATATGTTATATTTTATTCTTATTAAATTTTATTTTTGGATCATGGTATTTAATAGTGTACTTCGAAGATTCTATTTGGGTTTTCATGGATATAATGTTAAATAAACATAATTATTATAATAATAAGCCAATAAATTCATTTTCATTGAACCTGTTGAATATTTTGTGACTTAAATAAATATTACATCTTCTTTTTTAACATAAAAACATTTTTTTATAAATGGGTTTTTTAAATTCTGTGCACATATAACAAAATCAATTTCTTCCATATATAAAAAGGAATCATTTTAAATGGTTTCTATATTTTATGTAATCGTGTTAACTTTTTTTTGGATACCAATTTCGTTTTTAGTAATTTTGAATAGTTACCATTGAAAAAAATCAGCACGATAAGGGTACAAAAGGTTAATTAGGGGGTCAATCAAAAACATAAGGCAAAAAATATCCACAAATTTTTTTTATAAATTATTTAATGAGTTGATTTTTTTCAATAACCTATCTTATCATAGAAATTGGGTTTCCTTGGTTATAATTTCTCTTGAAAATTACTATATATTTTTTAAAAAGTTCTCAATATATTTATGAGTGTAAATCCCCTAACTAATAAAAGGGAACTTATGTTATTTTGTTATACACAGTCTTTAAGAACTCTAGATGGAACTATATTTTCACAAATAACTCACCAACTATCCTTATTAGGTTTTATAGGTATTATTCAAAAACATTATCTATCTTAGAAGTCATAAGGTGTCACATGAAGTAAGATATCCATGAATGAGGTATATGTCTTAACCAGAGTTTGTTAAGTTGTTTTGCATTATACATCCTTAGAGACAATTCTTACTTTCACAGATTAATTAAATAATTATCATAACTATTTCCAAATGTTATTATAAGGACCGAACAACCATGTTACCTCTTTTCCTTCCATTGTGAAATGAAAATGCCATGTGTGTGTGTGTGTGATTGGAATACCACCTTTCATATATGATATGTTTCCTTTTTCATCGCCACCTCACATGGAAGGTTATAAATATATAATTAATGGATATTTTGTGATCCAGAAAATCTGTTAATGTACATTGCAGTGTAATTTTTTTAAATTATTCCTAAGAGTAGGGAAGATCATTGGGGAGTCCTAGGGGTTTATGAAACAAAATATAGGATAAGTGGCCATGTTATTCATGTTTCATGATCGGTGCACATTTAGTTTAACTCTACTCCATTACCATGTGAGATAGAGGTGTCTCATGAAGAGTTTAAGATATATCCCCAAATGTTTTAAAAATAGTAAGGTCCTTCATAGTCACTTCTGAAACTGTGCCCCATTAGATAAAAGTAGGTGTAAGGGAGCCACACTATTTGGACAAACCATATTGGTGGCTAGCCAGACTTTGCAGCCAAGTCCCCTTTTGGACAGATTTTGATGCATGGTTGGTGCAAAATTTGATCAACTGTGTGGTCAAACCAAATGGAACATAAAAAAATTACTATTTCCCTCTTATGATTCACGATACATCCCCTGATTTGGTTCCCCATATGGACCCTACAACAACAATGATGTACCTTGATATCTCCCCTTCTCTATGAATGTTTTTACTTCAATTTTTATGTATTTGGAGTTCCACTTATTGATAAGAAAATAACCAAGTATGTATTTCACTCCATTTTCTTCCATTACTCATAAGACTATTTTTTAGCTCTTTACTTACCTACTAAATCTTTAAACCCTTATTTCAAAGGTGTTATTTGTTATGGTATTTGATTCCATTTTATCATCAATCATGGGTGGTTGTTCGAAAAGTGTTTTTCTACAAGCAGGAGATAGGTTTTCTATAAGACTTTTCATATAGTGTTGTTTTTTTATAAGTATACGTGGATGTTCCTATGTAATTACTTGTATTTTATTTAGTTTCATTAACATTGGGAAGTAATTTGTTCCTTGGAATGAGGTACGAGACCTTCACCGACCATGTTGCATTCATTAATGATATGATACAAATCCAGAGGATACCCATGAGGAATACCAAACCCTAGAAAATGGTGAAATTAATTGTTAAACATTGAGTTAGGAAAATGTTCTATGAGGATTTGTCGACATAAAAGTTATTTAAAAAAAGTTATTCCTTAATATATTTGAAATGATGAGATAGAATGATGGTGTGTTTCCCTTTTTGTGAAATTTTTTTAATGGTACAATTAAATGGATGGTAATGGAAGTGAAATCCTTAGGGAATGGATTAGTTTCTCAAAGATGATAACCCATGCTAAAATGGGGGACTTCAAGATGATTTTAATTTTTTTTAACTTTATTGTTTTATGAATCAATTTAATGGTTGGGTCTTATTTAAGATATGTTTTGGATTTAAGGTTACGTTGGGACCTTCGTAATTAAGATGACATATAGATAAATGTGATAAATTTTTATAGGAAAATGTATATGTGGAAAATTTTATGATTGAGTCATTTGAATGAGGCTCTACACCCATTGGTTGGGCTAGAATGATACTCTATGCCCCACTAATATACAATATAACTAGTGAATTTGAAATAGGCTCCTCATTTTTCTGGTCAGTGCTGACATATAATATAGGGATACTGATATTTTTCTTTGTTTTGGAAGTCATATTGAGGATCATTAATCCTATGGTTGACATGGATTGGGATGATGTATTGAGGTTCTATTCTACGAATTTATAAACAATAGATTATTACCAAGACTAATTATCCTAGGTACAAGGTTAAGTTTAACTGATTAGTGAACACACTTTTGTGGCTAAATGTTACTGGCTCTTTTATGCTATAGGTTAGGTAACCAACATGTTCACAGTAGGTGAGGTTGGTTAGATTTCTAGATACATCATAAAATATAAAAATGGGTAATTAATATTTTTTTAAATATGAAATAGTATTTTTTTTCTTATTTATTTATTTAAAACTATGTTTATTTATAACTCCATGATTCTATACATACACTATTTTATAGACTAGTTATTTCATTAGGCACTATTGGTTGTTTCTTACTGAGTTGTACTCAATTCCTTCTCGGGCCAACAATGATCATGGGTACCTAATAAGATGATACTTTATTTCTAGCACGTGTTCAGGGAAAAGACCTAGAGGTTGGTTCATTCTTTGGAATATGGGTTCAATAATTGGATGTTAGGAGATGGTTGTATTGGAGACTGTGTTTGGGATTTTTCATAGTTTAATTATTTTGGGTTATTTTTTATATGACTACCTAACATGTTGTCTATAAATTCCCAATTTATATTATGTTTCACCTGGTTTCTCATTTTAACATGACTCTAGTGGTTCAGTTTTGTGGTTTCATATGTAAATTATATATATTAATATGATTTATATTGTTTGTACAATATTAAAATAGGGTATAATCTCCCCATTGTATCTCTATGGACTCATACTGCTAGATGAAGGCCTCTAGCATTTGGGGAAGATCACCTGAGGTAATGTGGACCACCGAATTGGGGCACTTATTTTGTTGGTACTCAGGCCATAAAATTAAAAATAAGTATCAGATTTTGGGACTTTTGTCTAACTGTTTCTGGAATGGTATATTGGATGTTATAATCTTTTCATATCATGCTAATAAGAATGTTCTTGGGTTACTACACCCCCATGTACGAGAGAAAACCCAAGATTCTAGGAGTTAGAATTGATGTTTTCTTTTATTATTTTACAGTTGATTCATACGATCACCTTGAGTGGAACACTTGTATGTGATGTTATTCTATTTATGAGGGTTTATATCTTGGACCTATATGGAATGATATGGTGTGTGGGTTAATGTATCATTATAGACAAATAATATTGATAGTGCATCCATATATTTCTTTCGATTGACTGTACCTTGGGATTCATATGTAAGCAGTGTAATTTTCTTTCTATAGATTATACCAATTGATCTTATTTTTATAAGTTTATCAATGAAGATGTTTTAAATTATGAATTTCAATTAATTTAGGATTCTTTAAATGTTGGGTAACAAAAAGGTTTTGAAACGTGAATTCTCATATTTTATAATGGTAATGTTTTAATTAAAAAATAGGAAATAAGAAATGTTGTATCCTTTAGACATGGAAAATGAGTATTCATGGTGTTGTTTACCTGGACTTCGTGTGGGTATTTTTATCTTGAGAGTTCCGTGGATTTATACAATAGTTATGGGCTATGAGGCTTTATAATGTTTTGATGTGTTGTTAAAGGGATGTTCTTCCCCTACCATTGGTAGGGCAGTGACCTTGGGGTTGTGGGATGTTGTATGGTGATGTGGATGTGGTAACCCTTGTCGGTGGTGATCAGGTGGGTGTGCATTGGGACCAAAAAATGGGTCTTTTATATGTAGTGTTGTTCATATTGGTTGTGTAGTTATGAGTGTGGAACCTAGAGTAAATGTTTTCTACGGTTCTTTGGATTGTTTTTGTTTTTAAATGTGGGTTAGAGTGTCTCCAGTGAGTGGTTAATTGTTGGTATTTTAATTTATAATGTTTAAAGGGAGATACTATTGAATTTTTGTACCCCTTGATATTTCAGGATCAGTTTGTATCATTTTACATTTAAGGGAAACATGTGGGAGGGGTTGATCATGACGTGAGTGCTCAAAGGTTCATAAAGAGTATGTAAATGTTTTGGAACTTCATAGTAGAACAAAAATGTTGTCTCCTAGTGTGGGAATGGCCAGGTGGGATAGATAGAATGACATGAGGTTTGGGTAATATGATCTATGTGGATTACATTGGAATGTGGCATTAGTAAAAGAGGGCAATCGTTAGTGAGTTTATCTCAGAGTAGCATGTTATTTCGGATGTAATGCATGGGTGGATGATTTAGTGGGGAAATTGGTGAGTGGTAGGATCCATTGAGTTTTAGTAAAAGGCATGGTCATTCAAGGTTTCTCTTCTATGATAAGAAATCAAGTTCGTATGGTTAGTTACAAGGGTACTTTGTAAGGAAAAAATCGTTTGGAAACATAGACCTATGGTTTTGATGGTTTTTAATGAAGGATTCAAGGTTTAACTTAGGTGTATCATACATGGGTGGATAGATTGTGAATACATGGTTCTGGTTTTGGAGTGAGTTCTAGAAGGACATGTGGTCAGATGATTGGAACTATTTTGTGTGAAGGTCAACATATTAGATAAGAATTCTAGGGGAGACTCTATTTTTGATAAGGTTGGTGGATCAGTGGAATAAGATATTGTGTGAGTGTGTGTTTGGGCCTAGCTTCAACAATATCGATATGATGGGTTCTAGAGTAACGTTCAGTGAGTGGTCAAAGGAATTTGTGTGGCCTTGAGGATTCAGATGATGATTGTTTGTTGGTTATGTACTAGAGATGCATGATGTTGTTTGGAATATGTAAATATGTAGTTCATGTGTAAGGTTATATAATTTTCAATGAAACCATAGTGGGGATGACTTTTTATGTGAAAGAATATATAGTTTAGGATCATTATGATTGATCATTTTATTTTTATTATGAGTCACCAGGGTCTTCCTAGAATAAATTTAGTTGTGTGGGTGCAATACTTCCAAAGAGAATGTTGGTTCTTGGATACATGGTAGAGTATTAAGATGTAGTAGTATTTTTTGATGTCATGTTCCTCTTGAATTGTTGAAGCTTGAGGATTTATGAGATGATTGAAGGCAGGGATTCTTGATACATTAAATAGGTTATTGTGTCCCCGTAGTGGGATGTAACATTAGTGATGGATCAATAGAGACTATTTCACAAATGAAAAATTGGTTAACTCCCAGACTCAATCAGATTGTGACCCACATCTTGACATCATCATGTGTACACCAAGAGAAAATTAGATATATGCCATGCCACATAGGGATTTCTCTTTTGGTTATATGAATATGAACATGAAGGTTACATTGGTGGGGCAGTGTATGTGATGAAGTGTGGTTCGAGGTGCACCACCTACCTTCTCCGAATTAGATTCATGTACTATTTTTCATGTTGATGAATGATAAATGTACCATTCTCAGATGTCAGGGTAGGGTTGATGGTTAATGTTCTGTTTTCTCACTCATGTGGGGGTGAGATGACCATTTCAACGTTTTGGGTCTTCAATGATGAGATCTTGCACCACGGTCGGTGGAATTTCATGAGCGGGGAAGTGAAAAGGACACTATTATGGTGGATAGAAATATTTCATTCATAGATTTTTGGAGAATACTTTGAGTGAGATGTGGTGGAATCGATATTCCAATGAGGTATATGTCTAGAATCATTAGGGAAGGTTAGGTGGTCTATATATCAGGTGGTTTATTGTATTAGGAATTATCCTCTTGGTCAATATGGTTCTAAAAGAAATATGTGGTGTTTATGTCGAAGATGTGTTAGTGGGAGTTGTAGAGAAAGAAGAATGTATTGGCGGTAGTGGATTCCTAGATTGTGGTGTTTCATCAGATGCTCGTTATATAATTTAGTAGGTGAATTAAAAAGGTGGTGGTATGACTTATGTGACATGTTGTTATGGTTATGTAAAGGGGTAGTGTGTCGACTATGGTGGTTGGGAAATTTCGAGGTGAGTCAGTCATGGAACGAACAAAATGGAAAAGTAAAGGGAATAAAATTGGTGAATTGTAAAACACATTAAACTGGTGTTTTGAAATGATATGTGCGTTTTGGGAATGAAATAATGATTTAAATATAATCCATGTTATCCTTAGTATATGTATAGATTGATGATCTGAGTAAATTTTGTGTGGTTTTTATGGATGGGAAGGATGTTAGTGTTCATTTCCACTCATGTAGATGTATAGGAACAATGTGTTTGAAAACACATAGATTTTTTTGGAAGCATTATTTTTAGGTTCTATTGGTCCTTTCCATTGATGGAGGTTTCAAACACTAGAATATGACAGTCAAGAGATAAAGAATGTGGTGTGGATCACCATAGTAGACAAGTGGTTACTTGGTGACGCGATCATTGTTATGTTTTAGATGGGTCTGGGTAAGTTCTATCTTGGTGTTTCATTTTTGAAAAATGTTGTTAGATTGGGTTTTGACTGGATGACTTCCATGAGATCTAGGTTGTTCTTTGGTTGTGTTATGGGTGACCAGATGTGGAACAAGGAATTGGACCTTGATTTTTGGACTGATATCGATTGGAAAATGTGGTTGAAATTTTTTATGTTACTTTGTGTGGTGATTGATTGTTTTTATAATTGGGTTTAGAAAAAAGGATATGATATTAGTAATGTATGATAGGTTACATTGAACTGTGGGGAGATTTGGAATTGAGGTTCACTGATTGGATCTCCTAGGCTGATGTAGTGTTTTGTCTAATTCCCTTTTTGTGTTTTAGTTTTAGTTGTATTACCAAAACCCTTTATATGTGTTTGATGTTGGTAATGATGAACATGTGTTTGATTCATCCATCGCAGAGCATCCAACATGTGTAGAAAATTATTGTGGGAATTTTTACCCAGTGAGACAATGTTTTTGATCCAAATATTGTGATGACATGATGGTGTTCTGGAGGAATCATAAAAGGTTGGAGCGAATAGGTGGGCACTATGGCCTGACCTCTTACCTTGGAGGCTGATTGATGTTTTGGAGTTCATCTCAAGTATGAGATATTATTTGGGGTTAGATTACAATATCTTGACCCTATATTAATGTAGATACCAATTTATATTTTGTTTTTTTCTAAATCATCTCATGATTAGGGAATGTATCATGGGTTTCATGGGGGTTCAAGACCTGAAATATATGAGAATAGGAAAAACATGAACAAGTTTCACTATAGGAACATGGTTAGTTTAACAATATTCCATAACTATGTAGCGTGTATTTTTCTTATGCTAAGGACATGGACCAAGCATTGATTAAGAATTTTGTGGGCCTTCCCAAACACGTATACGGATGTTCCAATTTTGATAGAGGCAATTTCAAGGGAGTTTCATGGTTTTTCAAAACCATGTGTGTGGCCATCAAAACCCTATATACTAGTCACCTCTTTAATATAGATAGACGCACAGTTGGAACAGAGTTTTTAAACATGTGATAATAAACTACATCTCTTAAAAAACAGGGAAATTCATAATTTTACCACATGATCTTTAAGATATGTCCCTTGATTTTCACCACCATTCACCCCTATAGAAACAGTGATTAACCAAAAGTTCTACCCTCCTCCATCAATGTTTTACCTCAATTAAAATGTTTCTGAAGTGTTGTTTAGTGAAAATAAAGGATTCGAGTATGTATTCAAAAAATTTTCTTCAATTTCCTAGAAGTGGGGTTTTTTGATGTTTCCACTCCTTCTGAATCTGTAAACCAATCATTTCCATGGTGTTTTTTATTTTGGGGTTTCAGTTCATATTAGCTCTAATCAAGGATGGAAGTTGGAAATTTTTTTGTCTATGAGAATGAAGTATCTATTCTATAGTATTTTTCTCATATTCATAAATTTTTATGGATGTATATCTTGGGTTTTATGTACAACCTTGTAGTTTTTTAACATATTTAACTAATTGAATAAATTGGGCCTTATATTTAGTCACGTTACCCTTCATGGACCCCATTTGGTTCATTGAAGTTGTGAGACAAAACTTATGACTCCCCATGAGGTATTACAAACCATTGAAAATGGTGAAAAGAATTGTAAAATGTTGAGTTAGAGAAATTATAAGAGTGAATGAGTAGGTGATTGTACTATGATAATGGGAATGGTTAAGGGGATGATTGAAATTTTCATATAAAAGTGTTTTCGATATATCGACTAGGATTTTGAAAATGGTTTAAATGGAGTATTTTTTTATTTTGATCTAGCTAGGGATTCCTATGAAGAACAACGATATTTTAATATCGGTAATGCTTTACGAGGAGGTGTTAACCACAATGTGAATTAAAAAAAATATGTTTTCTTAGTAGATTTTGAAATATGGTTTGAAATATGGATGTGTTTCCCTTTTTGTGAAAATGATTTAATGGATCTTTTAAATGTTTGGGAGTTGAAATAAAATCCATGGGGAATGGTTTACATTGTGAAATAGGAAGCCTCGTTTTTAAAGGGGGGATTATAGGTTATTTTACAATGTTTGTTTGGTTTTGGGGTATTATTGCATAAATTTAGTGTTACGTTTTATTTATTCCATGTTTTGGTTTTAAGATACCATTAGGACCATGGTAATTGAAAAGGTATATGTGTAAATATGATAACCGTTTGAATAATCTATCCATGTTTTTTTATTTGGGGGCTTTTTCTGTATGGCTTATTGACATTTTATTTATACATTCTATTTTTATTCTATGCTTCACTTGGTTTATCATTGTACCTTGTCTCTTGTTTTTTAGTTTTACTACTTCATTTGTAAATTATATATGTTGAAACTATTTCTATTTTTTACTCTAATAAAATGTTATATTCTTTGAATTGTATATCCATAGAACTACACTTCTAGTTAAAATCCTCTGGCCTATGGGGAGGCATGCCTAATGCCATGTGGTGCATTGGATCAGGGCACTTGTTTTATTGGAACATAGTCCATCATGTTGCAAGTTTAGATATGAATATTAAATATAGTAATTTATTATGATTTTTAAAGGTAATATATTACCTCACATAAAACTATTTAATCCATTGGAATGAAATAACATTGCTCATGAACACGTGTGACTGCCACCTCCGTGATGTGATGTGAATCCTTTTTTCATTTTTGTATTAAACAGATAGTAATGAAATTAAAATTTAAAGTTAATAATAATATTTAGATATTTATTCCGGTTAAAATCCTTAAAGGAAAAGTATATACACCAAATAAAAGATAACTGGTTCATATTTATAAATATTTCTCAATGAAATGAAAATTGAGATGAAATCTCTCACTAGTGGGAAATATTAAAGTAAAGTCACCTTGGATGAAATAATTTAAATTTAAACATAATGTAACATGAATTATGAATGATAAATGATATTATTTTTAAAATTTTATGTTTTCAAACCATATAAATTAAATTACTATAATAATAATGAAATTCGGAAAAATGAATGCATATTTTGATAGAGTACCTTACCTCACACTTTAAATTTTTTTGATTGTTTTTTAAACACCAATATAATGTATTTAATAATTTTATTTTTTTATAACTTTGAATTATTTTTATTCATAATAAAATATATTAGACTCTTATTACAGGTTTCCACCCATTAGTTAAAAATATTTCATTATTTTCATTTTATTGAGTTTTAATTTGACTTTTTTCTCATTACTGTTTTGTCAAGAAAGGTCTATTTGTTGTGTATATGAAATATATAAATCATATAAAGAATTATAATAATGTTATTAGTATAAAACTTTCTCTTATTTGTCATTTTTAGAATCATCCTTGACGGTTGTACATGGAAAATGAATCATATCACTTCTTAGAGATGATAGTTTGGACGTCTATAGGAGCAATGATACCATTCAATTAACGATAGAAATGTTAAAGATGTGGGTGATATATTATTTTCCCATAATAGATATCATGTCACATAAACTAAATTAATTTGCTAACATTATCCCTATAACGACTCATGTATATAATAAGTAAAAATATAATCACATTACATTGTCAGATGGTAGTCCATCATATTCAAAACAGACATTATTGTATTTCAAATAGAATCAGAATAAGAACATATCTATGATATTTTATTTAAATAAGAATATTTATATAAAAAAATTTATATATAAAAACACACATTAAACCAAGAGTTATATCTTATCATGATAATGTTGAATTGAAAACAAGTTACATTGGTTCACGAGATGGTAGTTAGGGGTACACATGATCAATGATTTGGTTTCCCTTTTGATGTAAGAGGATATATATAATTTATTCCACTAATATACTATAATATATATATATGGGATGAACTTGAGAAATTGGTATAACCTGATTGAATAATATTTAAATTTGGTGGAAGAAAAAAATAAATTTAAAATGATCGTTTGATAATGTTACATCTTACTCGGACGGCTTCTTTAGAAATCCACCCAAATCGATCATAGGAAGATTTTTTTTCAATAATGCGCCCTATTATGTTAGTATTTGAGTAATGGAGTGTGTTTTTTAGTTATTTTATGAACTAAATGGATATTTAAGTGTAATGAGAGGATTATAGGGGTGGTCTTTTATAAGTGATAGAGTGGAAACACATGGAGTTCATTTAAAAGAATCAATTACTTCTACATATTTTTCCTTAAAAAATAAAATAAATGAATCATTACCAATATTTATTGTCGATAAATTCTAAATATTTAAATCTAATAGGTTTTTAAATATTTTATGTCCATTTTAACCCTTATCTTTTTAGTTTCACCATATTTTAAAATCATTCTCACATTTATCGTGATAATAAATTTTTTACAGAATTCATTATTAATTATTTTAAAAAAATTATGTTTAAATTATTAGATAATATAAATTATAATTATTTAAAAAATGTAATTATTTTTTCTTTATAATGATTTTATAAGTGGATGAATTGAATTTAAAAATTTACCCACAGACGGATTAAGACCGTGGGTTTTCAAAGATGAAATTTGAAGGTTTTAATATTAAAATTCAATATGATATTAATTAAATTTACCTTCTTTGGATTTATAATTATTTAATTTAACTACTTTTCCTTTTAATAATATATAAAAATAAAATATGACTTGTAAATTTATTTAGTATAATGTTAATTTTAATAAAAATCAGTATTTGTTTTTACTATTTAGTAAAGAATTAATCTTATAAGAAATGTCCTAAAAATTAATCCATATCTAATTTTGATATTATAATTTCAAAAATGAAATATTTTTTTATTTTATTAAACTAATAAATATTTATTTTAATATATGTTCTCAGAACAGGATGAAAAAACATTCATTGAAAAATATAGTTTTTTTTGAAAACATTTCTTTTATTTCATCATATAATTAAAATTTTATTTATAATCAATATAAATAAATTTAATTATATTTAATATATTTTAAAACCATATTATATTAAAAAATTATTTATTTTTTTCATACCCTAAAATTTAGTGGTTATATTATAATGGTATTTTATTTTATGGTTTATTTACTCCAGAGGATGCATGTGTCACATGCTATTAAAGAGATTAAATTTAAAGGGATATTATTTTTATTTTTAAACATGGTGTTTACATCACATATATTATCAAATAAAATTTTATTATTTTATAATTCTACATTATATTATATTTATAAATCACCATTTTCATTATACTTTTAGTCTACACAAGACACTTTCTTTCTTAGAAAATTGATAATAATCACACCCAAATATTTGGTGATTCAGAATAAACTAAGGGATTCACCATATAGGAGTGATTAATTCAGCTCCATATAAGGGATATTTATTAAACAATTACTATGGGTTCCCTAGGAGTGTATTTACCAGTAAATGGTATAAAATTATGTTTATTTTTACTTTAAAAGGGTTTTAACTTCATGAATCATATATATTAAGAATGAGGTTTGTAATTAATTTATAAATATATTTAATTAGTTTCAATCAATCCTATGACATAGATTCCCTAAAACCATATTTGTTGAATTTTGTAAAACAACCATGAGTTTCAATATAAAAAAAAGTATACGAATAATGACTCCCTAGGTTGATGAGGAACCAATGGTTCTATTTACCCTAGTGGATGAAGAACACTCTATACAAAATGTCATAACATCATTTGATATAATTTTTATATCAAAAATTAATAATTTAATTTTAAAATCTTTCATTATTAAATAAAATTATAATAGAAATGATAAATAATCTTTAATGAAGTCCACACTTAATATTTCTCCCTATAATGTATACTTTAACATGTCTCTCAGCCTCCTAATGAAAACAAACTCATGAAAAGAAACCACTAATATGTCTTAATTCATATTTGAATAACTCATCTAATAATGAGACTGGTTATCAGTGACCATGGTGTTGATAAATAAATAACATTGGATAACTATAGACCCTGATTAATCCCACATAGATTGTACTAATTATGGAAAAAATTATACCATTTTAATTAATTTACACATTGTTAATGATTATAAAAGTTATAATAAAACATTCAAAACTCAAAAAATCCATCAATAATACTTTTTTACCACCTATATGGACTTATTAGGGCCCTTCACATTGAACATAACTAAATTATTTTGTCTCAAAATGATGAAATAGGGAAATATTGCATATTACTGAAAATTGGGAATTTTTTATTATGTGTGATGAAACAAGGAGAGAAATATGGGATAAGATACAAGTGGTGGGTTAGCCATACCCATGGAACATCCCTGTGATTGAGAAATGTTTGAACAAGACATCAACATATGATATCCAATACCATACGAGGTTGAATAGATAGAGATGGGTGGATGGTTGAGCCAATTCTATTTTTGGAAATGATAATGAAGTCTAATTTTAAAAAAAAACTATCATGAAATAATATATTTATTTTAATTTATAAAAAAATATATAGGGGTATATAAAACCCAATAATAAACACATTACCACATACTATAATTTTTATTTGAGAACTACTTTTCAAATTATAAATAATAACATAAAAATAATCAATTCATGTTATCTCAATAACTCCTAATTATTCTAAAGGGATTTTTTATTTCTCTATATTTCATAATACAATAATTTAAATAAGGGGTATTTAATATATATGTCATGGTTATTATATTGTTCCCCCCATTTAATTATATATTCCCAAAATATTCTATGTATAATAATAAAAACTAATGATGAAAACATTCAGTAACCATTTAACCATGTTTTATATTTTTTTAAACTGTTTAGAAAATTTTGAAATTCAGTTTCACATAAAATGAATATATAAATTTCTCACGTGAATCAAGGATTTAATTCAAACCTTCAGCATTAATTATGGACCAATTTATTTTAAGAATTATTATATTTTAATTTTATGGGTTTCATAGCACATTTGAGTAATTTTGATCTTTTGATAGACATTACCAAAAATGTGTGACATGAATTATTATTATTTATTTAAAATGATTAATCCTTAGGAAAAAAATTCACATATGCGCCATTATTACTAGTTATATATGATTAGATATTAATTTTTCTCGAAATATTAGTATTGAGAGTATAATTTAAAATTTCAAGTAATTAAACCTTGTGTATTAATTTATATAGTACATATGAAAATTGATTATTTTGAGTAGATTAGTTTTGTATTTTCATTCAACTTATTTTCAGGACTATAAATTATTATATAATCAATTTAAAACATAAATGTGAAAAATTGAGGTTTTTTTAAATTTCTATTTCCTTTAATGATAATATAAAATATTTTAACTCATGTTTCCCATAAATTTTATTAACATGTGTCTTGATATTTGAATTCATTCACTACAAATTCTTTGAAGTAAAAAATTACTCATTGATTATTTTTCTAATCCTAAATCATATTCTAATGATAATATCATATTTTTTATTTAAAATTTTTTTGACATTTAAAAAATAAATTTAATTCATATAAACATATTATTATCATAATGAGATCCATTGATTTGAGATTTTTTTTATTTTATAACTAAAAATATTTAGTGAGTTAGGAATTGAAGATATAAATGTTCATTGAAAATGATATCATTAACTTATTAATCTATCAATGTTTTCATGTTTGACACTTGTAAAATAAAATTAATTCTTATATTATACATTAATTAATTTAATTCCACTAAAATTTCATATTCATCTTCCGTTCGAAAAAAATATCAAATGCACCCAAAAAACTTGTTTTTAAATAATAATAAAACTTGAGTTTTAAGGGTTATTTTTCATGTCTTTTAAATATTTCTTATTAAAAATATATATTAATATTTAGAATAATAATTAAATCACTTCTAGAAAAATGAACATCATATTTAATCTCTCTTCATTTATGTAAGTAAAAATTCATTTAATAATTATTTTTAATTTTCTATATATAAAAATCGACCACAGTAACATATTTTTGCATTATTTTTCACAAGTTTTAAATTTTTAAAAAATATTTTTAATATTTCATTTAGAGTTATTTTATCTAAAATGTTGTAAAAGAATCTAGAATCATTTTCCTAAATTTTCATGACAATATAAGGGCATTTGTTCATGTTTTTTTATTTTAGACTTTTTTGAAACATAAAAAATAATAATAATGTTCAAACAATTCAATTTATCATTTCATGTACATAATATGTTGTATTTTTAATTGGTTGGTTCCTAAATTATGGTTATTTCATAATTTAAAATCAATCATAGTTTCTTCCAAAAATTTAATAAATTCTTAAACATCATTAGTCAGAAACATTTTGTCAATTTACCACATAGTTAAATTATTTAATTTTTTATACACATTTCAAATATGTCCCTAATATTTATTCTTAGAATATAATATATATCATACTAATTACCTATAATAAGATTCATCAATATTTTAGTTTTTTGCATCATAACTAATAAATGAATCATTTTTCTTAATTTCCTTGAAATATTTACCTTGTTTTCTAATTTTTTATTTTATTTAATTTAATTTTTTTAAAATAATATTCTTTCTTAAAAACTACATTCATTCATATTAATTTTAAAAAATTCTAAATTCATTCATTATTTGATTCCATAAGTCTATAATAAATAAAGAATTATTTTCGTCTAAATTTCTTGGATTAACTCATTTTGTAGGTATTATATTGTTATCATTTTCACAATATTGATACGTATAAAAGAATAATATTTCCTAAACTATATTTCAAACCATTATGGGGAACTAAAATATTAAATCCATGATTATATACATCCTATGGAGTATAAAATACATGAGTGAAATTTTCATACCCTTTTTTGACAAGATAATACAATTTTTATTATTTGTTAACATTTTACAATTATACCACTATTTTATGTGAAAAAAATGTTTTCTTAATTTTTTAATATATTTTAGCATGATAGGTTAAATTAATTTTTTTGTAAATAATTTTTGTAAGAAATTATTTTTATATGGTTTCTAAACATTGTAATGTGTGTCCATTTCTCAAAATGTTTGACAATAGAGGTCCACTGATGATAAATTTCTATAAAATTTTTCCATATAACATTGAATTTTGAAAATATTGAAAAGAGAGGAATTCATGGATGATGAATGTTATTTTTGGATCCTTCATATAAATAGAGTTTTCATTAAAAATGAATATAGAATTGTAATTATAATTTAAACACTTTCTTATTTCCCCCATTTTAACAATTACTTGGTATCATAGGTTCTTATGTTTTCCTGAGATCATTTTGATCATTAATTTCATCTCTAAATTCTTCACTAATGTTCTTGGGTGGTGGAACTTCTTATTGAGGGGATATTATTCTCTATTATATCCTTTTGGTCCTCTATTATCATTTTTGAAGTCTAAAAACCATAACCCAAATCTTTTTGTACCAAGAGAAAGGGTGGAGATAATTTTTTATTTTTTTAATCCATCATTTGGTAAATCATAGTGGAAGGTTAAATAGTCATTAACAATATCATATTTTTTTTTCTAGTTATATGTATATTGTAGGAGACTACTTTTATTCACTATCAATGATTGAAATTATGATTATATTTGGTGTTATATATTAGAAAATATTTTTAACATTCATAAATATAATAAATGGATGGTTATTAATGTTTTTTGATTATTTAATGTGGGGTGTGTTTATTAGAATGGATTATCATTAATATATTTCTTTGTGGGCGTTTTTCAGTTAAAAATACATGTTGTGAAATTATTAATTAAAATTATTATTATGGTTTATTGGTAACTTTAAATAGAAAATATTTCTTTGATATTAAAATATTGAAGTATAAACCTAATAACCACCTCATATTGATCAGACTCTTGTGTTATAATTGTAAAATCCTATTGTAATCTAATGTAAATTTGGATCATAGGATTTGGATGAGGAGATATTTTATAATTAATAACATTTTTTCATTTTTAGTTATCCACTATACATACATGTTAATCTGTTAGGTCCATTTTTATAAGTTGTGAGACTTGGATATCATAGCGAAGATACATGATTTAAATTCATTTAATGAAATTTAGAACCGTTTTAATAAATATATTTACCTTCATAAATTTTAGTTAAATAAATCAAAATTTATTTTAAATGAAATGAATATTTATTGAATTTTTATGAATTTAACTATCCTGGTTGATTATAAACATAGAAAATATTGATTCACCCATTTAAGGCTTGATCTACACAATTTGTGCACAAAACTTGATGTTAATTTTAGGTTTGAATTTTACTTTTATTTCATTCCACTATTATTTTGGTAATGATTAACATTTTTGAATGAAATCCCATGTTTCCTGGTTATGTAACTTGGTTCCATAACCATTTTTATGAACCCTAAAACATATACCTAGGATCCTAGTAATTATTTAATTATCTGTGCATGGTTATACCAACCAATCTACAGTGACCTAATTTGTTTCTCATTCGTGACTTGTCTAATTTTTTTTCCAAGACTTATTTCCACAAAATAGGTAAAATGGTATTTTTACAAAAGTAAATGATGTCACTTTTTATAATTTTTTCATTGGTTTAGGGACATAGTGGTTTCATTTATGATATCTATTATTAATTTTCATAGTTAATTTATTATATTGTAATGATTTTAATTCATTAAAGATTTTAATATTTATTATGTAATAGTAAGTATTAGAATCATCTAATTCGGAGATCAAAATGAAATTCAATGTTTTTTAGTTCATTCTATAATAAGATATTTTTCAAAGATGAGGATTAATATTATCTTCATGGGAGTCGAGCTATAGATAAAAAAAATTTCAGTCTTTTTATTGTTGTTATTATGTTTTTAGTGTATAATTGTATGTTGAATGTAACTTGTGACAAGGAAGTGACATGGATATATAATTCTCTATGGTGATGATAGGTTGTTATTAATGTATTTTTCTGTACTTAAATTTTATATGCTTGATAAAATTTAGTGGAATCATTTAATTCATAGATTTGGTATTGGAATATATTTGAAACATTGTTATAGGATATTGATAAAGAAATAATGTTTAGCATTATTCTCTAATAAATTTCTTCATTGGAAATTTACAGAGATTATTTAACCCCCTTATTTTCCATTAGTGGAAGTTCATTCATTTAAAATTCAACATTTTTATTTAAACAAAATAAGTAGTTCATCATAGTGGTAGTTTCAATAATAAATGATGATAAATTATTTATTATCTTGAAATAACTAACTCACAAAAAATATAGTAAGTATTGTTATGTTTACATCGCTTATTTCCATATGATTTTGGTCTTTCTCTATAAGACAAAATATTATAATTATTCTCAATGTCAATATGGAAATAATTATTAAATAATGGGATAATAGAGTAATTTTCAATTATTTGGTTATAGTGAAAATTTCGAATCAGTTTCATAACAATAATTTTATTATTTAAAAGATTCATAATTTTATAATCAATGCTACATTGAAAAATAAATAATTTTTTTGGAATATGTTTCCATTAAATGAATACATGTGGGATATTTCATTCAAAACGTTGTTTCAATATAAATTAATGTTTGTTTTGGAAATTGATAAAATAAATTTCCTTCAAAAATATAATTTTCAATAAATTAAAATTATTTATCCTTCTAATTCCTTATCTAAAAAAACTATTTTCATAATCTTCATAATGAAAAAAAGGAAGTGATGATTTTTTTTCATTGAAAAGGAATGGTGTTTTGATATTTTCTAGCCATTCCTGAAAAATAATTTCATACCATGTCACTCAATTAATTGAATTTTAATAATATAATTAATTTATGTTGATAAATTATAATTTATTAGAAGAAGCATTTTGAGAACAACATATAATGATTATTGAGAAAGATGAGTTGAATGTTTATTAAAAGGAAATATTAGACTAGGTTACAAATTTGTATTATTTTCCTATTTGATGAATATTCGTTATTAATATTCTATTATTTGATATTATACATATGATATTCATTATATAGTATATAAATTTTTAGAATGGAAATTACACAAAGAATAAAACTCCATGTTAATATATTATTTCAATTGAATATTCCACTATATATTACTTATTTAATTTTAATTTTTAATATTTTTGTATATTTACCTAAAATTTATTAATAGTTACTTTTATGAGAAAGAAAATTATAAAAAAAATATATTTTCCCACATTATTGTTTTAAACCAATAGAAATAACGTTATTATTGTCTCATACTTGTGTTCTTCCATTAAATGGATCGTCCCATCATCATTATGTTGTTGTGAATCCCTATAAACACCATCCTCATTATTATGGCTCTCATTTTATTCACACTTGAGTTTGACCATTCTTTCATGAGGCTACTTTGGATGACAATGAGAGAAGAATAGGTATGCTCATGTCGTAGTGATGGCGAGACCTATTTCATTCATAATTTGATGAATATTTTCATACTAATATATAAAATAATGTAACCTAGACCAAAATAGACATGTTGTGCTCTGAATGAGATTTTAGAATTAACCAAATCGATTGATAGTGGAGGCACAATAAATATTCGAAAAAATAGTGGTGTTCATAGTGTGAAATTAGATTAAAAAAGAGGTCAACATTATAAAATATTCATGAATACAAACATGATGTGTCAAACCAAAAATATTATTTCAATATATGCATATTTCTTATTACCATTCACACATTAATAATTGTAACCTAAGGTGAATAATTTCATGTAATCCAATAAAAAAAATTCTTTAGTTAAACAAGCTTTTACATATCACAAATCATTTGGTTTCAGGTCCCAAACCATGTAAATCATTACAATTAACTTTGGTATGCAACCCTAGAAACATCATTTCATAATTCAAGAACAACCAATTGTTTATTTTTTTTCAACATATCTGTATAGTGGATAGATTGGTTCAACTTGCTAAAGACACACATTCATAATGTTCATATAAGATTTACACACAATGTATCCCACATAGACACCATGTATAGCTGATGGAGAAACTCAATGTGTATCTAGAGTACATTCCATTTTCCTAAATATTTCATCACATCGTGTATTTCCCGAGACTATATTTAGATTATATACGGATAGATTTAAATTTCATTCTATCTACATTAGATTAATTTATATACCGTTATTCCATAATATTCATACATTGTACTTCCCACATTATATATGTTGATCTCACAATGTTTTAGTAGTGGTTGTACTCAAATAACCCTTCTTTATATTCTTACAAAGAATGTATTCTACTAGGAGTCCAATATACTTGTAAGTATGTAGTACTATTCATTTATTTCCCTATGAAGCTAGTTTGGAAGGAATGTGTAGTAAATTTTGGATAATCTAAAATATATAATGTCATTAACCATATGAATTTTCCATATAAATATTATTTTAATGGTATTTATATTTTAATACCTTCATAGAGATGGTGATGTGTGTTGATATATAACTGGAGTAGCAATGGGGATGGTAAAACACTTAAAACAGATCATTCTCTAGGTAATGGATCATCTATGTATATAGAATAGTATGTTATCCTCATGTATTGATGTAGTATGGATCCTCCAATAATGAATTTGGTAACCATCTTGGATGTTTGAAATTACACACACTAGGGTATGTGACATCTACATGGATCAATTACCATCTCGATTAATGTGTTTCTAATTTTTGTATTGGGACCACATTATTTCCATTACTAATGGATATTATATAGAAAACAATTATGAGATAGTTTGAGTGTAATATGGGTTTTTGATCTATAGATAATCTATAAAAATTTCCATTGATAGGAATTCATTGAGTTGATATGTCTTGTTTTATTTACATTACTCTAATGTGGCGTAATCTCAATTCTCAGTTCTATTGTGGTTAAATGAGGATCTTACGATAATGAATTGTTTAGATAATTTAGATTCTATTATTCAATTATATTTATTTAACAATAAATCATGTAGGATATAATCTCTAATGAATTTATAAATTCTTTTCATTACTCTTGATAACCATTTAACTGTGAATTATAGCTTTTTGTGGACATCAGACACACCAGCTTTTAAATTGATCGAAGTGACCCAAAATACATGGATGATATCATTATTTAGATATTCATGATATGGTGATACTACACATACCTATGTTCTTATGCTTTTTTTGGAAATCATATTTAGGTTTTTCCTTATCCCGTTATACTCTTATAGCAAATTTTTTGAGCTATGAAATTGGGTCATCCCTAAATTTTCATTCTAATGTGACTTGTTGTGTATATTAATAATCTCCCAATAATAGGATCAAATACCAAATTGTTATAACTACATAGATTATTCATTGTTTTCAGATGGGCATGGAGATCATAGAAGTTAGGTTGTTCATGTGGAGAATAATTTTAGAGACACATAGTGGTCCTCATCTATAAGAGTTATATATTGTAGACCCTTCCCCAGAGTTCTTGTTACATGGTTATAACAGGGTATTCATCTATATTTTCCACAAACCTAGAGGATAAAATCTCATTTAATTTTTGTATTTTTAACAATATGGTGTACTCATGTTTGTTGATATTCTATAATGTCTACCCCTGGGGTGTATCATTGTATAATCATTTCTCTTACATCCTTTTTTATAATGTTTAATTATACCAATTTATTGATGTCAATTACAAGATATATTGTGGTTATTATATTGAATATATATTACATGTTTGTATGGGATAAAGCTTCCCATTTATGAATTGTACCAATTGGTGATAGTCTATATCCACTTACCTATTAGATGTGGGATTAGGGTGGAACACTAGGCTCATCATCATAAAAAGTGTGTAACACCACATAATTTTAATATATATTTTTCCATTTATTTGTTCTTTTCTTAAATGAAACAATATACTAGAGAAACCATGATACATTTTATAATGATTATATATTACAAGGCTACAAAATAATTAATATAATATTATAACATAATATAAAAATTATTAAGAAAAGTACAAGTGTAATAAATTTGTAACAAAATAAAAATACCATGAACAAAAAATCATTATCCTCAAAGTCTTCCATGAAGACCATTACCCTATATTAAAGTACGGAAAAATTTCATAGAACTATAAATATAGTAGTCGTTTAGAAATATAAGTAAAGGAACTGTATACATGATTCTAAATATGTAATTAAGACTGTATAGAGAAATGAAATAAAATTATTATATATTATTCCTTTGGAAATATGGTCATTGGATATATATTCATTGGAAATATGTTAAATAGATATATTTTCATTGGGTATGACTAAATATGATATTTATATAGAATTATTTTAATTTTAGGAATAATTTGAAAAAAATATTATTCAAAAACAATAAATAAAGAAAATAAAGGAAAACATTTAATTAAAAATATTTATATATAATTTTATGAATTAATATTACTATGATAAAATGATTTTATTTACTTCTAAAATTAAAATAATAATTTAAATATTAGTGAATGATCAAATTACTTAGTAAGAAAACAAATAAGTAATTTTAATGAGATATGATTAAAATATGTTAATGTTAGAAGGGGATATTAGTCAAAAAATATTTCTAATTTTTATATATTTTACAAAACTAAATTAAATTGATTATTTTTAAATGATAAATATAATTTAATGGTTTATTTTTTATATAAATATTTTAATTATCAACTAATTATTAATTTATATTAAATAATATTAAGAATAGGTAATGATTGAAAATTAATTTTTCTATAAAAACTAGTTTTTAAAATATTGTATACTTTAATTTATAAGAACATTTAAAATATATAGACATTTAATTATGTTATAAATATCCATAATTTATAATTATCAAATTGAAATTATTTTATAGGGTCCATCTAATTTTTTTTAAATAATAATTACAATGGTAGATTATTAAATACGGTAAAATAGTGAAAAATATGTAACTATCATGGTATAAATTATTGATAAATAAAATGATTATTATACCATATATATTTCAATTTTTAGGTGTTTATGTATAAAATAAATGTTCCTTGAACCATTACTTATCTAACTAAGCTCACTCTAATTGTATAAAATCATTATCCATCACCTAACTTATGTTTCTAATGATATGTAACTAATTTTCCCCAATAAAAGGATCTCTCATCTAACCATCCCAATCAACACACTCTATAAAATATATATTCAATCTAGGACCATATTACCTCTCTTAAATAATTCTTATACGTATTTTTCTTCTATTTATAAATTTTTTTCTGATTACTTCATCCCAAAAGAGCCCCTTCAGAGAAGGATATAAATGTATATATATAGTTTTTCCTAATTTTTCTCAATTAACAAAACCACCAAACTCTTTCTAAAAATAATTTTACAATATAATTATATTTTTTCAAAATAATTTTTTATAAGGTAACAATATTACTATTACATAACTCTATTACTTAATAATGATTTTTTTGAAACATCTTTTATTTTTGTCAACATTACCAACTACATGATTGGAGTTATAACATTAAAATAATGTGTAATGACGAAAAATAATGTAATGGTAATATAAGATACTTAATATTTATTTATTTTATGAATATGTTCTGGTATAGGAGATCCAAAAATTAATAAAAACTATAATGTAACTTATTATAGTCATAATTAAATAGAACCATGCTCGTCATTGATTTCATTCTCAATAACCATATTAATAAATTAACTCAAATCCACATGACATTGAAAGATTCATTGGAAGAAATTATTACAGAAACATTATTAATCATGGAATGATGAACATGATATCAAATAATTTTGATTTACATCACTATTATAAAACCTCTATGAAAACAATCAAAATTACAAACATTTAAAGATGATAAAAGATAACAATAAACTATTATTTGTATAGTACATTAATATAAATGATGATTATTATAGGTAATGTATATGAAGATTTTTATGACATAATTCATAAATGTGGTTATGGTTTTTAAATAGGAGGTTATATAATATTCATGGATGTTTGGAGAAAATGTTATGGTGCATATTCTCTATTTCTATTCCTTGATATATGATTCACAACAACACCGATATTATACTATGTGGTTCATATTCTACAATATGGATATATTATATTATAAATTACATGAAATATAAGTGATTTAGAAGTAAATTTAAGGTTTTTTATTCATGGAATATTTATATAAAGGTTACTAGTTCTGTAAGGGGTTTCTTTCTATCCACATTTTCAAATAAATATTATTAATAAATGAAAATATAACTCGGTGAAGGTTTCAATTTATCATCTCTTAAAACGTATCTATTTTCTATCATATAGTTATTTTTTTTGGATTTCAATTTCATCATACCATCTCACATATCTTATCATTACAATTTAATGGAATGGATGCTTCTTATGTGGGATAAAATTATATCAAATTGTCGGTCGAGAATCTTTATCCTCCATGTCCATATTCTTTATTTTTATTTATTTATTTCTATATATTTATATATTTTATTGATTAATTATTTTTTTAATTTTACATTAATTATTAACAAAAGTAATGTTATTTATAATTTTTATTATAATCAAATTCCTCTAACTTTTATTTCGTTGAAAATATGTGAAAGGAATTTCTTTTTAAAAACTTCCCATGAATACATATTCTACAAATATTAACTAATTTTATATAAGTAACACCCTATATATTTTTTCATGGATATCCAAATTAATTTCTTTTCAGGTTTTTTCATAAATATTATTCATTCAAAATAAATGTTATAAAAATGTAAGGATATTTCACCACATTATTTAATGAAAAATTTAATACTATTAAAAATGTGTATTTAAACAACATAAACATCAATTAATTTTTTTTTGTTACAAATGGAATATTCACAACTGATAAAATTCACATTAATTCTCTTGATTTTTTTTATAGTATCTCGTAAAATTTGTTAACAATCTCATTTATATATCAAAGGATAATTGTGAAGGGATTGAATTAAATATGATTTCTTGTTCATGGATCACACATAGGTATGGTTTATAATAATATGATATGTGGTTCTGTTATATCGGTCTAATTAATTTTTTAAATAATTATATTGTTCATGATATAATTAATGTAAATGATTATTATTATTAATATTAACATGATGATTCAAAGAAATGATGGAAATTTTCATTTTCAAAAAAAATAATTTATGGGTAGGATTTTTATTAGCTATGTTTATAAGATAATTTTTAGATACAATTTTGATCATTTATGTTAAAATTATGATACAAAGAAATGATTTTGATTAGATATTTCTGCAATAAAATGTATGGATTTGACTAAATTTAGCTATATTGGTAACAGAATTTTTGGAAATGATATTTATTAAATATTATAACATAATTATTTTTGGAAATGATAATGATTAAATATCATTACAAGATAATGAATGTACTTTATTGTGATTATCTATTTTCCCAATGAAAATTAATTTATATTCTTATCTTCATACAACATTCCTATATTATACCTCATCCCTATTTATTATTGTCTCATGTTTTCAAATCCCTATTCAATGGTATAAGTATTATCCTTCGATATTATTTATCATTGTGTCATTATTTATGGCTAAATATTACGTATCTTTGTTATTTTCAAACTTATATTTACCTCATGCTCATATTTTCTCTCATTTTTTTTATTTAACAAAATATGAATCATTTATATTTGTTTTCTCTTACTAAGAATTTTAGTTGACATTTTCTTCTGTTTCCATTCCTTGGGTAATATAGAAGGTTTTAATGTCTATTGAACTTATATTGAAATTATATGATAAATTTATTTGTGAGTGATATTCAAGAAAAATATTTAAAATGCTACATTTTTATATCTATTCAATGAATCAAGTAAACCATTGGGTTATGGTTATGTGTGTTTGTTTATTATATCGATAGTTTATGTTTTGAAAATTCTTCAAAATAAACATGATTTTATAACATTGTAACCTTAGATTTTATTTAATTTTTGTTTAATTAAATTTGTGGAGTAGGTTATGACGAATAAGTGGATAGAACCTAAATAATATTGATATATAATGAACATAAAATTTCAAAATATTGTATTAAGGTGACATAATTTATTTTAATTATCATAACAATTCATAATTTGAAAACAATTTCTTAATATAGGTACTAACCGTTTTTTGTTTTATTCAATAGAAAAAACCAACATGAATTGAATTAATAATTGGTTTGATGGATAATGTATTGATTTTACTAATAAGAGACCATGTGAGATGGGAAATGGGGTTAAAACCATCATGGAAATTATTTCATTGAATATAAACAATTACCCACACAAGATAAAACATTCCAAGGAATGAGAAACATTGTATTGAGTAATTTATTTTTCAAAAGAAATATTCCATTATCGGGTATCCTAATTTGTTAATTATTTACATATGTATTAATATTATATAAAATATATCACTGGTTCTATAATGATCATAATTAGAAGATGTATTCTTGGTTGGTTATCGGTTTGCTGGTGATGCAGAGTTATGGTGGAATTTCATAAATAATTTTAGTCTAAAGGAGGAAGTTCAAAAAGGGTATTTGAGAATTTTAGGAAGATATTGAACACTATATATTCTACTATAATTGATCATATTAAAATAGAGTAAAAATTATATGATATTAAGAAAAAAGAGGATGAATTTTTTGTTTCATATGAGGAAAATGTTATAAGAGTTTCAAGGTACTCAATTAGTTTTATTATTTAATTTCAAAGAACACAAAACCGTTTCAATTATCTCATAAAACAAAATATATGAACCAAATTATGAAAATTGTACATTAGTATATATTAAAACAATTATTCTCATATAAGGTGGAAATGGAAATATGAGACTTTTATTTTGGATTTGGAGATAATATGACAAAAATGAAGGTTCTTGAAAGCTCAAAATCACCTGGAAGAATAAAAATCAAGCATATACATGCCAAAAATGTGGGAAAAAATATTTTAATTGGTTTAAATAAGTATTTAAATGTTATAAGTGTGGAATTTTTTACTATGGAGTTGTTAACATGAAAAAATTAATTTAGAAATAAACTTATACAATGAAGGATAAGTAAGATCCAACTAATTTGGAACAAACAATATTTTGCTTCAAATTCGATGATTTTTTCATTATATGTTAAAATTCCCTAATAAAATAGAAAAGCATATAATATAACTAAATAATATCCATGACTATGGGAACAAAGGAGATCCCATGGAATCACTACAACTAAATTTGATAATGAAAACGAAGTGGATAATGGAACACTTAATCACCTCTCAAAATATATAATTATCTTTTATATGTCCATATATTTTGATTTGTTTTTGTCAAACAAAAATTCAGATAATATTAATTTAACTATTGAAGAATTTGATATTGAATTATTGGTGAAGACACATGATAGTGAGATTTCTAGTTCCAAGGAAAATTATTTGTCTCAAATTTTGGTTTCTGTAAAGAAATTGCATACAAATATATTAATAATTCCATTGGTGGTATTTGATAAGGTATTGAACATGTAATTACTCTCCCCAAGTAAATTTCTATAAATTTTCAATATAAGAGGTCAAATTTCATATTCCATATCATCCAACAGTCATTTATCAATTTTATGATGACTGTAATCACCATATGGAAGTTTTTTCCAATATATGAGTCTTAATACCCAATCATGGCAGTTATTAAAATAAATAGTTAATGAAAAGGAGAATATTCATTATAAATTTATTATTCAAAAAAAAAATTGATATATTTTTAGGATATTTATATGTTCAGCCCTTATATTTTGAGGTTTATGTTACATAAAAATTATAGCCGATGATATATATATATATATATATATAAGACTCCTAATATAATAACATTATGAAATTGGATTCATAGAATATGAATAACCGTGAAAATTTTTTAAGGGTGTTATATAACCTTTTTCATCATTATTGGGTTCCCCATTTCTATTTTTCAATAATGGGGGTGGGTTATTACATATTTTAATTGATTATGATGAACACAATACGATCATGATAAATAATATGTATTAAATACACCATATTGATGATTTTTTTGTTCAACATAGAAGATCTCAATATTTCTTAGAAATTGAACATAAATTATTATATCATCAATTAACTATGAAAATGGATGATATATTTACGATTCTCGTCTATATAAGACATATGCACTACAAATTCATAATGTTCCCATTCAAACTTACAAATTTCACAATTATCCTTGTGGATTTGATTAATGGGGTCCTTAAATATTCTTGAGAAAATTTTTGGTAGTTTATAAAGATGATAATCACACATATTATATTATTAAAGAAGATAATGATGTTCATTTAAAAATTATGATATATTCTATGATAAAGGATACATTTTTTTCCCAAATATAGCAACTCTGAAATATTTCAACAAAAATTACCATTCTTGTGTCTTGTAATTACAAGGGATGAAATTTATTTTGATCAAAAAATGATATAATTAAGTAATGAATGGCCCATACCCACTACTGTTATGGAGATCCATTGATTTCATGCATTGAATGGATACTATAGATTCTTTTTGGGAAAATTATCAGGAATATAAAATCCAATAACAAATCTAACTCAAAAGGGAATCTTTAGATATGGTAATGTAAAAGAAATGTCAATGAGTTTAAGAAAAGGTTAATCAATACACCTTTACTCACATTATCATATAATAGAGATTTATTTTTATATATATTTATGTATCAATGAAAGGATTTGGATTTTTTTATTGTAAAATGATATATTGGTTCTTTTGAATCATGTTTATTGATTTTTCATGAAACTATTTATCCTACGATTGATTTTGAGAACATTTTAGGAATATTTTCATTAAATATACCCTGGAATTTTAAAAATTGTGGAAATTGTAAAATATATACTAATAATAAGAAAATAAATCATATATTCACATATATTTAGATAAAATAACATCAACGTAGTGAGTTAGATATTATCCCAAACTATGAGTACTCAATAAATTACCACCCTTGGAAATCAAACATGGTGGATGATGCTTTGAGGAGTTAATATCATACTAATTAATCCATGATTAGGATTTATTGGGATCCAATTTTAACGTATTTGTATTGTATTGACATTAAAATCATAATCTATGTGGAGAGATTTGATAATTCCAAAATAAATACTAAGAAGTCCACAAATTTTATGATCATGGTGGAGTAAAAATTGATATAAATATTTAAAAGTAAGTAATGAATATTATTTAGTGCACCTTTGTCAATAATATAATTATATCAAAAATTAATTTGAAATTTTTTTCCTTTAAAACTATATTTAAATATGTAGCCATTAGACGATGATCATACATATTCTTTTTTATCTACCGTGAATAAGAAATATAATTAGTAATATCAATAATCATTTCTAATGGTAATCATGAAGAGTGATATTATAGTGAATATATCTCGATGATTTGTATAAAACATGAAAAGGTTATACATCATAAATCTAAGTGGACGATGTAATAATTTCCTATAAAAAATACAGATATTGAAGAACATCACATTGAATTTAATTATAGGTCATCATAATTGTTATAAATTCTATAATTTAATTTCATTTTTAAATAATCCACACCTGAATACCATCTATTTCATTACTATTTTAAAATATTTCTCACCCATATCAACATTACATGATATTCATAATGAATGTGTTAAGGCGTCATGGAGTACCAATCTCAATTGTATCTGATTGAGATCCAATGATTACCTCAAAATTTCAGGGATGTATTTATAAAGGATGGGATATAAACACGAATAATATCATGGATTGTCATATGGAAAATGAATTTCAGTAAAAAAGGACAATTAAAAAGTCCAAAAATATGTTATAATCCTTTTCAATTGAATTAAATGGAAATCGATATTAATAAATTCTACTGGTTGAGTTCACATATAATAAAAGTTTCCTCTCTAGTATCTAAATGGAATAATTTGAGGATTTATGTGGGAATAGATGTAAGTAACTAATTTATAGATGTGATATCATATGGAAGATATTGTTAGAAATAGTTATTTTTCAATAAAATGATGGAAACTATTTAAAAATATAACACCCTCTCCTGAATCACCGGTTTTATGCTAGAGCTCGATGTTTCTTCAAGAGTGTCTCCCCATATTGAATAAATTTACTACATGAAATGAGGATCAATATTATAGAATGGTGATACTATACCCTCTGATTAGAGTAAATAAAATTGGAAATAACCAAATAATATAATAAATGCATGACCATTAGGATGTTAAAAATATCAATAAAAATAATGTTCTACAAAACGATCCTATTGAATAGTATATACCAATGATAATTGAAAAATCCCTATATATATATATATTTGGGATATATTAGAAAGTAAACTCTATTGTACACTCAATAAAATCTATGATTACAAAACATTCTCGATATCCACACACACATTGAGATACCACATCTCGAACCACTTTACATCAATGTGATCAACCTAAAAAGAGATGTATAATCTACACAAGCACCATGGTGTCCTTACTCGGTGTGAGTATAAAAAATCAATAGGTTATCTCCAAGAAACCTTAACAATCATTTTTATAATTTCTTGTATGAAGATAAGATCAATACATAGGAAGAAAATGAATAATGTGTCATGTGGATGTATATTAACCAAGTATCTAAGAAACCAGTTTTACCAACATCATCTCTATTATATAAGAAATAATTAAGTGTCACTGAATTTCACAATTTTAGGATCTAGCCTCAATTATTCTCATTATAATATGCTAACCACAAGGCTTCTCAATAGAAAAAATCAGCCACGTATGTGAAGTTTTAGTATCTCATTAATTAATAAGAATCTAGTCAGATTATGCCACAAGGTTGTTACATCCAACCTCTATCATTGGTATGACTACAAAGACATCAAATGCCATCTTAGCCAAAGGTCATTCCAAATTTCCATTACCCAGAATCAATTCCATGTGTTAAGGATTGAGGATTTAGTACCCATACTACTACTACCATGGGTCTAGCTGGAAGGTCATGATGCCCCCACCATGTGTCTATTTCCATCATTATCATCATATCAAGTCATGAACCCTCCCACTCTAAAGGATAAACATAAAATGATATCCACATATTAAGAAAACTATCAGTAATTCTTCAAAATGCATAAAAATAACAAATAATGAGGATTATCATATAAGAAAGAACAAATAATATCATCATGAGAGTCCTTCTACATATACTACTAAAAATCATCCAAATAAAACATGGGATAAGAAGTAACATGGGTGTAGTATTGTCATTATGAAATATATATTGGTCTCACGGGCTACAGAAACAACCATATGACTAAGACATATAACATAGGTCTCATGGTGAACATAATAACCCTAGTTATACCATATCATACAATTTATATAATGGACACAACAATGCCTACACCCCTATGCATGTTATAAAAAATAAGGACCATGTGAAACACACGGATGTCGATGCTTGTCATATTCAACCAATATATAAGTAAACTCTAGCAGGGTCTTAGAGAATGTCATGCATAATGGTTATTGGAACATGAACCATATACTAAGAACATATATGTGATCAAAATAGATAATCTCATGAAAACTTGTGCATGGAACATGCACCACAGTCTTAGGAAACCATGCACAGTGCCAAGGGTATCACATGCACAATGGTTCATGTCACATCCACTAAGAACCACAGAAAGGGTTTCCTGCAAAAAATTAATATCACACCAATAACTACAATGATTTCCCACATAATTTTCACATTAAGAAAAAATTATATCCTCCTAAAATGATTCATTGTATCCATCTAATATCCACTCATGTCATATCATCTTACATACCACCTGATAGAATACATCCATGGATTCCCATTAAAAATTGCTCCATGATCACAATTATTAACACAAAATGTTACCACATTGTGATGTTAAATCACATAGTCTTTTCCTGATCCATGAACCTATATAGATAGATTCAAGTCTAAATAAATGCTTATTTTGTTCTCACTGAAATGTTTTAAAGCAATGCTTGAGACATATGCAATGTATCATCCAATGTCATTAAGGAACACTGATCAATGATTTGTTTCAATAAACTCACTAAATCATAATATATCCAGGGATTAACTATCCACAACCATAAACCACAACCCAATTTTGGTCTCCACTCACAACTCATGAGGAAGACCTCTCAATCGATACAAGGGGATACTCCTCATCACCATAGCCACAATGTTAAGAATAAACCAATTGAATTTAACACAAAAATCTAGACTATATAAAACCCATTACCCACTCAAGTATATACGAGGGTCCATAAGTACATAAAACCATTAAGATATCCTCTTGGGGACTATGTTTACAAATGATGGTAATAAACCCTATTTTCATAAGTGAACTCGACATGGGTCTACATCCTCATGGTCACCCCATTTCTTAGACTAATTGTCACTTAGTCTATACCCCTACTACCTAAACCCATAAAATCCAGAGGTTACACACAATTATAATATATTATTACTACAAATATGAAACCTACAATAAATATGGATGTAAACAATAAATTGAAACCATATAAGCATATAACATTGAGTTTTGGAGAGGATATCTAATTGAATGATTTAATAATTCATCATATACACCACAGAAGAAATCAAAGAATGTTTAAAAGAATCATCCAAGAAACTGACATCCTCATCCAAGATTATCATAATTATAAATCCCATCACTATCCTCTATTTATGCTAGATTTGGAAATTTTCCAAATAAATAACTTTAATCTTTCTATATCTGAAGTTGACTTTCCACCAAACAAAGAACCTATCATCATATATAACCATCATTTTCTACGAATAAGGATTTATGAAATTGAAGAAGTGATGATCTAATAAGATATTGAATAATGGACGGAATATGAGGACATTCATTAAATTCACAAAATCTAATCTCCATATATCAACCAAAACACATAAGGAGGTTTTTAAAATAAAATTGTTATGTCAAGACCCATCCTCGGGGCCCGTGTCGTGACTACCCCAAGCCCGCCTTCCATAGGCTAGGGGATGTCGAATAACACCAAAGGCATAAATCCCGATAACTAGGAAGGCATTGCCTTTATAAAATTAATCAAAACACCACAGAGTACTAGCAGAAGTAAAACACTAAGTACAGAAGAAGTGCTTAAAAGTAAAGGGCCAAAATACAAACCCAACTGAAAAGTACAGCTACAACTGAACGAAAGTACAACAGAAAATACAAACATCTGGAACAAAAGAAACAGCACCTGGGTCGTCCACCTCGGATCCTACCTGAAGGGTAGGTACAGATAGCGCAGCTCCTGGATCGTCCACCACGGATCCTACCTGAACGGTAGGTACAGATAGCCTCCACAACACTCTAGCCCATCAGCCTCTTCTGAGTATCGTCACATCATGAAGTCCACCTCCAGATACTTTTTCGTCGTGAGGTCCACCTCCGTGTATCGTCCAGTCCTCAAACACTCGGCCTCTGTCAGCACTGCCTGTCGTCTGCAACCAACACAACGAGGTGCGGGCATAGCCCATGTAAGGGTGAGTATAACGATACTCAGTAGGTACCCTGAGACCCTCATGGTATCACTAAATCTAACAAGGATAACCACAAGGAAATATCTCAACAGATAACCTCTACTTAGGTATATACCCATACATATACCTAAGTTATCAAGTAACCCATCTCAATCATGGGGAAACACACAGATTATGAAATCAATGGATAACAGCTACCCAGGTATATGCCCACGCATATACCTAAGTTATCAAGTTACCCATCTCAATCAAGAGGTAAAAACAAGATCAAAGACTCATCTCAAACCATGATTTTCATTATCGAAACCGTAACTACTGAAGAGCCCCGTCTCTGGAGTGTATAGTGGTCATGTTACGACTACGAGGTACTGCTCACTAACCTAAGACTGCTGAGGTACTCCTCCTCTCGAGTACCACGGGTCCGCTACCCAAACACAATAGTGCTTCCCGCCAGGGTATGCCACCCAAACACAGTAGTGCACACCACCTAATAGCCTGCGGAGGAACTCTCCAGACGAGTACCACGGGTCTGCACTATCACACAGTAGTGCTCCGTCCGCCATGGGTCTGCACCCAAACAAAGTAGTGCTCCGTCCACTGCGCTAGTTGACTCACTCCAAGTCGAGTCATTCAAGCAGTCATCAGGTCTCAGCCAGCTAAACGGTCTCCGCACTCCGTACGCTTGCCTCCGAGAGGGTCGAATCCAGGAGATATAGTTAGATACATTAAGTATCTCAAAGTCCCACAAAGAAGTATCTCAAAGTACCGCCTCGTCATAGGGGTCTCAACACAACAGACGGCGCGTCAATCAGACGCACGGTCTGGGAGTTATTAGCCTTTTTGTCCTAGGGGCCCGGTTGGATTCGTGTGTGAACCAACCCGTCCGTATCTCAACTGTACCCCGAATTCTCATTGGTTATACTCAAAGGATCCATTTCTCAATGTGATCACCAACGCCATTGACGGTTCGTCAAACATGCGTCCACTCTGAATGTTATCAGCTTTTCCGTTCCATGGGTCGGGTTGGATTTTGGGTACAATCCAACACGGAAACTATCCAACTGCAACCAAAACTCAGGAGAAGTATTCCAAAAGTTCCGTCTCATCAAGAGGAATCCAACAAAGCCGACGACACGTCAATCGGACATCTGGATCTCAATATATAAGTGTTTCCACTCCGAGGGCCCAGTTGGATTCTGGGTACTAACCAACCCGGCTGTACCCAAAGTTCTCCTAAACCCTTAGTATAATAAACCGAAATGACCGCTTCGATCCAAGGATCACATCACAACTGACGGTGCGTCGATCGGAGGTCTGAGGCCCATTATATGGGCATTTGAACGAAAACTGGCCGAAAATATGGGGTTCGGGCCTGATCCGACACGGCCCGAGACCCCCCTGGGTCGGCCCGAACTTGCTCGACCTGAACTGGGTCGACCCGACCCGGGTCCGGGTCTGGCCAAATAGGGCGTGGCCCGGCCCAGCCTGGGCACGGCCCTGTCGGTTGGACGGCCGCGCTGTCCCGGCCGCGTGCCCGCTCGGCTGTCCGGCTGAGCGAAATAGGGGGTGCAGTTGCCCCCCCCCCCCCCCGTGAATGAAGCTACGGCCTCCTAGCACACCGCCTCCTAGCGCACCGACATGATTTTCTACGGACCACCGAACGTGCTCTGGTGGTCCGTTTTGCTCTCCGCCTTTGCCAACGGTCCTCCCGGGACCCGAACTTCACTTTGGAGGATTCAAATTGACATTGAGGCACTGTTTGTCGTCACCCGTCAATCCACGCACAACGATCAACTAGCGGAGTCTTCGAATCGCCTCCATGGCCCCGACTACAGCCGCAGTTTCATTCGGCCTCAATGGCGCGGCGCGACGGCACCGTAGTTCTTCGTCGTGTTCTTTCATGTTTCTGCGCAGTGTCGTTGCACCACGCCGCCTTTGTTTGTGCCGCAACGAACAAAACAACAAAGGGGGAGGAGAGTCCGCCGTCTTCGTGTTGTCCAACCTCCTCCCGTTAAGTAGATAACAAGTGGCCCAAATGACGAAAAACGATAGAAGATTTTTAACGAATAAAAGTAATCAACCCCAACAGTTTTTTCCCACAATCAAGAATTCCCAACCTGCAATCATATTCTCCACAGATCAAATTAATATTTATTTGATCTGTGTTCTGTGATTTATAATGAAGTAACATGGGGTTCATTAATATTCACAAATTAATTCCCTACATCCAAAAGACGTCTCCTGTCATCGTGCCGTAGAAAGAGGCAAGCGTCATGATGATCGGTCATCGCGGA
This sequence comes from Viscum album, assembly GCA_963277665.1. Taxonomy (NCBI): domain Eukaryota; kingdom Viridiplantae; phylum Streptophyta; class Magnoliopsida; order Santalales; family Viscaceae; genus Viscum; species Viscum album. The sequence continues at coordinate 547,293,287 of OY728167.1, read as the reverse complement.
AGATCTGTTCTGATTCTGTTATCATCAGAGGAAGAGCCGTCGTCGATGGGGATGTTCCCCACAGTGGTTTCTCCTCCCTTGACACGGACAAAGAAGAAGAGAAGGCATGTCATCGGTGTCATCACATTCTCTGTTGGAGGCGTTCTTCATCGAAGAGTCGGTGTTCTTCCCCAAAAACACAAGAGCTCCCACCCAAGAAGTTTTCCCCCAAATAAAATAATAAGCTAACTTATTATTATATTTAATACATGCCACATCAAAATTAAAACTATTCAAATCAAAATTAATTAAAAAGGTTGAACTCCTTAATTACAATGTGTTTGCATGTAATTAATGTGAAAGGAAGTCACATAATTTAATACAAGGGGGTTTTAAGGGGAAGAGTTAAGGGGATTAGGGAATTTTAAGGGGTAAGGTTCATGTTGTCCCCACCTCACATTTAACCTCACATAGGTAGTTAGGTTCACCCAAACTCCATCCTTAGGATTTAAAAACTTAAAAGAAATTAAATTAGTTGCACAAATTTTATTTCTCAGAAGTCTTTATCCACAAAACTAAACAACTCGTCCCAAGAAAACACAACTCTGGAAAAGGTCTTCTTAAGCAATTACCGACGCTGCGAGTTTATTAGTGCCCTTAGAATTTAATTCAGAGCAACGGTTTTAAAGTTAGAAAAACCCGCTCGTTCATTCACTAAACGCACCCAAACCTAACTTCGGAAATTAATTCTGGGCACACTGGGCCTCGGAATCAGGCGATGTCAGAAACTGCGTTCTTGTAAAATCCCAAAGGAAATTAAGAAATCAATTTCCCATTAATTTTACGGGTCTTTAAATTACTCCCACCTTAGGTTTTACATCCTCGTAAATCATTAACACAAACTAGGGAAACAAATGTGGTATTGAGCACACACATGAGTCTTCCGCTCCCATGTGCTCACCTGGAGGTTCCCGTACTGCCAGTGAAAGTGCACCCAAGGAATCGACTGTTCTCGTAGGATCCTCTCCTGTCGATCCTCAACCTCTAATAGAACCCTGCAGAAGTCACCTCATCACCAAGTTCCAGTTCCCCATGGTCGATGACATGCGTCGGGTCAAGCACATATCTCCTTAGTTGAGATACGTGGAATTCGTCATGCACCCGGTGCAAATAAGGTGGATGGGTCAAGCGGTAAACCACCTCTCTTACCCAGATGAGGGCCTGAAAAGGTCCGCTGAACCTCGGAGATTACTTCCGCCTCGGCCACATCTCCGTAAACCTCATCGAGGTGAGACCCGTATAAGGACGTGGTCGTCATCCTTGAACTCTAGAGCCTTCCTGTCAGATCTATGTAGTCTCATCTGCCATGATCCTTAGGCGATCACTGCCCACTCCTACATCAGGACACACCGAAGTCCGGTCCCTAATGCGTCACAGTGAACTATGTAACCAACACCCACAGGTTGGGCGCACCGGTCAACCCAGCTCTTGAAAGCTCTGCTGGAAGTGGTGCCGCAACTCTGGAGAATTTTGGCACAAAAGTAAGTTTGGCGATCTCCTGAGTGATCGAATGCACCCTCTTATGCATGATTCCAACCTGTGTTGCCTAGGTTTTCCTTTTCACCGACCAAGGAAAACCCCATCCCAATGTTGTAGATAAACCAATACCTTTTTTCCTAATACAGTCAATCCGTGTATGAATTGTGGATCTTATCCATGCTCATACCAACATCGTATGGCCTTGACGCTACCACCAAGAGATTCCAACCGAAATTCTTGCCTCGTGGGTCAGATCACACTGTCGGCGTAAGTGTGATTATCGAGTCTCCTCCCAAGGTATCTCCAAACATGTGGGTAAATTCGACGGCTTAACTGGAAACTCTTTGTCTAGGAAAAGATTCATGGAAGTAAATAATGATTTGTATCAATGTATGTTACTACAATATCTTGTAGTGGACACAAGCTATCCCTCAAATCATTCATAGAGCCATTGGGTCACTCTCCTTGACCGCATGCAACTACTCTCTTTCCCTGCCCTCCAGCTCCCTCAGCCTGGAGGGAACAACAAAGGCGGGTGGTTGTAACATGTTGATATGTACACCACCTCATGCTGCTCTCCTAGCTCTGACTCCACATCTGATACTCTGGATATTCATATGTCCTTAACATTTCCTCTTTTTTAAGCATTCACATGCCCTAGTCTCTGAGACTGATGTCGGTTCGCATCTTCCCACTGTTAACATTCACTGGATAAAACCGATCAGCTAAATAACATTCAACCACAAAGGTTATTTCTAGCACCCTAACATAATTAGGAATGCGTAGAGAAAACATTTCCTACTCAGATATCCTTTAAACACACCTCGCTCTGAGGTCCGATCTCTAAAGCACTGATCATATCATAGTCATCAAGTACCAAGAACGATTGGTATGCCTCGATGATTACTCAGCTACTGAAACATCGTCATGAAGAAGCTGTATAAGCTCTAGAAAACTCTCAGCCACCTCCTCAAGCCTGTTCTCAGCTTCCTGTGAGTCTGGCTCACCTCAGAACTTGAGGGTATCTGATATTGGAACACGTGTAAGGCAGTAATCCAACATGTGTCACATACTGGTACTGCTGGTTGTAACTGCAGACCAACAGGTAGTGATTTATAACTGACACACTACCCGAAGGCACTATCTCAGGCATCGGTCCACATATTGAAGACTCATCGCAATGCAGACCATCCTCATGGTCACTCACTAGAAAACACTAGTATCCATGTCCACCATCCACTCTACTGATGTCTCAGCTAGGCGGAAAACTGTAGCAATCGCCTCCAGCCAGTGCTCTACTGTCTGGGAATATGACTCGCCTCGTAACCTCGGAGGCCGCTGCTGTTGGAACTCATGCAACGCGCTCTCCCAGCTTGCACAGTTCTCTAGTAAGGCTGGTGGAATCTGCTACCCAACAAGTGGTGGTGCTGCTAGTACAGCACCCGAGGGTGCCAACATAGTAAAAAGGGCCATGCACCGGAACCTCGCCGCTCGGTGGGCCGTCATCGAGTACTCTCTCAGAACTCCAACTGACTGTCTTGCGTGGAGACATCCTGAACAGATGCGACACAGTCAACGATTTATACCTGGGGAGCTGACCTGGTTTCAGCCGACTTTAAAACTCTTGGAAACACACACGCAATCAGTGTTTTTCGTGCACAAAGTCTGAAATCAGTAGTCAGGGTCCTGGTGTACGGATACGTCGACCACCACACCAACACCAGACTCCCTAAACTGAAGACCACACTCGGTACCCTTAACACTATTGCTTCACATAGAAAAATATCAGAGTCCTTAGTTCTGCGGTAGAACCGAACTCCTCTGATACCAATTTGCCACGACCCATCCTCGGGGCCCATGTCGTGACTACCCCAAGCCCGCCTTCCATAGGCCAGTGGCTACCGACTAGCACCAAAGGCGTAAATCCCGATAACTAGGAAGACATTTCCTTTATAAAAGTAAAAAAAACACCACAGAGTACAAGAGAAAGTAAAACACTAAGTAAAAAAAGAAGTGTAGAAAAGTAAAGGGCCAGAATACAAACCCAACTGAAAAGTACAACTACAACTGAACGAAAGTACCACAGAAATGACAAACACCTAGAAGAAAATAAACAGCTCCTGGGGCGTCCACCTCAGATCCTACATGAAGGTTAGGTACAGATAGAACAACTCCTAGATCGTCCACCACGGATCCTACCTGAAGGGTAGGTACAGATTGCAGAGCTCCTGGATCGTCCACCACGGATCCTACCTGAAGGGTAGGTACATATAGCCTCCACAATGCTCTTGCCTGTCAACTTCCTCCGAGTATCGTCACGTCGTGAAGTCCACCTCCAGATACTGTCTCGTCTTGAGATCCACCTCCAAGTATCGTCCAGTCCTTAAACACTCGGCCTCTGATAGTGCTGCCCATCGTCTGCAACTAACACAAAGAGGTGCGGGAATAGCCCGTGCATGGGTGAGTATAATGATACTAAGTAGGGCCCCAAGACCCTCAAGGTCTCACTAAATCTAACATGGATAACCACAAAGAACGATCTCAACAGATAACTTCTACTTAAGTATATACCCATACATATACCTAAGTTATCATGTAACCCATCTCAATCATGAGGAAACACAATGATTATGAAATCAACAGATCACCACTACCCAGGTATATTCCCATACATATATCTATGTTATCAAGTGACCCCTATCAATCATGAGCTAAAAACAAGATCATAGACTAAGCTCAAACCATGATTTTCGTTATAGAATCCATAACTGCTGAAGAGCCCCATCTCTAGAGTGTACAGTGGTCCTGTCACGACTCTGAGGTACTTCTCACTAACCTAAGATTGCTGAGGTACTCCTCCTTTTTAGTACCGCGGGTCATCTACCCAAACATAGTAGTGCTTCCCACCGGGGTATGCCACCCAAACATAGTAGTGTGCACCCCCTAATAGCCTGCAGAGGTACTCTATGGACGAGTACCGTGGGTCTACACTGTCACACAGTAGTGCTCCGTCTGCCATGGGTTTTCACCCAAACAATGCAGTGCTCCGTCCACTGGGCTAGTCGACTCACTCCAAGTCGAGTCGGTCAAGAAGTCGTCAGGTATCAGCCGACTACACGTTCTTCGTACTTTGTACTGTCATCTCCGGGATGGTCCGCTCCACGAGCTACAGGTCGATACTCCAAGTATCTCAAATTCCCACTAAGAAGTATCTCAAAGGACCACCTCGTCATAGGAGTTTCAACGCAACAGACGGCGCGTCAATCGGACGCCCGGTCTGTGAGTTATTAGCCGTTTCGTCCCAGGGGCCCGGTTGGTTTGGTCTGCGAACAAACCCGGCCGTATCTCAACTGTACCCCTAACTCTCATAGGGTATACTCATAAGAACCATTTCTCAATGTGATCACCAATGTCGCTGATGGTTCGTCAAATGGACGTCCATTCTGAATGTTATCAGCTTTTCAGTTCCAGGGGCCCGGTTGGATTTCAGGTATAATACAACCCGATGACTATCCGACTACAACCAAAACTCAAGATAAGTATTCCAAAAGTTCTGTCTCATCAAGAAGAGTCCAACAATGTCGACGGCACGTCAATCGGACGTCTGGAGATCATGATATATGTTTTTCCCCTCCGAGGGGCTGGTTGGTTTTCGGGTACAATCCAACCCATCGTTACACAAAGTTTTTCTGAAACCCTGAGTGTAATAAAACGAAACGACCGCCTCGATCCATGGATCGCATCAAAATTGATGGTGCGTCGATCGGAGGTCCGAGGACCAAGATATGGGCATTTGAACAGAAACTGGCCGAAAATAGGGGGTTCGGGCCCGGTCTGACCTGGCCCGAGACCCCCCTGGGTTGGCCCGAACCGGGTGACCCGACAAGGATCTGGGTCCGGCCCAACAGGGCGCAGCCCGGCCCGACCTGGGAATGGCCCGACCGGTTGGCCAGCCGCACTGGCGTAGCCGCGTGCCCGCTCGGCTGTCCGGCTGAGCGGAACAGGGTGGTGCGGTTGCCCCCCCAAGAAAGAAGCTGCGTCCCCCCGTGGGGGGCGCTCCCAGCTAGCGACGAGGCCCGACGACGCGTTGTTCTTGGTCCCGTGCGACCGTGGGACCAGCCGCCTGCTGCCGCGGCTTAATCCGCGGCGCGCCAGGAACCGCTTCCTCCAGGCGGCCGGCGGGTGCCGGCCTCCGGCGCCGCCATGCCGGCGGGGCGAACCTGCTGGATTTTTCACAGACCACCGGACGCACTTCGGTAGTCTATTTTGCTTGCCGCCTTCTCCAACGGTACTCCTGGGACCCAAACGTCTCTTTGGAGGCATCAAATTGACTTTGCGGCCCCGTTTGTCATCACTCGTCATTCCGTCCACAACGATCAAACAGCAGAGTCTTCGAATCGCCTCCGCGGCCCCGACTCCGGTCGCGGTTTCGTTTGGCCTCAACGGCGTGGCACGACGGCGCCACGCTTCTTCATCGCGTTCATTATTGATTCCATGCGGTGCCGTTGCACCGTGCCGCCTTTGTTCATGCCGCAACGAACAAAACAACAAAGAGGGAGGAGAGTCAGCTGTGTTAGTGCGGTCCGACCTCCTCCCGTTAAGTTGATAACAATCTGTCCAAAAGGCGAAGAACAACAAAGGTTTTTTCACGAACAAAATTAATCAACCCCAACAGTTTTTTTCCCGCAATCAAGAATTCCCAATCTGCAAACATATTCTTCACGGATCAACTTAATATTTAGTTGATCCGCATTCTTTTATTTAGAAGGAAGTAACATGGGGTTCATTAATATTAACAAATTAATTCCCTACCTTGAAAAGTTGTCGCATGTCATCGTGCCGCAAAAAGAGGCAAGCGTCGCTATGATCGGTCATCGCGGAAGATCGGTGCCGATTCTGTTGTCATCGGAGGAAGAGCCGTCGTCGAAGGCGACGTTCCTCGTGGTGTTTTCTCCTCGCTTGACGCGAAGAAAGATGAAGAGAAGGCAAGTCGTCGGTGTCTTCGCGTTCTCCGTCGGAGGCGTTCTTCGTTGAAGATTCGGTGTTCTTCCCCAAAAACTCAAGAGCTCCAACCCAATATGTTTTCCCCCAAATAAAATAATAAGCTACCATATTATTTTATTTAATAAAATCCACTTCAAAACTCAAACTATTCAAATCAAAATTTATTAAAGAGGTTGAACACCATAATTAAAAAGTTTTGGCATGTATTTAATGTGAAAGGAAGTCCCATCATTTAATACAAGGGGGTTTTAAGGGGAAGAGTTAAGGGGGTTAGGGAATTTGAATGGGTGGGTTTTTTGTGGGACCCACCTCACATTTAACATCACTTATGTAGTTAGGTTCAACCAACCTCCATCCTTAGGATTTAACCACTTAAAAGAAATAAAATTAGGTGCACAAATTTTATTTCTCGGAAGTCTTTATCCACAAAACTAAACAACTCGTCCCGAGAAAATGCAACTCTGGAAAAGGTCTTCTTAAGCAATTACCGGCGCTGCGAGTTCATCGGTGCCCTCGAGTTTCAATTCTGGGCACCGGTTTTAATGTTAAAAAATCCCGATCGTTCGTTCACTGAATGTACCCCAGCCTAACTTTGGAAATTAATTCCAGGCACACCGGGGCTTGGAATCAGGCGCCGTCAGAAACTGCCTTCTTGTAAAATCCCAATGAAAAATAAGAAAAACGTTTACCTTGAATTATACAGGTCTTTACAAGTTAAACCTACATAATCGATGGGTTTTAGAGGATTAGGAATAAGATGTGAATCCATGACTTTGGAGGTTTAAAAGACAAAAATGGAGTTTCAGATAATTGAAAATAGAAAAACATTTTTTTTATTCATAATTTTCAAAAAGTTTCTGGTATACATTCTTCCCTTAGCACACAAATGTTTTGGTCACATTATTTGTCAAATCATGCATCAATATTGTTTTATGATATGTGTCGTGTAGAAATACTTTATGGATAAATTTGATAACTTTTTCAACAAATTTCAACCCCAATTACAATTAATATATGTAATAGGGATGATAAAATTAAAATCACGGTCATTATTGACCATGACCAAACAATTAACACTTTAATAAGTACTCTAAAATCCACTTAAATAACCTTAATGTATGTATAATTTATTATAGAAAACCAATGGTCTGAAAATGGATGGAAATCATCAAATTTCCATTAGAATATCAATAACCTCCAATGATTTTGTGAGATATTTTACTTTATAACAAATTTAATATTTTTGATAACTTTTGTTACATGCAAAAACAAGTTAATCTTTGGTTACATGCAATATTGTGCTTATATTGAATTATATATAAAACCATGTATAAATGAAACATGAAAGACTCTTTCAATATTATTATATAATTTTTTATATTTATCTTATTTTTTTGGATAAGAGATAAAATAAATCGAATTTTATTCGTAAAATAGATATTTTCTGTAAAGTACTATTGTCTTATATTACATAATTATTAAAAAAATGGAAATTTTTGAAATTTATTATTAAAAATGAATCACATTTTTAAATGATAATGTTAAAATTATCTTCAGGTAAATATTTGTAAATTTTCAAATAAGAAAATATCATTAATGAATAGTAAAGTGGTGTAGTTTTATTATGAATTTTCATTTAATTTAATGATTTTTAAATTATAAAAACTGTTATAATTTATTTTAAAAGTGAAATTAACTCAAATAAATTAATATTAATACTATTTTTTCATTAGAATAAATTTTAAATTTAATTTCTATGTAATGTTTGGAAAACATTTTAAAATTTTCTATTTAGATAACTGCTTTTTCATTTCCTCTGTGGTTTTATTTTAAAATTAAAATTTCCTTATTCTATATGTTGAATTTATAAATAAAATTATTTTTTAGGACTCATAAAAATTTATATTATGTAAAAAAGGAGACTATATTTTTACCATAGAAAATAATAAAAACTGAAATAATTGTTTACTGTGGTTAAGGGAAACATGGTTACTCAAGGGGGTTAAACTGAATAGATAATGTTTAAAAATGACACAAAACATGTACCACCCACATTTAGTCAACATATATCAAACATATACTCTAAAATTTTCATTAATGTAATCTTTTAGATTATTTGAGAGATTCAAAACACAGGTATAGTTTTTTATTTTATAAAATTACAAATGTGCCATTCACCTCAATTATAATAATCCGCCCCTATCCTCTCTACATAACACATCAAATAAAATCAGCACAATGAATAAATACAAAAATAAAATATTTAATTCCATCTTTTTATCTTAGAAGAATTAGTTTGTTCAGAAAGGATGACTAGTAATGGTTTACGTGAAAACATAAAAATATTGTCCGAAGAAGAGGAAACATCCCAAATCAAGAATTTTTGTTATTTCTTCATCCAACTTTGTATATTATAATAAAAAAATTCATATATTAATATATTATAATGAAACAAGATTGACTTACATAGAAGTTAATTTTCTTTTTCCAAATACTAAATAAATGACAAAAAATACACACAAAGAACGTATTAGTTTAGTGTCTTTCGAAACACAGAACATCATCTTATAACATGGTGAATGATATTCAATATCTCCCATAAAGATATTCATGTTTAGTTTTCCTAAATAAATCCTTTATTTATATTATGGTGAAAAACAATCTAAAAGGGTGCGCACAAAATTTCAGTAAGGGTATACATTGAGAATATAAAACAATCCATAAACATTAGAAAATAAAAACATGAACATAAAGTTTAAACATCAAAATATTGATTCATGAAATAAATCATTGAAGTACACATGGCATATATAATAAAAAAAATTTCACATGATTTAATAGAATTAGAATAAAACATGTATTTTTGGAAAACTAATAAGCACATAATATTATTTCTATAGTATCCGCGACATTTATTCCAAGACCAACATAGTAGACAATGTCCATTAATGAACCAATTTTACTTGTCATTCCAGTCATTTATTAATGAACTGTATTTACTTTTCATTCTATTCATGTCTACCTCATTATATATAACCATTTACTGAATGCATTGGAGGGACATTTAAGTCCCACCCATATCATAATGAAATCATTCTTACATATTCCACAAAATATAAAAACATTCAACATAGCATAACCCATGAAATAAAATTGGTTTTTTAAACTTCATTTTGTCATAAAATAATCTATATATGATAAATGAATTTCATAAAAGTAATTCCATCATAAAAAATCAAATCAAAGTAATAAAAGTGATAGAAACATAACCCTATTTCATCTTAAATCGAATATAATTTTGATAAATCACAAGAGATTTGTTGGAGATAATTGTTTTTTCTTATTTATAAAAATTCGTTTCAAAAAATGCCAGGAAAATTTAAAATAAATGAATTTAGTTGAAAATAAACATGAAATACTATATAGGACGTTTCATTTAATTAATGAATCATGAAAATGTAAAATAAATTCATGTCGTATAAGTTAAAAAAATTCCCCAGGTACTTTTTCCACAAAAGTCAAAAAGTACCTCATATCGTACCATGACGTAAAATTAAATAATGGGTAAAAATAATTTGAAACACAAATAGAATAACAAAAAACATATTAGGAAAACTTTTTTCGGAAACATGGACATTGATGATAAATATATCCCCATTAAATACTAACGTATAAATAATATCAGATAAAAATGAGATCGAAAAATTATCCCTTGGATTATACTTTTAGTTAGACGGGGGGTTGTTTAACTATTGTTTATTGGTTAAATAATGATATTAAATTATACCAGGACCATATCCATTCTTATGATATCATATATGATCTTATACGATCCAATTATATTATTTTAATAGAATTTCAATATTACTATCATTTTGGGTGTTAACTGCTTCATTTTCCCATTCCTATTTTGTCATATAAGTCATTATTGTAATGTATAGGACGCATTTTATCCATGAAATTATGTTAATAATTATTATTTTCACCCATCATATAAATTTTATATTCATTCGTGAATTTTTAACATGGGGAACGAATCTCACCAAATAATGGAGATTGTTGGTCGTACATACGCACAAGCGACAATATCATTATATTGATGAGACCATGGAATGTAATTGGATAGTATATTAATTATAAGGAAAAATTATATTTTTATATTCATTTTTTAAATCCATTATAATCATAGCTATACCCATCATAATAAAGTATTTTTGAGTAACAAATTACACCACAGCGTGGAGACGGTAAGCCGTACGTAAGCACACACGGTGATATTATTATTTGTAGGATAGATAAAAGGACATATATGGTTTTACCATGATTATAATAACATATAAACAAGTATAATATATCTTATTTATTAATTTAGTGTGTAATCAACAAATAAAGAGGAAGTGGAATAAAAAAATAAGTTTAAAATAAGGGATAAAATGATTACCTCTTCTTAGGGTGTTTCATTTTGATTTAAACAAATGTTCTCCAAAGGATGTCTCTATGCCCAATAGTAATCCACTATGATTAATTATGAGAGGTTAGGATTGTATATGGGTAGGTTTTGGAAAAACCAAAAGGCATTATATGTGTGATTTAATGATAAAGGTAGGTGTCCTTTTATAAGAGAGGTGAGGGACACTTCGGGAAAAATTATGAAATATTGAATTGTTATAAACATATTCTCAGTTTCTAAGAGCACTAAATTGATTTAGTTCTAGGATATGATGAGTATGGGTCATTTCCTCTAAACAAATAGGTTTTAGACATGTTTAGGTTTCAAATTTCACCTTATATTTTAGCTTTAATACTTAGTTAACTAATTAACTCTTACAATGTCTTTATGTATATTCATACTATATGGTTAATATACCTAATAGAAAATCCAATCATACCTCATGTGCTACATAATGAAATGTTAAACATCAAATAAGTAATTTATCCAAATATTATAATTTTTGAACTATTAAATCATTTAATAAAATAGTTTTTGTTTTAGAAATTCATTTATGTAAATTTTTATACTACTCATATCATGAATTTTTAAAAATACATAAAAACATGATTCATTCAAAAAAACATAAATATTTCAAATATAACAAGTCATAATCATCCAAACAATTTGTGTATGGCATAAAAAGCTTCAATGTTAATTTATTTTAAAATTTATAATCTCATTTATTTAAATCATTCATTAATAAGGTAATCATTATATCATTATTGTGTCCTAAATAAATTTATTTATCTGGTGTTGAAAAATTATATAGAAAATACCATGATGTAAGAAATATTCTTATATTTCCAATGACTATTTATTTTGAATTTATCTTATTTATATCCCAATATTAACATTATTTTATTATGAAGTTATAGGTTTAGGTCATATTTCTCTTTACATTAAATTAATTCTTATAAAATGTGATTTTCATATCCAAGTGGTTCCATAGAGTCCCAAAATCGACCCAAGGATGCCAATGGTCTGAAATATCTCTTCAAATATGATTTCCAAATGTTTTAGGGTAGATTAATATTATTATAATATTATTTTTCCCTTATTTACAAGATTTAACATTTAAAAATGGTAAATAAAATAATTACCGAACTTACTATTCATAATTTTAGAAAATAAAATGTAACTATTTACAAAATATGACCCTTAATATTCAAAATAAAGATTCAATTTCTGCAAATTAAAAACATTTTCATTGATGAAATTAATTTAAAATTAATTTTTTTGTCAAAACCAAAAAGCACCTTTTAACGAAATAATAACTATCAAAATATTGACATGTGTTGAGGTCTAATTTCAATGGGAAATTAATTCAAATGACCAAAATTGGATTAAATGGATAGAAAAATATAATTAATATTCAATCCAATTATAAATATAATCTATCTATATAAATAAATTAGATGAAAAGGTAGTTTTGAGTTAAAATGCCGTATTTTTAATATTCATTAAAATATGAATTTTAACAGAAAAATACCAAAAAATTAAATATAATTAAATTTTTATATCCTTATTCCAAATAAGTTTTTTAATTTTTAAAATATAATATATATATGTTCTAAAACTATATTTAAAATGTGTGTTCCCTCAAAAGGAACCAAAGATGGATTTTTGGAAAAATACTTCTTTCATCTGATAAATGAACTTATTCTTTTATAATGTTTAGAAAATAAATAAGAAAAATTTTATTGTTATATAAAACTTAAAATTTGGTTATTACAGTTCATAATGGATAGATTATATCCCATAATAATATTTTAACAATATATCATTGTTTAGTGAAACTCGGTTTGGCGTACAACGCAAGATATCGAGGAAGGTCTCTCTTCCGTGTAAAGTATGCCAAGAAAAGTGTATCATATACTACATGCTAATAGGGTTATGTGTCTAGGAAAAGCATATATTGGTGTACCGAACAAAAAAATACATCAAAGAAATAAAATAATAATTTATACCATAAAATCTCAGGGTGTTACATTTTACCCCCCTTTAAATGAATTTCTCCCTCCAAATTTTTTGATGTTATACATGGTTAATACATCAATTTTCTTCCATTTAAACCCACATAATAGAAAAATACTAAAAAATAATTTTAAAAAGTAATGTTAGAAACATAACCTTTACCCCAATAAACTCATCACTGGGTTTCCATATAGTAGAACATCATTGGAAAGTTAAAACATGGATATGGAAGATAAATATAACCATCATGTTTTGATGGATAGTTATAGAGAATAAGGTTTGGATAGAGTTTGCTACCATAAAGTCATAAATTTGTAATGATTTAATGGACTATATTATTCATCGAATAAGAAGGTACTAATATAACATTTTTGGTTTCATGATCTTTTTCCTAAAGACAATAAATTTTTTTCATGAGGAGATATAATTAATTTATTTCAGTAAAATCTCAAAATTGGTCATTTTCTAAAAAATTTCCACTTCATCTCATATTTAAAGAAATGACATTGAATTTTTCATTCTTGAATTGTTATGAGATCATGCGATATAATTATAGGTTATTCCATCTATCTCAACAAAAAGGTTTGAACAGTTTATCTAAATATTCATAAGTCCCCTATAGTGATATAATACATTATTCTAAAAAACATTAATAAAAATATAAATTATACTATCCATAAATGGATAATATTAAAATCCATCCAAAAACTGAAAATATAAAACATTACAAAGAGGTGAACTATATCGACAAAACATTTGTATCCCTTATCTAATTTGGATTTTCTTGGTTGTCTCATTACAAACATGTGAATAAATAAATCTTGTATTATATTAAAAACATGATAATTACATAAATTACCATGGAACCTTAGTGAAAACGTTCATTCTATCAATATTAACTCTCTCCACACACCAAAACAATTATAAAAAATTCTATATACACAAAACACAATATCACTTTTTCCTTGTATCAGTAATGAGATCATTTATACTATCAAATATCTCATTATCTTCTTATCCCTTAATTATGTGTATATCATGTGATTTCTCAAATTATTTCAACCTTTTTTCTTAGTTATCAGTAACATATAATTATTGAAAACCACAATAGACCAATACATTGATATTCCAATATTCGGTAGTACTATATATGAGGTTCCAAAGCACTATTTAGGAATTAAATTACATAAAAACATAATCATTCCACAACTTCATTTTTATACTTAACGTCTTTAATACTGATCACATTCGACTTCCCTTTTTATTTTTTCCTTAAGTGGTTGATGACGTTGATCATCATTAACCCTTGGATTAGGGAATTTTTTAGCTTAATTCCCCATTTCCTTACACATGTAGCATTGAAGTGTTGGTTGTGTGTTCCCTATTGTCTTTTCTCTATTTTCATTATTATCAACCTTTTTTCCATTACTTTTTCACTCAACAGCTCGATGAACTTCTTTTTTCATAGTTGAAATATTTTCTAGTCCCTTTAAGACAATCTCCACCACGCTTTTTCCAAATATTGAGCATAATAAATCATTCATATTTTTTTCACCATTTTTTTTATATTTTACCTTGAACTCCAACATTCATTTATTGTTAAAACCATGAGATGTATATGTATCACCAACTTCCAGTTCTACCTTTATAGCATAATTCACAATCTATTAATAGCTACTGAAGTAACTGATAGCTAATTACCTTCGAATACCTAGTTTTAATACACTGATGAATCGATCAACTTTAATTTCAGTTTGGATGGTAATGTCAAAATCATTCCTTGCAAGTCCTGTAAATTTTCCTCGCATGTACCAAAAGATTCAACATCGATTTTCTTAAGCTCAAAGAAACTCATTTTCCATATTATATTGAAGAAAATTATTGAAGTACTTATCGGGAAATAAGTTCCTAAATTCTTCCCATTATAAATACTCAATATCATCTTTGTACCAAGTATTCTTATTTAGATTCTACCACTAGTCTGCTTCACCTACTAATTGATAGACATCCAAAATGAATTATTCTTGTTTCTAACATCGATGTATGGAAAATATAGTTCTAATGGTAGTGATCCATTGTTTAGCAACAATTGGACCAGAAGACCCACTGAATGATGGTGGATTTTTCCTCATGAAGGACTCAATAGAATTTTTCTTCCTTCTATACTCATCAGGTAGTCCATAATGATTCATAACTTGTTTAAGTTATCAATAATAATTTTCATTCCATATCCCATAATATTTGTTTGTTCATGAGGAAAACCATTGCATTTCCGAGTGGATTGATCATTAACATGGTTACTTCAGGTTTCGTCCATCATCTATAACCCAAAAGGATAGTGTGAGTTGAAAACAATTATACTAGGAATACAATATAATCAAGCGGGTACATTCAGTTATTAACATATTAGTTTTATTACTAGTTTATTCATGATAATTACCATTGGTATTGTAATATAACCTGTAGTTCGACATACCCTTAGGGACATCCCTAGACATTCCCTAGAAATATCTATATGGATTTCAATAATCTTTTCACATCACAGTTTCAAAAGTTTATCCAATCCTCTTCTCTATTACCAACTCTAACAAACCAAGAATGAAATACATAGAAATTAATTTTCTTTTTTGAAATACTTAATACATGACAAATAAATACACCGAAAGACCATATAGTTTAGTCTCTTTGGAAACTCAGAATATCATCTTCTAACATGGTGAATGATCTTCAACATCTTTCATAAAGATCATCCCCTTTTTTCCTACCTAAAACCATTCTTTATATCTTGGGGAAAAGAAACATATAAATGGGTGAGATCAGATGCTCAATAATTGTAAATATGGAGAACATAAAACAAACTGTAAACATTTGAATGTAAAAAAATGAGCATAATGTTTAAACATCAAAAAATTGATTCATGAAATAAATCATGGCATTATGTAAGGAATATATCTTAAAAAACATTAACCATGATAGAATATGATTGGCCTAAAACATGTAATCGTGGAATACTAAAATGCACATAATATTATTTCCATAGTATCCAAGGCATTGCTTCCAATACCGTCATATTAGACACATTCCATTATTGAAACTGGTTTTCTTGTCGTTACAGTCAGGTATTATTGAACCATATTTACATGTCCTTCCATTCATGTCTATCTCAAGAGATATAAATCGTTACCCTATTCCTTGGATGTAGATATAGGTCCTTCCTATCTCCTAATGAAATAATTCTATCATGTCCCAAAAAACATAAAAATATTCACCATAGCCTAACCAATGTAATAAAATGGGTTTCTTAAACATAATTTCATCATAACATAATCCGTATAAGATAAACGGTTTTCAAAAAAATAATTCCAAAATAAAAAAACTAAAATAAAAGTAATAATATGGATAGAATCATAACCCTATGTCATATTCTATTAAAAAAATTGAAAAACACTTGCGCATATTTCCTATGGAAAATATCCATTCATCTATTAAAACATTTACTTTTCTAAAAATGCAATGAAATTTTAAAATAAATTAATTTAGTTGAAAGTAAACATGAAATAGAATAATGGATTTTTCTTGGAAAAAAATCATCATGAAAACATAATACTCTATTCCATGATTAAAATTTAAAAAACATGTTTCTCGTACTTTTTTCAGAAAATTAAAAAGGTACCTTGTATGATAAATAAATGAAATATTCCTTCCATACCATGAAGTAAAAGTCAAAATGGGTAAAAATAAAAATAAACAAACATATAATAATAGTAAAAATTTTATGAAAACCTTTTTAGAAAACATGGACGTGGATAATAAATAAATCCCGAGTAAATACATATGTATAAACAATATCAGATAAAAATGAGATTGAAAATTTTTCCCTTACATTGTAATTTTCACTAGTTGAGGGTTTGGTAACCTCTTTTATAATGTATAAATCATTGTATTAAATTATAATATAAGCATATCCATATTTATGATACCATATATGATCATATTATATCATTTTAATAGCATTTCAAAATTACCATTATTTCGGGTGTTAACTACTTTGTTTTCCCGTTCTTGTAATGTCATGTAATCCATGATTGTTATAAATAGGATGTATTTTATGTATTAATTTATGTTTATAATTATTATTTTCACTCGTAAAATAAATTTTATAATCATTCATGAATTTTTAAAATGTAGATCTAATCTCACCACGTTGTGGAGACGGTAGGCCGTACGTATGCATGAGCGACGATATCATTATCTTGATGGTTAAATGGTATGTTATTGGTTGGTATATTAATTTTATAGAATAACTATAATGTTAAATTCATTATTTAAATCCATTATACTCATCATTATACACATCCTGATAATGTATTTTTGAATAACAAATTACACCACATCGTGGAGACAGTAAGTTGTACGTACACACACATAATGATATTGTTATTATTAGGATGAATAAAAGGAGGTACATTATTATCCCATAATAATAATAATATCTATGCATTAATAGTATGCTGTATTTATTATTTTATTATGTAATCATCATAGAAATAAAATTTAGAAGAAGAAAAGAACTTATACAGAATAGATAAAATGATTACCTCTTTTTCTGGTGTTTCCTTTTGATTTGAGAAAAAGGGCTAGATAGGATTTTTCTCTGCCAAACATTAGTCCTCTAAGTAGAATTGAGGGAGGTTGGACAGATAAATGGGGAGTGTTTGAATGAACCAAAAGTAGTTCTAGTTTTGACTTTCAGAGAAAGGGAGGTTCCCTTTCATAAGAGAGGTGAGGGGATCTTTAGGAAAAATCATGAATCATTATTTGGTTATAAAATGATTTTCGGGTGAAAATAGATAAAAATAGATTTATTTAGAAACTAATATGATTATGGGTCGCAATACTCTCAAACAATAGATTTTATACATGTTTAGGTCTCAAATATAACCTTATATTTTAGCATTAACACTTTTTTAACTACTTTTACTCTTACCATGTCTTCTTGTATATTCACACTATATGGTTTATATAATTACTATATAATGAAAATATAATCTCAAATTCATCATTAATGACATTTTCAACATTATATATTTCATTTGAATGAATATTATATTTTAAAACTATTATTTAATAAAAAAATAGTATTTGTTTTAAAAACTCATAATATATATTAGTTTTTAAACTATTCATATCATGACTTTTTAAAAATCCATAACAACTTGATTATTTCTAAAAACATCATTACATCCAATATAATGAGTCATAATCTTCGAAAAAATTTGTGGATAACATTAAAAGTTTCAAAATAAATTTATTTTAATATTTATAGTCTCATTTATTTAAATCAGTGATTAATACGGTAATCATTACATCATCATTGTGTCATAAATAAAGATATTTATTTGGTAAAAATTATAAATAAAATAAAATGACATAGGAAATATTATTATCCTTAAAATTTCTATTTATAGACGAATTTATCTTCATTATAAACCCATATTAAACTTGTTTGATTAATAAGACACAAGTCTATGTCATATTTCTCATTATATTAAATTAATTCGTATAAAATGTCATTTTCACATAAAAGTGGTTCTATGGGGTCCCAAAATCGACACAATAATGTGCATGGTCGAAATTTCTCATCCAATAGGATTATGAAATGTTTTAGGGTGGTTTAATAATATTATAATATTATTATTTTACCCTTATTTACCAGATTTACAATTTAACCAAGGTAAATATAATAATTATTGATGTTTCTATTCATAATGACCAAAAATAAAAAGTACCTATTTACAAAATTTTAACCATATAATAAAAATTATGGAATCCATTTCTCCAAATTCAAAAAACACACAATTTGCAGTAATTTATTTATAATTAATTCTCATTGTCAAAACTAAAAAGCCAGTTTTTTAAGTAATAAATATCGAAATATTGACATGTGTTTATATCGAATTTCAATGGGAAAAAACATAAAATGACCAAAATTGGATAAAATGATAAAAAATAATACAATTACACTTTAAAATAAATAAAAAATTTAATCTAACTATATAAATAAATTACATGAAAATTAAGTTCTGAATTAAAATGTAGTATTTTCACTATTTATTAAAATACAAATTCTATTAGAAAAATACCAAAAATAAAACATAAGTAAATTTTTATGGCCCACTTCCAAATAAGTAGTATACTTTTTCAAAATATATAAAATTTTAAAAAGTATATTTAAAAAGGGTGTAACATTAAAATGCAGCAATACTGCATTTTTTTAATACTCTTCTTGTATCTAAAAAATGTACTTGTTCATATATAATGTCTAGAAAATTTGTAAGATTAATGTTAAGGTTATATAAAATTCACAATGTGGTTAACACTATTTATAACATCTTTTTTATATCCCATTATAATATTTTAACAATATATTATTGTTTAGTGAAACTCGATATGGCATACAATGATAGAAATCGAGGAAGGTCTCTCTTGCGTGTATCATAAGACAAGAATAATGTTGCATATAATTTAAGATAATATGGTATTTTGAATAACATAATCTAATATTGGTGTAGCATAAACCCAAGACATCAAAGAAAATAAAAAAAAGTATATATCCCATAAAATCTCATGGTGTTACATATATAATTATCATTCATATAAATAGGTTCTATTATTTTTAGGTAATGACCTAAAACCATATCCATATCCATAAAATGTGATATTAAATCATCATTCATGTGTATGGTGGACTACCACCACAAGAATCATTTTTATTATTTTTTCCATCCACACCTCCCATGGTTGGATATAATGATTGACTTAATATTGATTTATAATATTAAAATTATTATTATTCCTATTGAATTATAATACAAAATAAACAATCTTACCTCCCATCCCACTATAAAATAATAATTTCACTCCAATGTATAGTGGAATACTCATTCGTGACCTGATGTGAGGTGTTTTAAATTCCTGTTTTACTTGGATTCAAATAAGAATAGATTAAATGAATGTATATGATATTTTTAAAATTATATTACTTATTTAAATATTATATCATACATACATTATTAATTTCCATCACATAAGTGATATGATAATTTCATTCATGTGTATGGTGACTACAACCTCGTGAGGTGATGTGATTAATTTTTTACTAATGGTTTACATGGAAGGTAAATAAGGTACATATAATGAATATATGTGATATATATGACATAAAAATTGTTTTTTAAAGGTAATATATTATTTATATTTATTTCATTTCATTCACTAATGAAATAGAAATAGCTTTCACGGATACAAATGGTCTACCGTCTACAAGAATATTGCATTTCATTTTTTATCTCTAAATTTTATAGATTAATATAAATACATAAACAGTGAAGATATATAA
Organism: Viscum album; assembly: GCA_963277665.1. Classification (NCBI taxonomy): domain Eukaryota; kingdom Viridiplantae; phylum Streptophyta; class Magnoliopsida; order Santalales; family Viscaceae; genus Viscum; species Viscum album. Next base: position 547,272,900 of record OY728167.1, on the reverse strand, counting down.
TATTTTATGAAATGGTAAAAATTATTGAGATTATGGATATATAATCAATTTAATAAGACTACAAATAAAAATCCAAATATATCTGAAAAAATATTTTATTTCCCAAAATGTCACTTAAACGACGAATTCTTAATAAATAGGTAATAAAATGTCCAAAGTAAATCATATATTTTATGATATATATATATATTTTTGGTGTTTAATATATTTATAAAAAACATATATTTTTATAAAATAGGGTCAAACATAGATTAAGGATGTTGATACTTATGGTAAATGATTTTCATGTCAATTTTTACTTTTATAATACACATATCATATTAACTAAACATATCTTTTATGTGGAGCACATACATACCATGAAATTATTTTTTGAATATATTCCTAAAAATTATGGGTACATACATATCCATTTAAGGATCACTCTTTAATGGGGTTTAATATTCAATTTTATAAAAGTGTTAATAGTTTTTTGATTTAATCTTATCACATATTAGTATTGTTTAAGTTTATGATTCAAATAATGAAATATATTATCTATCTATAATGATATAAGGACCCAACCATAAAAAATTACATAATCTGGAATTAAATGAATAATTCATAATGAGGATATTTTCACGCTTAGTGTTTTAGAGAATTAGGCCATAGCTATTTCATTACATCTAACAAATAAAAAGTAGAGACTCCTACTTAGTTTCCATTTTTTCGCAAAACAAAACCTCTTGAAAAAAAGATCAATCTCTAATTCCATGTTTAAGAGAGTATGAATTTTCCTTGATCCCATCCTTGAACCTATTCCACTTTATATCCTATTAAAAACATTTCAAAATAACATGGGGTGAGCATAAAATTCATAGTAAGGGATACATAATGAAAGAAAAAAGTTAGTTTTTCAAAACAACATGTAAACCATGACCACTTTATCACAAGTAAAACATTTCACCTTTATGAAGTAGTAAAAACTATTCACTGAATAAAAGATCATTACTTACCCTTTTCTAACCAAAATATTACCATAAAACCCATTTAATGAACACATAACATATAAGGTAACATAGTACATAAAGAGACGTAAATGGAAGAAGCATACGGTCAACTTCCACACATATCACTAAATGGAATAGCCATACGACCGACTTCCATACTCAATGCATTGGAGGTTATAACATAACAACTCGTCCTAGTATTGAAGGCACCACCCGTCATTTGGATTATCATATAACCACCATTCAAATGTTCTAGTACCATAATAAGACATAAAATATTTCAAATATAAACATTTCACTGACAAAATTACATTTTCAATCACAAGAACTAATTGCATGATATTGAAATATCAATCCATTTTCATAAACAATTTAAAAAGAGATTTTTCAATCAAAGTGTCTCATACCACTTTGATTATTTTAATGGAATTATAATTTTAAAACATTAATGTCCATATTAATAAATACAGAAATCCATTTTTAAAACTTGTACATTAAATATAATGATTTAGAATAATAAATCATTAAAACATTTAAAATGAATTTTTTGTAAATGAATTTTTAACGAAATGAGACACTCTTGAATAAAAATAATTTATTAATAACATTAAATAATATCTTTATAATATCATGAGAATAAAGGGATTTATGATATAACATGAAAAAGGAAATTATATACACCATATAAGAGTGAATTGGTGCATAACAAAAATGAAGTCTCAATGGAATTGTAAATTGAGATGAAATCCCCTCTAAAGATGGTATACTTAAATTAATGATAAATATGTTACATAATTATGTGTGAAAAATATAAATACACACAATATTAGTTGATATTATGTGTAATACAATCATATTTCATTCACACATATTCATAGGACCACATATTCAAGAAGTGCAAGTTTAACCCAATGAATTGAAATTGGGTTTAGAAGTTCTCTTGCAAGAATTCGATAGCCTAATGGCGTCACATTAAAACTATGAAAATTATTTGATGAGACAAAAAATTTTAAATCATCACTTGTAAATACAATTTAAATCAATAAGTATATATAAGAACATATCACAACATAATAAAATGTAAATGAAAAGAGATAACAAAAAGAATCCTTTTTTAAAAAAGAGGAGGGTGAAAGGTTGCCTTATCGATTTGGGTATCTTTCGAAACGTACACCCCATGAAAGAAGGATCACACAATGAAGATTTAAATACCCATAAATTATAGTATGTTACACAAATAGTATAATCATGTTCAGTACATACACCACTCAAAGGATATAGTGACCAATATAGCATGAATCTCACGGGAATAAAAAGTGAGATAAAAACCCCTTACCTCATTGTAATCAATCGAGTCGTATCACCAAAATATAATAAACACAATATGATTTACAGAATAACATGAATATAAATATAATCATGATAATATATATCAAATTGGTGTACACAATACACCATATGCAATAAATATGTGGCGAACAATGAAAATCTCACGGAATTAAAAGTGAGATAAGAACTTCCTTACCTCGTGTCTGACTTGACCCGTTCATTCATTAACGTCCTGAATAATAAACTAATGTGAATTTATACTTGATTAAGAACCGTTTTAAATTTTATTATTCATTTTATATCACATTACCATGTTATAGAAATTATTTAATCATTTATGCTAATAATGTTCGTTTTGTCGATGTTTGGTACTGGAGTCAAAAATTAACTTTTTATAATTATATGTTGTTCATGTGGTCAAAGTTTCATTATATCATGAATGATATTAATGATTTGGATATAATATATATATCATATATATACATCATATACATGTATTTATAATAGTACATAACATTTAGAGTTATGAGATGAAATGCACCGTTCATGGAGATGGTAAGCCGTACGTACGCATGAACGCTACATACATTTATATTTCATAATTTAATGGAATTAAAACATAATTATAAATAGTTATATTTTAATTCCAATACAATATAATATATAATATTATTAACTCCATCCTTTATGCATCCCACATAAGGAATTAACAAGTTATATCACTTTAAGGGGGTGGTAGTCCGCACTTCCTATAACGAGATTATCTTATTTACCCACTATGAAAACAATAATGGTATCATATAAATGGAAAATACAGAATCATAAAGACAACATAAACATAATATATATCATATATAAATACACTTCCATAATAATTGCCACCATGAGAGGCGATAGGATATAATTGAACAATCATCGTTTCGTTAGGCATTTGGTTTCCATTCCCTGAAACATTATGTTCTTCAACTATTAGATGGAGGTGTGTGTTTGTGTAGTTTTAATCGTTCTCATAACAAAATAATAGTATATTTAGGATACTGGTGTTGTTACAAAAGAAACGAATAAAAAAAGTTTAGGGGTTGGAAAAGTAAAATAAAAGAACACAATTTAAGAGAAAATGTTACCTTTAATTTGGGTAACTCCCTTTGGTTTGAACCAAAAGGAATCTTGAAGTGACTTTTGCAATGAGTAAGGATTATAGAAGGAGGAGAGGGATGCAGGAAGTTTAATTGGGAAAATGTTGGATTATCCAAAAGGCTTGAGAGGTGTGAGGAATTGGATAGAAGTGGTCTCTTTTTATAAGGGAGAGGAGGGGCTCTTTAGGAAAGTGTGAAAACATTATTTTATTACAAACATATCATTAGTTTAAAAAGGTCCAAAACACATTAAAGTCAAATATAAGATGACTAATATTCGAAATAAAATCATCCAATTTTAATTTAACAGGTTTTTTATATTATTTAAGACTTTATAATCTTATTTATTTAAAACATTTATAAATGAGGTAAAAACTGCATTATTATTGTGTCACAATAATGTAATTTATTTGATTTATAAATAATAAATAAAATACCATGAGGTAGGAAATATTTTTATCTTTATAATTAATATTTATAGTCGAAAATATATTTTATATAACCACCTCTAAAAATTTATTTACTGTAAGATATTTGCTTTTGTCATTTTCCCTTTACTTTAAGTTAATTAATCTAAATTTCCATTTTCACTCCCAAGTGGCTTAATGAGGTACCAAAATCGACCAAAAGATTATCATGGTAATAAATGACTCAACCAATAATTTTTGTACAAGGGTTAGGGTAATTTTGAATTATTATAATATTCTTTTAACCTTGAATTACCCTATTTACCATTAACCGTTGTAAATAAAAGTAAAATGATACTATTCACAAAAAATTATTTTCATCTCATTGAACCACATTTTACTTACTAATAACAACCATGTATGCCAAATTATCGAAATTCAATTCACATAAATGGTAAAATTTCATTTAAATGAAAAAGTCAGTTTTTATCTACCACATAATGGTTTCACTATTAATCAAAAATTGACGTTTTCAGAAAGATTCCAAAAATTAACCCTAAGATATATTTGATATTCCAAATTAAAAAAATGATATTAATTGAAACAAATTCAAAACATAGAAGTTTGATTAATTATTTTTATAATTAACTCCTGTCGTCCAAACAAATAGCGTCTTTTTAAGAAACAATATCTATCAAAAGATTGACATTTGTTTATATCCAATTTCAATATGAAATTAATTACATTGACCATCATTGGATTAAATTGTAAAAATATATTCTAATTACAATTTAAAACCAACTTATAATATAATATAACCATATAAATAAATTATATTAAAAGGCACTTTTGAATTAAAATACAATATTTTTCACTATTAATTAAAAAATGAACTTTTTCAGAAAAATAACAAAAAATTACCCAAAGTAAAATTTGATGTCCTCATTCTAAAAAGGATTTTATTTTGTCAATTATAAAGTATTTATGTTACAAAAACTATTTTTAAAGAGGCTTCTCCATTGAAAGGCAATAAATCGTCCTTTTAATGTAAATTATGCTTAAAATTAGATTCATTCATATTTTAAGCCTCTAACTTTTTTTTGGACAAATGTAAATACATTTAACAATCATGTATAATAATATTGTATTTAGTTTGGTTCATTCCCACCAATAAAATGTCTATGAGTTAACTACCATTTAAAATAATAATATTATATTATTATTGTGCAATGTAAGATTTCAAAGAAACCCGTTGTTGTGTATCGGGTAGGCTATCGAACATAAAAAACTCTTTAACGTAAAATTAATATTTAATTAAAAAATAATAATAAATATGAAAATATCTCATTCTTCATTTACCTGGGATGTTACATCCTTCCACCCATTTGGAAATTGTGTCCTCGCAATTTTAAAATTTGGCTTCCAAACTTCATTGAAAGTCCAAATCAGAAAATATTCAGTAAAAATATCACTTTAAATGAAAGAAAGAGATATAAAATGGTCACCCGAAACAACAGATATTATGATTCCATGAAAACATGGATATATAGGGGAAAAAATCATCATTTTCTGATGGAGAGTGATAGAAAACAATATTAGGAGAATGTTAACACCCAGAAAATCACAAACTTGTGATGGGTTAAATAGTCTTTGATTCCCTAGTAGGAAGAGTAATCAAACACATTTTTTAAGTTACTATTTATTGAGGAATTTATTTACGAGCTTAACTAAAAACATAAGGAAACATAATTACTTGTCATTTAGACTTTGATAGATTACTAGATTTCTAACACAAGTTCATATTTTCTTCAAATGATGAGTATTCATGATGTATTATTCGCATTAAAATCGCTATAGTCAACTTTGAGAAAATCACATAATAATAAAAATGAACTACATATTTCCCTTTTCTGTATACATTAACCAAAACCAAAATGGTTAGTAAAAGATCAGATAATCCCCAAAAAGGATAATCTATTAAAAAATGAAAAACTAATCTTAATCTCCAATATTTGTCCAAAAAAACTCAATGTTCATCAAATAACATTCTGAAAAACAACTATCCAGAAAATTATTCAATGTAATAAAAACTATGATTGAAACCCAAAACACTGAAGGATTTAATCACATAGTCTTACTAGATATATCTTAACATTTACCTCCAAATAACATCAATTTCTCTTAATGTATCATGTTGAAAAGTAATTAACCTAATCACATATCCTCCTTGATAGGTTAATCATTTCCCTAGATAATCCAAAATCAAATTCTTCTTGTTTTATAAAATCATCTAACTAAAAATAATTAATCAAACTAACCATGGACTTCACGTATTCAAGTGGTAGGAGATAAATTTTAGTCACACTTTGGTTGTGGTTTCTATTCCCACACATTCGTCCTACGCGACTGGTTATCACACGGTCTGCGTGTTATCCCTTTCAAAAACAATATAATTTTGTAACATTCCCAAAGAAAAAAGATAAATTCATTAAAAATAACAATAACATATTTTAACCACGAAGGTTATCTAATAAATTTCATTTTTCACCCCAAAATGTATTAACCTGTAATTACCTTAAATTCAAGGATTATATAAACCCGTATGGTTCATTATAACTATATCCAAAAAAGAAAAGGTAATTATTCCCTGAATAAAAATTTTATATATCAAACTTATGGGTTACACATACTATAAAAATTCTTCTATTATAATCCCATCATCAAATGAGAGTTAATAATTTTTAGCATATCACCGTCCATTAATCTACCATAACTCTTGAATCCCTTATATGTTGACTTCTTACTCATTCAACATTCTTCATGATCCATTAACCATTATTTTCCAACTTATTTTGAAATACTTCTTTCCGAAAAAAAAAATCAAGAATCATATCCTAAAATTTCAATAATAGGAAAACATATGTTAAGAAATAATCTATACCTTTAATTGGTCATTATCAGTTTCTTCATCCTCAATCGTAATGGAATTAGGATTGGTAAAAAATTATTTGTACGATAATGGTGATTCCATTCCCGAAACATCTTTGTAGGACATGTGTTTGCATAATGACCATGCAAACCAAATTTAAAACATGCAATTGATCCCTCAAAATGAAATTCTTTCCCTTTTCTAGAGTCAACTAGATGCTTCCTTTTTCCATTGTCAGATCTTGCTTTATGACATTCATTTCCCCATATATAGTATCTTTCATTCCCTTTGAAACATTTTCCAAGGTGTTTCTTTCCACATCTTTGACACAAAGGTTTTTGAATATACATACCTTTATGATTATTACCTGAAATTCTGTAGGGATATGTTTCTCCCATATATGATTCCTTATAAAAATCAATAAGGTTTAGGTGGTCAATCGTGATGCCAGATAGTTAGTTGAGAATAACCACAAGAGTTCTCATTGTAGCTCTCATATCATTCATCTACTCATTCATAAAACTGTCACAGTTTTATTCACATACAATGTTACTTTGGTTCCTGCTAGATCCATCCATTTACTAAAACCAAAATGTTTAGTGTGAGTATATCAGTAAAATCATCATATAATATCTTATGAGGAGGATAAATACTAATAATTAATTATTCGTGATATCTTAAAGTCATTCACTAAAACAAATATGACCCTTTCAGAAATCCTAACCATTACGGCAATTTCCCTTATGTCTAATGAATACCCTAACCTCTAAATTTTTTTAAACCTACCTCTAATACCAACTATAATGACCCGACCATAAAACATTACATAATATTTAATTAAAAGAAAAATTAAAAATGAAGATCTTTTCAGGTTTAGAGTTTTAGAGAATTAGTCCATAACTATTTCATTACATCTCAAAAATACAATGTAGACACTTCTACTCAGTTTCCATTTTTTTCACAAAATAACAACATTTAAAAAAAGAGTCATCTATAATTCCATGTTTAAGAGAGCATGAATTTTCATTGATCCCATACTTGACCCTATTCGACTTTATGTCCTGTGAAAAACATTTCAAAAAAAAATTGGGTTGAGCATAAAAATCTCAGTATGGGATGCACAAATAAGGAAAACTGTTAGTTTATCAAAACAAAAAGTAAACTGTGAACACTTTACCATAATTAATACTTTTATCCTTTATGAAGTAGTAAATACCCTTCACCAAATAAAAGATCATTACTTACCCTTTGGTTACAAGCAGATTACCACAAAACCCATATAAAGAACACATAACATATAAGGTAACTTGCGACATAAACATACTTAAATGGAATAACCATAAGGTCGAATTCCACATATATCAGTAAATGGATTATCTATAGGGCTTACTTCTATACCCAATGCATTGGAGGTTATAATGTAACCACACATCCTAGTATTCACGACACCACCCGTCATTTAGTTTATCACGTAACCACTCATCAAATGTCCAAGTACCATCACTACACATAAAATATTTCAAATATAAATATTTCACTAACAACATTTCATTTTCAATCACGAAAACAAATTACAAGATATTGAAATAATCAATCCATTTTCATAAACCATATAAAAAGGGATTTTTGAATCAAAGTGTCCCATTCCACTTTGATGAATTTAATGGAATTTTAATTTTAAAACATTAATTTCCATATAAATAAATACTCAAAATAAATTTTATAGCATGGACATTAAAGATAATTATTTATAATAATAAATCTTTAAAACATTTAAAATGATATTTTTGTTAAATATTTTTTTAACAAAATGATTGGCTATTGAATACAAATAATTGCGGAATAACATTTAATATGAACTTTATAATGTCATGAGAATAAAGGGATTCATGATATAATATTAAAAAGGACATTATATGCACCATATAAGAGTAAATTGGTTCATAACAACAATAGAGTCTCAATTGATATTTAAATTAAGATGATATCCCTTATAAAGACGGTATCCTTAAATTAAGGATAAATCAATCACATAATTATGTGTGAAAAATATAAATACACCCAATATAATTGGATATTAAGTGTAATACAATCATATGTCATTCACACATATTCATAGGACCACATATTCAAGAAGTTCAAGTTTAACCCAAAGAAGTGAAATTGTGTTAAGAAGTTCTCTTCCAAGAATTCGACAGCATAACCGTGTCACTTTGAAATTCAGAAAATGATTTGATCAGATAAAAAGGGTATATCATATCTTGTACATAAAATATAAATAAATAAGTATATATAAGAACATATCCCAACATTAGAAGATGTAAATTAAAAGACATAACAAAAAGATGTCTTTTTTTTGAATGTAGAGGGTGAAAGGATCCCTTCCCGATTTGGGTAACATTCAAAACGTACACCCCATGAAAGAATGATCATAAAATGAAGATTTAAATACCCATAAATGAGATTATATCACAAAAAGAGTAGAATCATGGTCAGTACATACACCACTCAATGGAGATAGTGACAAATATTGCATGAATCTCATGGGAATAAAAAGTGATATAAAAACCCCTATCCTCATTGTAATCAATCAAGTCACATGAGAAAAGGATAATAAACACGATATTAATCACAGAATACCATGAATATAAATAGAATAATGATATTATATATCAAATGGTAGTACATAATACACCACATGAAATAAATAATTGGCGAACAATGAAAATCTCACAGAATTTAAAGTGAGATAAGAAATCCATTACCTCATGTCCGACATGACCCGTTCATTCCTAAACATCCTGAATAATAAAATAAAGTTAATTTCTACTTGCTTCAGAACCTATTTCAATTTTATTATTAGTTTTATATCACTTATTACCATGTTATAAACATTATGTAATCATTTAAGCTAAAAATGTTCGTTTTGTCGATGTTTGGTACTTGAGTCAAAAATGGGCTTCTTATAATTACATGTTGTTCATGGGGTCGAAGGTTCATTATATCCAGAATGATATTAATGATTTTTATATCATATATATATATCATATATATACAGAATATACATGTATTTATAATATTACATAACATTTAGAGGTAAGAAATGAAATGCACCGTTCATGGAGACGGTAAGTCGTACGTATGCATGAACGCTACTTCCATTTCTATTTCGTAATTTAATGAAATTAATACATAATGATAAATAGTTATATAATAATTCAATTATAATATCATATATAATATTATTAACACCATCCTTTATACGTCCCACATAAGGCATTAACGAGTCATGTCACTTTGAGGGGGCGGTAGTCTGCACTTCCTCTAATGAGATTATAGTATTTACCCACTATAGAAACCATAAAGGTATGATGTAAATGGAAAATAAAGAAGAATAAAGAAAACATTAACATAATATATATCATATATAAGTACAGTTCCATCATAATGGCCACCATGAGAGGCGGTAGAAGATAATTGAACTATCATCATTTCGTGAGGCGTTTGGTTTCCATCCACAGAAACATTATGTTCATCACCCATTAGATGGAGGTGTGTGTAACTGTAGTTAGAATCCTTCTCATAAAAACATACTAGTATATTGAAGATACTGGTTCTGTTACAAAATAAAGAAATAAAAAGATTTTATGGGGTGGAGAAGTAAAATAAAAGAAAATAATTTAAAAGAAATTGTGACCTTTAATCTGGGTAACTCCCATTGATTTGAACCAAAATGACTCTTTAAGTGCCATATACATAAAGTAAGGATTCTAGGAGTAGTATAGGGATGCACGGAGCTTAACTGGGTAGGCTTTGGACGAACCAAAAGGCTTCAGATCTGTAATTAATTTGATATAATTGGTCTCTTTTAATAAGGGAGAGGAGGCGCTCTTTTGGAAAGTGTGAAAACATTATTTTATTATAAACTTATCTTCGGTTTAAAAAGGACAAAAACACATTAACATATAATATATGATGACTCATATTAGAAATAAAATTATCCAAAAGGAATTGGATAGGTTTTGGATAATATTTTAGTCTTTATAATCTTATTTATTTTAATCATTTATTAATGAGGTAAAAACTGCATCATTATTGTGTAAAAAAATTTAATTTATTTCATTTCTAAAAATTATAAAAAAAATACCGTGATATAGAAAATATTTTTATATTTCTAATGAATAATTATAGTCTATATGATAATTTATATAATCCCATCAAAAATTTAATTTACTAAAAGATAGTTCCTTTTGTCATTTTTTCCTTTACTATAAGTTAATTAATCTAAATTGTCATTATCACTCCCAAGTGGCTTAATGGGGTACAAAAATAGACCCAAACATTCTCATGGTCGTAAATGACTCAAAAAATAATGTTTGGACAAGTGTTAAGGTAATTTGGAATTATTATAATATTCTTTTATCCTTGAATTACCCTATTTACCTTTAACCACGGTAAATAAAAGTCAAATGATACTATTCAGAAGAAATTATTTTCATCTCATTGAACCACATATTACTTAATAATAACAACCATGTATGTCATATTTTTTAAATTAAATTCACAGAAGTGGTTAAATTTCATTTAAATGAAAATGTCAGTTTTTTTAACTACCACTTAGTGGTTTCACTATTCATAAAAAATTAACATTTTTCAGAAAGATACCAAAAATTCACCCTAATATGTATTTGATAATCTAAATTCAAAATTTATATTTATTTTAACACATTGAAAACATATAAGTTTCAATAATTAATTTTATAATTAATTCCCACCGTTAAAACAAATAGCGTGTTTTTAAGAAACAATATCTATCAAAAGATTGACAGTAGTTTATATCCAATTTCAAAGTAAAATTAATTCAATTGAACAATATTGGATTAAATGGTAAAAATATATTCTAATTACTCTTTAAAACTAATTGAATATATAATCTATCCATATAAATAAATTATATTAAAAGGCACTTTTGAATTAAAATACAATATTATTCACTATTCATTAAAAATTGAACTTTTTCAGAAAAATACCAAAAATTAACCCAAAGTAAAATTTGATGTCCCCATTATAAGGAAGGATTATATTTGGTCAATTATAAATTATTAAAGTGACAAAAACAATATTTAATAAGGGTTATCCATTAAAAGGCGGTAAATCCGCCTTTTAATGTTAATTATGCTTAAAATTAGATTCAATAATATTTTAAACCTCTAACTATTTATTGGATAAATGTAAATACATTTAATAATAATGTATAATTATATTTTAGTTAGTTTTGTTCATTCCAACCAATACAACGGATAGGAGTTATCTACCATTTAAAATAATAATATTATATTATTAGTGTGAAACATATGATTTCTAAGAAACTCATTGTTGCGTATCGGGTATGCTATCAAAAATAGCAACCCATTTAAAGTAAAATTAATATTTAATTCAAAAAGATTAATAAATATGAAGATCGCTTAATCATTATTTAATTGGGATGTTACAAAAGAAACTCTTAAAATTCAATCTCCTATAGTTATCCCAAAATAATAAATTTTTTCAATTAATTTTCTTCTCATTAGAATCTCCCATATAGAAGATATTGAGATGGCTTCAGGGGAACCCGGTGAAAACCCTAAGACGTCTGAGGATGATGATGCATCGGACCCCAGTCAGGGGATGCGGGAAGACAATGCGAGTGATGAGAGGCCAGTCGCTGAGACGATCAGCCACAGGGATATGTTTTCAGTTGCTCGGAAAGATAAAATCGTCAATGTGGCCGCTTCAAAAGAACCTGCGGAGAGAAAGATGAATTTTGCGGAAGCGGTGTGTAATGTAACTGGGCCTTCCTTCTCGGACTACAATGCACCCCCCACCTGGAAGAGTGATAAGGAAGGGGAGGATCGCCCATGTTGCGGCCAACCAAGAAGCAGTGGAGGAACGGGTAATTCAATGCTGGTACTCAATTATCGTGCGGGTAGTTACCCTGAAAGGGGGCGTTTGTGGATTTTGCTGGATCTGAAAAGAAGGATTACAAAAGTTTGGGGCTTCGATGACTGGAGGATGATTGCGATGGGACGGGGATATTACCATGTGGTATTCCCCATGGTTGAAGGTATGCGGAAAGCATGGAGCAAGGGTACGGTCTCTTTGAACCATAGTTTTCTGAATGTGCAGGAATGGGATCGGAATTTTGACCCTACGAATGTCGGAAACTCTAACAAGAAGTTATGGATTAGAATTTATAAGCTGAATTGGATGTATTGGCATCCGAGGATCCTCTGGGACATTGCCACCTCTGTAGGAAATCCCATTCGTATGGATCGGTAGACAGAGAATCCGAAGCTTGGTCACTATGCGAGAGTTCTAGTGGAAGTTGACATGTCGAGCATGCTGGTGGAGGAGGTAATTCTTACCACACGTGATGATAGCATGAAGCTTGATATTTTTTATGAAAGTATACCCATGTTCTGCATGAATTGATTATTCTTTGGTCATATTATGTACGAATGTAAACGGGACATGGAGTGCAATGTTTGCAAAATGAAGGGTCGTGATGGAAGCATGTGCAGAAGAAGGAAGGGGAAGGAGAACAATTCCCTGGCTCCCTCTAAGGTCCTGGATGATGGAAATGGTAGTGGGGATGGTAAACACACTATTAAAATGAGAGGGTCGTCTTCTGCTACCAGGGAAGATGTACCTTGCAATGGAGTGCAGGTTGGATAGGTAGTAGCTGGGCAGGCCACCTTGCCTCAGTGTGACTCTGCAGACCTGGAAGCGCAGAATGTATTGGGGGATCAATCAATCAAACTGACAGAAGAAGCTGTCAGTGGTTTAGTTGGCCATCCATCTTCTGATCCAGGAGGGAGGTTCACCTATATCTCACCATCAAAGGCTTCCCGAAGAAGGTTCTCGAATGGCAGTGACCCCTCTCTCAACTGTGGGAACACTTTCATGCCCTTGGGTGGCCATCTATGGGATGATGAGGTGGAAGGTAATGAAGAATCTACTATGCCCATGGCAGAGGGTGGATTTGATGCTCCCAGTGATGGACTGTATGGGTGTTTGGCCGCTGAGAAAGACACTAGGAATAATTAAGGCACAATATGCCCAGAAGTGAACGATATCACATCTGGTGGGGGTGGCAGTGAGGAAATGAGTGGGGATATGAGTGATGACAGCGAGGTCGAGCTGGTGAAGGAGAGTGCAGGCCGAGATTCAATTGGTTTAGGATTGGAGCAAAGTGCTAACACTATCCCACCGAAGTAAGGGGAAATTGGTGCATGCCATGCGACAAAAGATCCACATAATATTACTACTGCTGGACAGTAAGGGCAGAATGGTCAGGGTAAGAAAAAGAAGAAACAGTTACAAGTGGATAGGTATGGGGGGCCTCTGACAAGAGGCATGGCCATTAAGAAATGAAGATCATGTTTTGGAATTGTCAAGGGTTGGGTAACTCCCGCATGGTCGGTGCCCTTGGACATTATCTCATGACCTATAAACCGATGGTTGTTGTTATTGTTGAACCAAAACTACTCTTTGAAAACTCAAAAGGATTCAAATGGGGCTCTCTTGGATACAGTTTCATTTCAAGCAATAAGCATGAATCTCATATGGATCACTTATGGGTGGTAAAGCATGATGGCAATAAGATTACCTCATCTGAAAATGTGAACCAAAGTATCCTGATCAACTACATAGATGCTGGGCAGGATTTTTCTGTCTCTTTCGTTTATGCCTCCAACTATTATATTAAGAGGAGGGAAATATGGGAAGAGCTTAAGGATACTTCTAGGAGGATGATTCCAAACTGGGTGGTTATTGGTGATTTCAACATAGTACTGAAGATTGAGGAGAAAACTGGGTCAAACTTCAATAGGGTGGCTGCTGCTGATTTTTCGGAATTCAATGACTATTGTAATCTGGAACAAGTCAACATAGCAGGTGCATATTTTACAGGGTGTAGGTATACGTGGGAGGGGAAACAAGCAAGCGAGCTTGATAGATGCTTTGTCTATATTGGTGATCATGATACAGATCATGGGGTGTATGGTTTCACGCACCCGAAGCATCATTCTGACCACAATCCGATGGTTATTGAGGTTAATACACAACTCACAAGGTCGGTTCGTATCCCCTTCAAATTCAACAATGGATGGCTTGTGACTCTAGGTTGTAGGGAGATTATCTTAGAGGCATGGAATACAGAATTCATTGGGAGTCCTCTTCACCGACTTGCCATGAAGCTAAAGCACCTTAAGAGGCTCCTAAGAGAATTGATGTTATTCATTTATTAATATCATTTTATATACTCCCTCTACTGATTTTCAATTAAATGTGCATAACTTATGTGAAATACTCATGCTTTAATATTAAATATTATTTTGGAGTATTGTTTCGAATAATACAGATTCATGTCTGTTTAGTATTTTAAATATAACTCTCACCCTACTAATCCAAATTGTGTGATTCTTATCCTGTAGGGTTCTAAATTTAATTTCCTACAAATCACTCAACTGGAGCATTGGCTAATTCGGCCATTTGAAGGGCCATATGGACCACACAAGATGACCCACCGGATCTGCCTAATTTCTGGACCAGCCATGAAGATTTCATTACTGGGCTCAATCTACCAGTCCAAATGAGTTTATATTCTTTTTCAAGCTCTGTAATTTTATAAGGAGTCTTGGATAAAAATCTCATGGCCCAAATCCAAGTACAAGGGGCCCAAATAAATCTTTGAAGTCCAGCCCACCATTCTGGCCGAGAATGAAAATCAGTATAGTATGCATGAAATATCTCCTGATGTAATCATCTAAGAGAGCTGATATTTTTCAGTGTGAAAGAGGAGATGTAGGCGGCCGACTTTTTTGAAGAAATCATTCGGATTTGAAGGCATCTTAATATTCAAAAACCCTTTCACATTATGGACTTCAAAAAGACTAGATTGAAATGGACAGTTTAAGTTTGTTTATGAAACCGGGCATAACTTTTTATCCTTACGTCCAAATGACTCCAAATATTGAGAGTAGTCGACCAACATTATTTTATACAACTTTGAAGAAGGAGATATTTGATTATTCGTCTGTATAAATTTCCAAATTGGCGATGCAAGTGGAGGGACAGATTGGGAATGCAAACAGTCCACTCCTTGGGCTTTAAATACTCTCCCCTTCTCTCCTTGAGAGAGGTTGGCATTTCAGAAGAGAGGAGATCACATTGGCACGACCAAAGCTTGGCCAAAGGCTTGGGAGGACCTGCCATACTGAAGTTTACACTTGAGAGACCTTTCCTCCTCTCTTTCTTTTCACTTACTTTTGTGTTCTTCATTTTTGTAATCTTGTAATTCTCTTTCTTTGTAATTCTGTTTTAATGAAAGTTACTTATTCAATATCTCTTATTCTCTTCCACCTTCTGTATTTTAATATTAATGTTCTTAAAATAGTTTAAATTCAGTTCAATCCCCTTCCCTTCTTTAGCTTCCTCATTCAATCGAAAGTTCGTTTTTAATTATCATCATTGTTCGTGTGTGTGTGTCGACGTACCACTCTTTTCTTATCCCTTTCTTTTTCTTCTCTTATTAATTTATAATCAAAATCATTATAACCAGATTATTAATCACCCAAATGGCTGAGTAAATCTCTCATTGGGGTGAGTTATAATTTAGGTATGTTAAGTGATTGAGAGCTTCTTCTCGATGAATATTCTTTGAATTAACATTGTGTATGTTGGACTTAACATGTCATGGATTAATGACTTGTTTTGTTTAACATGTGGTTTCCTTGGATTATTGGAACCATAAATACACAACCATAAATAAGATCTGATTGAGATTATAACCTTATGTTAAGTTAAGTCTTGGTTTAAAGCCTTAACACTTAAGAATTATAATCAACATCATCTTGTGACATGGGTGTTAATTTAAATGCAATATAAAGCAAAGCTCGAGGATATCACAAGCTTAACTAACCTAATGATGAACTCACCCCAATCTTTATCAATTTGGTAAATCAAACATCATCCATAAATCATTTCAATTAAGCTCTGCAAACAAACCCCCCTAATAAAAATACAATCAACTAAAAACAAATGACTGCTACAAAGTATCATCGCCGAGGATTTGACCCGAGTGCTGCTATACACATTAGCAGAGCACCGGAACTTTGACCGGTCGATAGGCGACAATCGGTTGTGCGTTTCAAATGGCGCCGTTGCCGAGGATGGTGCTTTAAGTAGTCATTAGTTTCTGGTTATTGTAAAAAAAACCAAAAAAAATACAAAAGTTTAAAAAAAATTGAAAAAAAACACAAAGAAAAACCCGTCTTCCTCTTAAAAATCATAAACTGAAAAAAAATAAAAAGAAAAACCCTTCTTCCTCTTTCTTCCAAAATCTCTTTGAATGCCCCGTAGCCTTCCAAACAATCCCTCGGATTTTTTTGACCCTGAAATTGATAGAACTCTTCGTCGAATTAGGAGGACCATTAGGGATAACCAAATCACCCAAGAACCAATCATTGCCCTACCAATTGAATTAGATATGGCCAATCCTAGGGAACAAACATTGAAAGAACTTGCTGCCCCTGATATGAATTACCAACCTCTTGGTATTCAATATCCAAACATTGAAGCTGACTTCGAACTCAAATCAGGTTTGATTCATCTTCTCCCTCATTTTCACGGGCTAGCTGGTGAGGATCCACATCTCCACCTTAAAGAGTTCCAAGTAGTATGCTCTACCATGAAGCCTCAAGGGGTTTCTGAAGAACAAATCAAGCTTAGAGCTTTCCCATTTTCCCTAGTGGATTCTGCCAAGTCTTGGCTCTACTACCTCCCACCTGGTTCCATAAACTCATGGGTTGACATGAAGAGACTTTTCCTTGAGAAGTTCTTTCCCGCTTCCCGAACAGCTTCTATCCGAAAGGAAATAAGCGGCATCCGTCAATTCCCTAATGAATCACTCCATGAGTATTGGGAGAGGTTCAAAAAGCTTGTGGCAACTTGTCCACACCATCAAATCCCTGACCAACTCCTGATCCAATACTTCTATGAGGGGTTATTGGCTATGGAGCGAACTCTCATTGATGCCGCAAGTGGCGGTGCTCTTGTTGACAAAACTCCTGCAGCTGCAAGAGATCTCATAAGCAACATGGCTGCAAACACGCAGCAATTCCATACTCGAGCACATGCTCAAGTGAAACAAGCCCAAGAGAATCAATCCATAGAGCCCAACAAGATGACTGAGTGGATGAGTGAACTTACAGGTCTTGTGCGTCAACTAGCGGTGGCTACCAAAGCCCCAACCTCATCTTCCCCACAGTCACTATTCCCTGGACCTATCAAGAATTGTGGAATATGCAACTCTCCATCTCATCCGACTGACACACGTCCACAACTTCAAGAAGATCCATCTGATTCATCTAGTCCAATGGAGCTCAATGCGGCATATGCTCAGTGAAACTTAAACCCTCAACAATCAGGTCAGTTTGTCAGAAACTTCAACCAACCCCACTCTGAGCCCTTCTCTTCTACCTTTAACCCACCTCTGAGGTATGGTAATCCCATTTCTCATCCTCCTCAGTTCCCTCATCAAAATCCAAACCAGTTCCAATATGGTCAAAGTGGTGGTAACATCCATCAACCTTATCCTTTTGTTCCTCAACCCCAAAGGAACAATCCTCCTCCTGGATTCCACTATCCTAACGAGCCTTCCCAATTCCCCACCCAATACAATCGCTTTCCCAAGAACCAAAATCAAGGCCAACCCAATTTGGGACAAGCCTCTTCTTCTAAACAACCATGGGAAAGTGTTGTAGAGGATCTTGCTTCCTTCACCCGTTCTAGCCTCAAGAACATTGAAACCCAAATAGGTCAACTTGCATCCCACCTTAGCCAGCAACAACCATCCAATTCATCCCAACTCCCATCTCAACCATTACCCAACCCTAAGGGTAATGTAAGTGCAATTGCACTTAGATCGGGAAAGAAAATTTTTATGCCCCATGCTGATTCCTCTACCTCCCCTTTCAATGTTGATCTAGAAAATGAAAAGAACAAAAGGCTGGAAAAGGAACTTGAATCCACTCCTTCACCTCCTTCCATTCCTCTAAGGAACCCAATTCCTTTTCCTCAAGCCACCTCCAAGCCTAAGAAGTCCTTTGAACCTGATCCTGAAATGCTTGACATGTTTAGACGTGTTGAAGTGAACATCCCCCTCTTAGATGCCATCAAACAAATCCCTAAGTATGCTATGTTTCTTAAGGAATTGTGCACCCATAAGAGGCAACTTAGGAACAATGAAAATGTTTCAACCCAACAGTCCATTCCCATGAAGTGCAATGATCCAGGGACCTTCACGGTTCCATGTCAAATAGGGAGTTCCAACTTTGATCATGCACTCATAGACCTTGGAGCCTCAATAAATGTCATGCCCAAATCCATTTTCTCCAAACTTGGTCTAGGTCCCTTGCACCCAACGGGTGTTGTCATTCAATTTGCCAATCGAAGCACTACCAGTCCTGAGGGGATAATTGAGGATGTTCTTGTTCGGGTCAATGATCTTATCTTCCCTGCTGATTTCTATGTCCTTGACATGGAAGGTGAGACGACCTCTTCTCGATCTCCCCTAATTCTAGGAAGACCATTCCTCATGACTGCGAGAACCAAGATTGATGTCCATTCAGGCATCTTATCCATGGAATTTGGTGACCAACTGGTCAAGTTCAACATTTTCCAAGCCATGCGATACCCATCTGAGGATCACTCTGCATTCTCAATCCATGCTTTTGAGGACACTTATAAGATTCAATCGAACCCCAATCCACCATGTTCTTCATGTTCTAATGATGAAGGATCTTGTGAAATCTGCACCATGATTAAAAAAGTCATAAATGGTGAAGTTGATGTGGACCTCTCATTCATAGACTCCATCAATCTAGAGGAACATGAAAACTCTCTTAAATCCCACATCAACTCTGATCTCTACTTCTCCACCTTGGACAGTGTTGAGGAAAATGATCCAAAACCATCTGGAATCCCTTCTCCTGCTCCTAACTTGTCTAGATCTCAAATCAAGGCTGAAACTTATCTAAAACCACTTCCTTCACACCTCAAGTATGTATTCCTTTTCCATGATCCCTCTTACCCTGTCATTATCTCTACATCACTTTCTGAAACTGAGGAGTCCCAACTTGTTCAAGTGTTAGAGGAAAACAAAAATTCCTTAGGTTGGACCCTAGAGGATATTCCAGGAATCAACCCTGCCCTTTGCATGCATCACATCCATCTAGAGGAATCATCCAATCCAATTAGGCAACCTCAAAGAAGACTCAACCCACTCATACTTGAGGTAGTTAGGGAAGAGATTACCAAGCTTCTTCAAGCTGGTATTATCTACCCAATTTCTGATAGTGAATGGGTTAGTCCAATTCAAGTCGTTCATAAGAAGGGCGGGATAACAGTTGTCACAAATGAACATGGAGAAGTGGTCACAACTCGAGTGAAAAACAAATGGCGTGTGTGCATCGATTATCGCAAACTGAATGCTGAAACACGAAAAGATCACTACCCACTTCCTTTCCTTGACCAAATACTTGAGAGATTGGTCGGAAAGTCACACTATTGCTTTCTTGATGGTTACACCGGCTACTTCCAAATTCCAATCGCACCTCAAGACCAAGAAAAGACCACATTCACTTGCCCCTTTGGAACCTATGCCTATAGTCGAATGCCTTTTGGCCTTTGTAATGCTCCTGCAACATTCCAGCGGTGTATGATGAGTATCTTTTCTGAATTCATTGAGAATTGCATGGAGGTATTCATGGATGACTTTACCATTTATGGCGAGTCATTTGAATCTTGCTTACATTCACTCTCTTTGGTCCTTCAAAAGTGTGTCAAGTGCAACCTTGTGCTGAATTTTGAAAAATGTCACTTCATGGTTTCAAATGGGATTGTTCTAGGGCACATAATTTCTCAAGAGGGTATCCAAGTTGATCCAGCCAAAATTGAGGTGATCCAATCACTTCCTGAACCCAAATCAGTTCGAGACATTCGGTCCTTCCTTGGTCATGCCGGTTTCTATCAGCGATTCATTCAGAACTTCAGCAAGATTTCCCTCCCACTCACTCGTTTACTTCAAAATGATGTCACATTCAATTTTGATGAGGCTTGCAAGAGAGCCTTCATTGAACTAAAATCTGCTCTCACATCTGCTCCAATAATCCAACCCCCAGATTGGTCCTTACCATTTGAATTGATGTGTGATGCTTCTGATAGGGCCATTGGGGCTGTTCTTGGTCAAAGAAGAGAAAACATTCCTCATGTCATCTTTTATGCCTAAAAAACATTGGATGAAACTCAATCACACTACACTGTGACTGAAAAAGAACTTTTAGCTGTGGTTTTTGCCTTGGATAAATTCCGGCCCTATCTCTTAGGTGCCAAAATCATCATCTTCACGGACCACTCAGCATTAAAGTTCTTACTTAAGAAAAGTGATTCCAAACCAAGGCTAATAAGATAGATTTTAATGCTCCAAGAGTTTGACCTCGTGATAAAAGATAAACCTGGAAAAGAAAACCATGTAGCTGATCACCTGAGTAGAATTTCTAATTCTTCTCATTCTGAAATAATTGATCCGGAATTTCCAACTGAACACCTCTCATCTCTCACTCAAAAGTTACCATGGTATGCCCCAATTGTCAATTACATGGTTTCTGGTGTTTTCCCTGAATATTTTCAAAAGAACAAAAAAAAAGATGAGAAGTGATTCAAAGCATTATTTTTGGGAAGATAATAAACTTTGGAAAACTGGGGCTGACATGGTAATTAGGAGATGTGTTGATGAAACTGAACAATCCTCCATCTTGGAATTCTGCCACTCAATTCCTGGAGGTGGCCACTTTGGACCACAAAGGACTTCTCGAAAGGTCCTAGATTCTGGATTCTCTTGGCCTTCACTCTTCAATGACTCACACGAGTTCTGTCAATCATGTCCCACTTGCCAAAAGTTTGGAACAATTTCCAAAAGAAACGAAATGCCTCAAAAGCCATTAATCTTCTGTGAGCTTTTTGATGTTTGGGGCATCGATTTCGTGGGACCATTTCCCCCTTCCAATGGATTCTCATACATTCTTCTTGCGGTCGATTATGTTTCTAGGTGGGTCGAGGCCAAACCCACTAGGAAAGATGATGCTCAACCCGTGAGTGAGTTCCTCAAAACCCATATCTTCCATCGATTCGGAACACCACGTGCTTTCATAAGTGACTTAGGAACTCATTTCTGTAATAGAACCATGGAGTCACTTTTGAAAAAGAATGGGGTTGTACATAAAACATCCACTGCATATCACCCTCAAACAAATGGAATGGATGAACTTTCTAACAAAGAAGTGAAAAGAGTGCTTGAAAGAATTGTTAAGACCACAAGAAAAGACTGGCCCGATAGACTTGGTGAAGCACTTTGGGCCTATCGAACAGCCTATAAGACACCCATTGGGATGTCTCCATTTAGGCTAGTTTTTGGTAAATCCTGTCATTTACCAGTTGAAATCCAACATAAGTCATTTTGGGCTGTCAAAACTTGTAATTTTGATTGTGAAAAATCTGGTGAAGAAAGATTGTTGCAGTTGACTGAATTGGAGGAGCTTCGACTCGATTCGTATGAGAACTCCATTCTCTACAAAGAAAAGGCAAAGTCACTCCATGACAAAAATATTCTTTGAAAGGTATTTCATGAAGGTGAAAAGGTAATGCTCTTCAATTCTCGATTTCGACTTCACCCAGGTAAGCTTAATTCTCGTTGGGAAGGTCCTTTTGTTATTACTAACGTTTACCCATTTGGTGCTGTGCAAGTCCAAGACCCTTCTTCAAAAAGAACATTCACGGTAAATGGACATCGGTTAATGCATCACCATGAGAGGTCTCACAATCCAGGAACCACGTCGACTTCCATCGAAACCCCATCCACTTCAATAGAACCACCACTGGATGGAGACCCGCCAAATCCAAACCAGGGGGCACCTCTTTCCCTTTAACTCTATCTCTCCTCAATCTCTCTTCCCTATCTTCTTCTCTCTATTTCTTCTTCTTCCTCTCTCCCTCTCATTTTTATTACAA
This sequence comes from Viscum album, assembly GCA_963277665.1. Classification (NCBI taxonomy): domain Eukaryota; kingdom Viridiplantae; phylum Streptophyta; class Magnoliopsida; order Santalales; family Viscaceae; genus Viscum; species Viscum album. The sequence goes on along the minus strand of OY728167.1, from coordinate 547,250,003 downwards.
CATTCTTCCACAACCTTTTTTCTATTTTCTCTTTTGTGTGGATGTGTCATTAAAAATAAAAAAAAATTTAAAAAAAAAATTAATTAAAAAAATGAAAATTACAAAAAAATAAGGTGTCATAATTACTCATAATCCAATATTGAAATTCTGTGAAACCATTTTGGGGAGTCAAAAGGCTTGTTTTAAACTCAAATATATTGAATTTTTATCTCAAACTTGGGTAAACAATTTTGTGTCAATAACAAACATTTTGAATGAACAATTTTTGGTGGAAAATGATTCTCCCCTACCGTGAGGAATAACATTAGCCTTCATGCCAAGGTCATCTATGGCCATCTTTTTCATTGTGTGTCTTCACCACTGATTGTGAGTCTTGAGTTTGTGGACCTTCGAGCTGAATTTCCATCTTTTGTGTGCATTAATATGATAGAGGCATTTTCTAAGCCACATGAGAATCAGAATAGCCAAATAGCCTCCCGTTACCCTTACATTGATCATACTTTTGAAAGCCCCTTTGAGCCTATAAAAACCTTTCTTTTGATAGCCACATTACAAGCCTAATACCTTGTCCCACCCAACATCTTCATGGATTTTCATTGTACAATTTATTGAAATTTCAGTGTGGGGGGAATGGACTTCATTTTTGGGCGTACTTTCATTGATTTCCAATGTGTCATCATATGCTTGAGGGCAAGCATCCATTCAAGTGTGGGGGAGAGGTTGTAATTCTGTGAGCTTTGGGGTGTATATGTGTAATTTTCATTTGTACAAAAGTCATTGAAAAGTGTTAAAAAAAATGAAAAAAAATTATATAAAAAAAATGAAAAAAATAAAAAAAAGGAATGGGTTGTTTCTTGGGTGGGTCAAAAATCATTCATCATCAACCTTTGTTCGTGTTATAAATTAGTTCCATGTGGAGATCAAGCATGGTTTGGGAGATGACTGTGAGACTTGTTTCAAGCACAACTTTCGAAAAAAAAAGAGCAAAAAAAGAAGAAAAAAAGAACACTTGAATCATCTTGTATTGTGCCATTATTGGAAGTCTTCCATGTTGTACATATTCCATCATCTCAACCTATTCCATTTTCTATCTCCCTCACTTTTCATTCATCACACATTCATGCCCTTGTAAATATGTGTTTCTATTTCCTTTCAAATCAAATTTCAAAAAAAAATGTGCATTTATTTTTCCATGTTGGTGTTTTTAACCCCTCTTTTCCTTTGGACATTATATACCTACCGTCCCATAGCCACTGAAAACCCCCTTAAAAGACCTCTTGATTCTTGTACACATTAGATTTGGGAAGGGAAGCTGAGAGCTCTTACAAACTCTTGATTTTCACTTTTTGTTGGTGAATGAGTGAACCTCCTAAAATACATTTTTATCATCTTGAGAGGAGTAAGTTTTGAGTGCCTACATTTTCCAATTCAAACCTTGAACATGAAAAAATAAATTGTTTCTGATGCATTATTGTGAACCAAATTTGTGATGGAATTCAATATGGATGAGTGAAATAGTCTAAACCTCCCCTGATTGGTGAAAACAAAATTTTAATATTTGTTGGTGAATGAATATGGTTTTGTTTTGATTTTCTTTTGTGTTTGTTGTACATGAGGACATGCACAATATTAAGTGTGGGGGAGTTGATGTTATTCATTTATTAATATCATTTTATATACTCCCTCTACTTATTTTCAATTAAATGTGCATAACTTATGTGAAATACTAATGCTTTAATATTAAATATTATTTTGGAGTATTGTTTCGAATAATACAGATTCATGTCTGTTTAGTATTTTAAATATAACTCTCACCCAACTAATCCAAATTGTGTGATTCTTGTCCTGTAGGGTTATAAATTTAATTTCCTACAAATCACTCAACTGGAGCATTGGCTAATTCGGCCATTTGAAGGGCCATATGGACCACACAAGATGACCCACCGGATCTGCCTAATTTCTGGACCAGCCATGAAGATTTCATTACTGGGATCAATATACCAGCCCAAATGAGTTTATATTCTTTTTCAAGCTCGGTAATTTCCTAAGGAGTCTTGGATAAAAATTTCATGGCCCAAATCCAAGTACAAGGGGCCCAAATAAATATTTGAAGTCCAGCCCACCATTCTGGCCGAGAATGAAAATCAGTATAGTATGCATGACATATCTCCTGATGTAATCATCCAAGAGAGCTGAGCTTTTTCAATATGAAAGAGGAGCTGTAGACGACCGACTTTGTTGAAGAAACCATTCGGATTGGAAGGCATCTTAATATTAAAAAACCCTTTCACATTATGGACTTCAAAAAGACTGGATTGAAATGGACAGTTTAAGTTTGTTTATGAAACCGGGCATAACATTTTATCCATACGTCCAAATGACTCCATATTTTGAGAGTAGTCGACCCACATTATTGTCTACAACTTTGAAGAAGGAGATATTTGATGATTCGTCTTTATAAATTTCCAAATTGGCGATGCAAGTGGAGGGACAGATTGGGAATGCAAACAGTCCACTCCTTGGGCTATAAATACTCTCCCCTTCTCTCCTTGAGAGAGGTTGGCATTTCAGAAGAGAGGAGATCACATTAGCACGACCAAAGATTTGCCAAAGGCTTGGGAGGACCTGCCATACTCATGTTTACACTTGAGAGACCTTTCCTCCTCTCTTTCTTTTCACTTACTTTTGTGTTCTTCATTTTTGTAATCTTGTAATTCTCTTTCTTTGTAATTCTGTTTTAATGCAAGTTACTTATTCAATATCTCTTATTCTCTTCCACCTTCTGTATATTAATATTAATTTTCTTAAAATAGTTTTAATTAAGTTAAATCCCCTTCCCTTCTTTAGCTTCCTCATTCAATCGAAAGTTCGTTTTTAATTATCATCATTGTTCGTGTGTGTGTGTGTCGACGTACCACTCTTTTCTTATCCCTTTCTTTTTCTTCTCTTATTAATTTATAATCATAATCATTATAACCAGATTATTAATCACCCAAATGGCTGAGTAAATCTCTCATTGGGGTGAGTTATAATTTAGGTATGTTAAGTGATTGAGAGCTTCTGCTTGATGAATATTCTTTGAATTAACATTGTGTATGTTGGACTTAACATGTCATAGATTAATGACTTGTTTTGTTTAACATGTGGTTTCCATGGATTATTGGAACCATAAATACACAACCATAAATAAGATCTGATTGAGATTATAACCTTAAGTTAAGTTAAGTCTTGGTTTAAAGCCTTAACACTTAAGAATTCTAATCAACATCATCTTGTGACATGGGTGTTAATTTAAATGCAATATAAAGCAAAGCTCGAGGATATCACAAGCTTAACTAACCTAATGATGAACTCACCCCAATCTTTATCAATTTGGTAAATCAAACATCATCCATAAATCATTTCAATTAAGCTCTGCAAACAAACCCCCCTAATCAAAATACAATCAACTAAAAACAAACGACTGCTACAAAGTATCATCGCCGAGGATTCGACCCGAGTGCTGCTATACACATTAGCAGAGCACCGGAACTTTGACCGGTCGATAGGCGACAATCGGCCGTGCGTTTCAAGAATGGAGTAAAAGATCATTTTCGAAAATTGATTAGGACATCAAGAAGGCAAAGGAGGAGCTGGCCAGGATTCAAGTCGGTCATGATCAGCGGTCCACTATATCCAGAAAGGAAACAATGGCCCACAATAGGATGGATGACCACCTAATGTTAAAGGAAAGGCTGGTTAGAAATCAACTGAATGTTAAATGGTTAATGGATGGTGATAGAAATTCCAAGTTTTTCAATAGGTTACATAAGGAAAAGAGGGAGAGGGCAGGGACCAGGGTGATCAGCATTGATGGGCACTTGTACAGTGAAGAAAATGAGGTTTCACAGGCTGTTGCTGAATACTTCAAAGGCATTTATTCGGATAATGGGTAGTCCAACATCCATCGAATGGTTGAGAACATCATCCCCTGCATTTATGATCACAAAAATCAGCTTTTAATTTCTTCCCCATGAAAAGAGGAGATCAGATATGCTCTCCTATCCCTTAATCTTGAGAGCCCCCCAGGTCCTGATGGGTTCACAAATAAATTGTTTATGTTCTATTGGGATATTTTGCAGAATGACATTGTGAATGGAATTAAGGACTTCTTTACACACTCATACATGCCTCATGGAATGAATTCCTGTATCATTGCTCTTATCCCTAAGAAAGAGAATTCCCTTGACATCAAGGACTTCAGACTGGTTGCCCTTGGGAATAGGATACCCAAAATCATTAGTAAGGTTTTGGTGAACAGAATGGGTGGGGTGGTTAATGACATTATCACTGCGAATCAATTCGGTTTTGACTCTGGGAGGAACATTCAAAAGTGACTTTTATGGCCTCGGAGAGTGTCAATCTTATGAGAAGGAGAAAAAGGAAGGAAATATTTCCATCAAAATTGATATTTCCAAGGCCTTTGACACTCTTAAGTGGAGCTTTCTTCTTGATTTTCTGAGAAGATATGGCTTCTCAAATGACGTTGTGAATCTGATCTGTACCATTCTGGAGTCATCCAGGTTATCAGTTCTAGTCAACGGTGCCCCTAGGGGATTCTTTCCTTGCACCAGGGTGGTGCGGAAGGGCGATCCACTATCTGGCCAGATTTTTGCTATGGCAAAGGACTTCCTGAGTAGGTGTATCAATGACCTTTCTCATTTGGGTCGTTATAAAAGGATTAGGGATGGTGTGAGTGAGTATGCCTCGTCGCACTTATTGTATGCTAAAGATATCTTTCTCCCTGGTCAGGCGTCACAGAAAACTATCTCCTCTATTAAAGCCCTCTTCAGTCATTATGAGGAGGATTCTGGACAAGCCATTAGTTGGGAAAAATCATCCATTCTTTTTGGAAATGGAATTTCAGTTGGGAAACGGAATAGAATTTTCAGACTTCTTGGGGTGAGGAGAGGCTCCTTACCCTTCCAATATCTTGGAGTCCCACTATTTTGGGGAAAAGTGAAAAGACAGCACCTTGAAGGAATCTCTACTGAAATTGTTCATCAGATGGCCAGCTGGACGGGGAAAGCTATGTCCATGGCCGGGAGGGTCTGTCTTGTGAATTTAGTTATCACATCAAAATTTGTATACTCCTTCTCCATTTATCAATGTCCGAGGGGTCTTCTCAAGGAACTTCAGAGTATGGAACAAAATTTCATATGGATGGGGTCCCCCCATGAGAGGAAGCTGGTTACAGTGGCTTGGAAGGATTGCCTCAATCCGGTGGAGCTGGGGGCCTAGGAATCAATGACCTCCGGATGTTTAATGATGGGTTTATTGGGAAGTTTACTTGGAACTTGATTACTCATGAAGCTAATGATGATTTTCTCTCAAACAGGATTACAAGGAGGCTCTTAAATGGACACAAATGGCACCTTGCCTCGTCGGTTTGGACTTCTATCAAGCAGGCCTATGTCAGAATCATGCACGATACCTGATGGTTGGTTTGCAGGGATTCCACACTTAACTGTTGGAGCACAAGGTGGCTCACATAGCCTCTTTGTGATTCTAATGTGTCACCTAAGGCAGCCAATTTGACAATTTCCAGTTTTCTCTCACAGCTAGAATCTGCTTCTATTAGTTCTCCTGTGCAAGTTGAGCATGAAGTGACTGGTTACGTCTTCATGGAGAAGGATACTATGATCTGGATGCATAGAAGAACCAGGAAATTCAATAGCAGAGACTTTTATAGGACCACATGTGGGGATCATTCCCCTACACCTTCATGGTTGCTGAATTACCGAGCACGCTTCATCAAACCTGCTCAATTTCCTCTGATATGGAGAATTTGGAAAAATCGTCTACCTACATCGGAAGCTCTCAAGAAGGTTGGGCTCCACATGGACTCCATATGTTCCATGTGTAAAGGTGATGAGGAAACAGTCCATCATGTTTTCGTGGGCTGCTATCATGCAAAGCAACTGTGGGATTACATCGGGTTTGTGTTCGGGGTGACTATTGACACCTTCAGCCCGGTTTGCCAACTGATGTCTGCTGTTTTTCATAGCAGGTTCAGCGAACAGATTTTTAATCTGTTTTTGACTGCAATTGCGGTGGCTGTTGCTGTCATTTGGGAAGCCCGAAACGCTGCCACATTCACCGATTTGCGCCCCACTGTTCAGCAAGGTGTGAGGGCGATACATAGGGATGTATATGCAACCTCTTGTGTGCAGAATGGGACAATGTCTAACACCATTGCAGATCTGCAAATTCTGCATACTCTTGGTGTCTCGGGGCGGCCACGCTTGCCTCGGATGCTGAAGTATATTCGATGGATCCCACCCATCGGACCCTGCCTAAAGGTTAATGTTGATGGGGCTGCGTTGGGTGCTCCGGGCACATCGGGTTGCAGAGGCATGTTTCGCACCTACCGTGGGTTTGTGAAAGGATGCTATCATCATGCCATTGGAATTGGTACCGTGTTTGAAGCGGAACTTTGGGCCATGGTATATGCCATCAGGTACGCTGTCCGCTTTAACTGGGAACATATATTGATTGAGTCTGACTCTCAGGTTGCGGTCCACGCCCTGATCACCAAGACGCGCGAGGTTCCTTGGCGTGTATTGCCGGAATGGGTGGGTTGTCTTAATGATATCGCGCGGATGTGGGTGGAGGTCTCACATGTCTACCGAGAGGCGAATCATGTGGCGGATTCATTGGCAAAGTGGGGGCTCACTGATGTAGGAGAGATGTGGTCTTTTACGACCCCAGACTATTACGCCCCACTGGTGGAGGCAGATAGGTGTGGGGAGGTGCACACTCGCTTTTGTAATATTCCCCTATATGATTGACTCTTTTCACTCTCTTTCTTTATTTAATTTTATTAGGACCAGCTTACACCGGATCCTGGATTTTCGGGTTATAGAAATGTTTTCAAAATAAAAATTTTAAGAACAACAATATTTATATCACTCTTTAGTCTAAAACCATTATTCATCAAAAAAATGTTTTCTATAAATGTTTTTAAATATATTAATGAAATTTGTACAAATTTTTTACGTTTTACAATATAATTTCTATGGATACTTTATGTCATATTCCAAACATGTCTATTTCTGATTTTACCAAACATGATAAATGGGTATTTGGTTTATCCTACAAAACCTGAATAATATTTTCCACCATCATGACAACATAATGTTTCAAGGACTAATTTATATTTAGAAATGGTTTTATTCAAAAAATATTATTTTAAAAACACTTTTATGTTTTATATGTTTATTTCATAGAGAAAAGAATATTTTCCTCAATAAAATTTTAAATTATTCATAAAGATTCCATTATATGTTTCTGTGATTTTTAACAATGAAAATGATTTTGAAAAGGATTTCCATTTTTAAAAGTGTCTTTGAAATTTGGAAAGGATATTTTCCACACAACTAAAGAAAGTGGTCTTCCTGAAGCAGTTTCTATCTATTATTAAATTATATTATTTTATTTATGATTTACATGGGAAATGATATAGACTAACAATTATAATTCAATCTTTGGATGTTTTATATTAATTATGATGACATGTTTATTATATATGAAGAATATTTTTGAAACCGATTTGATTTTAGGGGTTCTAATATGATAAATAATTTTCAATTTTATGTCACACTTATACATGGTTTTCATTATGTTATATTGTTTTTGATTTAACTAATGTCAATGGTAATATTAAAAAATGGATGCTGGTAATATTATAACCAAAGAACGGTTGGACTTATATCTCCTTACAATTGATGGGGTAAATATTGATATCTCAGTAGATAAATCAGACTAGAATAAAGAGTGAACCCAGTTTAGTAAAATAATTTATCCACTACATTATTATTGGGAGTGAAACATGAATACTACGATGGTTTTTGAGTGAATCCTTTCCACTATGATTGTTTTGGAAATAAACCATATCTACAAATGAAATTATTTTATATGCATATTTGTATGAAAAATATACCAATTTATATAATTTATGTTCTCATGGATCTTGTTTTTTAATTCTATTCTGAATATAGACTTATGAACCTCCATAAATTATTAAATGACATAAGTTTATTATATATGATATTAAGGGTATGTTTTTGATATGTGATTATCATGTTCTCAGACCCATATGCTCATCATATTTTGATATCTCCCTTGTTATCCCTTACTGTTCTTCTAAGATCATCCTTTCTTATTTATCCTTTTCCCTATTTCTGATGAAATCGTTTAAATATGGTATGACTAAGAATACAACTATGTGGGATGATCCTTATGACGTTGAAGATCAATCATGAAATAACAATATTGTGTTCAATGATTCGAAAGGAACCAAACCATTATGATCCTCAAGTGTGTGTTTATGAAATATAAAAAATATCAATTTAAAAAAATTATATTTGTATTTCCCCAACCCTAGTTAACTAAATACGGAGAATTATTTTAATACATTGGAATGATTACAAGGAATCAAGTCCCAATGGACCAATTGGTTTAGCCATCTTGGAAAATTGATTACATACATGAACCTTACATTATAGTTTTTAACATAAAATACAAAATACATATTCCTTTTATAATACATTTATTCCCCTAGCTTAACCATTTATATCAATCATCAAACACTTCAAGTCATCCTAGTAAAAAAATGCATAAGAAGGGGTGAGATCGGATTCTCAGTAAGGGTAAATAATTTAGCAGAAGCGATAAAATTTTAAGGAACGATGTGTAATAATAACAACTGCCTTTTAAAAATAAACATGAACATAATAAGGAAAAAATAAATCAAATATTACTATATAAACATGCACATGGATACTCAACTATTTGAATAATCACATGTACTAACTAATTTCATAACAAGGGAATGCATAATGTCGGACATCACAACCACATAGTCAAGACCTCGTACAAAGACTAAAAATAAAAAAATTGTCAACACCTTGTGCCAAGACACTAATTTGTCTCATTAGACCTACTGATTCATCGAGGGGCTATATAGGGCCTTGATAGTCACATACTATGTCCAATGGATTCCTCATATGAAAAGGGTGATACATTACATAAACAATCATATTAATGTAGAGCACAATATGTCAATACTTTAACCATAAACCAAGAATGGTATAAAAATTGCACATTCACAGTCAATCATATCATAACTCATTCAATAAAATACGGAATATTTTATTATAATTAATCAACCTCATTCAAGAATAATAACTAGTAAAGGATGTTGAAATAGTTTAAAATGATCAGTAATACTCTTTGAGTGATATATCCATTTTTTATGAAATCATATAAAAGTCACACAATATAGAAAGGAATACATTTAAAATAATTTTTTAAATAAAAGTTTCCAATTACACATTGAAACTTTTTAACGGAATTAATATTTTAAAAAATTTATGTCCATATAAATAAATACTTTAAGAAATTTTGAAAACCTGGACATTAATGAAAATGACTAAATGAATAAATATTTACACCATTTAAAATGATGTTTTAGTTAAAGAGTCTCTTCAAATGAATCCTTTTGAAAACTATTTTATGAAACATGGACATGGATAATAAATATGTCCCATTAAAAATTTACACATAAACAATCTCGGATAATAATGAGATTGAGAAATTAACCCATACCTTGTACTTTCCATTGGTCGAGGTTAGGTTTAACCTCCTGTATAATGACTATAGTATGTTATTAAATTATACCAGAACCATATTAATATTTATCCTATCATGCATAATTAATTTATGACATTATACTACCCATTTAATAATAATTCCCTTGTTAAAATAACATTTCGAGTAACAATAGCTTTCATTATCATACATGTTTTAACTTGTAATAATTTATTGTATCACTTATATCATTATTTAATTACAAAAAAAATATAAAGCATTATTTATGTATTATATATATTCAGAATATAAATATGTATAATATATAGATATATAAAATGGAAAACAACATTTTTGTATTTGGTAGGCCATATATACACATAAATGATGTTTCCTTTTTCATATCTTATTGAACAAAAGTATGTGAATGAGATATATATAAATAAACAAATATATATTCCAGTAGTATTATTATGTCATATGTTACCTAATTATTAATAATATTTATGTTTATAATCATCATTCAATGTTAAACTTGAAAATGAATCTGATCGTGTTGTGGAGACGGTAAACCGTACGTACACACGAGCAACGATATCATTCTATAGATAGTGAAATACTATGTAATTTGATGGTATATTATATATACATAATCATTAACATTATATATATTAATTAAATCAATTATAATTATTATTATACCCATCCAAATAATTATGTTTTGAATAACAAACTACACCACGACGTGGAGAGGGTAAGTCGTATGCACGCACATATGGTGAAATTGTCATTTATAGGATGGATAAAATAACGAATATATTTTTACCATATTTAGAAAAACATCATAGTAACATCTTAGTATTTATAAGGTACATGATATATTATTTTGGCATTGAAACAACAAAGAAAGAGGAAGTGGAAGCAGAAATGATCTTGGAAAGAGTTGATGAAATAATTACCTCTTATTCAGGTTCTTCCTTTCGATTTAAAGAAAATGTCTCCATATGATGGAATTATGATCAATTTAATCACACTATTTTTAATTTATGGTGGTTTTTAGGAGATTTTATCAGTTTTTGGCCGAGGAAATTGGAATTGGAGATTTGAATTTAAGAGATGCGGAAGTACCCTTTTATAAGAGAGATGAAAGGCACTTTAGGAAGAGCTTGAAATATTAATTTATTATAAACATATTTTCAGTTTCTAATATCTCCAAATGAATTTATTTAAAGGATAAGGTGGTTATGGGTCTACATCCTATCAACCAATAGCTTTTAGACATGTTTTGGACAACATATTAACCTTATCTTTTTATTTAACTCTTAGTTAAATAGTTTATCTTTTACCATGTCTCTTGTATTTATAACCTATATGGTTAATAAACATACTATAAAATCCCTTACAAAACTAAAGTGGTTACTTCATGATATATCTAACCTTATATAATTAATTTGGATGAATATTAGATTTTTAAAAATATTATATCATTTAATAATCTAATATTTGTTTTAGAAACTTATATATGTCAACTTTGACACTATTTAGTATTTGGTTTTTTTGAAAGCCATAAAAAATGATTACGTAGAATAAAATAAATTTAATCAACCCTAAAACGTCATATTAACCTATAAAATTCATTTATTTCATATAATATTTCAAAAAAATATTTATTTTAAAATTTATAATATCATTTATTTGATTCTTTAATTAATTACGGAAATATTACATCATTATTGTGTCAAAATTAAAAATAGATATTTTATGTATAAAATTTATAAATAAAATATCATGATGTAAGAAATCATTTTATCTTTATAATTATAATTTATTGTAAAGAATATAACTTATATAACCCCATATTAAAATGTTTTACTAATAGATATACGTTTATGTTACATTTTCCTTACCTTTCAAAAAAAATTATAAAGTGTCATGTTCATTTACAAGTTGCTCCATGGGGTCGCAAAATCGACACAAAGATTACAATAGTCGGACATGTATCAAAAAATATGCCTAGGACATGTGTTAGGGTAATATAAAATAATTATAATATTATTTTTTACTATTATATACTGGATTTATCATTTTCCATGGAAAATAAAATATTTGCTAAAGTTACTATTCATATTGTATAAAAATAGAAGTTACCTATTTACACAATTTGGACCACTAGATTCAAAATATGGAATTTTTTTTTAAATTCAAAACATATTAGTTTCATTTGTTAATTTGAAATTAATTCCCATGGTAAAAACAATAAACTGTGGTTTTAAAAAGTATAAACTACTAAAATATTTATAGGTGTTTAGGTATAATTAAAATGTGGAACTAATTTAAATGAACAAAATTGGATTAAATGGTTAAAATATAATCTAATTATATAATTTAAAAATTAACAATATGTATAATTTAACAATATAATTTAACAGTATAATTTTACAGTGGTTCACATTTTCAGGATTGTGCAGACGCCGACAGATATTTTTGTGGCTTTGGCCGCCAACCATTTCCACTGAGCAGTTTGGCGTTGGTGGAGCTTGGTGACTCAGTTTCTTGACGATTCATCGCTTTCATGGGGTGGCTTTCAGTTTTTGTTTCGTGTGGTGTTTTTCCCCTCCTTCTTCCGCTCCATTAGGATTCAGGAGCTCCTGCAATTTTAGCAAGGAGGGATGATAGTGGCTGAGTACGCGACTAGTTTCGTAGACTGTGCAAGATTTTAACCGGACTTGGCCCATGACGGAATCTTCCAAGCGCGGAAGTTTGAGCAAGGTCTCCACTGAGAGATTTGTGCTATCATAGTACCCTTGGGCATCCCCATTTATGTCGGGGGTGCTAGAATAGGCACTGGTGACAGGGAGATTCATGTCATGCTCTACGGTTTGTGGTGGCACCCGGCTAGACATAGCCCAGACATCTGCCACAGCTAGTGGGCGTCGGCTGAAAGAACCTCTATGGAGGTGGATTTCCGATAACCAGTCCGAGGGGCGTGGTCGTACGCCACATGGGTGCCTGAGGGAACCAGTGCATCCCAGAGAGAGTCGGTGTTATGCATGTGATGGGCGAGGACACCTAGCATGAGACTGCCCGACCAGGCACGCTGAGAACATCGGGCAGGCTGCAGGTGCACCACCGTGTTAGAGGCAGTGCCGTGATTGGAGTAGCGCCCAAAGCGGTTGATCTAGCAGGGGAGTGGGTGGAGCTGGTAGTGGGGGAAAACTTTACAAGGTCTTCCCATCACCACTAGGTGGTCCACGTCAGGCTCCGGGAGCTGACAGGTGGGACCAGGGATAGCCGCGAGCTTCGTATTTCTATGATCCTGCAGAGAAAGATGTAATAAGAGGTACACTCTACATCACTTCTACTTTTTGCAGTATTATTGTTAGACTCTATGTGTGAATTATTTTTTTCCCTGATCCTTGTCTGAGGTGTTACCAGGGTGACACGGGGTGTTGGTGTAAACCTGTTTCGGAAAGGAAGAAGGCATGAGACCTTTTTCTTTAGTCGATTGTGTCGACTCATTCGCTCTACGAGCGTGTAAGAGTGTCTGGGTCGTGGGACATCGACTATGAAACCTTGCGTGATCAGAAATCCTAGGGTGTTACACCATATGGATATTCGGAAGAAGGAAATAACTAGGCTTTTTCCCAGGTCCAAACGGTGATTCTAGTCGCGATGGGCGACGTAGGGGTTTGGTCGGGGAGGTGAGCTACCCCCGAGAGCCTTCGGGTCGTTTGAGACCATGCAAAGGGATGGCGAGGTCCCCTACCGCCTAGCCCTAACCCCAATGTATGGAGTGGGTGCACGACGCCGCCCATGTGACATACCTGAGGAGATGTGTGTGTGACCCTATTCATGCCATCGGCAAGGGTAGACCTCGCATGAACAGATCAAATCCTTTGGTCTGTGTGCGGTGACGCGGGGCTGTGTAAGAGTACTTCTGGGTACGGAAAAGCCAGGTGTGGGCTTTGTATCCAGAGTTTTTCCCTAGTTTTTATTTTTGTGGACGAAATGATTGAAGGAGTAAATGATGTAAGAACCTAGGTTTTTCTATAAAAGGATTTGGAATATTCTTGATGTTATTCCAAAGCAGCACCTTCAGACGGTGTGCGATTCCAAGCCACAGAGTGGGCAAAATTAAATTTCCAGTGCTTTAACACTGGGCACGCAAAATAAATTGGATAACACCTAAATGGTGATCCAGATCAGAAATATGAGTGTATGGATGGGTCCAAAATGGGGTTTTTACCCTAGGATCGACATGAAACATGTCGGCATGGGACGTTGGGACCCCTCGCCCGTAAACGGAACATTAAACGGATAATTAATTAATTAATTTATTCTTTTAATGGTTAAACGGAGGTATCTAATAAATGGTAGCTCATATGGGAAAAATGAGGGTACCGTTGAGTCTAAAGTGTGCCATTTACCCTAGGAGGGGTGTAACTTCTTGCAGGCGCGAGTCTTCTGTGAAAAATGGCCCCAGGGGTGTTTTCGTAATTTGGCGGCCTCTGGCGTTGAGTTTAATAACTTTTGAATGGAGGATCGTATTAAAATTCAAAGACTTCCATTGTGCTCAAGAGGTGGTGTTTGCCCTAGGTGAGACCTAATCTTGACCGCTCCAGAGGTTTCAGATGCGAGTCAATTTTGGGGTTTAAATTAATTAAACTCTTTAATTAATTCTCTTTATAACCCTTCTCCCCCTTCCCCCCCTCCACTCCCTTTGGCACCTCCTGGTGAAAAAGATCAATCAAGGAGAGATCATATCCTCCTACCTCCCAATCAAGGTGGAAGCGACAACGGTTGGGTGCGGATCGACGACAAAGCTCCGGGCAACGGCCAACAAGGTAGGAATTCTTCATTTCCATTTTTATATCTCGTACCTACTTTGAACTCAATTTATCAAATAAAATTTCCATCTAATTGTCGAACAAAGCCCATAACTGTGTTGTTTTTTTCCGAGCATCCCAATGCACCTCTCGGATTTAAATTTGGAGTTCTAAGAATTCTGCTGCTGTAATTCGATGTTAGTGGGATTTTGGGTGTTTTCATGCGAGGTCCCGGCCATCCGGGTGGCAGCGTCCTGGGTTAGTGGCAGTATGGTGGCTTCGTGCGCTAGTCTGGTGGTCCAAGGCGTATGGCGCGACATGTCTTCAGTACACCGGGCGAGTGCAGTCGAGTGGCACGGCGGGCCGAGGGCGACTGCAGCAGGCCGGGGGAGCGCGGAAGGCGACCGTGGATGGTGCCAGGAGGAGCCATCAGAAAGGCGGTTTGGTATGTGGCGGGTCACGACGTCGAGCGGGGAGCGACATGGGCCACGAAACCAGTCGCAGTAGTAATCATCAGCAGGCGCCAACAGACGCGATGCAGGGGGGGAGGGAGGACCAGCCTTTGGGCGGTCGTTGCGGGAGTAGACCAGAGTTTTTGGACACCGGTTGGCAGACAAAGGACCAGCAAATGCAAGTCCGGTTCTTGACAAGGGAGAATACATCAAGAGAAAAAAAATTAATAATTATTCTATAATAATAATAATATTATTATTAATATTATGAAAATTATTTATATATCATATATCATCCGCAGGGCGTCCGATTTGGGCACCGTCTATGGCGAAGCGTCCCTTAAATCGAGGAAAATGTTTTTAGATGGTCTCGGGAATTTTTAATTCCTGATACGAGGGGTTCGGTGGCACGACACATGCGTTATGTATGTTTGGCGTTTTTTGGGAGTTCTTGTGTTGAGCGGTGCAGACACATCCGATGTCTGTTTTTAGCTCCGTCAGTGGCTTTGTGACCCTGGCATTGAGCCAGAATTTTCCAGTGTTGTTTCGGGTGTTGAAACTGGAGTTGAGGTGTGGGCCCCAATGCATGTCTTTTAAGATGCGAGTAGAGTTTAGCAGCTTTTTCATCAGACGTCCCTTCGGGGCGTGCGACCAGTCGATTCTCAGTGTTTTTCCAAGGGCCTTGCAATGGCACAATCTGCCCACTTTAATTCTACATGCTGGTGCAGGCCCCACGAGGGCCATTTTTTGAGTTGGCGGTGATTTCCAGCATTATCACCTGGTGTCTGCTTTGCCAAAATGAATAGTCCAACATGTGTACTTTTTCGAGCGGGTTGCAACGGTGTGATCTGTTCGTTGGGCTTTTGGAACTGGATGTAGGTCCCACGAAGCACCGCTCGTGTGTGGTACAACGAAACACATCTTTTTCTCCGGATATCCATTCAAATCAAGTGAGCAGTCCATTTGATGTGTCTTTCCAAGGAGATTGCAATTGTGCGATGCGCCCGACTATTTTCGGGGCCAAGGATCGGGACCACGGGATGTCGTTCGAGCATAAAGCGTTGTTGGGGAATTTTCCGTCGGATATCCGTGGGAGGTGAGTAAATAGTCTATCTCACATGTTTTTCTACTAGGATAACAATGGTGCAATCTGTTCAGGTGAGAGGAGCCTCTTATACGATCTAATTAAATGTGGAAATATGAATGGTGCTTCGGTGGCGGTTCTTCTTGCTGTGTTCGGAAGAGAATCCTTGGCGTAAGATCCCGTGCACTCCCGTGTGAGTGAAGTAAATGTTTAAAGAGATGTAGTTGGCCATGCCTGGGCCTATTAGGTGGCAAGTTGGAGTTATTACGTTTACTCCCTTCAGGATGACGCGGGGTGTCGTGTGCACGATAGCCTTTGGGATGGAAATGTGGTATACTCATGGAGTATACGGGAAGCATGGAGGTACATGTGGTTGTTTGTAACTGAGAACATTTGTGTGCTTGATTGGAGTAGACATGGGGCCACATATCATGTGGGCCCCATGTGCATGCCATGTTCTGCTTTGCATACCCTTGACCTCTCGCGATGTAGATGGTCCCTCTATTCTTGTTCATTTGACCAACAAGGTTGCGTTTTCCCCTGGTTCTGTTATCTTTTTTTGACCAGTTGGGTTGAGTTTCCCCCTGGTTTAGTTCTCGTTTGTTTGACCAGTAGGGTTGAGTTTCCCCTTGTCATGTTCTCGTTTGTTTGACCAGTAGGGTTGAATGGTTTTCCCATGGTTTTGTTCTCGGTGGTTTGGTTGGAAGAGTTGCTTCGGGTCCCCTGGTAGAGTTCTTGTGGATTCTGTATGACCAACACATTACACGAGAATCGATCCTTTACCTAGGAGGTTGTTTCGAGCAGGTCTGGCTAGGATGTTGTACCATCCAGTAGGGATGGCCAGTGTTGTACCATCTACCAGGGATGGCGAGGGAGGTACCATCCAAAATGGATGGCCAGTTGTACCATCCTGCAGGGATGGCCCGTATAACGGTGTTCACCGAGCAGTACCATCCAGCAAGGATGGCTAGAGCTGTTCTGGGATTACCTCAAGTGGGGCTGGGAAGTGGTCCCTGATGCCAGGTTTATGTCCAGCTGGGTTGGGAAGTGGTCCCCGATGACGGTTCTGAGCCTCCCTCCAGTGGAGTACCCTTTTACGGGACTGGGAATTGGGACTCGTGGATGACTTTAATCGGCTCTCCCTCCTGTTGATTAACCTTTTACGGGACTGGGCAGTGTGGTACCCGTCGACTTTTTTCGGGTCTCCCTATAGTGGGAACCGGTCGACTTCGAGGGATTACCCTCCAGCGGGGCTAGGTAGGGGGTTTCCTGTCAACTTTGAGGAGACCTCTTGACTGCGGGGTAGTGACGATGTGTGTTTTGACATTCCCCAGAACTCTGAAGTATGAGGGGTTCATTCCCCAATAAGAAGTCTCCTTGGGACGTGACCTAAAACCATGCAGGTGAGTCAGTGCTGCCTAAAGCGGATAGTGTCATAGTGCGGTGATTTGAGCCCCTTGACTTGCTGTTCGGGGCAGACGTGTGGGATGTTGGGCATTGATGGTGTTTACTATTTAGACTATTGGCCACTCAATTTCTTGATCTGAACTAGGGGATAGAGATCCCTTTACCATCTTGTTTGGATTTCTTGACAGAGTATATATATCTGTATACCATGTTCCAGTACCCACTTCTTGGGTTTCGGTTACTCTCCTCCCTGCAGAGGATAAGACGCGCGGGGTTTTCCATGTGTATTCTGTGTCTAGATTCTCGTGGTTGGATGAGCCTACTCTCCTTCTATATGTATAGAAGACTCGACAAGAAGTTCATATTCTCACCGTTTCTAGCTCCTTATGTCTGGACGAGTATACCTCCTTTCTCTTATTGGGTTGAGATAGACACTCTTCTGTTAATCTATGACACTCTTTGTTGTACTCTTTACTGCACTCTCAGTTGTACTCCTTTTATTTCCCCTGTTCTATCTACTGATTATCCTTAGGTACCTCATTTTTTCCTCCCTCAAGCCTTCATGGTATCCTGCTTAGTATTTTTATACTCTACCCTACGTGGGATTTTCCCTCACTTGGTGTGCCCTTGTAGACGATGGACAGGTTGGTCGTGGCTTCCGCACAGCTTTGGAGATTGGGAGTTTGGACCACATATGGTGGTCGTAGTCATGTTCCAGTTGTGGGACTCTCCCAGCTGTTTACTTTTATTTACCTCTTGCTGGGTTGGGACACTTTTCTTATTGGGAACGTGTTTCCCCCCTTTTCGTTTTAGTTTACCTTCCAGTACTTGGATTGTACTTTTTAGAGGTCGATGCACATTGTGGTTTATTTACAGCAGTTGGTACTTTGCCTTTTCTTTTACTCTGCACATTTTTATTGAGTGTACTATTTGTGTGATTACAAGGACTCAGGAAAAGGCCTCCCGGAGTTATTGTGCCTTCGGCGCTGGTCGCTAGCCCCTGGCCTATGGAGGCGGGCTTGGGGTAGTTGCGGCTCGAGCCTGGGTAGGGTTGATTCGTGACACTTTTTTTACCATCAACATGAATGATGTTATAACATTTACACCATAAATTTTTAAATAAAATGAAATAAATTTAATACATTTTATTAAAGAGTAATTAATGTTATTAATTTTTTTTGTAATATTGATAAAATAAATAAATATCAGTATAAACTAACTTATTGTTATCGCTAAATTTCCAAAAAATGGTTCATGAAAGATTCTATTATAAAAAATAACAATTTATTCTAAAAAATGAACATGGAAATGAATATTTTATTGGAATAAAATTATTACATCACCTTTACTATTATATTAATGATGAACATTTCAGAAAAAAATATGATCTACATCGTCATTATGAAACTTTTACAATAATAAAACACATTCATAACATATGATTGTAGAAAAAAACAATATCCAACCAATATGTGCATAATAAATAAATATAAATAAATCATATAAAACATAAAATATATTAATAATGTTCTCTTATAATTTATTAGGATATTTATTTTTTTTATAAAAGTGTATAAAGGAAATTAGAGGAAGTCATGGGTAAAGGTCGGGTTTTTTCGATTCAACATCCTTTAATTCTGATATACTCCACAATGAAAATAAATCTTCTTTTTGTATATATTCCCATGGATATATTTCATCATAAATTTTATTAAAATTATTTTATTTAAAATTTTAACCGTTTTTCTATTTCATGTTCTTTTGGTGAAAAGGATACCAAAGTCATCTGGTATTTCATTCCAATATCATTTTAAAATAATGATTATTTATGAATTAATTTACAATTAAGAGAAATGGAAAATTATTTCAATATAAAACACTTTCTAGTTTTATATACTATGGTTATTTCCAATTTTTTTTAATGGATTTTTATCATTTTAACTCTCTTTGGTTCAAAATACAACTGAAATTATTCTTCTAAGTGGAGAATACCTTTTCCCTACTTGTTTGTTTTGAATCCTCCCCTTCCATTTTCATATTATATATATTAAATTAAATATTTTATTATAAATACAGAATTTATTTACCAATAAAATTTTAATAAAAATTTACATTATAAAAATTATCTTCCCTTTAACATTTATAGAATGATCATTTTCATCCAACATTGCATTATTCATAATAGTGGGAAAAGATTATCTTTTTAAACGTTTGGTGCATGAATTCATTTACATTATTCTTCTTAATTATTATTTATATAAAATAATCTCTATGTTTCGATTTATTTCATAATAAATTTTTATTCCTGCAGTTTTATAAATTTTAATGCATTGAAAAATTTATCATAACTAACGAAAACATGTTAATTTACAAATTAAATTTTACATTTTCTTATAAAATTGTTTTTCAACTCTGAAATATCATGAAATGTGTTTATTCTATACAAAGGATATTCTCTAATTACATAATCCCCATTATTTGGCATTATTTACTATGAAAATATATTAAAAGATGTTGCACGAAATAATTTCCTTCCTCACATTTTAATTATGTTATGATAGAATTGATGTTGTGTTCATATTCATGTCACACAAATATGTACTATTTTCCACTATGTAGTGGATGGGTAAACTATATTCCACTAATTTATTGGAAAATAAATATTTATCCTGAGAAAATTCCCTGTCATGGTTTTGAATTTCTATGTTGACATTATGATCCATATACATGATTGTGACTTTCTATATTCACAAGATAATTCATTTTTATGACTGAGAATATCTATATTCATAAGATAATAAATAGAAATTATTGAAATTGTTCATGTTATCAGATTTATACTTGGACATGATTATTATTTTCTTTATTTATAAGATAATTATCATACATAATTGTTATGATCCATGTTCATAAGATAATTTTTGTACATAATTATGATTAAACAAGTTCACATGATGATGTGTGGGAATAATATCTATAATATATGTTAACAATGCATTTCATGGATATGATTTTAGGATATGGTATCCAAATTACCGTCATATAATGTTCACATCATCATATGGAGTTTATATTATTATTCAGTTTGGGTTTTTAGGGTCTTAACCCAGAGAACATAATCATATAGATTTTTTATAAGAATATGGACATAATCAGTTTGTGTGAGAAGTCTAGTTTTAGTTTACATTATGAGGATTTTGTATATTCCACTGAATATGAAAATTATAGTGGTTCTAGGTCCAGTATATTGAAGGAATAAATTTAGGAATTTATATGAATTTTAGATGAATGCCCCAATGGTTTGATGTGTTGAGTACGTCTATAAATGAGTCATTGGACCCATTATAAAATATTACTATACAATAATGAATGAATTTTTAATACCATATTATTAGTTATATATTTTTTAATCCTTTTTTTAATTCGTGTAATAAAAGAAATTCCATTGTTATCCCATTAATGATTGATGAAATTATAAACCATATAATATTTCATTACCACATTACATTTCATATTGTTTTTATTTTGTTAAATTATTTTATGCATGATATTTTTTCAAGAGTGTCTGAGTAGTGTTTCCTATATTAGTAAGTGGGGTATATTTCTTTCCTATCGTTAGGTACAATAATCCTAGGGTAATATTTCATTTTTCTGAATTTATTTTTTGATGAACCTTGGCTCAATGTCATCATCTAGTTAATTTAAGTCCCTTCTTCTTAAGGGTAATTGAATAGTAATTCATTAATGAATTTTATCAGAGATTATTAGTTTACATTCAACTAGTGGATTATGTTGAATTCACATTCACATTAGTATTATATTTTATTTACTAATATTTACTATCATTAGAAGATATTATGATATAAGAATTCAATTATTGAAACTATCTATATGATAGAATCAATTATGGTTCCTATTATATGTATAGAGAAATATAACTTATCTAAATGTTTCTAGAACATTTATTATGTGGATGGAATCATAATTATAGGATAAAATTTATTAGTAAAGATGGGAAAAAATACTTGTGTTTTTTATGATTTCAATAGATGTGAATATATCCTTAAACATCCAGTTAAATAAGACTACAGTTGAACTGATAGGAACTATAACAGACCAAGTAAATAAATAATAATAAATTTGAGTGTTTATTAATATTTTTTAATTAAATATAAATATTACTTTAAAGGGAATTCTCTTCTCGATAGCATGCCCTATACACAACTGCGGGTTTCATTGAAATCTTACACTGCACACTAATAGTTTAATATTATTATTTTAAATGGTATTTAATGCCTAACTATTGTATCGGCGGGAAAAATAAAACATACTAAAATATGATTATACATGTTTGTAAAATGTTTTAACATTTATCTAATAAATGTTAGAGGCTAAAAATGTGAATGAATTAATTCATAAATACTCTAATATTCATTATAAGGTCGATTTACCACCTTTTGATGGAGAAACTTCTTTAAATATAAATTTAGTAAATTTAATTTCTTCTATTTGACAAAATAAAATTATTTTTTATGTTCAGGATATCAAAATTTTATTCGGGTAAATTTTTGGTATTTTTCTGATAAAGTTCATTTTTAATGAATATTAAAAAATACTGTATTTTAATTCAGAAGTTCCTTTTAATCTAATTTATTTATATTGTTAGATTTTCATTTTAATTAGTTATAAAGTGTAATTATAATATATTTTTACTATTTAATCCAATGTTGGACATTAGAATTAATTTTACTTTGAAATTTGACAAAAACAAGTGTCTATCATTTGATAGTTATTATTTCTTAAAAACATGCTCCTTGTTTTGACAGCGGGAGTTAATATTAAATTAATTTATGCCACCTCTGTGTTTTAAATTTAGAAAAATGGATACAATATTTGGAATCAGTATGTCCAAATTTTGTAAATAGGTAACATTTATTTTTAAACATTTTAAATCTTTAATTCATTATATATTTTATTTACCATGAATAAAAGGAAAATATAGAAAATAAGGGTAAAATATAATATTATAATAATATTAAATTACCCTAACATGTGTCCTAATCCTATTGGATGATACATATCTGACCGTGGGAATCCTTGGGTCTAATTTGGAAACCCATGGTGCAACATGGGAGTAATAATGACACTTTAAATAAATAAATTTAAAGTGAAGACAAAAATGATAAAAACAAATAACTTTTAGTAATTCAATGTTTAGCTTGGGTTATATAAGTTATCTATTCAACTATAAATATTCTTTGGAAATATAAGACGATTTCCCACATGAAGGTATTTTTTTATAATTTATTAAAATTAAATATATTAAATTATTTATGACACAATAATGATGCAGTATTTACCTCATTAAAAAATTATTTAAATAAATAAGATTATAAATATTAAAACAATATAAAAATGCTGTCCAAATTTTATTGGATGATTTTATTTTGACCATGAGTCATCTTAACATTGAAATTAATTATTAATTTACCTATTTAAATCGAATATGTGTTTATAATAAAATAATTTTTTGAAACTTTCCAAAAGACCCCTCCTCTCCCTTATAAAAAGCCCTCACTTCTAACTCATTCGTCAGACTTCTCAAGCCTTTGTCTTGTAAAAACTCATTTCCAATAATATCCCAAGATCCTTATCTTCATCCTATAAGCCTTACATTAGCCATAATGAACTTCAAGAAACCCTTTGGTTCAAACAAAAGAGGGTTACCCGATTAACGGTAATGTCTTCTCTTAAGTTCTTCTGTATTATTTTCCATTCCAAACCACCTAAACTATTTTTATTACATTATTTTATAACAAACCAAGTATCCTAAATATTCTATGATGTTTTTATAAGAAGTATTTGAACTACACTTACACACTCCTCCATCTAATGGCTAAAGAACATACTGTTTCTGTTGATGGAAAACTAACGCTTCACGAAGAAATGATTGTTCAATTATCTCATACTGCCTTTCATGGTGGCCATTAAGATATAAGTATATTTATATATGATATATATTATATTTATTTTTTCAATATTCTTCTTCATTTTTAATTTATATCATTAATTTATGGTTTCCATAGTAGGTAAGCGCGATAATTTCATTTGAGGAAGTGCGGACTACCACCCCCCAAAGTTATATGACTCGTTAATTACATGTGTGTGACATATAAATTATATATTTAATGATATTAAATATGATTTTATACTGCACTTATAACATACATAGGTATCATTATGTTTTAATTCCATTAAATTATGAAGTAAAAAATGAAAGTAGCGGTCATGCGTACGTACGGCTTACCGTCTCCAAGAACGTTGAATTTCATTTCTAATCCCCAAATGTTATGTATTGATATATATACATATAATATATATATATATATGTTTTATATAGAATAAAAATCATGAATATCATTATATATATAATGTCATGTTTAAGTCATGGACAACTTGTAATTACAATGTGATCATTTTTTACTCATGTGTCAAATATCGACGAAACAACCATTAATAACTTAAATGATAACATAATATTTATAACATGGTAATAAGTTATATAAAAGGAATAATAGACATTATAAAGTTTCCTAATCAAGTATAAATTAACTTTAGTTTATTATTCAGGATATTAAAGAACGATCTAGTCAAGTCGGTCATGAGGTAAGGGACTTCATCTCAATCTCCAGTCATTGAGGTATATTATGCATTATTCTCAACTATATTTTATACGGTGTATAAATAACTTTTAATTTTCATTTCATTCAAATGTAATATATATCTATAATTAATTTTACTAAATGAAAAAAATAATGTCTATTTTTAACGTATGCGGTGACAACTATCTTTTTCACTGCCACAAGTATTATTTGATCTTTGGCATCATTAATAAGATTTAATGGTTTTAAAAGAAAAATAAATACCATATACGTATTTTGGTATTGAAAATGGTTTTGATAATGGATATGTTATTTCAATATATTTAAATGATATATTGTTATTAAAATGTGGGATTCTTATCTTTCCTTTATTTTTGTTTTAGGAGTTATGAATATGTTATCGTTCCTGGGCATTGTTTACGCATACTGGTGGTTATGTGATAAACCTTGGGCAGGTGAGCCCAATATAGATCTCTAATGCATTGGGTAACCTATCAGAGGTAAATATGAATGTTTCTCTTAATATATTTAAGGAATATTCTGTGATGTGTAATCCAAAAGTACCTTTCTATATAGCTGTGATAGCAACAATGTAAGTATGATTTGGATGCCACAAGTTACCATT
Organism: Viscum album; assembly: GCA_963277665.1. Taxonomy (NCBI): domain Eukaryota; kingdom Viridiplantae; phylum Streptophyta; class Magnoliopsida; order Santalales; family Viscaceae; genus Viscum; species Viscum album. The sequence continues at coordinate 547,225,317 of OY728167.1, read as the reverse complement.
ATGATTTATGTTTACTATGTGTAATTCATAGATCTTAGGATTTCTTGAGATTTTTTAAAGATCTTATGTTATGTATGTAATTATGAACTAATGTTTTCATTCTTTGTTTTATAACCCATACTGAGCATTTTATCCTCATCCCATGTTTTGAAATGTTTTTCATAATACTTAATGATGAATAGGGTCAAGCATAGAATCATGGAAATTCCATGATTTATAAAACATGGAACTAGACATGACTCCTTTTTTCAGGATTTTTTATTTTTTGAAAAATGGAAAATGAGTAGAAGTGTCTTCTTTGTAATCATTTGATATGTAATAGTTATGTCCTAATTCTCTAAAACTGTAAACCTGAAAAGATCCTCAATGTGAATTATTCATTTAATTCAATATTATATAATGTTTTAAGGCTGGATCCTTATAGTTGGTATCAACGGTCAGTTTAGATAACATTAAGAGTTAGGATGATGTTAAATTAATATCCACAAATTAATTTATGTTGATATAGAAAGATATAGAATTTACATATTACCATGTTGCTTTTCTTAAGATATTTATATGTTCAAAATGCTTTTCCACCGAGGAAATAGGGAAGATATGTTGGGGAGACATCAGGAGGAAGACAATATTTGAAATCAACAACCTGATATGGTCAGAATCAGATCTGAATAGTTTGTTGCAGTGATGACACAGTTGACTTAGGCTATAAATGTTGCTGGTTTCCATGCACGATATCAGCCAGATCAACCCAGGAGGAACATGTCAGTAGTAGAGCATTTCATGAGGCAACATTCCCCGTCATTCATAGGATCATATAACCATGTACTTGTAGAAGGGTGGATTAAAGCATCAGAGACAATTATTTATGTCATGGGGTGTTTAGAACAACAACATGTTAGTCATGGTGTTTACCGTTTTGATGGTGAAGCTGATCAACGGTGGTAGATGGTGAAAAATATCAGGGTTAGTGAGGAAATTGATACTCTTGATTGGGATGAATTCAAAGGTATGTTCATTGAAAAATATTTTCCTAAAATAGTTTGAATTAGGTTGGAATATAAATTCATAGAATTGAGGCAGGAGGATGAATAAATGCTTTCTTATGAAGCAAACATCACCTGACTCGCAAGGTATGCTCCGAATTTTTTACGATATCATGATAATAAAATCAACAATTTTTTCTCTGGAATAATGACAAAATATCGAATGAATTTTACTTCTTGTGAGTTCAAAAGTTATGAATAACTTGTTCATTGTGAAGAGAAGGTGGAAATGGAGTTTTCCGATGATAATGTGTTCTTTGAAAAACAATAGAATAAGAGGTGGAGGTGGCAGAAGAAAGAGAATAACTCTTAAAAAAAGTCTGCTGGTAAGAAACTTATGTTTACAGTTTGTGAAAATTATGGTAAAAATAATTCTTGGGAATTTTTTTTGAATTCATGTAAATGATACCAAGGTGGTAAAATGGGACATAATGCTCATAGTATAACTGAAAAGGATCCAGGTAAGTGTATGAAGAAATCTAATTTACAATTAATAAAATGTTTTCTGGTCAATGAAATGGGTCATTATGAAAATTAGTGCCCAATGAAGAACTCAACCGAGGGAAAGTAGCCTGAATACATGCAGAAAGGGGTGGTTAAATCCTTTGCAACTACTTCATCAGATGTTGGTTCATAAAAAGAAGTATTATCAGGTATACTGTTGGTTTGTTCAGATTATTCCAATGTATTTTTTGATTCAAGGTCTACACATTCCTTCATTTCTGAGAAATTTTTCATTGAATTGGGAATTATATCTCATGATATGAATACATAACATAAGGTAAAAACACCTGGAGGAAATGATGGGACAAAAAGAAATTATATGAACCTTCATGTACTTATGTGCGGGGAGAATCAACCCGAAAATCTTATTGTTTTTTCTCTAGTATAGTTGATATTAGTTTGGGTATGGATTGGATTTCTGTTTATCATACTAAGATTGACTTCAGAGCTAATGATGGTTCTTTTCATAAATATTTTCAGTTTGTGAACAAGATGGAAACCATAATTTTGATAACATATCAGGAAGTTGAGAAACTAGTAAAAATTTTAAATCAATTTTACTTTGATCATATTGTTGAAAATAAAGGAAGTGTTGAGATTAATGATGTGCCAGTGGTAAATGAGTACGTTGATATTTTTCATGATGAGTTTCTTAGTATTATTCATGATTGGGATGTTGAATTTACTATTGAATTATTTCCTGATGCTAAACCATTTTCAGAACCCCCTTATTGAATGGATCAAATTGAACTTTTAGAGTTAAATAAGAAATTGTAAGAGTTTTTAGAAAATGGTTTCATTCAAACAAGCACATGACCAAGGGGTGATCCTATTTTATTTGTTAAAAAAAGATTGTTCAGTGAGTCTTTTCAATTATTATAGAGTACTGAATAACATCACTATTAAGAAAAAGTGTACTTTTTCTTACATGGATGATTTGTTTGATCAGCTCCAGGGAGCTCAGTATTTTTTAAATATTGATCTGAGGTCAGGGTACCATCATTTTAATGTAAAGGAAGAAAACATTCTTAAGACTGCATTTCATACTAGATATGGACATTATGAATTTTTAGTTATGCCTTTTCAGATAACCAATACACTTGATGTATTCCAGGATCGTATGAATATAAGTTTATGTGAGTTCAGGGAAAATTTTTCGGTTGTGTTCATTAATTATATCTTGGTTTTTTCTAAATGTAAATAGGAGCAAGAAAGTCATTTAAGGGTTGTCTTAAAAACCTTAAAAGAAAAGAAACAATTTGGAAAATTCAGCTAGTCTGAGTTTTGGTTACAATAAATTTAATTCTTGGGTCACATTGTTTCAAAAAATGGCATAATTATTGATCCTACTAAAACAAAAGTTGTAGAAGAATGGACAAGACCCACAAAATTTAATAATTATTGGGTAACTATTGAGAATAGTGGTCTAAGTACCTTCATACTGTGTGATGAATTAATATGGGAGGGGATCCCACCTCATATAAAGAATCATTAGTGACAATATAACTCCCTTATATTTTATAGAATAAAATTCTATTTGATTGCATATATAAGACGCAACACCGTGTTTAGATTGATATAAATGAAACACCATTTTACATGAAACATTAATTACAATTAAAATATTATTATGATAGTTATCACCTAGATGTTGGAATGTTAGGTATTAAGAGGATTATCTAAATTATGAAAAAATAGGGGTTTCACCTGTTTTTTTTAAATTAGTTCTCCAATTTTAAATTAATTATAATTTAATATAATATCCATTTAAAAATAAAAAATATATATTTATAAAAAACAATTTTCGGTGCACTAATGTGTTTTATATAAATAAATTAAATATTTTAAAATGATATTGATGAAAATTATATATTATATATTCAATATAATACTCAAAATTCATAGTATGTGTTTTCTAGAAAGAGATAAATGTAATAAAAAATTATTCATAAAAACAATATTTTTTTTAGAATAAGTGTTGTTAGGTTTTGTGAAAAGATTTTAATTTCAATTTTGATTATTTTAATGTTTTAATTTAAAAAAATTAAGATATATTATTAAATCATAATGTCAAAATTATATTTGGGTGAATTTTTTAGACTTTTCGATAATGATTAAATTTTTGATGAGGAGTAAAAAATACCGGTTTTTATTAATACTTTTAATTTCTTATAAAAATTTTAAAGACATCCTAATCGTTTTAAGGATGATTTAAATGTAAAATTTGTTCCGTTATATATCTATTAATAAGATTTAGGTTACTAGAACCAATAATATATAAAACATTTTATATGAAAATGTATTCTTAATTTTTAATGAGAAAAATTTATATTATCTAATATGGTAAATTAATTTTTTGACCATAATGACCTGTAAAAATTGAAATTTTTTTAATATCAATGATTAGGTAAAATTGTGTTTACCAAGTAGTTAATGTAAAGAACAATGCATTAAAATAACCCAAATCATTTCAAAAAAACATTTTTGTACATATTATGACAATTTATCCTCTAATAATTTATAATGATTCATTTTTTATCTTTGTTTCATGTCTAAAAATATTGGTACACCTTTTCCTTTAAAATAATTACAAGCCTCCAACTAAACTCCCTTATAAAATAACACCCCTCTCCTCTCCTTGTAACAAATCCAAACCCCATTGAATTGTACAATACCTAAATAAATAACATTTTTACCTAACTACCATCATTCTAGAGATCATTCATTCATAAATTCATCATATGATGGATTTGTTTTGTAGACTAGATGATGTTTCGTAAGGAAGATGCAACGTCCTAAAACGAGTGTTTTATTTTATTTTTTCCTCCCCCACCTCAAAATATTTTTAAAACTTATTGATATTAAAAAATAAATATCTTAGATATATTTTTGTTTTTATTTTAATATCTTGACATAGAAAGATATCCACCTCCCTCAAATAAGAAACAAGACCACCGATCTTGTGTACAGAAGACTACCACATCACGAACTGTCGTCATTCGATTTGCATCACCACTTCTCATGAAAATATATAATAATGTATATAATGTTTATAAAATATATTTATGATACAATTATACTTATTGAATTATAATATCATATTTAACATCATAATTTCCATTTAGTTGATAATGCAATAAAGGCGTTCGTGTGTATGGAAATCTACTACATTACGAAGTGATGTGATTCGATTTTCACTAACCCTTTTAATGTAAGGAAAAATGCATAAATTTAATGAATATATTTGATATATATGACATTATATTATTATGTAAAACTATATACAATCCCATTTTGTACCTTTTATCCGATTATCTAAATGATAATGTCACTTGTGTGTACGTACATCCTACTATCTCTATGAAGCGATGTGATTTTGTCTCCATGTTCAAAGATCAATAATGATTCCAAAGATGTATCTAATGAAAAAATTAATTATAAAATTAATATAAATAAATATGTTACGGATATATATCAAATTTTTTATTTTAATAAATTTCATGGAAAAACAAGAATCATAAAATAAGGCAATTAAAACAAGATAAAATAGTGATCATGAAATATTATGAATGAACCTATAATAGTATGATAAAAAACAATCTTATATGATATTAAAATTTTTAATATGGTTCTATTTTTGGTTAATAACATGGTTAAAACCACTATACCAGTGGTTAAAGAGTCATCATCTAAAGGGAGACGTGAGGAATGTGGTTTATTAACTAAATTTCTAATCATTGTGTTATAAGACTACATCAGTAATTATATTACACCAAAATTTTGATTAAAATAGATATTGATTAATTTATTGGTATATAATACCCCTTAATATACTATATTAGGAATCCTTTCTACATTTCTTTATTTTACTTAACAATTCATCTACTCAATTCTTGGTAATTTGTGATTAAAATGTTACCAAAGTGCTAAGTGTATATGTTTCAATGAAATTTTATTCAGGAATTCTTATGCTTGAGTTTCAATTGAATGAAATTATTTGATAATTTTCTAATAAAACCCTTGCATTTTCTTATACTATTATAATCCATAGTGTTTTGATGTAAAATCACCATTTTCCATTATTTGATTATTTAAAATATTGTTAGAATATTTTTAATAAAATATGACTTCCTTTCTCTCTAAGGGAAAAACAAATTCCATCCATATCCTTGTTTTCTAAAACAATTAACATTTGTTTTTCTTTGATTTTTTAAGTTATTTGTAACCATAATTGGTTTTTTTAAAATGAATCTTCATGTATTTTTCCAAAAAAAATTTCTTTTTATATTTTATTACAAAAATATGGATGGAATCATTTTTTTAAAATATTTTTCATGACTGGAAGTCTTCCACCATAATTACCACTCAATGATTTAATGAATATTTGTAGGTTTCAAAAGTTATTCAAAATATTATTTATTTTTAGATATTTATAGATTTTATATCATTGTTTTCAAAATGAAATGGATATTTTCCTAAATAAATGTCTAAAATGATCTTTCAAAATAATTTCCCATCTAAGAATTCATCCTTTGATGCTACTCAATGTGAAGAGATTATTTTTCCACAATACTTTTTTATGAATTTTTATAAACAACAACCTCCTTTGGTTTTGTTTATTTCAAAAAAAAAATTGTATGTATAACTCTCACATATATATCAGGATTATTCTACCTTCATTTGTTGGGAAAATAAATTCCTTATGATAATTTCTTAAATGGATTCATTATGAAATTTAATTTTATTAGGATATAATGAAATATTATACAATACATCTTCTTTCTGTGTGGAATTTTTATGTTATAACATATAATTGATTTCAATTATGTGTCACACGTAGATTAGGGGATTTAATTATGGGTGGTACAAGATAGTGATCTAATGAATTGGGAAATGTTAAAGTCTCATTAGATATCATGATTGGGATTAAGAAGTATCCCTAATATACTATGGTAAATTTTTCACCATGTGACACTATCAATAACGTAATATTTGACACATGTTTATGTCATGTAATATGTTGCGCCAACATTTTCTGTTCAATCGTGATCTCATGACACCAAGATCATTATGTTATGCTTCTAATTGATTACTCATATTCCACCTCTTTGATTATATTATGTTACATCGTTGACCAACATTTTATGTTTCCTTGTCATTTATATTCTCTAACTCATATTTTTGAATCACCCCTTCTTTATATAATCCATAGGTTATCCCATTAAGATTTATGAGCTCAAATTTATTTTAGGGGATCACTATGGATAAAGGATTCCATTTTTAATGTACTAATAACCTATTATTATGAAGAAACTAGACCATTGAGATCCTTCAGTGTAATAATTGTAAATTTATATTTAAGAATCATGTAATAAAATATATAAAAGTATTCGGTTCACATAAATTTTATTAGAGGAAAGGATTAGTTATCCTATAGAACAAGGATGAGAAAACATTAGTGAGAACCCCAGGAAAACATATAAGGATTACTATTAGGATAATTCTATATAAAATTAAATTTCATAAAATATTAGTGATGTATAGATTTAATAGTTTACAAAGAAATACATTATTTTTTAGATACTACAAGTCGATTTTCATATGTCATAGTGGTTCCTAGGGGTAATAATGATGAAAACAGAACAGTGAGATAGAATTAAACATTACCTAGTGCACAACAACTGGCATTGATTCACACTTAGTTTGAATCTCCCAAGCGGTATTCTTTTGAAATTAAAAAACACTATTTTAATAATCATGAGAGAATTTAATAATGAATATTAATGACCTAATTTATACCTAATATTAGATATATTAAAAAAGGATTGATGATTTTAACATCCAATAAGCGATTTTAATGATTATGTTCTTTAACATAATGAATTTTGTTTCTCAGACAATGAGTTTTTATTTTAGTCAATGTAAGTAACTATAATAACATTGAATATTCTGGAAAATGTGTTAATATTAAACAAAATTGGAAAAAGGTTATAGTGATGTGTTTTGTGATTATGCCTAATGAGTTATCATGATATATTATTATTAACTTTCACCTTAAACAAATCTAAGACTCACTAAATAAGAGAATCATGTATTCAGTTGATCACTCATTTAGTAGAGATCTTGGTTGAAAGAATATTCAGTTTCATATATATAAATAATATGGGTATAATCTCTCCAAGGAATGTCTCAATGGAAAATGAAGGTGTTTTTTGTGTGGAGAGTAAGGAAAAAATGAATGTATTTTTTGGTGTAAAAGGAAATGATTTGTTATTGAAATGATTGAAATTAATTGTATCCCTAAGGTATCATTGAAAATATAATTTTTTAAACACGCAGAGCATGATAATTATTCAAATCGATGTCTTGTGTGGAAAACATGTGAAGGCAATCAATAAGGTTGTATGATTAATGGTTATATTACTAGTGATGAAGAGAAAAAATAAAATATGAATTGTATGGGTTTTTCTGACATTATTTTTTATGTTTAAAAATCATTATTCTTTTTTATATTATGAATGTTAAAAATTTATTATTACTTAATATTATTGAAAATAATTTTTAAGTAATAAGATGATAAATCATACTAAATGGTTTACGAATATTGTGAAAATAATGGAGTTTTTTTGTATGTGAGTTCAAGAATTATGTTATATGAAAAATGATATATATATATATTTCTCTATATCAGTTTTTCATTTAGGATTTGAAATAATATGTTTAATTGTAATGATGATCAAGAAAAGTGATTTAGTGTAAATTTTTTATATTATGGAAAATTCATTATTAATGAAAAATAACACATAATATGATTTTGAAAATGGGAAAATGGTGTCTAATTTCTATAAATAGATGATTAATATGGTTAATACAAATAGGATAATATTGATGAATCTAGAACAGATTAATGATTTATTAAAAAAGTTTTATATTTTATCATTGATGGTGTTTATAAATTTTTTAGATTCATAGAATATATTTCATAATTTCTGGTTTATTTAATTAACAAGGAAGAATGTATGTATTAATTAAGGGATTAAGGTAATTAAATATACTACCATACTTCTAGATAATTTATGACCAAGGCATTCACATATTTGTTATGAAACCATTAAGAGGTACTTATTTATATTTTCTGGGTTACTATTATGTATAATTTTTAAATTTAGGGATAATATATTAAAATGTATTCCATAATATCCATAAGGTTAACCATTTATGGAATTTTTTATGTTGAATGTTTTATGAGGTTTTTATGATTATTTTTTTTCTACATATGAATACTTATGAATAAATTTCATTAATAATTTTTTATTTGAAATAAGTATTGATATAAGTAATGAATAATCATTATTTTAATTAAATTATTATCAATTATTGCATTAAAAATGAAAAATTCATTTCATAGAGTAACATAAGATGTCGAAATTGATCAAGACTCAACCAAAGGATGATATTTTTCTTATCAAATTTAATGAAATTGAGTAATTATAAATCCTTATAAAAAATACAAATCCTTATGAAAAGGATCATGAAATAACATTTATTTTTATTACAACTAATTATGATCAAATCATTGAAATTTTTCATTCCTATTTGGTTTATGGATTTGTGGTTTTACATTTTTTCATGTTTGTTAACTTTCTTATGATGAATGACCTCTATAAATCTCCCTCATCAATTGGACATTACACTTTCCTTCTATGTCCTAATATTCACTTCCCACCTAGTTTATTCTATTTTTAAACCTAGTATGTTTCATTATAGAAAACTTTCACATATCCATTTTTTCTATTCAATTGGATGTTTTATTAAACCTTATTATAATATGTTTTTCCCAAAAATAGTTTTTTCTGTGTTATACCCTTATTTACCGAAAAAAACTTAAAATTATGAGGATAAATTGTATATAATTGTCTAATAATTTGATTCTCAGATATTTTAAAATAAACAAATTTTGTATTATTGTATATATGACATGAAACACTGTGTTTAGATCAAGTTACATGCAACAAAGACTTTAAAGGAAACATGACATACAATAAAAGTATTACTGTGAAAGCTTTCACCTAGCCGTTGGAATATAAGTTATGAATATTAATAAATAAATATTGAGAACAATTTTATATGTATATAAAATCATTTATTTGGGGACCAATTAATTATAAATTATAATAAGATCCATTTTCAAATAAATAAAACATTTTTCTGAAAAATCTATTTTTATGCATAAAAAAGTTTTTTTCATTAGTATATAAAAAAAATCACATTTTGTGAATTATATTAAATAAATTTTTATATTGTATATTAAATATAATATTTAATTTTTTTTTTCATTAGATAAAATAAACCTGATTTTAAGCTTAAAATCTTTATTATTTTAAGAAGAAGTTATATCACATTTTGTGGTCATTATTAATATTAATTTCATAAAACTATTAGATATTTAATTGAAATATTAAATTAAATTTTGAAAATATATTTTCAAAATTATCTTCTATTTAATTATTAAAAATTTTCTAAGGAGTTAAATTTTTCGATGAATAATGAAAAATATTAGTTTTTATTTAGATTTTTCGTTATATTAATATTTTTAAGAACATCCAAATTTTTATAATATGGTTCTTAAATTTAAATAAGTAAAATTATATCACTAAAAATCCAATTAAGTTCATTGGAATCAATTAAATATTTTATTTTATATGAAATTACATTATACATTTAATGATTTAAACTTAAGAAAACTACTTTTTATTGCATTTCTAGGATTGATTTTAAATTTTATTTTTCCGGTTTTGTGAGTTAAATTTTAAAAAATATGTATTCCATAATTTTATTCAATATAATTTATATTATTAAAAAAAATTAAATTAATTTTTTACCAAAATTACTTGTAAAACATTAAAGATTATTTACCACAGTCATGATAGAATTGGATTAATATGTGTTAAATAAAAAGAAAAGGGAAAAAAATTAAAGAAACATTTTACAAAACCAATTATATTTATATATACATAAATTTTAACTTCTAAGGTTCAATAATGAATTATTTTTTCCATTTTTTTAGTTAATAAACGTGGATACGATTTTTTATTTTCAAATATTTCAAGTGTGACACTCACCTCAATTATCTAACTCACCCCTCTCCCATAAAATTCACACATACATAATAAATTTTTCTATATAATAAATACTTAAATAAATTCATTAATTCAATAAAATAAACTTAGAAGGCTTTTTTGGTCATAAATATGAACAAGGATGCATTTTGGATCAAACCAATATAAGTTTTATGAAGAATATTTAACATCCATAACTAATAATTTTATTTCCATTTTTCTCCCACCTCCACTAAATAGTTATAAAACATGATAATTTAACAAATGAAAATATATTAAATATAAATATATTTTTTTATGTTATGTTCATGATCGAAAACTATATCCTCTTCTTTCAAATGGGAAATGAAATTTTTAATTGTCTGCACAATGGACTACCTCCTCATGAACCGACGTAAATCATTTTCTATTACCACTTCTAAAGGATGGATAAAATTATTTATATAATTTTTATATAAAATAATTATTATAAAATTATACTTCTTGAATTAAAATATCATATAAATATTCTTAAATTCCATTCAATGTTGAATGCAGTAACATCATTCATGTGTACTAATACTACCACCCTATGATGCAAAGTGATACATTTCACAATAAATCATTAAATAAAATTTAAAAATGATAAAATTATTGAATATATGTGATACATATGGAGTTATATTTTTTCTATTAATTTAATATATTATCAATCTCCTATCCCATTAAACCATTGTGTAAATGATAACATGAATCATGCGTACATTTGACCAACCATCGCCAAGAATCTATGTGATTCATTATCCATGTTCAAATTTAAATAATGATTCTAATGATTTATTTAAAGAAAAATAATAATTATTATAAAATTAATATAAATCTGGATATAATGGTATTATATCCTATGTTCAAGGTCGGTATCGTTCCTAGCAAGAAATGGATGCAAGAATAAGTTAATTAACACCTAAAACAAAATTTTCAATGAATCATTATCAACAAATGGGTAATAATATGGTATAAAATGATCATATATGATATTATAAATATTATTATGGGTTTTTTATAATTTAATAACATGATTAAATATATTATACATTAGTTTAAAGGGAAATCAACTAAAGAGAAGTGTGATGTAATGGGTATCTTAAATGAATACCCATTCATTTTGGTATACGACAACGTCATTGATTATATTTTGAAATAATTGTGCATAAAAATAAATTTGATTTTTTAATGTTATATTAAAACATTTATTTTTTGGGATAAAAATTATATATATATATATAGTCATTCCATTTATTAATTCGTACCTTAATGATACATACTTTTCATGTGATCGGTCTCATACTTCCTTCATTGGAATACATGCTCTTTTATATACCTAATTTGTTTTAAATGGTGTATACACTACTAAATTATATAATATATCATGAAATAATCCAAAATCATGAGATTATAAGTTAAAATACAACTATTTATTTCATGGGATGTTTTGATTCAAAATTACCAATGTGGTAAGGGATACTATTGAATGAAATTTTAGTCATGATTTCTTAAGAATTAATTACTATTAAAGAAATTATTTGATTATTGTTTAAGAAAACTGTTCGATTTTATCATCCTCCAGTTAAAAAATATTTTTTCGTGTAATTTTACAATTTCCCTATATTTGGTACTTAATATTATTGATATTTTTTTAATGAAAATCTAATTTTATTTCACTCTTTTATTAAAATCCATGTTTCTTCCAAATCCATTTTTTAATGTTATAAAAATGTTTAACCGTGATTATTTAATGTAATTTTAACCTTTATTTAGTGTTCAAAAAAATTCAAGGAACATTCACATGATTTCCCAAAAAAATAAAACCTTTTCCTTTTCTTATAATAAATTGAAAGGAATCCTCCTTTTTAACTTATTCGGCAAGGATAGAACTCTTCCACCATCATGACCGCTCAATGTTGTGAATATTAATTTTTATTTATAAATGGTTATTTTTTAAAAGAAAAATTTAATGATAGATTAATTTTTAGATTTTATAAATGTATTTCAAAACATAATAGGATACTTTGCTAATGAAATTTTCAAAATTATATTTCAAAATCATTTACCATCTACGACGATATCCTTTGATGTGACTCAAAATTAAAAGGTTATCATACTCCAAAAATATTTTAATAGTATTTTCATCATCAATAATAACAATTTATGTTATTGATTCAATCTAATTTATTTATATATCACTCTCACATAGATACCAAACATACTCACCCTTCTTTTGATGGTGTAATACATTCCTTTTGATTATTTCATAAATGTATTCAATATGAAATTTCATTTTAATATGTTACGAATAATGATTATGAAACCCATTTTATTTCCCTAGATAATTCTTTTTTATCATTTATGGTTGATTTCATTTATATTTAATACATAGATCATGACCACATTATTATCGGTGTGACCATATAATTATATAATGCATTATTTAATTTTAAAGTCTCGTGGGATGTTATTTATATGATTAGGGAGTTAAAAAATCCATTATGAGACGTTTTCCACCATGTGATAATCTCTATGATGATATCATTTACTCAGTTTTATGTCCTACTATATGTTTCTACCACATTTCTTGTGATACTATGATCTTATTATATCATGTTCATTATGTTATTCCCTTATATAATTAATTATTTGTATCTAATATTATGATATTAGGTTATATTATTGGCTCATAAGTTATATCTTCCAATTGTGCTTATTTGATTACTATGATTTTTATCTGACCCATTTTTTATATATTCTTAGGTTATCTGACAAATATTTTTTAGATAAAATGTATTTTAGCTTATCCCAATAGAAAAAAGGATTCCATGTTTTATTTGATATTGGCCAAGTCTTACAAAGGAACTAGGCCTTTGTGATCCTTGTGTTGTAATAATTTGATATTTATGTTAGAAAATCATGGAATAAAATGTGTAGATGTTTTCTTCTTCTATAGTCCATAAGATAAATATAGGTAGAAAATTGAAGGAAATTCAACTAGGTCATGACTCACCCATTTACATTCTGTGTTGTATGGAAATTGTTAGTAGAATTGTATAAATTGAGAGGATATAAAAACAAGTATGACTTAAAGAATTTCAAATTCAATTAAAATTATTTTTGGTTGAAATTACTAACTAGTTAGTTATAATTTTCAAATTAATTTATTGGTAATTCTATTTAGTAAATCCTTACAATCAACATAAAAACATATATATATGATAAACTATGTATCTTAAATATTTGTTAATGTCTATCTGGAAAATTATGATGAATTTTACGTCACTGGGAATGGAGATGTTAATCTTCTCATGTTGAGTGTTTGTTTCTTATGGATGAAGGAAGTGTGGCACATTATAAGATTCTATATGAACATATTATCAGTAAGGAAATTGGATTATATAGGATATAGAATAACCATTCCCAACATGTTCTGGAAAATTAAATTTTGAACAATTTTTTGTGGAAATATGAGTAATGATTTTTATACTAAATATGAAGGATAATTATGATGAATATATCATATTCATAATTTCATCCTCATAAGACTAGAGGACTAGCATTGTATACCTAGTCACCTAACTCAGAGAATATAAAGGATCTAAAAGGTAATGGATTACTGAATCACGATTGCATAAGAATCATAGGTTGTGGGAATCACGTATTAGGAAAGGGAAAAAGAAGGTTTCAGTCAACATGAATGGTCATAATCATAGATCCTAGAATAGAGTATTATTTTACTCAGATATATGGGTGAATACCCCTTTTCAATCTCACATAATATCTAATTAAATCATCATGTTCATAAATTATTTTTCAAGGATTGTATGGATAAATTCCCACAAGTATATGTTTAATTTTTTATATATTTTGTAGTGTAAACCCAAGGATGATATGAATAATGGTCAAATCTTAAAATTCATCATACAAGATAATGATGGAGTGTATAAGAGAATAAAAATTTGTAACTTCTATAGGTATCCATGTATCATATCCAACAGTAATGTACACTAGACAAAATATAAAAAAATAATAGAAGATATAATGAATTTGACATCAACTGGGAACGTATGATAAATTCATTGCACTATAGAATGGAAAACTCCATTAAGGTGAAATAAGTCAACACTAATGAATACATGGAAAATTGAATCCCATTAGAAAAAATTGTCCAAAGTCTATTAAAATTGATATGGATTAATTATTTACCTGAATTTGTCCACCTCAATGGCATTGGTTGTCTATTTTTTATTTCATTGATACAATAGATAGTGAAAAGCTGGAGGCAATGTCAAGTGGTTGTTCTATTATAAGACATTGGTTTTAAGACATTGGTTTCAAAAAATGAGAAGCTGATAAACACCTAGTAATTATAAATAAAAATGTTATATTAAATGAGAAGTTCTTATTTAGGGACATAAATTTGGATGAATCAGATGTTATGGGGTGCAATTTAATTACATAAGTACATTATGCCCTATATGGAAGAAAAAAATATCATAAGTTTTAATGGAATTATATATTTTTATATGTTCATGTAAAATTCAACCAATGGTATTTTTTTTAAAAATTCATAAGGATTATTGAATCCTAAGGGAATTCTACAAAGGTTTAGAAATAGACAGTTAGTTCATAAGATATTTGGGTATCAAAAATATTACAACTAAACAGATATTAATCTCATGTTAAGTTGAAAATATCATCTAGTGTAAAACATTTATTTCAATATTTTAGGGTCATTTGATATTATGTACTTATAAAAGATTATTTGGAACATGAATTCTTGAAAGATGCTGAAAACCCCAATGAACTGATATAGTGGGAGTCCGTTATGAGTAAAGAAATGAATTCCTTATAATTCAATTGAAATCGGTAGTTCGGTGAACTAATTAAAAGAACATGATAAATGGAGGAAAAATGGAGTTCGATTTTAATGATGAAGCTAATAATATTATGATATATATAGTGTTGAATGGTGTGAAATAATTCCAATAGAAGGATGTTATAAATTTCAAATAATTTTCATCACTTGTAGTTCAGAATAATACTATCCAAACATTGATGGCTCTTGATAATTTTGATGGTCTAAATTTGATGTAGATGAACTCCAAGAATAAAGTTTTACATGACTACTTGAAGGAGGAAAACTCGGTGATATATCCCAAGTGATCTTTTGACCCTTATAAGAGGATATATTTTGTGTGTTTAATCTAAGAAAATATGAAATTAAACAAGAATATCATTAGTGGAATCAGAAGTTTGATATTTTCATGTTTGAGGAAGGTTTCATGTGATTAAAAATTGATCATTATTATCATACAATGTTAAATAGTAATGAGACATATATAAAAATTCTACTTTCTATTTAAAATATTTTTGTAAGGGTCGATAGATTCAATATGTTCAGGAGTTGAGGAGCACGTAGTCCTGAATATTTGATATGTAGTATCATGGCCAAGACAAGATAATTTTGTATATGTGGATATATAGGGATATAAATTATGGTACCTGATTTTTTTCCAATAAATAATATATCTATATTATCATTGAAAATTTTCAAATACAATTATGCAATTTTGTCTCGACCCCACTTACCATTCACTTCAATTTATCCAAATCAGAGGAACCAACATTAGATGGTGAGGATTAATATATGGATAAAGAGTTTTATCCAACTAATATTATAATATTGATCAATGTTATGATATGTATGCAGTTAGATATTAACTTGGTAGTGGTATTAGTATGTCGGTTTATGTTGATCTCGAGATGGGAGAATTAAAAAGTCAGGAAGTGGATCAGTTGATAAATAACTATACATTAGGGATGAGGATCCATTTAAAGGATTAATGCAAATAGAATTTTTGGAGGGTTCTTGATACATGGAAGATAATGATAGTAATATTTATATTTAGAAGAAAAATGATATGTTTGATACCTCAAATGCATATTTTCATCACATTTCCAATAAAAGAAGAAGAATTTGTAGTTGCTACGAAAGACTGAAAGGTGTAAATTTTTTAAATGATTCTACTAAAGTAGCTTGTAATATTAGTAGATAGAATATTGTTATTTCTTCATAGAAAAAGATCCTTCCATCATTCTCAAAATATGGTATTTTATAAAATAAAAAATACTTTGACTTGATATTCCATTTCAAATAGAATCTATTGAACATAATGTGTTAGAGCTATAAAATAAAATTTGAATGAAAAATCCAGTTGATATGTTCAAAATGTTTGTATTCTAAAAATATGTAGGAAACTATAATAATTAGACTTGAGTGAAAAAAATATTGTGGGAAAAATTAATATTTAACCAAATATTTTTTCCCAAATTGATGATGGAATTCATCATGAGGGAGATCATTGAATAAGTATTCAAGTGGGAGATAAAAATGTTTCATAGTACATACGTATTATTCTAATTGTATAAATTTATAATATTTTGATTTCCTATGATTATTTCCATACCATGTTTCTATGATATTTTCCTTGCATCATGATTATTGCTTCATGTTTATGCATTCCTAAACCTTCGTATATTTATGATTTTTTAGGTTATATATACTATAATATGGATTTATAGATATAATTTATGAATAATTTATCTTTTTTATAATATATTTTCCTATGAGAATGTTTTCTAAAATTCTTTTCATTAAAACCATTATGAATAATTGATGAGGTTTCCCATTAGTGGGATCTTATGATCACACTTTCTTATGTTTCCATTTCAAGGGTAATTAAGAAAGGTATTAGTAATTATTTTTTATATAAATAACAAGTGATTAAGTTATTTCATAGATATATTGATGACATAATGGTAAATAAATCATTTATATATATACACATAAAATACATTGAACCTTGGGGAATTGGGTTTATACTTTATTTTACGGGATGTAGTATGTATGTTATGAAAGTATATCAAATACTGATACATTATAGATGAGTTACATAAAAGAGGGGTCTTAATGGGTAAGAATATCATAGTATTGTATTAGATTATTTAGATTCATAGAGATAGAGTTTGGGGTTTGTATTCTATTAAGGAGTGTTTTGGGAAAATTATTATTGGTGTTGATGAGTTTTTAGTTCTATGAAAAAAAATAACATAGTGTTGGTGTGGTGATTAATGTATTAATTTTCTGACAGTAGTTAAATATTTTAATCAACTAAAACCCTAAGGAATTATTTTTCTGATATAGTTAGGTGTGATTATGCATAATTTTTTGTAATGTAATTGATTTAATATTCTTTTATGTATAAAAGAACCTAGTGGTACTGTGGTGGTTGATATATCAACTGAATATTACCCTTATATTATTTTTATCAACTTAAAACCCTAAGGAATCAATTGTGGGGTATTGTTTGGATTTTCATGCATCATATAGTGGAATATCATGGTACAAATATCCTTCAAGTTTCATCCTAACCATATATTATTATTTCATTATTAGGGAACCACATTAAATAAACGATTACACCCACATATTTCAATCTCATTTTAAAAAAATGATTTTGAGATCTGATTTCTGTGAATTTTCCTATATCTTCGGATTAACGGGGTGAATATTTTTTTTAATGAATTGGTTTAGATATATCCTTACGTGAAAGTAGTGAAATATTATCTATACCTTCATAAATAGTGCATAAATTCTTGTACATATTATATTAGTTCCAACTGGATTAAAAGAGACTATCCCTTTTCAGCATACACTATGGGGGATCCATTTTTAATTGTATCCATGAATCCATGAAACCCCTAATACATATATTTTGGTTGGACAATTAAGATGTGACACACACATTATATCTATTATGGAAACTTACTGACTAGATGGGGACTCATTCTTGAGATCCCTAATACTATAATGATATGATATTTCATGAACTTTCTCGCAACCTCATAAAGTAATTACTCTATTGTGGAGGGAGTTTGATTCTGTTTTCAAGAGGTGGTTCAAACCATTTGTTTGCTGAAAAATTGGGTTCATGAGATTTTAGACTATACATAGTGTAAAATTAACAAGTACAAGTATCTATTGAGCACTGAAGAGATCACAAGATACTCATTTGACATGATTCATAAAATATTTTCTCAAGAACATTAGGTCCTGAAGAGATTTTAGAGAAATTATCGAAGTTGTGTTCAAAACCATATATGCCTCCACCATTGATGGAATTATTGATTAAGAATTAATACAAGATAATTTCATTGAAGATATGAACCATGGTTTTTGGAATTCAATGAATTTATTCCTTGAGATATTCCTAGTGGTTCTGCAAATGGACGAATATATTGAAAGTGGTGTTTTGATCTGGGAAGTTATTATTGTATGAAAGAATGTTTACTCTGCGAGGGGTTTTTCAAGGATCGGATGGTTTGGAAGTTATTATTGGTTAATAATTCATCAATAACCACTCAAAAATACAACCACTATATGAATCTTACAAAACCTAGTGTGCTAAAGTCCACAGATACAAGTTAATTTATGAAATAGAAAAGTATGAAAAAATGATAAGTGTTAAAGTATATTGAATTATTCATGTAAAATCTCAATATAACATTGTTTTTGTTGATGAAATCAGAATGAATTCATCCAAACCTACATTTATTGGATTTAATCATTTTGTTGAATCCCCTAGGTATACCAATGTTAGTTATATAACTTCCATAATTTCTACTATATATCACTCACACCTAATAATATTCTGATATTTACCTTGATTGATAAGAACATATTTCATAGAATTCCAACAAGTTGATAATGATAAACTAGTTGTATCATTATTAGAAATGATTCTAAAAGTATATTGTAGTCCTTTATGAAGTATATATGGAAGATATATTAGACATTCCCATCTTAATGAAAATATATAAATGTAATGGATGCGGTTTTCTTGTAGATTTTATTGTAGTTTCAGAATTGTTTTCTATTTTATCATGGGTTTTGAATTTATTAATGTAGGGAAATTTGAATGGTTAGAACTATCCACATCAGATTGTGGATGAATGGGTAACCAAATGGAATTAATATGGTAACATGTAAGGTTTTATTTTTTTGATCCAAACATTATTTCATAAAACCTAAAAATGATGAAAACATGATATTTTGAAATTTAAGGGGGAATTATTTGGGATTGAATATATGGATGATGGATTTTTATGTTTAATGGTTCTGAAGACAATGTAATCTTTTTGTCATGTGATCATAGTTTTAGTGAATACTCCATGATGGATATATGTTATATGAAGCTAAATGAGATGATATAGATCATGTTATCCAACATCACTATTGAAGATACTATAAACTATTTGTGATGATATAAATTGTGATATTCTATGTATGTTAATTATTTCAATGCAATATTTAATTGGGTATATTTTTATGGAGGGGAGAATAAACCTATCACTGGAGGTGTTCTTAGAAAAGAACCTTTTTGGGGGCATATGTTAATAGCTCATGTTTTCATTTTGTTCCTTAATTTTATTAGACGACTTATTAGGGAAATTGAATGGATAATGATTTTTAAGGATACTCATGTGAAACACTCATATATTTATTCTTCAATTATTCTTCAAGAAAAGTTTGAGTCTATATTACTTATAATTTTTTAGAAAAACATAGGAGAAATAACTATTATATTAGAGATAATATTATGTTCCTTATTTAATTATTTCAAAGATCTAATAGAGACAATACACTAGAAAAGGTTTATGTACATGTTGGGATTGTATATTTATCATCATGAGGTAGTTTTTAAAGATTCTATATTAGTAGTTCGAGTTGGTTTTTAGGATGAAATTTATAAATAGTGTGTGTGTGGGGGGGGGGTATAGTGACACAAATTTTTTTATAGTTGAGAAATATCACATTTTCATGATCAATTTTCCATGTCAATAAAAATGGTAAAATGATAAATTCACCATAGTAGATTATCATAGAAACATTTTTTTATCATTCCATTTTTCTTTGAATGTGGTGTTTACTATTGGGTTAAATTCACCATGGTAATTAACCACAAGAATATTTTTTTATTTAGTCTCAGAATTTGACGTTTCTAGTGGGGATAAATTTCAGATATTTTCCATGATACTTGAATATTATATGGTACTAATAAGTAATAAATAAATAAATATTTCTACAATGAGGATAGTATTTAAAATCTATGAAATTAGAGTTGGGATGGAAATTTCAACACCGGTTTTCTATGTAAAATGGGATGTTTTCTCTCAGTGAGATATAAACTATAGACTCAATAAAAAATCCATAGACTAAGAATCATTTGAACATTATAATTATAATTATTATCATTATGTTTCTAGAGTTCATGTGGATGTGTAATGTCACTAGTGATGAAGAAGTGGCATATAATTACCTTAACACATAATGATGTCACATAAAAATATTTTTATATGGAAGGAACATATTTTTGGATTGTTGACCAAACTCAATGGAATGATTTAATTCACTTATATACACTATTAATTTAATTGAATCATTTTTATGAGAATTATAAAATTAAATAATACATTTCCTATCCTATAAAAAATATTCAAATATTGTGAAATTAGAGATAATCTATTCCCCCTTATCCCTTTAGATTTTAGTAATTTATTTGACATAAAATTGAAAAACATTCTTCACACAAAGAAATGATTTATTCATGATGGTGGTGTCAACAATAAAAGAAGATCAATTAATTATCATAATGAAGCGTATAAATTACCAGTAATAAATGAAATATTATTATTTTTAATTTTATTTAATCCATATAATTTATTTCAATATTTATATCTCTATGATAAATATATCCAAATTACTCTAGGTTACTATATGAAAGGAATAATTTAATAATGGGATAATAAAATATTTTTAAATTGATCAATTATGTTAAAAATCGGGAATAATTGAAATAATAATAATTATTTTAATCAAAATATTATTTATTGTAAAAAAAATGATACAGAATTAAGAAAATTGTTTAGGTAATAAGGTTCAATTAAATCTTAATTTAAGGTTTATTTATATTAATTCATTTCCCATGGGAAATTAGGAAAAGAGTTGTAAATTGACCTAATGAATTTCCATTGGAATTTATTTTAGTTCAATTATTTTTTTTAAAATATTTCATTCCATGAAAATATTTTTTTCTAATATGATTAAGTTATGCGTGGTGATTTTTAATTTTCTCATTTAAAAAAAGTTGTTATAAAGGTACATTTGTATTCATAAATTTAAATTCCATCACATTTTGTTTAATAATTTAATTTTTTGTAATTATAGTAATTTATGTTGTTACATCGATGCCCAAAAAACTTAGATTTGTTATTTTTTGGATATCCCCATTTCTGATTATGTTCAGAGGGAACCCTTTAAATGAACCATATGATCGTGTAAAAATTCCCATGAATTCCAAAATAGTAAACACATATCCAAAACCTCCCCTATAGTGTTAACTTTATGAAAATAAGATCTCCTCATACATAACTTATCAGCTATCTTTTACCTTTCTTGAACTGTATAGTGACTAGTACCAATGGGGAATGACGTACGCTCTCATCAATCATAATCGGGAAGTACATTATGTTTTACAAAATAGATTTTATATGATAATATTTTTTAAGAAATGTATGGAATTTTTTTTGAAGATGTGTAATTGAATACATATAAAAACGAAATATTTGATCAATATACAAAATTTGATAATTTGTTTTTCTTTTATTAATGAATAATATTAAACATTAATTAATTTAGTTTGTTAAAAAAATATTGATTAATGGTTAAATAATTAATTTTGGCATGTCACTAACATTGGGAAAACCCTATACATTTATCAAGGTTATTCCATAAATATTTTTCGATGGATAATTTATATAAAAAAATTTCTACATTGTATCTATCTATGAATTATTATTTTAAAATGAAATTGATAATCGAAAATTCATTTTACCTTGAGAGTTATCAACCAAAAATAGTCAAATTAGTCTTGTAGAATACTAATATTTGTTGATGAACTTGAATGGGTGTTATTACATTAGTGGGAAAGTATCCATATTGCCACAACATTCATTATTCTTTTCAAACATTTTTCATGTTTTATTTTTGGCATTCTTTCATGGGGATATGAAAGATGACATCTAGATAATCTGAGATCCTATAATACTTCACCGATAGCATGAAAATTTTGTAGTATGGCCTGATAAATGGTTGGACAATAATGGTCTAGATGATGATGGATGGTAGAAAATAGCTATAGTGTGATATGAATAAACTTACAAAGGAAACATTCTCAACTGGTATTGGAGATGTTATCTAATGTGGAGGTAGAAGTAGTGGTCACAGGGTGATGTTAGGATAAATGATGAATTTTCCATTCCAGATCATTCCTAACTGCACATCATGTATTCTATAACCACAAACTGTGTATTTATAAATTTAATGTTTCATGATTGTAATTTTTCCACATAGTTTTTATCCCCCTAAGATTCAATCTTCATGCATTTAAATTGGAAGTGCAATGGTGAATGTGATAATAAAATCCCACACAAAGTGAAATTGAGCTGCGTACCAATTAACTCATAATTATTCACTTATGCATGTCACAATCTACAAACCATGTCATAAATGTTTTTCAAAACACCATGTTTTCCTTAACACACACTATTTATAGTGGATAAATGGAATCATTGTGTACAGGTTGTACATGCTCAGTGGTTGTAACGATGTAATGTTTCATAATTTATTTTCTATAAGTAATTATTTTTTAAAACCATGTTCCAAATGAAATAATGATCAAAATAAAATCCATGACATGCTAACATAAAATATTTCCAATAAAATATAGCTGTTAAATTTTTCAGTATAAAATGAAGTGAAAATATTACAAAATAATTTATGTGATGGGATGGAAATTGAATCAGGTAGAGGAAGTATCCCTTATGAATCACACTTTTCTAAACATAAAAATGAAGTAACATCAGTAGGGTGTTACATAAACCTATATAATTCCAAATATGACCAATTACTATATGTGTTAAATCATTTATTATTGAAATGAAAACTCATGGAAATTTCAATGAGGTCCATGAAAAATTAATCACCACCGTAGAATGTCACCAAATCATATTTTATTCTTGGATCATTAATACTGATCTTGAGTGGTTATATAACTAGAAATTTGAATGGTATAATATATTTATTAAAAATTTAATAAATTATTTATCAAATTTATTTTAAATATTTTTTATATTGAATTTTATTGAAAAAAAATTTGTTTCACTATTGTTTCCATAACATTAAAAAAATTATTTTATTCAAAAAAAAATTATTCAAAAAAATTAAATTTCATGATGAATATTAAATGAAAATAAATATATTTTTTATATAAATATTGTTTATAATATAATAAAATTAATTATATTACTAAATGACATTAAATAATAATGTGGATGGTTAATAAGTTCAAAAGATATTTTCATATAAATTTTTTTATCATTATATTATATGATTTTATTTAAATGATTAATCATTAATTTAAAATTTTATTCTAAAAATTAAAATTAATTTTCAGATATATAATTTCAATATTAGTATTATAGGAATTATTTCAGGTTTTTTGAAATATTTTATTTTAAATTAAATAGTTAAAATATCATTTTTAACAAAACGGTGACATTATAATCATATAACAATAGCATAGAAGTTCATAATCCTTTTAATTTATCCAATATTTGTTTAATATTTTATGAAATTAGTTTTCAAAAAAACATGCTGAATTTATGAAGACTGTGATACATATAATTGAGTAATAGTTTTAATAAAAAAATAATTTTTGTCTTTTAACTTAATTAAATATTAAATTGGCAAAATTTGGATTTAGCATGGTTTCAAATCATCAAAATTTTATTAATCTTATATTATATCAGTTTATATTACAAATATAACACACATAAAATTTTAAAATAATAAAATTGTATTCAATATCATACACGACATGTAACATCAATCTTAAACAAACCATGAAATATATTTCATTAAATTTAATATTTTTCGTAGGTTACAGAACACACACACATGAGTCTAAACAAACTATAATATAGTATACCAGAATAACCCACCCATTAAATTTGGGGGGTATTAATACTACTAATTAAATTATTATTATTTTATTTATTGATAATAGATAATAAATGATTCATTTAAAAGAGAAATTAATATTTTTAAATTGTTGTATTTTTTAAAAAATGGATTAGTTCAGCTTTCCACGTGTAATTTAAAATAAATTTTTAGGAATTTTAGAAAGTTTATTTTATAAAAGAAACTTCACTTAAAAAATTATCATATAAAAATTATCTTTAGTTATATATGTTTGTATTTTTTTAGAAGTTTAATTTTTTAATGAAGAGTGAAAGATACATATTTTTATAGAAACATTACTTTTCAATTAAATAATTTACAATGTAAATTTATAATTTAAAATGGTATTAAAGTAATATTAGTTAAATAATATTACAAATTTACTAAATTACTATATTTTTTCAATTACTAATTTACTTATTACATTAAATCCTCTTATACATATGATAATTTTCTATTTGGAACCCTTCTTTTTCATCTTGTCAGCAGGTATAGTTTTAAATTTGATTATGCCACTTATGTGAATTAAAATTGAAAAATTGTTTTCCAAATATAAAATAAAAATTATTTATATTATCTATTAAGGACACGATAAATTTTTTTATTAATGAATACTGAAAAAATTAAAAATTAATTATTTTGGTTTGGGTAAAAATGGGTTTACCAAATGGATTAAACTAGGAATATAAGGGTGAATATTTTCATAAAACTAGTCCAAAAAAATATTGTTTCCATATCTAGACATTATAACCTCCGTGGTTTTATAATTTATCATTTTTAGGCTATTTTAATAATAGAAATTTTTTTGAAATTAATTCTTTTCAAAAAAAATTAATGTGTGTCATCTCCCCCACTTATAAAAGATCACTCCCTTCCTTCAATTATTCACAAATGACAACCCCTTTTCATAAAAAAACCATAAAAATCATATCACCAACATAATTACCTAGATTATATAGATTATGTTATTAACAAAATATAAACCCTATGGTATTTATGAGGATATAAAATAGAGGTTTCTCTATGAGAAGGTAATTGTCTTAACAAATATATTTTGTTCCCTTTATAATTTTTACGCATTCATTTATCCGATAAAACATAAAATATTAAATACATTGTGTATAAAATATAATGAAAATTTATTATATTGATTTCATGATATATATCCCTATCATACTCTATTTTATGTGAAATGAAATCATCGTTTATGTGTACGGTGGACTACTGCCTCACAAAATGGTGTAACTCCTTGTCACTAAAAGATATCAATATTTGGTATAATAATGGATTTAATGTCTATATATAAATATATAATTTATAATATCATTATACTTTTTTAATTTTAATATAACATATACCTCCTTAAATTACATGTTGTATAAAAGATGATACTGACGCTCAAGTGTATGGAAGACTACCACCTCACGAACCAATGTGATTCATTTTTCCCTCATGTTTTACATGGAAATTAATATGGAAAAAATTGTTGAATATATTTTATATATATGACATTATATGTGTTATAAAAATAAAATATATAACCCAATTACTTTACCTTTCACTCATTAATTGAATGATATCGTCGGTCATGTGTGCGTACAACATACACTCTCCCTGAAGCAATGTGATTCATTTTCCTTGTCCAAAAATCATGAATAATTATAAAAATGTATATAATGATTTAGTATGATAATTATTACAGTAATTTAATTCTAGAAATTATATATTTGTATACTATTCCAAAAGGAAAACTTTGTTGGCAAATAAATCATGAGTAAACAATGTAATAAACACGTGAATCTGTGAAAATAATGAAATATTATTAACAAACATGTGGTAAAATGATATAATAGGACCATATAAGATATTATAAATATTAATATAGGTCTTAAATAATTTAATTACATTAATAAAACCATTATAAATAATATTAGAGCATGTTCCACGAAAAGGAAGCATGAGGTAAGGGACATCATGTAAATTTCCCTTCATTGAAGCATAGTGTATTGTTATGCACCTAATTTATTTTCTATGGTATATATCCCACACATATTACATATAATATAATTATTATATAATAATTCATGGTGTTTTATGATTATATTCTATTTACTTCATCCAAAGGGGTTTTTACATAAAAGTTAACATGTTTTATAGAATATCACAAGTCAATTTATTTTCATTATGTTATATTACTTATCCTCTATCTGTAATATTATAAGTTTATTTTTTGAATAAATTTTTTACTAAAATTTTTTTTATTTCATATTTTTTGGATTTCTAATTTATACATATAATAGTTTCACTTGTTGATTTTCACTTTAACATTATGATATTTGTAAGTGTTTAGTTCACAATCTCATTTTAATCGAGATTGTTTAAAGATGAATTCCCACAGAAGGGAATTATTTGATCATTATATAAAAAAAACCATTAATTTTATTATATAATAGTTATTCATTATGTTTTAATATAATATAACCATTCTTTATAACTCTTTGGTACTTAAAATTATTGATAAAATGTTTTCAAATAGATCTGAGTATATTCCCCCCTTCGGTGAAAATTGTTTTTTCCATAATTTCCATGTTTTTTATTAGTTTTCATATATATATTATAACATTATCCAAATGTTTTCTTGAATTAATTTTTACCTAGTTTTCAATCGTAATAAAATATTTCGAATGGAAACATTATGATGTCTTCCAAAAAAGTCTTGCTTTCCTTCATCCAAAATATATTTAGGGGAATATTTGTTTTATCATGTAAAAAAATTACAAATTTTAAAATTTTTAGAACTAATCAATTATTTAAATATTACTATATAATTTTCATAAGTTATATTCAATTAAAATTATTTTAAACTTATTTCTCTATCTTTTAAATTTAAAAATATTTCAATGAGGAAAGGATAATTTTCACATGAATGATTTAATTTATGGTTTTAGTATTTCTATTCATCAATGACATCAACCTTATATCACAAATATGATCCATTGTGTATTTGTTGTATTTATTCTATACATAATATTTTTAATGATGGTTTATGTTCAATTTTACAATGTAAAGTATTGAAATTAAATTTACTGAATAATTTTGTAATCATTAACATTCCCTTGAAATATTGACATTATTTTCATCATTGAACATTATATTTACCCTAAATATCTATTTTACTTATCATAGATATACTTATTAATTATACCATATATTTCATTTTTGGTGGATTATTTTTAAGGGTGCATGGTAATAAATTTAGAGATCCATCTTCCCCTCATCCCCAGATTTTAACATCAAGTAAGGCGTCAACATTTAGATGATGAAAATTATTCAACACATTAAGGAATTCAGATTTAATATCATTCTTCCACCACATAGATCATGGTTTCCATGTATAAGGAATGACTTATAAGATTATTTTCTCCCAATATATTGACATGGTCTACATAAATAAAAACAATACTCCTTATTCAATATTTAAAAATTATTTATTACGTAAAAATTAAATTAATAAAACCCAAAAGATAGATATTACTAGTGTATTTTGTGTAAAGGAACATTAAATGAAATATTATGACATAAAATACCTCATTTTTAAGGAAAATATTTTTACAATACCACCACCTTACTTCGTACATAGCATTATATGGGATAACATGAGGATATACATAAGAAAAGGGTGAGCTAAAAAGTCCAGTCATGGAGTAAACAAGGGATATCATGAAGAAAAAAATACATGTTAGGTGACAGATATATAAATGGAGCATAGTAGAAACATGAACATAAAGGCATGATATAAAATGGTCATCATAACATGGAAATGTGGAAACAACATAAAACACTACATCATTAACATAATGAAATCATGTAAACCCTTATACCAACGTGGGGGAAAAATGTCCCATAATGTAATTAGTTAAAAAAATATCTGATCATGATGTATCATGATACTAAACATTACCCAATACATTGAATTGATAAATAAATCTGGTCTGACCTGTCACATTCTTTTCATTCTCAAACTTAAGTGTGCCATATAAATCCTAATACATGGTTTTAATTCATTATAATTATTTATTAAATGATCAAGGGTGTTGAATAAGTTAATTTAAGGTCATAATAATAATGTATATTTTCATTATAGTGAACACCATTGATAGGGAATGGGTAGAATATTCAGTACACCTTGGTTTTGGGATTGAAATTTGTGGTGATATTTTGGTAGCCTAAAGGTGTGAAATAAAAATTCATAATTTTGGTTGATAAGAGAGAAATGGGTCTCTCATAATATATATAGGAAATGTAAAATAACCAGTTCATATAAATACATGTCCCAAAAAAATAACTTTTTTTGTAGATGGTGTAGAATAATAAAGAAACTTGAACAAATCAGAAAAATGGAATAACTCCTACGAAATTTCCGCATATTAACCAGGGTACATGGGATGGATTAACGAGAGATAAAGAGGTATATCATCATAAAAACATATTAATGTATTTATGGGGATGTTTCAAAACATACCATATAATTTTTAATTAAAAAATAAAAGAGTATAACAATATAAGGAAACATTTACAATAATTATAAAGGAAAGAATCCTTACATGGATGTGTAATCCCAAAAGCTTGATAGAGGCTTATAAGGAGATTGGGGATTCCTTGGGAGGACTCTAGGGAGTGGATTGAATAGTGAAGACGAGATTCATTTATTTTGGGCAAAGATAAATGGGTGCATGGGTTGGTTTACATAGAAAATTATGGGGAATTCATTATTATTAGGGTTTTGGACACTACACACAAAAATATTCATAACCAGAAACCACCCCATGGTTTTTTCACATGGTTTACGGAAATTGGAAGTGTAATATATATTCTATTAGTAAATGGGATGATGATATTAGAATATTAGCCTTTATTATAAGGATTTGAGTCACACTCTCAAAGAAATGATTTTAAAATGATACAATACACTATACATTTTTGAGGATTCACTAAGGAATAATAAAATAAGTCAAAAAAATCTAATATCACATTTTTTTAAAGATAAAACACATAATTGTTAGAAAAAATATATTATGGTATTTTTTACATCACTATTGGGTCATTATGATTTCATAAAAACACTATATATTTCTATATTATTTAATTTTTACCCAAAAATTCAACTATCTCTGAAAATTATGAAAAATTTACTGTTGGATAATTTCAAAATCCTGAATCCAAAAATATTATAAATGTTATCTAAATAATCTTTTAAATATTTAAATTTTCACTTTTAAAATGATAACTGATATTTATTTAAATTTGAAGGGTTCTAATAGAAACAATTTTTACACCTTAATAAAAATTACATTTGACATCATAAAAATTATATAATCATTTATTATTAATAAAAGTAATTTGATAATAATAATTTATTAATTTTTTTAATTATTTAAAAAATCCATTAATTATATAATATATATTTCTCAAAAATACACTTTTTTTTATTATAAAAAAATATAATTCTTATCAAACTAATTAAATACTAATTTAAGGTTAACGAACTAATATAATCATAATTTAGAAGAAATTTATATAATATTATCAATAAAAAAAATAGTTTAATATAATAATTTATATATTTGTCAAATATACAATTTATGCCATAAAAAATTAATTTACCAAATTTATTTTGTTTTTACGAAAGGATATTCTCATAAAGGAATTGATGGGATACAAATTTTATTCCTAAAAATTGATTATAGAATAAGTAAAAAATACCTTGTTACATAACACAATATAACACCCACATATGAACTAAGGGTAAGGTGTGTGATGGTGACAAAATCTTCGGGAAGCATCGATTTCATCGGTAATTTTGTAATCTCAATTAACATGAACTTCTCCAGTAGGCGATTTTATTCAAGCTTAACATGTTGAAGCTTATCTTGGACATAGTCAAAAGAGTCACCCAATGATTCTACCTCCTTCCCAAGCTCCAAAAAATTAGATTCATATTATCTGTGTGTACTGTATTAGGACACGACCTCCTTTTTCTATGTCTAACGGATTTTTTAAAACCCTATATTTATACTAGTCATGTGATCACTGTTCAAAGGATATATTATCATTGGTAAGGACACATAATGGTCATTTAAATCCAATTGGATATAACAAAACCAAATGATTTTCTGTGTTTTCTATATCTAAATACTTTTA
The DNA here is from genome assembly GCA_963277665.1 of Viscum album. NCBI lineage: Eukaryota > Viridiplantae > Streptophyta > Magnoliopsida > Santalales > Viscaceae > Viscum > Viscum album. The sequence continues at coordinate 547,194,280 of OY728167.1, read as the reverse complement.
ATTAAAATAAAGGGAATTTTAGTCATAACATTTTAGGACATTATGACCTTCCTTAGAAAAATTCACCCTCAGAATTTCATTTTCTGAAAATAAAATAGATGAGGGTAACTCTGCTTCATCACTTCCTTTGGTTCCCACTTCTCTTCTTCAAACATTTGGTTTCTCCACAACCCTTTTAAAATGGGCAATGTCATATTACATAGAAATGTCTCTTTATTATATGATATATTCAATAAGTTATCCACATATGAGAGGTCATTCTACAATGGTACCACCACTGGATTGAGTACATGCAATGGGTCTTCAATGTACATTATTATGATTGATATATGGAATACATCATGGGCTTGAGATAGGTTCATTGGGAGTTCTAGTCAATGAGACACTTCTCTAATGTGATCAAGGACCTCAAAAGGGATGATGTGTATTCGAATAATCTTTAACTTATTCCAAAATATCATAAATCGCATCCTTATAGATTTGAATAGGAATACCATGTCTCTATATTCAAACTCTAGGTCTCATCAACGATTGTGATAATAGCTCTTTTGTCAACTTTGAGATGTTATTATGTGCTTTTGGATTGTCTTATCATTCTCCACCATTTCTTCAACCATTTATAAACCCATACATTTTTTTTCTCTATCTTTATCACAACCTTCCGGTGTTCAACACCTATTCACATGAAGGGATTCATAAGAATCCATTTGGATGCTTCCGTGGATACTATTATTGTAAAGGAACACAACCATAGGATGATGTTGATCTCATCCTCTTTTGAATTCCATTGAGAATGCTCTGAAATTTTCCTCATGTGTTTGGATAGTATACTTATATTGTCCATTTGTTTTAGGATGGTATGTTGTATTGGTGTTCAGATTAGTATTCAGTGCATACTTGAGACTATTATTGAATTTAGGGTTTAATCATAGATATCGTTCAGATACAATTGATAATGGTACGACATCCAGTGTTACCACTTCTCTGATGTATATCTATTCCAATTGATCCAATTTCAAATCCTCTCAAATTGAAATGAAGTGTGGATTATTTGTAAGAAGATCCACCACAACCCAAATAGCATTATTTCCATTGGATGTCTTCCGAAGTCTGGTGATAATTTCCATGGTGATGTTCTCCAATTTTCATGTTGGTATGGTTAATGGTTGTATCAACACCGTAGTCTAATTCGTATCAATCTTCATTTTCTGAAATACTATGCACTTTGATGTATATTTGGTGATCTCCTTCTTTTTGTTATCCCACCAATATTACTCTTACATATCCTGATATATATTTGTGTTTCTAGGGTGAATTGACAAATTAGAACTATGTGAATCATGTAAAAGTTCATTTAACCTCAATATTTGTTGGAAGACATATTCTTGACCCAAATATTACAATTCTTTCTTCGTTGAAATTGAACACTGAGTATTTCCCTTTTATAATAGTTTCCACTTTATTCTTAGCTCCCACATAATCTCTTCACGGCCCGCCTTGACCCAGATGATGGAAGGGACAGAAAACTGCCAGACCCTTCCTTCTTCAAGTTGAAGGAGAGATAATGACCCCCGAAACCTATCTTCAATAGTTCCCGTAGTGGCCACTAGCACCAATTGTATAAAATCACATGCAAAAAATAGAAGGAATTACAGTTTTTATTTAGGAGGATCATGATATAAGATAGTAAATCCCAAGAAAATCCAAAATTGGATGTAAATGTAAAGACAAAACAATCCATTCACATATGCATGTTCCAATAATAAGTGTTGTTAGTATGAGAAAAATCCATGCTGAAGTAAAAAACGAAACGAAAACATCAACAACAATTATCCCAAAATCTGAAATAGTATGGTCCACTACAGTCCTTGTAGTCCTCCTAGAAACCTGAAAGTAGTTTTATATACGTAGGGTGAGTATATAGGTATACTCGGTAGGGAAAACAAAAAGCTCTCATGCACAAGTGGGGAGGCATTATAATACCTTGCGAGAAATGTATATAACCAAGGTACCTAGCAAAGAAAACTATCCACCAAATCCTAACCAAGGCACACTCACCAAATTACGCAAGTCAAGTAACATTATAGTAAAAACACATCAATGTTTGGGTTCCCCATGCCAGCTTCACAATGTTTATTAAAGACATCCTACGCGTCAGACCTCTCCCACCATTCTCACCATAGTACTGCTATAATAATCTACCCGCACACACCTGGATGAACACAACCACACATCCAACCCAACAACACCTGGGACACAACACCATCATGTAACCATACCCACAAACACTTGGGCCTGAACAACTACCGCAACGCCCAAAGACACATGGGCCACACCAACTACCGCCATGCAGGAAGACACATTGGAAACAACTCCTGCACACACCTGGGCCAACCACCACAGCTACTTGCCCGAAGAATCGTGGCCTATAATGGACCTCATTCCATCACAGCCTACTCGAAGAGTCTTGGGATACTCTGTAAAGGGAGTTGAAAATGAGCTAATAACCAGTCACTCATAAGAGTGTTGGAAAAAACACCCTCCCCCCATGAAATGGGGGTGTTCTGCATGAAGTGCTCAACTTGGTTGGGGAAATAATAAGAAAAATAAGAAATAAATCATACATTCAGTTAATCAAAGAACTCATACCAACCTAGGGGTTCCAAATTCATCCCATACACAAACACCCTCATTACTATTCATTCATAAAAAGCACAATGGATAAACTAAGCCACATCTCATTCCCTAGAAGCAATCCAACAATGAACCTATTCTTGTTATCATATTCAAGTTATTCCATTTCAATAGTTATTTACTACATGGAAACTAATAGGCATAACCACAAGTCAAGTAAGGAAAAATATCCAAGCAGAAAATTAAGCATTCACGCCCAGTTCTCTTGTAAAGTCACAACAATAAATGGGATCTATGATATCCCTCGAAGTACAGGAACAAAACCAAGCCCGAAGATATGACCCCATATGGAATCAAATCCACACAACCATATAGCTTCACCACAATAGGGTATCCCATCCTCATCCACGTCACCCCACAAGCATCAAGCAGAACAACCACACTTGTTACCAAGACATAGCAAGGGAGTTTTCAGATTCAATAATACCATTTATTAATTTTCATTCTTTTTTTGGTTAGCCGGGGTTAAACACAAGAACTATTATTCATTAGGTATCCATTTAATTGGCTGAGATAAAATTATTAACTAGTTTCCATGTTACAACCATTAATTTATAGAATTATACAGAAAATATAGGTTTATTTTTGCATAAAAAATACCACCAATGGACACAATTCTCAGTGGACATAAGCTCATACAATGGTTAACATATAAGAAAAGGTAAAAGAGTAAAAAATCATCATCAAACACACCCCTTAATTACTTTAAAACCATTTTATTATCTTTTTTAATGTTTTGTTTCATCCGTCCCCAAAGAAAACATTATCATACACACCCCTCATGATTCACAGTAAGAGAGATGAAGGAAAAATCCTACATGGATGATCAACGATCGAAGTTTTTCTCCACATGCCATGAATTAGGGATGCACGACTTGCTAGGGAGGAACTCCGAGTACTCCAAGAGCATGTAGGAAAGGCTACATAATAGGCACACCACTAGCCACGGGAAGGGGAGATCCAAACACACCAAGGAAAGAAAGAGACCATCCAAGAAAAGGAAGAATTCCCATGTGATAAAAATTTGAGATCCTAGTATTGTGGGATATGCAAATTTGAACATATTTAAAGGTGGATAGTGGTTCCACAACATGGTTTTATGTTTACTGATGATGGAATTAATTTTTATTTAATTATTCTCATCGGAGAGGTTGACATAACTATTGTGAGTTAAAGTGTTTCCCTTAAATTTAAAAACCACATAACATCAGAGGATGTGAAAAGTAAGGGAAAGGGGCGTGCCACTGAGGAAAAAGCCACATGTTTTTTTAAGTAAAGGGTCTCCTGACTCTTAGGGGATTTTAGATGTCATTTATGGGTTTTTAATGGCTTCAAAACGGGTATTAAAACACTTTTACGCCAAAAGATACGTTGCGGGGGAAGAACTGGGAAAACTCGGGAAACTGGAAAAATGAAAAGGAAAAAAGGAATACAAGGTCCCACCATATCTGTTCCACCATTTTGGTGTGAGACCGTGATGGTCTGTTCAAAATATGAACTCTTGACGGTACGATTGTGACGATGCGATCGTGAAGGTGCGACTGTGATGGTGCGACCCTTACGTTGTGACCGCAATGGTTCCACTGTGACAGTGAGACATTGTAAACTGGTGCCACCATTTCTGTGTGTCACCATGATGGTGTTAGTGATTCGTTGTGCAATAGTGATGGTTCCACCGTAACATTTCCATTGTGACCAATGCCACCCTAATCGTGGAACCGAGTTTTTGGCAAAGTACTGGACTATGAGGGTATATGCCATTACATCAGATACATCTCAAACTATTATCGTCCTTGAGAATTCAATGATAAACTCAATGAAAAGAGAGGGGTTAGAACAGACACCTCATAATATAGCTCTCAAAGACAACCCACTGTAGAGTTGTTTGAAAACTGGAACAACCTAGATATTCCAGAACACCTCTTCCCCAACTATCCCCTAAAAAATCACGGATACACTACCGCTCCTCTCCACCATGTAAACAAAGAAACATGTAAAGGTCATACCATCCAGTCATATGGATTAGGGAGTCCCTTCCCCCATGTCAACATACTATCCTATTTGGGTGGCATTGACTCACCGACACATGTTAAACTGCATCCCCTTTAATGCATCTTGATTTCAGATCTGGTCATCCCCTCCCCATAGTCAGGTATCTTCACACACATATAGAAAAAAAGGTAAATAGTCCATTTCATAGTTAACTATCTCAAGCACTGCATCACAAACATGTACAAAATAAAATAGAATGGAACTCAAAATAGCTCTGGGTACTGGGTGCGTATCTATGCATAGCATTCCTAGGTACTCTAATCAATGCCACCATGCCTCCATAACACATGAACCAAGGGGATGGTTCATCTATGTAGAACCTTTTACTCATGATCCTCAATTCTCACTAGTCACTCTATGAATTTCCTATTGTCCCTGACATTCAGCTTCCCCAAGTCGAGGACGTGCGAATCATAGTGTATATACCGACAGAGTTGAGACACATGGAAGATGTCTTGAACCCTCAGTAGAGGCGGTGGTAGGGCCATCTAGTAATATACTTCATCGATCTGATGCAACACCTTGAGTGGGTCCGAAGAACCAAGTATAAAGCTTACTCCCCCTCCGAAACCTCCACTTCCCTTCCTGATGGAAGACATTCAAGAACATGTGGTCCCTGACCTCGAACTCCAAGGGTTTCATTCTGTGGTATGTGTACGAATTCTCCCAGTCCTGAGCCACCTTCATCCTCTATCATATATGTTGTACATTCTCTGTTGTTCTCTACACTACCACTGGGGAAAGAACACCTACCTCCTCATCCTCGGTCCAACACACGGGAGAACAACACTCCTTCCCATACAAGGCTTCAAACAGTTCCATACCAATAGTAGAGTGATAGCTATTATTGTTGGAAAGCTCTACATAGGGAAAATGTCATTCCCATGATCCCCTGAAGACCAAAACACATGTCCGTAGCATATGATGCATTGTTTTGATAGTGCACTTTGTCTTCCCATCTGTCTGGGGGTGGAAAGTAGTGTTGAAGAATAGATGGGTGCCAAATGCATGTTGCGATCCTATCCAAACCTGTGAGGTAAACTGGGTATCTCGATCCAAAACAATGGACCTCATAACTCCATGAAATCGCACAACCTCATCCATGTACTTATTTGCTAAGTATTCCACCACACTCGACTCCTTGATTTTTAAGAAGTGATCTGATTTCGTCAGTCAATGTACCACTAACCAGTTATCATAGAATTCTCCTTCGTCCCTGGGTAGGCCTCTAAAAAAATCCATCAAGATTTCATCCCACTTCCACTTGGGGACATCTTAGGGATGCAACATACCTCCATGGATGCAGTGTTCTGCCATTATTTTCTGACACGCCAGGCACCTTACCGGAAACCATACCACTACCCCTTTCACCCCAGGTCACCAAAACTGACCCCTTAAGCCCCGATACATCTTGTAAACTCCTGGGTGCACCTATAGGGGTGAGTTTTGGAACTATAAATGATCTTTCTATAAACATTCCACCGGGGCAGACAACCTTCCATGAAACAACATCTAATTCTGGCCATCCTCTGACTCTCCTTCAAGGGCATTGCCCTGGCCAACACGGTTGTGCATCACATAAGCCTCTAAGTCCCCCAACTGAGACTGCTCCACCTACTGTAATAGAGAGGACTACACTATCATCTGGAATAGAAATCCTCTTACATTCCCCAATCATGCATCTAGGTGTAAGTCAGTCAACTCATCCCTCCCCTTCAAATCATCTTCCAATTTCTGAACCACATCTTTATGTGACTTCCTCATCAAGGCATCAGAAACCATGTTCCTCTTTCCAAAGGTGTTGTAAATTTCAATGTCATAGTCGTGAATAAAATCTATCCACCTTATCTACCACAAGTTTAGGTTCTGTTGGGAGAAGATATACCTCTAGCATTTGTAATCTGTGAAGACAATGAAGCGTTCCCCAATGAGGTAATGTCACCACAAATTTAGTGCGAACACGACCGATGTATGCTCCAGATCATGGGTTGAATAGTTACGCTCATGGAGACATAACTTCATAGACCCATAATATATCACCCTTTACTGTTGGATCAGCACAGACCCCAATACTTGGCCTGAAGCATCACAGAACTCCTCAAACAACACCCTTTATTTTGGAATCCTCGGTATCGGGGCACAAACCAACTTACCCGTTAGATTGCTGAAGGATTCCCAACACTACTCACTCCATATAAAATATTGGCCTTTCTTAGTTGAGGCTATCATAGTTTCCGCAACTCAATAAAGTTAGGCATGAATCTAAGGTAGAAACATGGTAGACCCAAGAAAGTATGAACCTCTGTCACATTCTTGGGGGGATTCCCAAAAAGAAACTGCATAAAAAATTGATGAATCAACCTATATTCCCTTATCAAATACCACCTGTCTAAGGAAGTTCACCTTTAGTGTTCAGAACATTCAATTAGACATCATTCTATAGAGCTGGTGCTATCATTGGATCCTTTAAACCATTCTCAAATTCATGGTGTGATTATCATATGATCTTGAGTAGATCACGATGCTGTCAATAAACATGACTAGGAACCGGTCCTTATATTCCTGGAAGACAGAGTTCATGAGCCCCATGAACATGGATGATTCATTCATAACATTGAACGACATGACCACGAATTCAATGTTCACATATATGCACCTGAAGGCAGTCTTCTAGATTTCACTCTCCATCAACCCCAACTAGTGATATCCTGGTCGCAGGTCGATCATGGAGAACCATCCTTCCCCCTTCAACTGATCAAAAAGTTCTTCAATCCTCGAGAGGGGGGTAATGGTTCTTTACCACCACCTGGTTTAGGATCCGGTAGTCAATACACATCATGAGACCACCATCTGTCTTTTGTGCAAAAAAGAGTGGATCACCCCATGGTGAAGCTCTTTCTCCAACAAAACCATTCTTCATTAGTTCATCATTCTGAATCCCTACCTCCGGCAATTCATAAGGCGCCATCTGATAAGGAGCCATCGAAATCGGACGGGCACCGCTTTGCAAGTCTATCTCGTACTCAAAATCATGTCTAGGGGGTAGAATCAAAACCTCATAAGGGATGATGTCTATGAATTAACTGATGATCCGTTAGACTTCCACCATCTCTATATGTGCTGACACCACTAACAACTCAGCTAATAATAAAAGAAGTGGGCCCACTATCTGGCTGCCTTCCTGGAAACCCCACACACCAAAAAAAGTTGACCTATTTCCACTCATATTAGAACACACAAACCTTTTTTGGAATAAGTCGATAACGGAAAACACAGAAAACAGACAGGTGATGCCAATAATGACATTCTACGGCTGCAGCTGCAGAAATATAAGGTCCCTGCTGGAATTATATGGTACCAACATTAGTCTAAATCCTCAGCAAACACGAGACATGATGGTCGAACCTCCAACTGGTGTACTGACAAGAAATCTTATGGGAAGTATCATTGTGTCAAGACCCAACACAGAGGATATAATTGGTGAAAAAAAGCATTACGAAGCTCCTGAATAATCAAGTCATAGGCTAGAGTTCTAAAAAAATGATCTGACCTCGAATGACTTTTGGTCCTGCGGGAACAACTATGTATGTGGTGTGAAACAGCCCATGCCCAGATCCTCTACCACATGGCTTTCGGACGCCTCCCTGATCACGCTCGGGTCGAGATCCCTGAGGAGCACCATAAGGATGCACCCCTTCTGAAACTTATTCTCTGAAAATAGTGGGAGCTCACTTTCCCTGCTGTTGCTGCTGAAAAGGCTTGGTCGGAAACTGCTACAAGTGAGGTGGGTGTTGAACCTTCCCACCACCACTGTAATGCACTCAGTCTGGGAACTGATTCCAAAGGTTCCAAGAAATTCCACAGCTGAAGAATATCATACCTAGGCCTTCAAGGAAGGGGCAAGTGCCAAGAGATTGAAACTGGAACTGCTGGGTCCTGCTCCCCATTGGATGAAACCTGGAAGGCCCTGATACTGGAGGATTATTGCTGATGGTCTTCCCCTTTGACGAGCCAAACTGGATCCCCACTCATGGCACACCTCTCAGCGTGTGCATCCTTTCCACTACATCAACCTTCTTCTAGACCTCCAAGTATGTCGATAGAGTAAAGGGAGTTACAACATACTGAATAAAATATTGGAGTGCCTCCTCTGAAAAACGCTCCCAAGAGTCCTCATCCAGAAATAGGTCCATGGAAAAAAGAATGAGATCCTTTAAATTGATACCAATATCCCTCACTGAAGTACTCTGCTACTAAAGGAATAGTATCTCCTAACATTCTCATCCTTCATCGTGAATGAGAGAAATTCCCCTCAGAACTACCTCTCGAAGCCAGTCCACAAAACCTCAGCCTCCCTCTTCTCCCCAAGATATATCATCCTCCAATGAAGTGCTACTCCCTGCATCTGGATTATATCCAGAGGAACCGAGTACTCTGTCAGAGCCCAAATCAATCAAAAATATATCACCATCTCCATGATCCAGCTCTCGGTCTCATTTTTTGAGAGGCTTCCCTCATACTACCCTATGGTGTTCTGCTGAAAGGCACGAAGCGTCCTCTACCACTGATCGTCCTCCTCTCGATCACCCATCTGTTGATCATCCAAATCATCCCCCTGAGCCTTGATCTTCTGCACTACTTGTGGTCACCGTCTAGGTGCCATAGCTGCAAGGAAAATAAGAAATTCCTAATCCCATGTAGTGTAGAAGGTTTCTTTTAAATTTTTTCAGAGAATTTATATTTGTTTATAAATCCAAAAAATACCTAAGATACACAAGAACACATGTCATTATGATGCATGCACCTTTCCTAGGGTCTCCACACTACAATCAGTGTAACCCCACCTGGTCATTCGGTAGGGCCATGGTATGGGTGGGGGGTTAAAATCTTGTGTCCTATTCAGTCTTCCATGGCCTATTTCATGCACCAGGATTTCATAACATTGTTTCCCTACCATCCCATGTAATCCTCACTGTGCCTAACTCTGGAATCCATCTTATCTGTCAACCCCCAAATACCATTTTATCGTGATCCGCCTTCACTAAGATGAGGGAAGGGACAAAAAACTACCTGACCATTCCATCTTAAAGTTGATAGAGATATAACGTCCACTAAGACCCTCAATCAATAAGTCCCGGAGTGGCGACTATAACCAATGGTTTAGAATCACAGACAAAAAAATTGAAGGCATTACCATTTTTATTTAGTAGGGTCAGGAGATAAGATAGTAAATCCCATGAAACACCAAAACTGGGAATAAATGTAATGCCAAAAATATCCATTCCCAAATGCATGTTCCAATAATACGTGTTGTATGTACAAGAGAAACTCCAAGGGGATGTACCAAAGAAAAGAAAAACCGCAATAGAAATTATTCCAACGTCCGAACTAGTATGGTCCTGCAGGGTCACCATAGACCCCCAGGAAACATGAATGCATTTTTATATATGTAGGGTGAGTATACAGATATACTCGTAGGGGAAAACCAAAAACTCTCATGCACATGTGAGGAGGCATTCCAATACCCCGTCAGAAAAGGAGATAACCTAAGTACCTGGCAAGGAAACTATCTACCCAAACCACACTAAGTCACACTACCCAAATAACGCATGTCAAGTAAAGATATAGTAATAACACATCAATGTCTGGGTACTCTGCGCCACATTCCCACTGGTTATTAAAGACATACAATGTGTTAGACATCTCCCACCCTTCTCACCGCAGACTCACTACGATATTACGCTCGCACACAGCTGGACTACCACAACCCCACATCCACCCACAAACAATCGGGCCACAACAACCACATATAACCACAACCACAGACACCTGGGCCTGAACAACTACTTACATGCCTAAAGAAACCTGGTCCAGAATATCTACTTCCATGCCCCAAGACACATGGGCCTCATCCCGAAGATACATGGGAAACAAAATCCCATACACACCTAGTCCAACCACCTCAACTACCCAGAATAATGAATCTTGGGCAATAATGGACCTCATGACTTCACAGCCTACCGGAAGATTCTTGGGATACTCGGGAAAGGGTGATGAAAAGGAGATAATAACCAGCCACTGATAAGAGTTTTGGGTAACAGACATCCCCCATGAAATGGTTATATTCTGAATGAAGTTCTCAACATGGGAGGGGAATGAATAATAATCCTAATAAATAAATTATACATAGAGGTAAAAAGCACTCATCCCAACCTAGGGGTTCAAAATTCAACCAATACACAAACACCCTCGTTACTATTCATCCATAACAAGAACAATGGATACAACAACAACACAACTCATTCCCGGGAATCATTCTTCTAATTAACCCATTATTGTTATTATATTCGTGTGATTCCATTTAAATAGTGCTTATCTACTTGGAAAATAACAGGAATAAATAGAAGTAAAGAAAGGAAAAATAACCAAGAAGCAAATTTAGCATTGGCACCCAGTTCTCTTGTAAATTCACTACAATTAAAGGGTTCTATGAGAGCCCTTGATGTACTATAACCAAACCAAGACCCATGATATCGCCCCCATGGCCTCATATCCATAACCAAACAACTCCTCAACAACGGGGGATCCCATCCCCATCCACGTCACCCCACACGAATCAATCAGAACAGCCACACATGTTACTAAGACCGAGAAAGAGTATTTTTAGATTTAAGAACACATTTGAGTAATTTTAGTTCTTGGGTTTGGTTAGCTGGGGTGACAACACAAGGATTATTATTCACTGGGAATCCATTTAATCGGCCAAGATTGCGTGAGTAACCAGTTCCAATGTTACATCCATTAAATCACAGAATTAACCCGAAAACAGAGGTTTATTAGTGCGTATGAAAGGACCACCAATGACCACGATTATCAGTGGACATATTCCCATACAATTTTCAACATATGAGAGAAGGCAAGAGAGTATATAATCATCAACAAACACACCCCTTTATTCATTAAAACCAGTTTATTTTCTAAGTTAAATTTTGGTTTCATCCATCCCCAAGGAAACATTATGAAACCCACCCCACATGATATATAGTATGAGAGATGAAGGGAAAGCCCTACCTGGATGATCAAAGATTGATGTTTTTCTCTACATGCTAAGAACTGGGTATGTGTGACTTGCTGGGGAGGAACTCTACGGACTCCAAGAGCAATCATGAATGACTCCAGAACAGAGGCACCACTAGCCTAGAGATGGGGGTCTCCAAATGCACCAAGGAAAAGAAAGAGACCAGAAAATAAGATTGAAGAATTCCCTTGTGATAAAAATGCGGGATCCTATAGTTGCAGGATATGAAATTTTTATCTGCTTTAATAGAGGATCATGGTTTCAACGCACGGTTAGATAAGTACACAAGATGGAATTAATTATTATTTAAAAATTATCATCAGAGAGGTGGCTATAACGGCTGTGTTTTAAAGGGGTTCCATTAAATGAAAAAATAATTGAATAGGGGTGGAGATGAAAAGTATGAGAAAACGGTGTGACACAGAGGAAAAATCCACACATTTTGGTAATTAAAGGGTCTCCCATATATTTTTGGATTTTAGGTATCATTTATGGGATTTTAATGGATTTGAAATGAGTATTATAACCCTTTTATTGAAAAAGATATGTTGTAGGGAAAAAACTGGGAAACATGGGAAATTGGAAAAAAGTTAAAGGCAAAAAGTAAGTCATGGTGCCACTGTAATAGTGAGACACCATAAGTGGTGCCACTGTTTTGGTGTGCAACCTTAACGGTGTGATCATATAGTATGACTGTGAAGGTGCGACCGTGACAGTGTCACTGTAATGGTACCATAGATTCAATGAGACACCGAATATCAGTGCCAATGTTTTGGTGTGTGACCATGATGGTGACACTAGATTAGTGATACACTGTAAGTGGTGCCAGTGCAACTATGCGCCCATGACGATGCCACCGTAACAGTGTAACCATTTGGTGGAACCATGTTTTTGGAAATGTAATGGACCAGGAGGGTCCTGAACATTACACATCTTCTTTATATTCCATTAAACATTCCAAAATATATGGTTGAGAAATAATTTTTGAAAGTATTAATTATGATCCATTCATTATGATTCTTGTGTCCATCTTCATCAAATTATATAATATTGGATCCTTTTCAATTATAATCAATGATAGAATCACTGGTTCCTTTCTACATAGGCCATCCTCGACCTTATTTTCCTCCATATGATTGTAATGGATTGAGTTGTTTAAGTCCTTGATGAGCTCTAACCATCTTCATTGGAACATGTTCATCTCTTTCTGTTTGAATATATAATTTAGACTTTTATGATCTATATATATTTCAAACTTTTCACCAAAGAGATAATGTCGCAGAATTTTTAATTAATAAATCACAGATCCAAACACTATATCATGTGTAGGATAGTTTTGATCATGAATTTTCAACATCCATGAGGGATAGGTAATGCCTTTTTAATTCTTCATCAACACACATCCTTCGACCTTCTACAATTAACCACTAATGATTATAAAAATATCCCCACTTTTGGGTAGTGTGAGCATAGGGGAAGTGATAAGCCTCTTCTTCAACTCCTTGAATCATTCTTCACATTTATCATTCCAATAAAACATGAATCCCATCTGAATCATCTAGGTAAGAGGGATTGATAGTCGTGAGAAATTTCTCAAAAATTGGCGATAATATTCAGCTAACCCTAGGTAGCTATGGATATCCATAATAAATGTTAGTCTCATCCGTCCCCCAATTTCTTTGGTTTTAAATGATCCACAGATTTCCCATTTCATGTCATGATATTCCATACGAATGAGACTTCCTTCAATGAGAACTCATTGTTGTTATACATTTCATAGAGTTTCTCCTTTCGCAAGGTATCTAGTAAAGTGCTAAGATGATCATCATGCTCCTCCTTGGTTTTGGAGAATATTATAATATCGTCTATATATACAAAAAAATGATGATATAATCTATAAATACATTATTCATCATTTTCATGAATATTATTGGTGCATTAGTGAGTTCAAAAAAATTACTATGAATTCATATTTCCCGTAGCATGAACAAAAAGTAGTCTCCATGATATCTTTATTCTTCACCCTTACCTAGTAATATCCCAACCAATGATCTACCTTAGAGAAGCATTTTTTCTCCACATGTCAGATCGAACAAGTCATCAATTAATGGAAAAGGATACTTGTTCTTTATCATGCTTTTTTTGATCTCAAGAAAATCAATGAAAATGGGAATTGATCCATTCTTATTTTTGACAAAGAGTACTCGTTCACCCCATAGTGAAGCACATGGATGTATAAACCCTTTATCTATATTCTCATGTAGTTTATTCCTTTATCTCCTGAAGATACAAAACAATCATTCTATATACAGTCTTGGATATTGAAAACTCCCAGGTATAATATCAATTGAGAAGTAAACATCTATTTTATGTGGAAGACCATGAAATTACTCTGGAAACACATCAGTGAATTCCCACACAATAGTAATGTCTTCAAGGATGTTTACATCCAAATACACAATCATCTATAAATAATACACGTGCTCATTGAGAATTAATATCCATGATTGAGATAAATATCCTAAAGAAGATTCACCCCATCCTTGCACTTGTATATAATTAGCGGATGATTCACCACCTAGACAGTGATTTCACTCTCATGACAATTTTTGTTGGCTCTATATAGTTAAATCCATTCCATGCCAATAATTTCATCAAATTACACCATGAGAAGTATGATGAGGTTCACTTGGAAGTTCAATCCAAAAATTGTGATAGGGGGAGAGTAATATTCATGTGATGAATCAATTGCCCCATTTTCCATTTTCACTGACATCTCTACATCCATTATTTATGGTGATATTTATATTATTTTACTAATGATTCGGGTTTAAAATTAATTCATAGAACTTGAATAAAAATGTATTCTTTCTATTCATGAATGAATAACCAGTTCACCTATCACCACTTCACATTCAGGATTCACATCAATGTTTGTGATGGAAAAAGATTTCCCTTTATTTCTTACAGGTTATTGGTTGCTTCAAAAACCCATGTCTTAGGTTACTGGTTTTCAAGGTGCCATGGTTATTAGTAGTTGTAGAAATGAATAGTCCTTTGAGGATCAAACGGAGCATTCCTTTCTTCTATTTTAGTAGTGGGGTTTTTCATTCAAGAAATTGATGGCTTGGTGTCCTTACTTCCCAAAACTATAAATTTACTCATCCCCTTCATGGAATTTCTAGGGGTCTTATTTTAGCACTTTTTACAAGTGGGGTGCTTGAATTTTTTGGCTTCGTTGTATTTAACCCTCAAATTTCAAGAATTAATGTCTACACATTTCTTCTTATCTCTATCATACCCCTGATATTCGATGATATCCATCTAAACATTGAGGGAACATCATGAAATATCTTTAGAGCTTTCAAAGTCTCAGATCTCCAGGGCTTTCCGTGGGAAAGGTTTTATCCCACCAAATAAGCAGTCAACCATGCATTCAAGGGTAACGAAAAAACTAGAGTCATATCATGATAGTTTTGTAATGTTATCCTCATACACCCCAACAGATTTATCATCATTTTTCATGAGTGAAATGAAATCTATATCAATCATAATATTGAGGGTGTGGGGAAAATATTTATCAAAAAATATTTTCATGAAATCATTCCATTTCAATTCCTTGATGTCTTCCTCGGGATTCGTATTTTTTTATCAATGTATACCGTTGATCAGCTTCACCCTCTATAAGATTAGTTTCTAGAAGAACCATATATTGTTTGGAACATTAAGGGAAAAAGAAGATCTTTACAATGGAGTTGATCTATTGTTCGATGATTGATTGATCCGATTATCAATTGAAAGTAGTGGGACATTGTCTAAAAAAGATCTAATTTTTTTGTTCTTTCTTAGGGCGTGTTGGAAATTCATATTGAACCATGTTTCAATTAAAAACATGAGCTAACTGATAAATTACCATGACAATGTTTGTTATTTTCACTCCCATTATATTTTTAATCTTCTTAGAACAATCCTTACATTGATCATCTCATTTATTTTTTCCCTTATCCCTACTTTAATCAGCAATTGGCTAGAATAAAAGGAACATCACTATAGGTATTGTAAACTATTAAATATATAATGTGGAATATAATGACAAAAATTGATAACTTATAAATTATATTTATCACCAAAACTTATAAATTTCTAATATTCTATCTATGTTATCCATGATCTACTTCCAAACATATATTCATAGCGGCATTTCTTATATTCCCTTAATAATGTTTCATACTAAGCTCATGAATTTACAAAAGCATATCCCCCAGGATTTTATATCCAAGAGTATAGAAAGGCATGTTTTATGCACCAATTCCATTTAAAGTCTAGCTCAATGTGTTGTTGTTGGGTTTTAACCCATGATAAACCTGTGCAAGTACCACCTTTAATTGTTTGTATCCATACAAGGATGTGTTTTGTTGATAAACCACTTACTCTATGCATAGAAAAATTTAGGGATACTTCTCTTTTACTTAATCATATCCGTAAGGCTTTCACTAGAGTTTTCTAATCCAAATCCCAAAAAATATCTAAACCTCCCTTTGATACCAACAATAAAACCCATTCTATTTATTTCATATTTAAACATGATTTATTACATAAAATATCCCTTAATAAAACCCAAATGATCAGTAGATCAAGGGTATTTGGGACTTATGAACATTAAAAGACATCTTAATTCATATAATACAACATCTTTGTTGAAAACATCTTTTACGTGACCACAACATTCTTTCATACTTAGTTTTTCATGGGATAACCTGAGTAAATACAAAAGAAAAGGGTTGTCTTTAAAGAATAACAAGGGAGAAAACATGGAATAAAATGAGGAATACAATACATGTTAGGACATAGACATATCAACGAATAATAAAAGAAATATGATAAAAAAGTCATCATACGACATCATCATCATAACATGGAAATGTGGAAATAACTTAAAATGTTGCATTATTAACATTGTGGAATCTAGTAAACCCTTGTACGAACATGATAGAAAAAAGACCTATAAATGAATCATGTAAATCCATATCCCAACATGAAGTATCACGATACTAAACATTACCCAATGCATTGGTGTTCAATATAATTATCGGTGCACCCATCACTTTCATTTAATTCTCATGCTTAAGTGTGCCAAATAGTTCATAAAACATGGTAATAATTATTTCAATAATTTCATCCAAGATCAATGTTTGAGGGATAAATAAATGAAAGTACCAAATAAAAAGTAATATGTATATAAAATTGAACACCATTTCTAGGGAATTAGTATGGTGTTCACAACACAATGTTTTTGGAATAGAAATTTGCAGTGCAATTTATCTAGCCTAACGTCGTAAAATAAAAAATCATAAAAATGATTGATGGGAGAGAATGGGGTCTCTAATCATATATACATGAAATGAACAATATATGGGGTAATATAAATACATTTCCCAACCCATGTAATTTAGAGTTATAAGGCATAGTATAATAATGAAACTTGAAGAAAGGGGAGAAATGAAATAACTCTTACGATATTTCGGAATGGTAACAGGTGTACATGGGAGGGATTAATGAGATATAAAGAGGTTTATCATCATTAAAACATAATAAGGAATTTATGGGGGAGGAGAAAAACATACACCATAATTTTTAATTGAAAAATAAAAGGGTATAACATTATTAGGAATCATGGAAAAAATGAGAAAGGAATAAACCCTTACAAGGTTGTGTGATCCCAAAGGATTGAGAGAGGATTCTTGGGAGCTTTGGGGCACCATGGGAGGACTCTAGTGACTTAAGATAAGAGTCGGGATGAGCTTAATAGAGTTTGATTGAATATTAATGGGTTATTTGGTGGGAGTACCAAGGAAAGGAGGGGGAAATTCTTTATTATTTTGGTTTTGGATACTACACACTAAATATCCAAAACCACAAACCAAAACTTTTTTCCACATTGCCTCTAGAAAATGTAGTTGGAAAAAATTAATTTATTATTAAATGGGTAGATTATTTTAAAATATTATCATTTCTTATGTGGAGGTGAGTCACTCTCTCAAGGAAATGATTTTAAAATCATAAAATATATTATACATTTTGGGAGGATTCACCAAGTCATTAAAAAATAAATAAATAAATCTAAAATCATTAAAGTTAAAACATATATTTTGTATAATATACATTTTATAGTATTTATTATATCACTATTGGCCCATTATGACATCATAATAAACACTATCTATTTTTATATTTATTTATATTAACATTTTACTATCATAGAAAATTAGGAAAAATTCACCATTGGATAATATTTACATCCTGATTCCAAAAATAGTATTCATTTTATCTATTTTTTTTAAATATGTTAATCTTATCTTTTAAAATGAGAAGTAATTTTTAATTAATATTTACTATATTTGACCAAAAATGTTTATAAACCTTAATAAAAATTACATTTGACTTCATAAAAATTATATACTCATGTGTTATTTATAAAATTAACTTCATAATAATATTTTATTAAAATATTAACTATTTCAAAAATTCATTAATTCAATTAAATAAATTAATTTTCTCAAACTGATTACCTAATCATTCACTAATAAAGAACTGGTATAATCATTATTTATAAGAATTTTTTTCATAATATTATTAATAAAAACCATATTTTATTATATTAATTTATATATTTATCTAAAGTACCATTTTACCTAAAAAATCAGTTTATCAAATTCATCATTCTTTAAGAATGTTTTTCGTCAAAACGGAATTGATGGAAATAGTCTTTAATTCATAAAAATGGATAACACAATAAGTAACTAATACCATTTTACATAACCCATTATAACACCGTCATAAGACCGAAGGGTACGGTATGTGATGTTGAAAGACTCTTGGGAAGACTCTAATAACATTTCCCAGGTGGTAATTTCTATTAAAATGAACTCCTCCTATAGTAGATTCTGTTCAGGCTTAAAATGCTGAATCTCGGGTTGGACTTGGTCAAAAGTGAATCCCAGTGACAGTACCTCATTCCTGAGGTCTGAAAAATGAGCTTCGTGTGGCCAGAGTCTACGAGTTGAGGACATCACCTCCTTTGTCTTTGTCTAATGGGTATTTTAATACCCTGTATTTGTACTTGTCATCTGATCACTATTTAACGGTTATATTATCAACTGTAAGGATACATAGCGATCATTAAAATACAATTGGATATAATCGAACAAAAGGATTTAATTTTTTTATAGCTATAAAACATTTAATTAAAGGAAAGGAAATTTTACTCATAACATTTTGGGTCATTACATCATACCGATCTTAAGTCATTGATTTTTCTCTGAGGTGGTGGAGACTTGTCCCTAGATTAGGATGCATCTTTTTTATAATTTTTTTTACAATCCCTCTATAATTTTTAATTAATATGTGTATGTGGGGAAAAATGTGATGGGTATGTCCTATAAGTCTATTTTTATTCTCACAATAAACATTTCCTTTTTTCTTCTTCCAGAGACTTATCTACTTGATCATCCCAACATGACAACCTCATGATTATTTTTTAAATAGTGAGGCTATTCGGGGTCTGTTGTCATGGTAATAGTTCATAGTGGATCATATTTTCCATTATATGGTCTCTATCATGTCTGGGCCCATCTTTCCAAGAACCTTAGAATATATGGGAGTTATCATATTTGACTCGTTAAGGGGAGGTTCTTCTTGTTGAACCAAAATTACACTACGGGGAGTACCTTTGTACTAGATTCCATCATGGAGATGACAACCACTATTGCTTGATATCCTACTACAAGGAAAAATTCCTTAGTGTACACCCTTGGGAGGACCTTCGAGGAAGACGACAGCAAGGTGTGTACATTCTTACGATTTCATTTCTACCCACGTGGAGTAATACTATGATGCTCATTGAGAGATATGATCTTTTGATTGATCATCTTACAAAAATGAAGGAATCCTTCTTATATGTTTATCTATAGCGCACCTTTAGAGATTCTAGTAAAAATGTTTTAAGATGATATTTGCAACAACTACTTCCAAATTCATAATTTGGTGACCGATTTTTAGGATCATGGGTCATCAGTGATACATGTTTTATGGTATCTGGAACTATAACTTCTAGTAGAGAAGGGTTATGATATTTCTATTCATTTTCTATTTTAAATTCAAATGATTTCCTTTTACGCACTCTCTTGTGGGTGACTGGGGTGGCTTTCTATGAGTTACATCCATAATATATGGGTTCCTATTCAATGGGATATTTTGTTTCTTCTAGTTTATCCCACTAATATTCCAAAATTTATGAAGGGATATGTGTCTGCCATAGAGAAACGATAGTAGTAGACCAGAGTCCCCAAGTTAGAATGGGTATTTATGCCCAATAATTTTTCCCCTTTTCATGTAATATTTTTATGACCCTTTTTATGGGATATGGGATGCATTTCTACTCATTAGAGATCACCCCATCATGCTGATGAGTCACCCCACTTGAGGAGGCGAGGTTGTGGGCTCGACTATTAACTATTGGTGTGGACTTGATCACATATTGGAAAGTCAATATGATAAGTTAAGGGATTGACGTTTGAACCTCCATCATGGATAAGATGTGTTGAAATATGTCCTTAGTGGGAATGAGATTGAATTCCCATTCTAGTGTTGGGGTCAGAATATGTTCTGGTTGTGGTCCCCTATTTCCTACTAGTAAATACTAACAACCCTCCTATATGGGGGTAGATATATGAGCACATACCTGATTTAAAAGTAGGATACCCCCGCATGTTTCTCTAATTGTTGCTATATTTTCATGTTAGTCTATATAATAATGTTCCACAATTTTTTTCATCTTGAAATATTCCAGGGTATTTGACTGATGTTCTTAATATGCGTCTGTAGTAATTTTCATCTTCTTAAATTGGTTTGTCACATTATTTTTCTAGAGGTAATCATATTGGTGAGAAATGATTTACATCTACCCATTTGATACCATATTTTCTTAAATGTATTTAAAATATTGAGTAGAAATATATTTCTACCAAATGTCTTCCACCGTATTTATATGGAAATCTTAATGTGAATGAGTTTGAATGTGCGACTGCTCATTGCTCACCACTATATTTTTAGTATGGGATTCATTTTCATTATTAGGGACATGTTTCTTCCTATAATTTTCCACCATACATTCATTATATTCTTAGTAAGATTATGTCAAAATATAAATATTCCCATAGTTTTTAATAATATTTAAGTGGAAATATTATTTAGTAAGAAAAATGATGATGGCATGTTACTGACTCATTGATCGTTTCCCTTTTCCGGTCACCCTGTGGAACTGGGTCCATTTTTCATCATCTAGGGCCCATTGGAGATATATCCTCATCATGGGGATGAGGATATACCATTTGTAATTGGTAGAAACTATTATCAATAGAGTCTATTGAGAAGGACCCCTGTGTTGCTGGGCTGAAGTCGTCGGCGGGTACATCATTAGCCTCCCTAATGTTAGGGGGAACTCATTATCATTTTCATGGGACAAGATCAAGAAATTTTTTTAGGGGGGACGTGTTTTGTCTAGTTCTAGATTTTTTTTCCATTTATGGGTAGATTTATGGTGATTTATCGTGGACCCGAGGTCCTATCATAGAACCTCTAGGGTTGGGAGAGTACCATTTAGGTGGTACTCAGGGATTAGTTCATCTGAAACCCACTGTTGGAGATTTTGGGTGGGTAAAAGAATACTTTATTTGGTTGAATATATTCCATTTATAGTGTTTTATGTACATTTCCATGAAATATGGCGAGACTCCTTTGTATTTAAGAGTGTTATATTGAAAGGATCCTTGGTTAAGGAATCACATTGGGTTTACCATTTTGTTTCTGATGAAGATATTTTGGTTCAAGACACATGATTTTAAGGCATCGAATTATTTAAAATTAATATATATAGGTAAATTTATTTCAAATTGTATCTAGGAGGTTTATTTCGTGGAGTTGGAAGATCCCAATGAAGCTCATATCCATGAAGAATCATGGATATACTTTTCAGAGGTAGGTGTTCATTTGGAACTCATCTTACCATACATATTTACTCACATTTTTCATGAGAATGGTAATTAAATCTCATAAAAACAATTTTGGTGGAACTATTTCATATTTTGGGACAGTCTTTTGGATTTAAAATTTGATCGTGAATCCTTTGTTCATTCCAATGTATTTATACATAGATCACCTCGAGTTAGTAATGAATTATGAACATGGATGAGATCAGAATCATCAATATTCATATGATGTTCTCCAATGATAGATGGATCTTTATGTACATGAGGATTTCTATCAATGTAACAATTTTTTACAGTGATTAGAGTCTCTTTGTTCATTTATTAGAATGATGCTAATTTTACGGTTCATATTGGGGTTCTTTGCAGTTTTCCATCATCTAGGGGGAAAAGTTGTTTTGATATTAGGATCGAACCCATAATTTTGGATTTCGTTTTAACATTGTGAGAGGAATCATAACCCATGTACTTTAGTTCCACTTAATATGACACATCTCCTTTTAGGATCATCTAACAAGGACCAAAACATGTAGTTTAACAGCATGCAGCAATGAAATTCACCCAGAAGGTGCCTAGTAATTTTTCGGTGTGGGCCTTAAACCATGGAATCCTATGGGACCTAGAAGAGATGTGGTCTCCCAGTTGGATATGAACCTACTAGGACTGTGGCATCAAAAACATTAAGGTGATTTTCGATTTTCAGTTTGGACCAGACTGAGGAATCCAATGTATCTTAGTATGTTGGGATTCAAATCCCACATAGTTCACTACATGCTTACCTAATGAGGAGTTCTATTTGAGGTAACATGAATGGGTCTTATACCAATTAAAATTCCCATGTGTTGTCTTCTTTATCAAGAATATATCCCTTTGGAGGCATTGGTTTGGGGATATAAACTATAAGGATTCCCATTTGAAGAATGGGATCATGTGTCTTTCATTATCTATGATATCCTCTAATCCAATATGATTCATGCTTGTTTTGTGAAATAGGAGGATGTATTATATCTAAATATCACATGATTCACTTGGTCTATTGGTGAAATAGATCTGGGAGAAAATTGGGAGGGGGGATTTGATGCAAACATATCCTCACCTGTTTTGGCATCCTATGGAGGAGAAAATGAGACAGAGTGTCACCTAATACAAGAAATTATATGGTATTACTCTAGGTGGTATACTCTATTAATTCATAGGAAAGGGAGGAAAATTCTTCACCATCCCTTTTAGAAG
Source organism: Viscum album (assembly GCA_963277665.1). NCBI lineage: Eukaryota > Viridiplantae > Streptophyta > Magnoliopsida > Santalales > Viscaceae > Viscum > Viscum album. The sequence goes on along the minus strand of OY728167.1, from coordinate 547,171,180 downwards.
TTAAATTCTTGTTGTTCTCCTCAATCTCAATAATGGGGAGGTTAATGTGATCACCCCTAGGTCCATGGGAACTCCCATGGTTGGGACCCTCACTACCATTTTAATGAATACTTGAAGACATTACAAGGTTCCACCTTATAGTAGAGTCTAACAACATTACTCTATAAACCATGTGTATGTAAACACAAGAGGATACACTGATGTGACTGATGATCTTATCAAATATGTCATGTGGATTAAGAAGAGGTATTGGCCAAATTCTATTAGATTGACACATGGAGAGGAAAACATGGATCTTGGTGATATGATAGAAGGAAGTGATTGGGGATTGATAAAAGAGAAACCTAGTAGGCCACATTCCATATACAATGTTCTAATATAGAATGAGGTTTTGTCCACATGTCATGTTTCCATGTGGGTGATTATAATATCTATGTAGATTTTTTCTGTGTAGAACTATCAAGAGAACCATACTTCACGTACATGGAAATTACATTAATTTTTTATAATACTTAATACATAAAAAAAACACCCAAGGATCGTAATAGTTTAGTGTCTCTGGAAACTAGGAATATAATCTTCTAATAATGGTGAAAGATCTTCAACATCTCCCATAAAGATCATCCATTTATGTTTTCTTCCATAAAACCATTCATTATATCCTGGGGAAAAGAAAACATAAAAAGGGTGAGCTCAAATGCTCAGAATGGGTAAAAATAGAGAACATAAAACAATCCCTAAACATTTGAATGTAAAAACTAGAACATAAAATCTAAACATCAAAATCATGAGCAATGACATAAATCATGGTAGTACGTAAGGCATATATCATAAAGGAACCTTATCCGTGGTAAAATAGCATGGGAATAAAACATTTAACAATGGAAAACCACGAATCACATGTTAATATTTCCATAGTATCCAAGGCATTGCTGCCAAGACCATCATAGTGGACAAATCCCATTAATAAACCACGTTTACATTCCATTCCAGCCCAGTATTACTGAACCAGATTCACTATCCATTCCATCCATGTCTATCTCAAGAGATATAAATCATTACACAATGCATTGGAGGGAGATATAGGTCCCACCCATCTCATAATGAATTCATTCTTACTTGTTCCACAAAATAAACAGAAATTATTCATCATAACCCAAAGAATAAAATGGGTTTCATAAACATCATCCCATCATAATGTAATCCATATAAAACAAATGGATATAATTTAATCATAAGAAGAACAAAACCATGTAAATAATAGATACATTATACTTCATACATATTCATACTAAATAATGTCATCTTAGATGGAAAATAGTTTTGAGAGACCACTTGAAATTAATTCATGAGGAAAATATCCTTTCTTCTTCAAAATCATTTTATTTTCAAAAAATTCAATTCAATTTTAAAAGAAAAGGATTTTGTTTAAAATAATATTGAAATCTTTTAGATTAAGCTTCCCAAAAATAAGGAGTTATGAAACCGTACAATTCGTTCATGCCATATAAGTAAAAAAAACAATCTCCTCGTACTTTTAACAGAAAAGAAAAAAAGTACCACGTATGGTAAACAAAAGGAAGATTCGTTCGATAACACAACGTAAAATTAAAAGATGGGTAAACATGACATTAAACATACATGGAAGAAAGAAAAACATTTTATGGGCATGGATGAAAAATATAACCCCTGTAAATACTTACGTATAGACAATCTCGGATAAAAATGAGATTGCAAATTATCCCTTACCATATGTCCATTTTCTTCCATATGTGTCCAAGACTCCTGTATAGTGTATTTAAACATATTATTAACTTGTAACATAACCATAATAATATTTATGATATCATATATGATTTACTTAGGACTTTATATTACCCGTTCTTTTGTAAATTCAATGTTAAAGCAGCGTTTTGGGTAAAATTGTTTCATTTATCGTACGTGTTTCAACTTGTTGTTCTTGATATTATTACTTATATCCTGACTTACTTAATTCCAGAATGTAAAAAATTATTTATATATAATATATATATTTAACATATAAATATATATGATATATCCATAAATGGAATGAAATACACCGTTAATGGAGACGGTAAGTCATATGTACGCATGAACACTGTTTTCTTTTCCTTATTGAATTGAATGGAATTAAGTAAATGAAAAATATATGTGCATAAATCCAGTATCATTATTATGTAACATCATTCATGATTATTTATTATATATACTTTATAATCATACTTTAATGGTTAATTATGGAAAATGAATCTTATCGCGTTCGTGGAGACGGTAGTCCGTACGTACGCACGAGCGACAATATCATTCTTTTGATATTAAAATTCTATATAATTGGATGGTATATCATATATATACAGAATAATCATAGTGTTATATTTATTATTTATATCATTTATACTCATTATCATACCCATCCATATTATGAAATGTTTGAATAACGAACTACACCACGACGTAGAGATGGTAAGCCGTACGTACGCACGTGTGGTGACTTTTTCATTCATAGGATTGATAAAATAACTAATATGGTTGTAAAATTTTTATAAAAACATCATATTATATAGAATATACTGGAGTTATTATTTTATAATTGAAACAACATAGAAGGAGGAAGCGGATGAAGAATGGAACTTGAAATATGTGGTGAGATATTTACCTCTTTTTCGGGATATTCCTTTTGATTTGATCAAAAGGGATACATAGATTGGATTTTTGACTAAAGGATGGCCTCTAGGATAAAGGTAGGACAATTTATTGGGAATTTTTGAAGGGTTTGGCTGATCTAAATGGACTTGGAGTTGTGAATTAGAGATAAGGGGTTGTTCCCTTTTATAAGAAGGGTAAGGGGCATCTTAGGAAATACATAAATTATTTTTTATAATAAATTCATATTCGGTTTATTGTAACATCCTAGGTAAATGAATAATAATAAATATTTCATATTTATTAATATTTGTGAATTAAATATTAATTTTACTTTAAATGGGTTTCTATGTTCGATAGCGTACGTGATACACAACAACATGTTTCTTTGATTCTTACGTTTCACACTAATTATATAATATTACTATTTTAAATGGTACTTAACTCCTAGCCATTGTATTGGCGGGAATGATTGAAACATACTAAAATATGATTAAACATTTTTTTAAATGTATTTACATTTATCCAATAATAGTTAGAGGCTTAGAATGTGAATGAATCTAATTTAAAGCATAATTTACATTAAAATGCCGATTTACATCCTTTTAAAGGAGAACCCTCTTTAATTATAGTTTTGGTCACATTAATAGATTATAATTTAAGAAATAAAACCATTTTTTATAATGGGGGCATCAAATTTTAATTTGGGTAATTTTTTGGTATTTTTCTGATAAAGTTCATTTTTTAATGATTAGTGAAAAATATTGTATTTTAATTCAAAAGTGCGTTTTAATATAATTTATTTATATGGTTATATTATTTTTTTAATTGGTTATAAAGTTAAATGAAAATATATATTATCCATTTAATCCAATTTTGGTCATTGGAATTAGTTTCACTTTGAAATTGGACATAGACAAGTATCATTCTTTTGATAGTTATTGTTTCTTAAAAACACGGTATTTGTTTTGACAACGGAAATTACTTTTAAAATTAATTAATGCCACTTATTTGTTTTAAATTTTGAAAAATAGACATAAATTTTTAATTTGTAATAACAAATAATTCTTAGGCATAATTTTTGGTATTTTTCTGAAGAACTTCAATTTTTTATGAATAGTGAACCCACTTAGTGGTAGTTAAAAAAGCTAACTTTTACATTTAAATTAAGTTTTACCACTTCTATGAATTGAATTTAGAAAATCCAACATAAATGGTTGTTATTAAGAAATAAAATGTGGTTCAATAAGATGAAAATAATTTTTGGTGAATAGTGACTTTTGAATTTTATTTACCGCAATTAAAGGTAAATAGGGTAATTTAAAGTAAAAAAGAATTTTATAATAATTCAAAATTACCCTAACACTTGTCCAAACCTTAATGGATGAGTCATTAACGACAATTAGCATCTTTGGGTTGATTTTGGAACCCTATTGAGTCTCATGGGAGTGAAAAGGACAATTTAGATTAATTAATTTAATGTGAAGACAAAATTGACATTAACAAAAATCTTTTAGTAATTAATTTTTATATGGTGTTATATAAGTCCTATTTTCGACTATAAATATTAATTGAGAATCTAAAAAGATTATCTACAAGATCGTATTTTTTTAAAAAAATTATACATATAATAAGTTAAATTATTTATGACACAATAATGATGAAGCATTTACCTCATGAATAAATAATTAAAATAAATAAGATTATAATGATTAAAATATTATCCAAAACTTGTCCAATTTTGATTGGATGATTTTATTTCGAATATTAGTCATCTTAAATGTGACCTTAATGATTTTTGGACGATTATAAACCAAATATCATTTTATAATAAAATAATGTTTTCACACTTTCCTAAAGAGCCCCTCCCCTCCCTTATAAAAGGAGACCATTTCTATCCAAATCCTCACACCTCTCAAGCCATTTGGCTCATCTGAACTCTGGTCAATTAATCTCCCTACATCCCTATACTCCTCCTAGAAGCCTTAACATAAGCAGAAGGCATTTCAAGAATTCATTTGGTTCAAACCAAAAGAGTTACCCAAATTAAAGGTAATAGTTTCTCTTATATTGTTTTCTTTTATTTTACTTCTTCAACCCCAAAAATATTTTTATTTACTTTATTTTTTAACAGAATAATATTCCTAAATATAATAGGATGTTTTTATAATATGTATTCTAACTACACTTACACACACCTACATCTAATGGATGAAGAACATAATGTTTCTGTGGATGTCAAACTAACACCTCACGAAACGATGATTGTTTAATAACATCTTACCGCATCTCATGGTGGCCATTATGATGGAACTGTATTTATATATGAAATATATTATGTTTATTATTTCTTTATGCTTCTGTTTTTCTGAATTATATCAAACCATTATGGTAATCATAGTGGGTAAATACAATAATCTCATTTGAGGAAGTACGGACTACCGCCCCCTCAAAGTGATGTGACTCGTTAATGCCTTATGTGGGATTTATAAAGGATAGATTTAATGATATAATATATGATATTATACTAGAATTATAATATACCTATGTATCAATATGTTTTAATTCCATTAAAATAAGAAATATAAATGAAAGAAGCGTTCATGCATACGTACGGCTTACCGTCTCCATGAACGGTGCATTCCATTTCTTGCCTCCAAATGTTATGTACTATTATAAATACATGTATATAATCGATATATATGATATATATGATATCTAAATCATGAATATCATTCTGGACATAATGGACTATTGAACACATGGACAACATGTAATTATAAGAAGTCCATTTTTGACTCAAGTACCAAATATCGACGAAACAAACATTATTAACATAAATGTTTACATAATGTTTATAAAATTGTAATAATTGACATAATAGGAATAATAAACATGAAAACGGTTCTAAAGCAAGTAGAAATTAACTTTAGTTTATTATTCAGGAGATTAATGAACAAACAGGTCAAGTCGGACACGAGGTAAGGGACTTCTTCTCAATCTCCTTTCATTGAGGCATATTTTTCATTAATACACGATTTGTTTTTATACATTGTATAAACACATTTTAATTTTCATTTCATTCAAAGGGAATATTTTTAGATGAAGTGTTTTACTAAATGACAAAAAGGAATGTTTTTTTACCTAATCAGTGACAACGACCTTTCCGCCGCCGCGAGTATTATTTGATCTTTGGCTTCCTTAACAAGAAAGAATGTTTTTAAAAGGAAAAATAAATACCATATACTTTTTTTACGTATTTTGGTATTGAAAATGATTTTGACAATGGATTTATTATTTCAATATCATGAAATGATATTTTATTATTTCAATGTGGAAATATTATCTTTCCTTTATGCTTATGTTATGTGTTATGATTATGTTATGGTTCTTGGGCATTATTTACGTATACGGGTGGTTCTGTTATAAACCTAGGGCGGGTGAGCCCGAGAGAGCTCTCCAATTCATTGGGTAACATGAAGAAGGTAAACGAGAATGGTTCTCCTAAGAGATTTAGGGAATATACTGTGATGGGTATTCTAAAGTAACTCCCTGTGTATCTGTGATAGCTACAATGTAAGTATGATATGGATGCCACAAGTTACATTTATGATTTTTGATTTCTATATGTCTTTCATAAATCTTATGATTTCATGAGGTAAGTAAAAGATTTCATGTTTTGTATGTATTTATTAATGAATTCTTTCATACTTTGTTTTATAACCCTTACTGAGCTTTTTATGCTCATCCCATGTTTTGAAATGTTTTCATAGGGCTTAAAGATGAATAGGGTCAAGGATGGGATCAAGGAAAAGTCATGTTGTCAAAAACATAGAACTATACATGTCACTTTTTTTCAGGAGTTTTTATTTTATGAAAAGAATGGAAACTATGTAGAAATGACTACCTTGTAATCTTTTGAGATGTAATAGTTCTGTCCTCATAATCTAAAACACTAAACCTTGAATGATCCTCAATGTGAATTATTCATTTAATTCGATATTATGTAATGATTATGTTTGGGTCCTTATAGTTGGTATCATAGGTCGGTTTAGATAACATTAGGAGTTAGGGTGTTTTTAAACATATGTACATAAAGTAATTTATGATGATATTGAAATCATATTGCATTTACAGATTACCATGTTGCTTCGCATAAGATATTTCACTGTTCGGAATAGTTTTCTGCAGAGGAAATAGGGCAACTATGTTGGGAAGACATCAAGAGGAATACAACCTTCCAAATTAGCAACCTGAGATGGTCGGAATCAGAACTGAACTGTTTGTTGCAATGATGGAAAAGTTGAATCAGGCGATAAACAGTGGTGGTATCCATGTACGAGATCAGCCAGACCAACCATAGAGGAACATGTCAGTAGTAGAGCATTTCATGAGGCAACATCCCCCATCATTCAGAGGATCATCTGACCTCTGCTAGCTGAAGGGTAGATTAAATCACTCGAGAAGATATTTGATATCATGGGTTGTTCAGAACATCAAAATGTTAGTCTTGCAGTTTTCCATTTTGAAGGTGAAGCTGATCAGTGGCGGTCGATGGTTAAAAATATCATGGATAGTGAGGAGATTGATGCTCTCGATTGAGATGAATTAAAAGGTATGTTTCCTGAAATATATATTCTTATGGTGGTTTGTCTTAGTATGGAAAAACAATTTCTAGAATTGAAGAAGGAGGATGACTTAGTGTCTGCATATTAAGAAAAATTCACTCGACTAGCAAGGTATGCTCCAAATTTCATACGAGATCTTCATAGTAAAATCAACCATTTTTTACTCAGGATTAAATCCAAATTATAAAAGGGATTTAGCTTCTCATGAGATATAAAGTTATGAAAAACTTGTCCGTTGTGCGGAGAAGGTGGAAATGGAGTTTTCTGATGATTAGGTATTCTTTGACAAACAACAGAATAAGAGGTCGAGGTGGCAGGCGAAAGGAAAGAACTCTTCAAAAAAGACTGATGGTAAGAAACTTAAGTTTATAGTTTTTGAAAATTGTGGTAAAAAACTTGCTGGGGAATGCCTTTTGAAATATGGTAAGTGCTACTGATGTGGGAAAATGGGGAATAAGGCTCGTAATTGCACTAAAAAATATTATGGTAATGGTAGGACGAAATTTGATTTATAGTCAGTAAAATGCTTTTAGTGCAATGAAATGGGTCATTATGCAAATTTGTGTCCAACAAAGAACTCAACTGAAGTAAAGCAGCTAGACTACAAGCAGAAACAGGTGGTGAAATCCTTTGCAACTACATCAGCAGATGTTGGTCCATCAAATGAAGTAGTATCAGTAACACTGTTTGTTTGTTCAGATTATGCTAATGTGTTGTTTGATTCAGGTTTTACACACTCTTTAATTTATGAGATGTTTTCTAGTAAATTTTGAATTCCATATCATGATATGAATACTGAACTTATGGTAAAAACACCTGGAGGAAATGTTGAGACAAAAAGAGAACATAATAATATTTTTGTCCTTGTTTGCGGAAAGAATGACCCTGAAAACCTTATTATTTTTCCTTTAGTATAGTTTGATGTTATATTTGGCTTGGATTGTATTTCTGTTTATCATGCTAAGATTGACTACATAGCTAAATAGGTTTCTTTTCAGAATTAATTTCAGTTTGTATTCAAAAATGAACCCTTTTTGTTGATAACATATCAGGAAGCTGAGAAACTAGTAAAAGATGGAAATGAAAGTTACCTTGCACATATTTTTGAAAACAAAGGAACTGTACATATTAATGATTTGGTAGTGGTAAATGAGTACCTTGATGTTTTTCCTGATGAGTTTCATTGTATTATACCTGATCTGGAAGTTGAATTTACTGTTGACTTAGTTTCTGATGCTATGCCAATTTCAAAACCACCTTATCGAATGGCTCAAATAGAACATTTAGAGTTATAGAAGCAAGTGCAGTAGATATTAGATAATGGTTTCCTTCGACCTAGCACATCACCATGGGGTCCTTCAGTATTTTTTGTTAAAATGAAAGATGGTTCAATGAGACTTCACATTGATTATAGTTCATTGAATAACATCACTATTAAGAATAAGTATCCATTTCCTTATATCGAAGATATTTTTGATCAGATCCAGGGAGCTCAGTATTTTTCAAAGATTTAATTGAGGTTGGGGTACCATTAGTTGAAAGTAAAGTAAGAAGACATTCCGAAGACCGTGTTTTGTACTTGATATGGCCATTACGAATTTGTAGTTATTCCTTTTGGGTTAACCAATGCACCTGATGTATTCATGGATCTTATGAATATAATTTTCTTGTGAGTTCTTGGATATGTTTTTGGTTGTGTTCATTGAGGATATTTTTGTTTATTCCAAAAGTAAAGAGGAACATGAATGTAATTTAAGGGTATTCTTGCAATCCTTAAAAGAAAATAAACATAAGGGTAAATTCATCACGTGTGAGTTTTGGTTTCAAAAATTTTCATTCCTTGTTCACATTGTTTCAAAAAATGGAATAACATTTGATCCAGATAAATCCAATAATTTTAAAGAATGGACAAGACCCAAAAATATAACCGAGATTCATAGTTTTCTTGGTTTGGCAGGTTATTACTGGAGGTTTGTTGAAAATTTTGTACGGTTATCTAGTCCAATGAATAAGTTAACTCGAAAAGGTGTTAAGTTCATCTGGATAAAAGAATGTGATGATTGTTTTCAAGAATTGGAAAAGATATTGGTGAATTCTCTAGCTTTGGCACTACCTTCCGAAAATGGTGATTTTTTTATCTATAGTGATGCTTCGTTAAATGGACTGGGTTGTGTCCTATTTCAGAATGATAAGGTATTTTCATATGCTTCACGTTAATTTAATCCACATTAGTTAAATTACCCTACACATTATTTGGAATTATCTGCTGTTGTTTTTTATTTAAAAAATTTCGAAGCATCACTTGTATGGAGTGAAGTGTGAAATATATATTGATCACAAAAGTTTGAAGTATATATTCTCTCAGAAAGAATTGTACATGAGACAGAGGATATTATTGGAATTAATCAAGTATTATGATTGAATGATCCTTTACCATCCAGGAATAGAAAATAAAGTGGCTGAAGCATTGAGTTGAAAACGTAATGCTTTATTAACCATGCTACATTTGGAACATGATATTTTGGTTTTTGTTTTGATGAATTATGGCATAGAAGTTGTTGGTGCATGAAATTATTCTGTTTTGTTTCAGGTGTCAGTGAGATCTTCTGTATCAAACAGAATAAAGCAAGTGCAGAAGAAAGATAGTGAGTTGCAGAAAAAGGTAGAGTTGGTTAAGAAGGGTAAGTTTCCTGATTTTAACATTGATAATGATTGTGTTTTGAGACATGGAGAGAGATTATATGTGCCTTTTGATTCACAGTTGTAGAATGAGTTGTTATGTGAAGCTCATAGTTCTCTATTTTCAGATCATCCTTGCAGTACTAATATGTAAAGAGATCTTTGAAAGTATTACTGGTGGGATGGAATGAAAAACAGATACTGTTGATTTTATTGTGAAGTGTTTGACTTGTTAGCAGTATAATGTATTGCGACAGTTACCGAAAAGAATGCTTTAGTATCTACCAGTGCCATAGTGGAAATGAGAAAATATATCCATGGACTTTGTTTTTTTATTACCAATGACATCTCAAGGTAATAATGAATTTTGGGTTATAGTTGACCGATTGACTAAATCTACTCATTTCCTTCCTATTAGAGATTCTTTGACTCTAGATCAGCTTGGTCGCTTGAATGTTAAAGAGATAGTTAGGTTGCATGGAGTTCCCCTCTCCATTGTATCTGATCGTGATCCCAGGTTCATTTCTAACATTTAGAAAGGCATTCGAAAGTCATTGGGTAATGAAATAAACTTTAGTACAACTTTTCATCCTCAATCAGATGGGAAATAAGAATGAACAATTCAGACCTTGGAGGATATGCTACGTGGTTGCTCAATGGAGTGTCATGGAAGTTGGGACCAACACCCTTCTTTGATTGAATTTTCATATAATAACAGTTTTCATTCTAGTATACAGATGGCTCCATTTGAGGAATTATATGTAAAGTGTTGTCGAACTACAACTTTTTGCGATGAGGTAGCTGAAAGGAAGCTGATGTGACCAGAATTGGTAGAAGAGATGGCAGAGAAAGTTCAGTTTATTCAGAAGCCCATGAGAACAGCTCAGAGAAGACAAAAAAGTTATGCAGATAACGAGAGGATGGATCTTTCCTCTGAGGTTGGTGATCATGTCTTTCTCAATGTTTCTCTATGAAAAATTGTGATGCGTTTTGGTAAGAAGAGAAAGTTGAGTCCAAGGTTCATTGGACCTTCGGAAATTCTAGAGAAAGTTGGATCAATTGCATATAAAGTGGCTTTACATAAAAGTGTATCCCAAGTACACAATGTTTTTCATGTTTTGATGTTGAGAAAGTATATGCTAGATCCATCTCATGTTTTGATCCCATAGGTAGTTCAGTTGGAAGAAAATGTCTCTTATGAAGAACAACAAGTCTAGATTGTTGACCGTAGAGAGAACGTGTTGCTGAATTAGGTAATATACCAGGTAAAGGTTTTGTGAAAAAACCATATGGTTGAAGAGTCAATGTGGGAATCTGAAAATGCTATGAGGGATAAATACCCCTAATTATTTTGATAAGTGAATAAAAATTGTGAGGATGCAATTCCAAAACAGGGGGAAGGATGTAACATCCCCGGTAAATGAAGAATACAACATATTTCATATTTATTAATATTTGTGAATTAAATATTAATTTTACTTTAAAGGGGTTGCTATGTTCGATAGCATACCTGATACGCGACAACGAGTTTCTTTGAATTCTTACGTTGCACACTAATAATATAATATTATTATTTTAAATGGTAGTTAACTCCTAGCCGTTGTATTGGCGGGAATGAATGAAACTTACTACAATATGATTATAAATTTTTGTTAAATGTATTTACATTTATCCAATAAAATATAGAGGCTTAAAATGTGAATGAATCTAATTTTAAGCATAATTTCCATTAAAAGGCCGATTTACTGCTTTTTAATAACGAGCCCTCTTTAAATATTGTTTTGGTCACATTAATAAATTCTCATTGTCTAAATAAAATCATTCTTTTGAATGGGGACATCATATTTTACATTTGGTAATTTTTTGTATTTTTCATATAAAGTTCATTTTTAATGAATAGTGAAAAATATTGTATTTTAATTCAAAAGTTCCTTCTAATATAATTTATTTATATGGGTATATTACCTTTTTAATTGGTTTTAATGTGAAATTAAAATATATTTTTTCCATTTAATCAAATGTTGGTCATTGAAATTATGTTCACTTTGAAATTGGACATAAACAAGTATCAATCTTTTGATAGTTATTGTTTCTTAAAAACACGCTACTTGTTTTGACAATGGGAATTAATTATAAAATAAATTAATTCCACATCTTTGTTTTGAATTTGGAAAAATAGACATCAATTTTGAGTTCAGAATATAAAATAATTCGTAGGCCGAATTTTTGGTATTTTTCTGAAAAAGTTCAATTTTTGATGAAAAGTGAAACCACTTATTGGTAGTTTAAAAACATAACTTTTCATTTAAATGAAATTTTACCACTTATGTGAATTTAATTTCGAAAATCTGACATGCATGGTTGTTATTAGGAAGTAATATGTGGTTCAATAAGAATAAAAAAATTGTTGTTGAATAGTAACTTTTGAATTTTATTTACCGCTGTTAAAGGTAAATAGGTTAATTAAAGGAAAAAAGAATATTATAATAATTTCAAATTACCTTAAAACTTGTCCAAACATTATTGGATGAGTCATTAACGACCATGGTCATCTTTGGGTGGACTTTGGGACCCTGTTGAGGAACATTGGAGTGAAAATAACAATTTAGATTAATTAATTTAATGTGAAGACACAATTGACATTAACAAAAATATTTTAGTAATTAATTTTTATAAAGTGTTATATAATTCATATTTTCAACTATAAATATTAATTGGAAATCTAAAAATCTTTCCTACTTGATAGTCCTTTTTTATAATTTTTATACATTGAATAAATTAAATTATTTATGACACGATAATGATGCAGTATTAATTCATTAATAAATGATTAAAATAAATATGATTTTAATGATTAAAATATTATCCAAAACATGTCCAATTCTGATTGGATGAGTTGATTTAGAATATGAGTCAACTTTTCTTAGACCTTAATGACTGTTTTACAATTAGAAACCGAATATCCTTATATAATAAAATAATGTTTTCACACTTTCCTAAAGAGCCCCTCCTCTCCCTTATAAAAGGAGACCATTTCTATCCAATTCCTCACACCTATCATGCCATTTGGTTTGTCAAAACTCTGACCAATTAATCTCCCAACATCCCTCTCCTCCTCCTAGAAGCCTTAACTTATGAAGAAAGCATTTCAAGAAGTCCATTGGTTCAAACCAAAGGGAGTTACCCAAATTAAAGGTAACAATTTCTCTTAAATTGTTTTCTTTTATTTTACTTATCAAGCCCCTAACCACTTTTTATTTCCTTTCTTTTGTAACAAAACCAGTATCCTCATTATACTAGGATGTTGTTATAAGAATTATTCAAACTACACTTACACACACCTCCATCTAATGGATGAAGAACATAATGTTTCTGTGGATTGAAAATTGATGGCTCACAAAACAATGATTTTTCAATTACATATTACCGTCTCTCATGGTGGCCATTATGACGGAACTATATTTATATATGATATATATTATAGTTATTATTTCTTTATGCTTATGTACTTCCCAATTATATCAAACCATTATTCTTTCCATAGTGGGTAAATACGATAATCTCATTTGAGGAAGTGCGGACTACCGCCCCTCAAAGTTATGTGACTCGTTAATGACTTATGTGGGATGTATAAAGGATAGAGTTCATGATATTATATAATATATTATACTGGAATTATAATATACCTATGTATAATTATGTTTTAATTCCATTGAAATAATAAATATAAATGAAAGTAGCAATCATGCGTAAGTACAGCTTACCATATCCAAGAACGGTGAATTTCATTTCTTACCTCCAAATGTTATGTACTATTATAAATACATGTATATAATGGATATATATATGATATATATGATATCTAAATAATGAATACAAATCGGTATATAATGTTCTATTGACCACATGGACAACATGTAATTATAAGAAGTCCATTTTTGACTCAAGTATCAAATATCGACAAAATGAACGTTATTAACTTAAATGCTTAAATTATGTTTATAACAAGGAAATAATTGATATAAAAGGAATAATACACTTGAAAAATATTCTTAAGATATTATAAATTAACATTAGTTTATTATTAAGGAGATTAAAGAACGAACGGGTCAAATGGGACATGAGGTAAGGGACTTTGACTCAATCTCCTTTGGTTGAGGCATATTTTGTTTTAATACATGATTTCTTTTTATAAGTTGTATAAACACCATTGACTATTCATTTATTTGAAAGGGAATCTTTTTATATGAAGTGATTTATTAAATGAAAAAAAGGAATTTTTTTTACATGATTGGTGAAAACGACCTTTCCGCCGCCGCGAGTATTATTTGATCTTTGGCTTCCTTAACAATCCAGAATGTTTTTAAAAGGAAAAATAAACACCATATACTTTTTTACGTATTTTGGTATTGAAAATGATTTTGAGAAGGGATTTATTATTTCAATATCATGATATGTTATTTTATTATTTCAATGTTGGAATGTTATCTTTTTTTGTGTGCTTATTTTATGTGTTATGATCATGTTATGGTTCTTGGACATTATTTACGTATACAGGTGGTTCCGTTATAAACCTAGGGCGGGTGTGCCCGAGTTAGCTCTCTAATGCATTGGGTAATGTGACGAAGGTAAACACGAATGATTATCCTCAGAGATTTAGGGAATATACTTTGATGGGTATTCCAAAGTAACTCCCTATATAGCTGTGATAGCTAAAATGTAAGTATGATATGGATGCCATAAGTTACCTTTATGATTTATGATTTCTAAGTGTATTTCATAAATCTTATGATTTCATGAGGTATGTAAAATATTTCATGTTTTTTATGTATTTAAGAAAAAAATATTTCATTATTTTATTTATAACCCTTATTGAGGTTTTTATGCTCATCCCATGTTTTGAAATGTTTTCACAGGACTTAATGATGAATAGGGTCATGGATGGGATCAAGGAAAAGTCATGCTATCTAAAACTTGGAACTATACATGACTCTTTTTTTCAATACTTTTTATTTTGTGAAAAAATAGAAAACTGTGTAGAAATGTCTACATTGTAATCTATTAAGATGTAATAGTTATGTCCTAATTATCTTAAACTCTAAACTTGAAATGATCCTCAACGTGAATTATTCATTTTATTCAATATTATGTAATGTTTAAAGTAGTGTCATTATATTTATAATATCTCCAAAGTAGATTATTTCGATGATAAGGTAGGGATGGGTAAAAATGAACTCAAACAATAGGTTTTAGAGAGGTTTTGGTTATTATATTGACCTTATCTCTTAGATTTAACTCTTAGTTAATTAGTATGATGTTTACCATGTCTTTTTGTGTTTTTATATTCTATGGTTAATAAACTTACTATAACCTTCCATACGAACCCCAAGTGGTTAATCAATGATACAACTATCATTATATAAGTCTCTATACCAAGCCTTATATTTTTTGGAAAATAATATCCATTAATAATATAATATTTGTTTTAAAAACACTTTTTTGTCAATTTTGACACTATTTGGTAATTGATTGTTGTTAAAGTCATAAAAACTTTATTAATTCAAAATAAACTAATTTGATCAATCCTATCATGTCATATTAACCATGAAAATTCGTGGATGGCATCAAAACTTTAAAATTATATTTATTTTAGCATTTATAATACCCTTTATTTGGTACTTTCACTAATAAAGAAAATATTGCATCATCATTGTGAAATAAATAACGTTAATTATTCAATGTCTAAAAATCATATATGAAATACCAATATTTAGGAAATATTTTTATCTTTCTAACGAATATTTACTATCAAACAGATAACATATATTACCCTTTGTAAAAAATTTTTACAAAAAGATATATTATTCTGTCATTTTTTATATTTACTTTAACTTAATTTACATAAAGTATCATTTTCACATACAAGCGGATCCATAGGGTCCAAAAATTGACCCAATGATTCCCATGGTCGGACATGTATCATCCAATAGGGTTAGAAAATGTGTTAGGGTAATTTAATATTATTACAATATTATTTTGTTACCCTTCATTCCCAGATTTACCTTTTATCCATGCTAAATAAAATATTTAACGAAATAATTATTCAAAATGTATAAAAATAAACGTTACCTGTTAAAACAATTTGGACATACTAATTCCAAATTTTAAATCCGTTTTTCATAATTCCAAACAATTAAGTAGAAGAAATTAATTTAATGTTAATCCCGTTGTCAAGAAAATTGGTTTTAAAAGTTAAAACAATACCCAAGATTGAAATGTTGTTACCTATGAAATAAATGTAAAATTAATGAAAATGAAATAAATTATATTAAATGGTAAAAATATATTCTATTTATACTTTTAAACCATTCAATATTATAATTTTACCATATAAATTATTACGATGAAAAAAGATGTTTTTAATTAAAATATATCGTGTTTTTACTATTCATTAAAATATGAATGTTATCAAAATAATGTGAAAATTTTATCCAAAGTATATTTTTATATCCTGATTACAAATAAGAATTTTATTTTGTCAAATTTAACTTATAAACATGTCAAAAATAAGAATTAATGTGGTTGCGCCATCCAAAGGCGGCAAAACTGCACTTTTTGAATAATACTTATTTTTCTATAAAAATTTATTTTGTTCTCATAACATGTTCTAGAAAATGTTTAAGATGAATAATAATGTTATAAAATTAAAAATTTAGTTAATATAGTTCATAACGGCTTGTTCATAATAACATTATAACAATATATTATTATTTAGTGAAACCTGATATTGCATACTACACACGCTATCGATGAAGGTCATGATTGCTTGATATGCAAGACAAGTCATGGTTGAGTGTTTTGAAAGCTCCCATTGATGTTGTGTATAAAAAAAATCAAAACTTATTTCAATTATACATTAAACAAAATCAAAACATAGTGTTGCGTAGGACAATTTCTCCAAAATGAACATGAAATTGTGTGTAACATGAGCCAAGAATTATGTTGCGTATACTACAAGCTAATACAGTGTCCCATATAGTAAAATATAATCTTGGTATAGTGTAAAATAGAAGACATAAAAGAAATAAAAAAGAATATGTCTCATAAAATCTCGGGGTGTTACATTCTACCCCCCTTTAAAAAGAATTTCACCCTCGAAATTCATCAGGGTTATAAATTGTTTTTTACTTGAAGGTTTCTTTCATAGAAATCCACATCGTAAAAAGGAATACTAAAACATAATTCTAAAAATTGATGTAAGAAACATACAGGTTACCAAAATTAACTCATCATTGTGTTTCCATAGAGGATAACATTGGTTAAAATATGAATATGGAAGAGAAATATAACCATCAACTTCTGATGGAGCGTGGTAGAGGACATGGCTAAGAAAAAACCAACAATCACAAAGCAATAAATTTGTGATGATCTAAGGTACCATCTGATTCATCAGATATGAGGGCATTATGACAACATTTTTTGTTTTCAAGATCGTTTCCCAAATGTTGAATAATTTTTCAATTAAAAGAAAGACTTAAATGATTTTGGTAAAATATCGTCATTGCATGTGCCTTGAACATTATCCACTTCAACTCTTAATGAAATGAAGTTGAATATGTCTTCTGTGAAGTGCTAGCAGATCATACGATAGAATGATAGGTCATTCCATATGTATCAAACATAAGGTTAGCAAACGTTATATATATAAGTCCATCTATGGTGAGATTAATCATATATGGTTCCTCAAATGGAAATATACTTCTTCTATCATATCTCTTAATAAAATAAAACTAGTTTCTACTAACCAGGGACTTCCTATAGGCCAGTGGTAGGCGATTAAGGCCTATCACACTTCAGTTGTGGGTTTGATTCCCGCAACCATGTCCGACGCGACGGGTTTTCACATGTCCTACAGGTTTTCCTTTTTCTAAAACTATAATTATTATCACAAAACAAAAAGTTCTAGACATAAACAATACTATCTGATTTCTAACTTAATCTATTCCAATCATTATGTTTATCCAAAATACTTTTGTCCAATCTCATAGTATAAATAAAACTATTACTAAAAAGGTCATCTACCAAGCATTAAAAAATCATTTATCACCCGTATATGAAAAGATATATCTTTTTGGTCACATTCCAAACATGTGAATTCCTTAATCATGTATTCTATTAAAAAATTAATACCCATTGAACCTTAGTGAAAACATGAATGTTGTCAAAAGTTAACTCTTTCCACATACCAAAATCCCAAAAATTCTATATACTCAAACCCTGATATCACTTTGTCCTTATATCATTCATGAGCTCATGAATACTACCAAACATAATATTTTCTCCTTATCTATTCATTATGAACATATAATCTTCTTTACAAAATTATTTGAATATAAGTATTGAAAACCAGACTAAACCAAAACATGGGTCTTCCAAAATTCCACAATAATATAAATGAGATTCCATGATACTATTTTGAAATCCCAATACATAAATACTTAATCATTCCACTACGTCATTAGAATACTCAACATCACAAATAGTGATAGCATGTGACTTCCCTTTGTCCTTTTCCTTAAGTGGTTGTTGATGTCGATCATCATTAAACCTTGGATTATGACATTGGTTAGTATAATGCCCCATTTCATTTCAATTGTAGCATTAAAGTGTGGGTGGTGTGTTCTCTATAGTCATGTCTCTATCCACATAATTAGCTACCTTTTTCCAATTACTTCGACACTCAAATGCTCTATGACCTTCTTTTCCACACTTAAAACATTTTCTATCTCCTTTTAGACAATCTCCACCATGCGTCTTTCCACACTTTGAGCATGATGATACATTCATCTTCTTTTCACAGCTGTTCTGAGATTTATCCTTGAATTACATCTTTCATTTCTTTTCAAAACCATGAGATGGATATGTAACACCAACTTCCAGTTCTACCTTGAAGCACAACGCACAATTTCTTTATAGCTACCGAAGTCTCTTATAGCTAATTCCTTTCGAAAACATGGTTTTACGCCACTGAAGAATCGATAAAAACTACTTTTAGGTTGGATGATAATGCAAGATTGATACCTTTAAAGTCTTGTGAAATTCGCCTCTTATATACCAACATATTCATCGTACTTTTTCTTATTCTCATGGAACTCCTTTTCCATCTTCATTTAAAGAATACAAGGTAAATACTTATTGAAAAATATGTTCTTAAACACATCCCATTCTATGGATTCAATTTCATCTTGGGTCCTTGTATTTTTAATAAGAGTCCACCATTGGTCTGCCTCACCTTTTAAACAGTAAATAGCCATAATGACTTCTTCATGTTCTGAGAAGTGAAGTATGGAAAATATCTTTTCAATGGTACTGATCCATTGTTCAGCAACAAGTGGATTAGATGACCCATTGAAATATAGTGGGTGTTTCCTCATAAAGGACTCTGTATAATATTGTGCCTTTCCTTGCTCATTTGGATGTATAGAATGATTCATATATTGTGTAAGTATAGCAATAAGATTTTGCACTCCATCTCCCATAACATTGGTTTGTTGAGGATGAAAATCATTGCATCATCCATTAAATTGATCAATACGGTTCCTTCGGGTTCCAACCATCATCTACAAACTAGAAAGAATAGTGTGAGTGGAAAAAATCATGCTAAGAAAGCTACATAATAAAAAGGGAGTAATTTAAATATATAACATCTTAGTTTTAATTCTAATATCTTTGCCGCAATTCTAGGACTATATCATATACTTATACATAACCTTAGGGACATCCCTATACATACAGTAGAAATATCTTTAGAGATCTCACTAAAGTTTTTGAATCCTAGTTTCCAAATGTTAACTAATACTTTCCTCTGATACCAACTGTATAGACCCATTCTTGACATACATAGTCATTAAATTCATTTTTAGGAATACTTAATACATAAAAAAACAAACACCAAAGGATTGTAATACTTTAGTGTCTTTGGAGACTCAGAGTATAATCTTCTAATCATGGTGAAAGATCTTCAACATCACCCAAAAAGATCTTCCCCTTTTGTCTTCCTACCTAAAACCTTTCTTTATATCCCGGGGAAATGAAAACATAAAAATGGTGAGCTCAATCCATAAACATTGGAATGAAAAAACCTGAACATAAAATCTAAACATCAAAATCACGACCAATGACATAAATCATGGAATTACATATGGAATATATCATAAAGGAACATTAGTCATGGTAAAAATAACATGGGAATAAAACATTTAATTGTGTCAAACCATTATGAACATGTTGTGATTTCCATTGTTGCCAAGGTATTGCTACCAAGACCATTATAGTGGACAAAGTCCATTTATGAACCGGGTTCACTTGCCATTCCTGCCCTGTATTACTGAACAAGATTTACTTGTCGTTCCAGCCATGTCTATCTTATGAGATATAAATCATTACCCAATTCATTTGAGAGATATATAGGTCTCAACCATCTTATAATGAAATCATTCTTACTTGTTCCAAAAAATAAACATAAATCAATCATCATAACCAAAAGAATAAAATGGGGTTCATAAACTTCATCCCATCATAACGTAATCCATATAAAACAAATGGATATCATTTCCTCATAAGAAGAATCAAACCTTGTAAATAATTGAGACATTATACTTGAAACATAAAAATACAAAATAATTTCATCTTAGAGGGAAAATATTTTTGACAAAACACTTGAAATGAATTCTTGATGAAAATATCCTTTCTTCTTCAAAATCATTTTATTTTCACAAAATTCCATTTAATTTTAACATAAAAGGATTTTGTTGAAAATAATCATGAAATCCTGTAGAGTAATCTTCATGAAAATAAGGCATTATTAAAATGTAAAAATCTATTCATGCCGTATAAGTTAGAAAAACATTCTCCTCGTACTTTTATCAGAAAAGACAAAAAGTACCACGCATGGTAAACAAAAGAAAGATTCTTTCCATAACACAACATAAAAGTCAAATAGGGGTAAACTTGACATTAAAAATACATGAAAGAATGAAAAACCTTTTATGGTCATTGATGAAAAATATAACCCCAGTAAATACTTTCGTATAAACAATCTCGGATAAAAATGAGATTGCAAATTATCCCTTACCTTACGTCCAATTTCTTCCATATGTGTCTGAGACTCCGGTATAGTGGAATTAAAATTTTATTAACTATTAACATAACCATAATAATATTTATTATATCATATATTATTCACTTATGACTTTATATTACCTGTTCATTTGTAAATCCAATGTTAAAGCAGCGTTTTGGGTAAAATCTTTTCATTTATCGTACGTGTTTCAACTTGTTGTTTTTGCTATTATTAATTATATATTGATTTAATTAATTACAGAATGTAAAAAATGATTTCTATATAATATTTACATTCAGCATATAAATATATATGATAGATCGATGAATGGAATGAAATACACCGTTCATGGAGACGGTAAGCCATATGCACGCATGAATGTTGTTTTCGTTTCCTTATTGAATTGAATTGAATTAATTAAATGAAAAATATATGTCAATAAATCCATTATCATTATTATGTAATATCTTTCATGATTATTTATTATATATACTTTACAATCAAACTTGAATGGTTAATTATGGAAAATGAATCTTATCGCGTTCGGGGAGACGGTAGTCCGTACGTACGAACAAACGACAAAAGGGATCCATAGGTTGGCTTTTTTACTAAATAAGCGCCTCTAGGATGAATTTAGGAGAGTTGAGAGGGTATTTGGGAAGGGTTTGGCCGATCCAAATGGCTCTCGAGGTGTGAATTATAGAGAAGGGGGAGTGGCCTTTTATAAGAGAGGTGAGGGGCACCATAGAAAAAACATAAAATATTATTTTATAATAAATTCATATTTGGTTTATAATGGATAAAAGTGGATTATTTAGAGGATAAGGAGGGTATGGGTATAAATCCACTCAACCAATAGGTTTTATACAGGTTTGGGTTATTATATTATCCTTATCTCTTGCATTTAACACAAAGTTAATTAGTTTGACGTTTACAATGACTCTTTGTATTTTTTTATTATGTGGTTAATAAACTTACTATAAATTTCCAAAAGAACCCCGAGTGGTTCATTAATGAATCAAATATCATTATATAAGTCTCTTGAAATATCCTTAGATTTTTAGGAATATAATATCAATTAATAATATAATATTTGTTTTAAAAACTATTTTATGTCAATTTTAACACTATTTGGTAATTCATTTTTGATAAAGTCATAAAAACATTATTAATTCAAAATAAACTCCTTTGGTCAATCATAAAATTTCATATTAACCTATAATTTTTTTTATATCATCAAAACATTAAAATTATATTTATTTTAACATTTATAATACCATTTATTTGATTCATTCACTAATAAGGAAAATACTGCATCATCATTGTGTCATAAATAACATTAATTATTCAAGATATAAAAATCATAAATAAAATACCATTATGTAGGAAATTTTTTTATATTTTAGAATTAATATTTATTGTCAAATATATAACATATATAACCCTATGTAAATGTTTTTTTACTAAAAGATATATGCTTATGTCATTTTTTGTGTTTATTTTAACTTAATTTATAGAAAGTGTCATTTTCACTCACAAGTGGATCCATGGGGTCCCAAAATCAACCCAAGGATGACCATGGTCGGACATGTATCAGAAAATATGGTTAGGACACATTTTAGGGTAATTTAATATTATTATAATATTAATTTTTTACCCTTATTTACGGGATTTACCCTTTAACCGTGGTAAAGAAAATAGTTACCGAAGTAATTATTTAAAATGTTTAAAAATAAAATTCTCCTAGTTACAAAATTTGGACATAATGAGTCTAAATATTATATGAATTTTTCATAATTCAATGCACATAAGTGGCATAATTTAATTTTCAATTAATCCTATTGTTAAGAAAATGGGTTTTAAAAGTTAAAACATTACCAAAGATTGAAATGTTTTTACTTATGAATTCAATGTAAAATGAATGATAATGACATAAATTAAATGAAATAGTAAAAATATATTCTATTTATACTTTGATACCATTAAAAATTATAATTTAACCATATAATTTATTTCAATTAAAAAAGTTGTCTTTAATTAAAATATAGCGTGTTTTGACAATTCCTGATAATATGAAAGTTATCAGAATAATGTGAAAAATTTATCTAAAGTAAATTTTTATATCCTGATTCCAAAGAAAAATTTTATTTTGTCAAATTTTACTTATAAAATTTTCAAAAATGAGATTAAATGTGGGTGCTCCATTAAAAGGCGGTTAAACAACATTTTTTTGAAAATACTTATTTTTCAAGAAAAATCTATTTTGTTCTCCTACCATTTTCTAGAAAATGTGTAAGATTAATAATAATGTTATAAAATAAAAAATTTAGTTAATACTATTAATAACGGCTAGTTCATAATAACATTATAACAATATATCATTATTTAGTGAAACCCTGTATTGCGTACCACACACGCTATCGAGGAAGATCGCGATTGCGTGAAATGCATGCCAAGGCAGGGTGGCATGTTGTGAAATCTCCCTTTGGTGTTGTGTATATCAAAATCAAAACTTATTTCATTTAAACATTAAACAAAATCAATAATTGATGTTTCATAGAATAATTTCTAGAAAACTAACTTCAAATTGTGTGTAACATGAGCCAAGAATTGTGTTGCATATACTGCAAGATAATACAGTGTTGCGTATAATACAAGTTAATCATGGTGGAGTGTACAATAGAAAACATCAAATAAATTAAAAATAATATATCTCATAAAATCTATGGGTGTTACAAACTGGGTTCTTCCCACATAGATTTTTTTTATGAGGGGATATATTTTTTCCACATAATGTAAAAAAATTCAAAAGGACAAGGAGGATAATATATATTCAATAATTCCATACCTTTTTCAATTATGTTCCAATATAAACATTTATTTAAAATTATAATCCCTTAATTTTGAAAAATACATTACCGTAATTATGGTTAAAATATGTTTACTAAGGTGTCAAACAAACAAATATGGTTAAATATACCATAATATCACATAAAAATATTATTTATGGATGTTATTTTAACAAAAGGAAACCTTATATTCAAATATATTTCCATTTAAAGCATTGTTAAAGATAATGATGTAATTATATTTTAATCTTGATAAATAACCCCAGGGGTTCCCCTCCCCTCAATTATAAAATCGCCACAATATTTTTATTTTTCACACAACATTTAGCCTTATAAATATATAAAAACCATATAAATTCTATTCTATTATCACATATATAAAATATAGAGTTGGTGGTCTTCCCCAAATAAAAATTCTTAGGTAATTAAGAGGAAATCATAAGGAGTTGTTTCAAAGAAGAGGTAATCACCCTAATCAATAACTTCTAAATTATTATTTTAACTCCTAAATTAATTTATCATATTCATTAAATAAAAAATTAATATATTAAATATAACAAAATTTTATTATGATTATTATACCACCTTTATTCCCCATCTTTTCCATCAAATTCGATGTGAAAATGTATATTCTCTTTGTGTACGACCTACCATCTCCACATAGAGATATAATTCATTTTCCATCACAATATTTCATTGATAGTTGTTAGGATAGTTTAAATGTTTATATATTATATTAATTATATAAACTCTATACATCAATGATATTATCAGTTCTATCTTCTTACATTCTAATCTATTTTAAAAATACAATGTTGTTCATGTGTATGTTCAGAATACCACCTCCATGAAGAGATTTAATTCATTTTTTCATCTTCTTATTAAATTGATTATTAATAAAGCCTGATTTGATGAATTTATATTATTTATATGATATGTTATTTTATTTTCAATTAATATTTAACTATATTTTTTTCTATCCTTTGAAAAGTGAAAACATCGTTTATATGAAGGTTCAATATATCATCTCCATGAATGTTGCATTTCATTATTCTATATATAAATTTTATTGATGAATATACACATATATATATATATCAAGAATATATATATGATATTTATATCAATATTAAAATTCTATGAATTATTAACCATGATCAATGTAAAATTATCGGCACTGCAAACCAACCCGTGCAAGAATAATAAAGTAGTTAAAACCCAAATAGTGATATAAATAATAAATTGATAGTCAAAAAATGAAAAAAGGTCATAAATTAATCATAAATTATATTAATGATATGAATTCAGATCTAGAATATATTTATAATTAATATATATGTATTATAAAGGATGATCGAATGAAAATGAGAAAAAGAGAGAATTGAGGTAACTGATTTATATTTCAACCCAATTTTAATCATCAGTTAATATGCTTCAATTTAAATCAAGGAAATTATATGATTCATAAATAATAACTCCCTATTATTTTTATTATCCCCATGTAACTTTTGAATAATAAATTTTTACCTTTCATTATTTCACTTTAATTACTTAATAGATAAAAAAAATAATATAGAGAAAAATTGATATTATTTTTCTCTTTAGTCAAGAAAACATTTTCATCCATATATTTATATTAAAAATGTTTTATGAATTTTTTTATATTATCTAAAAAACAATTTAATTTTATTTGTACCTGTTAATAAATTTTTATGAAGTATTTTGAATGGAAATATCTGGTCATTTTCAGAATGAGGTACTTTTAATGTCTTTTTACAAATGTGTGAATGGAATGTTTTATTTTAACTAATACTCCCAGAATTGAATTTTATGCCATCATTCTAGCTCAATTAGTTTAATATTCCTTTACAGGTTTCAGATTTTATTTTCAATGATAATTTCTTCCTCAATACTATGTAAACATTTATATTTTAAATAATTGATTTGAAAAATAAAAGGTAATTTTACTCACAAAATATTCCATTTCCTTTTTTTAATGGTATTTTCAAGTGTGATAACATATCTTGATGTTAATTATGATTTACCATTGATATAGTCTAATAATACTAGCCTTATCATTTCTTTGTATGGCTTGCTATTTTTTTGATTATAGGTTTATTAAACCCATTAATTTTCTTGGGTTGTGTTATATGAAATTATTGAAATGTTTTTGAAACTAGTTTTATTTGTATGGGTTCTGATGTGATGATATTATGACTATTATTATGATATTATTGAAAATATATGTATCATTTTATTTATGTGATGGGTTTTCCTTGAACTATATATACCGCCAATGAATTGGGTAATCTTCTACATCTCATGTGATATCTATGAGATACAATTCGATGTGATTGATCCACTTTGGGAAACACATTGATATACATGATCCACTATGGGATTAATGTGTTAATGTCTAATCATTTATGATATGGGAAACATATAGGGATTCGTAAGCCACATTGATTTTATGGTCCAATTAAATAAAATTAATATACTAAATGGTTCAATATTTATATTGGTGTCTCAATTTTATTAAATGAACTTATGTTTCATGACTGATAATGATTTCTAACTCTTATGATTCATGTCTTCTGAAATGATGATGTTTTATTCCACAAATAATTATTATGATCATTTAAAGATTGTGTATGTACATTTTTGTGTATTCATGATCTCACACCCTAATACTTATCTTATGTTTTCATATGATCATGAGTTTACTCCTCTATTAAGTACGGTTACTATGAATCAGATGTGACCATTTCTTATATTTCATTTCCCCATGTTATGAATAATTTTTTATGTTTGTTATTTATTTGATGTTTACAACGTGAAAAGATATCATGGAGATACTAAATATCAATCAAGAAATAAAATATTGTGTATCTAGTCTCTAAAGATTCTAATACATTATGATCCTCAGGTGTGAATTTTTCAAATGTAGTGAGTTCTCATCTCTACTGATGTTGTATTTATTTATGAAATTTGTGGGGTTCTATAGTTGGTAATAGGTGATAGACTTAATAAAATTTGGATATTAGTATTATAAAAAAATTAGTGATAACTCTTGGGATAAGTCTTTAAAATTAATAAAATCATAATTTTTTTATTTTTTAACATGGATAACCTATGCTAACACTCTGTTCCCATAGATTGAGAAGAAGGTTTAATGATTTATACATTCGATGAATAAAATTTCATTATTATATGATTTTTCACTCTAATTATTATATCTTGAGACTTAAACTTTTATTTTTGGTATTATTTAAAAGTTGTAGCCATAAGACATCTAGTAACAGAAAATTTCATTGAAAATTCAATTATTGTCCACCTGAGAAACCAAATGATACATGAGCTTGAATGATTTTTTATATGATCCCATAATATTATTAGGCCATGTATCATACTGACATTCCAAATTATCTAACAAGGGGAAATGTATTACTGATTCTTTTATCAGGAATCATCCAACTTATTTTAGTGTATCCCTTGATCATCTAGTGGATGAGTGGTGTATTATCACCAATGAGAAAATATTATCTATTCTCCTGTGCTTAAAACAGGAAATATTTGACCTAACTCGTTATTATTTTAAAGAATAAGAAAATAAATGGTGGTATATTATTAATAATATAAGATAAGAGGAATAAATTTACACAATTTAATGGGATAAGTTTAAGAGGATATTTTTTAGTAAGTACATTCCGTGTATTCTATCTAAAAATATAGAGATGGAATTCCTAGAGCATAACTAAAAGGAGGATGAATCCATTCATAATTATGAGGAAATATTTAGAATACTTTAAATGTGTGGTTATAGTTTAATTATTAGCCCTAAAATAGAAATAGGTTGATTCTTTGATGGATTATAACTAAGTCTATATAATGTCTTATCAATAAGACACATTAGTGGATATGAAGAAATCATTTCATGTGCACTCAATGTGGAAACCAAAATTGGAGATTCCCACCACTCTTAAATGTTTCATAAGAAAATGAAGTTCTAGTCATAGGAAAATTAGAATATTATTCATGGTGGAATGAAATTAATTCCATCTATATGCAAAAAATAGGGATGAAACATCATGGGAATTATTTAAATGAAACAAGAGTGTGCTGTAAATTTTAAAAGGTAGGGCATAGATCATGTTCATGATAAAAGGGGATGAATTGGTCATTTAATGTAATGGAGGACAAGAATACTCCAACAAATGAACCACCCATGATATAATTCATAAAATTAATGGAAAATAAGAATGGTTCCAACTAGTTTTTTAATTTGAAGTTGATTGATGATAAATGTAAACAACATTCTAATCTCAATGCAAAATAAGAATCTCATATCATCATTACTACCAATCTGGGCTATGAGAATAAAATTATAAAATGTATACTTATCATACAATTTATAAAACTAATAAATTATTTGATTATAGATCTACAAAATCATTTACATCTAATGAATTTGAAATGGTTTTCAAATTACCATATCAATAATTATATATTGTGTTAGTAGTGAAAAATCCAAATGGTACATTTTCCACATCTCAGGTCTACTATTATTTTCTAGTTGAAGTCTATAGGATAGTGTTTCCTAAAAATATTGTGACTCTCCCATTAGATTAATTTTATTTCATTTGAGGAATGAATTAGTTTTCTTTAAATAGAGATCATATTAGTTGTTGAGGAACTAATTTCACAAATAATATTAAAAATGAAACTATGATCATTTATCAGTGTGAGGATTAATAAAAACATCCAATGAAGATTAAATTTATTTTGTAGATTATAATATGTATCAATGACATATAATTATCTCAGTTGGTTTGGGATAATCATAAAAACAATGATATGTATATGGTTTGGGGCTTTTTTGATGTATTTATAGAATAATTTATAGGTCTTACTCCATATCACAATGTTGTGTTCTCAATAGACATAAAAAAAGTACTAAAACGATTTTAAAGACTCTAGATAGACTGGAACCAATTTATATTCAATAATTGTATATGAAACTCTTGAAAAATCATTGAAAGGGACTCATTTGTCCAATTACATGACCTTTGGGTGAATCTACTTTTTTTTATGAATAAAAATGGATCAATGCGACTCTTCATTGATTATAGATGAAATAAAAAGTTAAATATCAATAACACATAACATCTACCCAATTTTTTGACTTGATTGATCAACTACATGGAGATAAATATTTTAATAATATTGACCTTCATTTTTTATACCATTAATTCATGGTCAATAAGGAATATATACCTATGAATTCATTCCATACAAGGTATGGGCACTATGAATTTATAGTTAACCCTTTTAGTGTTATAAAATACTCACCTACCATTATGTATTTAATGAATATATTCTTTATAGAATACCTATACAAGTTTGTGGTAATATTTACATATGATATTCTTATATATTCAAAGTGGAATAAATGGAATTAATATTATTTGTGAATTGTGTTATCGACCTTGAGGAAGGATAATAATTAATAATAATTAACTAAGTGTGGATATTGGTTTTAGAAGGTTTCATTTGTGCATAATTATCCTCAAGTAAGGATTTATTATTATTGCCTCTTATGATATATGTTATTTGATATAGGATGAGACCGACCACTGTGAAAGAGATCTATAGTTTTATTCATTTGGAAATATATTATTGG
Source organism: Viscum album (assembly GCA_963277665.1). NCBI lineage: Eukaryota > Viridiplantae > Streptophyta > Magnoliopsida > Santalales > Viscaceae > Viscum > Viscum album. The sequence continues at coordinate 547,141,558 of OY728167.1, read as the reverse complement.
TTCATTGTGATTAATTTTTCATTAATATCTAATACAAAAACAAGGTTAACACTAAATATATCAATTATCCATATGAAAAAATGAATTTTAATATAATTTCAAGCAGTTAAAGAGAATTTTGTTCGCGAACCTGTACTCACACAACCATGTAATGAAGTAGTATCTCTAATCTATAGTGATGTGTCAAAGAATGGACTAGTATATATTATATTGTATAATGATATTTTTATACCTTATGAATTAATATAATTTATAGAACATGATGAGAAATTACCGTACCATTTATTGGAGTATGAATGGTTAATATTTTCATTCATAATATGGATGAATTTTTTGTATGGTGAAAATGTTTACAAATAAAAATATCATAATGGATTAAATTATATATTAAAAAATAAATATATTAATATTCTCTATTTAATATGGTCGTAGTTTATTAAATGTTATTAATTCTTAATATATTACCACCAAAGGAAATTTCATGAGGTCAAATATGCTCTTATTAAAAAGGTTCCTGCAATCTTATTTATGATGAGGATCACAAAATATTAAATATTTCTATATTTTTAAAGAAGTTTCCTAGAAATTTTGATAAAAGAAGAGAAATATTACAAATATAAAATGATTGTTCTACCATATATCCATGTGAGGATTAAATATCCAGATATGTAAGATGTGGAAATATATAAGAAGGTTAGAAATTTTATCTAGTTCAAACTTTATTGTAAGGGAATGATAATTATTAGGAACCATGAATGTTTACTATGAATTCTAGACTTGTAGAAGGATATATTGAATAAATCTCATAGTTCTTCCTTCTCAAATTATCTTGGAAGCACAATGATTTATGTATATCTGAAAGACTATTTATAGTGGGACAAAAAGAAGAGTGATATTGCAAAGTATATATCTCACATATTTCTTTTCCAGGAATTTATGGATAAGATACAAAATTATAAGGGGATATTTCAACCCTTACCCACACCCGCTTATAAAGAGAAAAACATCACCATGGTCAATCTCATCAAACTCCCCAAAACACGAAAAAGGTAACAATGTAATTTTTTTTTCGATCACATAAAAATTTAATCACAATTAATATCTATCAGAGAATATAACACTATTGATTAACATTCCATGTTATACATAAAGGGAGTGTGGAGAATTCTTGAAGTATAACATTATATTGTATCAGACTAGGATATGAGTTTAACCTCTATGTTTTATATAAGTCCTTAGTAGTCTCTATATATATTTTTTAGTTTTACTATTTCATATCATCCCCAAATATATTTTTAGTAAGAGTGAACCCTTCAAAACCTTAAAGACCTGTTGAGATATTACTCAATATAATTCAAATGTGGTTTGTATTGACAACATCCTTTAGTATAATTTTTATACAACTAAAGATTTAAATCAACAATTATGATGGATCCTTATGAATCCATTTATTAAAGGAAGTACATAAGTATAAAATATTTTGATGATGTTGGATAAATAAATCTACTAGTACTTGAGTTAAATTAATAAATGGAAGATAGGGTAATATCAATTTTGCAACACATAAACTATGGTATTAAGTCAAAATAAAATGTATACTAACAATCATCAGAAACATCTGGAGTTCGATTCCGGTGAAATGATATTTCTAGAAGTATTTTCTTATAAGCGGGTTATGAGTTTCGTATAAAAAGGAAGGTTTATCCCCCGATTTATTGGTCCCTTTAATTTTCTTGATCATATCAGGATTGTTGTTTATCATTATGTTCTTCCAATGAATCTCTCTCATGTTCATGATGTGTTCACTATATCTATCATGTGTACAAGGATTATCCCTAACATGTACTAAACATATTGGCCATAAAACTAGAACACGATATATGTTAAATTTAATAACCAATGGACATTCATGATCATATAGAGAAAGTCAAAAAAATGAATTCCACTCAACTAGTCAATGTTTTTTGGAAAAATCATAAATTTGAGGAAACTACATGGGTTCCCGAGGATGTAATGAGGAATATGTGTCCCCTTTTCATTTTTATTTGAGTGATATAACATAAAAGGTGAAATTAATTTTGAAGGGGTATATTATAACACTATGAGATTTTATGAAATATTTCTCTACAAATATATTTAATTTCATTAACATATTTTGTTTCACACAACACAGATCTTAAATAAACAAATAAATACTATTAAAATTAAAATAATCAGGGTTAAAGATATTATATATCCATTAAAATTTTAGTTATGAAAATTAAAAAAAATTAGGATAAAATTATGGTTTACATATGTTTAAAATTAATTCATTGGTTATTAATTACTTAAATGAAAAAACATTTGAGAATAAAGGAGATGTATTCTATACAAAATGTTTTTACACACCCAATTTACTTATATCAAAATAATTTAAATGATTCAAAATTTCTGAATGATTTTAATGAAATTTATATATTATATATTAAATCAATTGTTTCAAGAATGATTTAGTACCTTTTCTAGTCATTTTATAAGAATAAATCCGGTTTTTTCATAAAATTAAATTTTCTAAAAAGATGGATTCATGGTGTTTTGCAAGATTATTTTAAAAATAATTTATTTAACATTTATAAATTGAATCCTTAAAATATATTTCTATATTTTGGAATTATGAGGTCCAAATTAGGTAAATATGAGACGTTTTATGAATAGTGACCACATTAAAATTTATCACCTAGGTATAATATAGATCAGGTTAAACAATATTACAACTAAATATTATGGTCACCATTTTTTAATCTTAATAAATATTTTATGAATTTAATTCAAACATTATCACCTTATTCAAGAATATTAATTGTTTAAGTGGAACTTTTCATGAATATGACCTATATAATATTTCAAGACAAGAAAAATTAAAATTTTCAATATCATACATTAAAATATTTATTATGTGTCCACATAAGGACAAAGGGTAGTTTTGAGTAATTATAAATATCTATTTTGAGAATAATTAAATTATTTCATGATATAAATTTATTTACAGTTTTTAGTAGTTATATAATCATCTAAAATACTTATGGAACATCGATACAGTATATAATCAATGAACATAAAAATAAAATACATAATATTAGAATAATTAAAAGTGATATAATGTTATTTGATTATATATTTCTAGGAATTGTATATACAATTATTAAAATTAATTGTTGTGTTAAAGGATTATATTATAATTACAATATTTTATTTATTTCCTTTATAGCAAATTTATTGAATAGTGTCAAAATTGAAAATAATGATATTTTCTAAAAATATTATTTTATTAAATTGTTTAAAGAAAATAAAAATAATTTTTATATTGGAGAGTTGGGTAATATCTAGTTAATAATTTAATCAATTGACAAATTATGAGACAATTATAAAATTATACATAAAATTATAACCCATGAAAAGTGAAAATTATTTAACTCTGGTTAAAGTTAATATATGTTTTGAATGGGTTTAGACCAAAATATATGGTTTAAAACACCACATAAACCTATACTAATTTTATTGGTTGAAATGATTTAAATATCATAATATCTTACCTTTTAATCCCATTACATTTGGAATCATTTATCTGGAAAATCATATTATCATATTTAAGTCTATTATGAAATCCCAAGAGGGACCCTCCCATAAATTATAAAATTCCATGCATATTTTATCTTATTCACACCTATATGATATTTTTATATTTAAAAAACACTACAAAAATATCTTATTCACTCCCAGATAAAAATCCTAGAGTTCTAATCTTCCAAAAATACCTACTCTATAGTCTACAAAAGTAGATATAAAAGAGTTGTTTCAAAGTATTGACAATTACCTTAATAGATAAATTCCATTATTATATTTATTTTAACTCATCCCAATATATGATATTATTCATTAAATAATAAAATATGTTCAAAAAAATATGTAAATTATATTATTATTAGGATAACACCATTACTCATCTTATATTCTATCTAATAGGAAGTGAATGTATGATTCAGTTAATTTTCCATCACCATCTTTCATATATGTTTATTATGGTGGGTCTAAAGTTTATATTATATTCATGATATAATTATTCTATGGGTGTGATAATATAATAGATAAAATCATACGTTATAGATCACTTGGAAATTATAATGTCACTCATTTGTATGTGTGGACTACCATCTTCATGAAGAGATATGATTAATTTTTCATCATCAATTAACTATGATGGTATTAATAATAGATTTTATAAATATATATGTTTTATATGATATAATAATGATTATTTAAATATGAATTTTAATTTTCATTTATTTCATTCCATGCATCAAAAATAGTAAACATATGTTATGCGTACGAATGACATACCGCTACCTGGAATGGTGAGATTAATTTTTCTATTTATAACTTTTATTGATGAATAATATATATATATATATATCATTATTAGAATTATGGAATTTATTGAAACATGATAAATGTACAGGTATTATGGCTTTTAAACCGAAACGTGATTGAAAAATGAAGCAAGTATCACCCAGAAGAGTGATTTTAATTTAAATTTTTAATAAATCATTGATAATATTTCATAAATAAATCATAAATATTGTAATAGATAAGAATATGGTTCTATAATACTTATATAAATAAATTGTTTTATTGTACTATTGTTTTAAATGCGAACAATGAAATGTGAGACTTGTGGTAATGTATTTATTTTTTAATCAAATTTTAATCAGGGTGGTTGGTTGTTCTAATTCCATCTAGAAATTTATAAGATCCTTGTCTATGAAATAAATTTACATTATATTCACCTATATTTTATTCATATGAATAACAATTTTCATCTATTTTTCTTCACTTCATGTATTCATGTTATTGAAACAATATTTTATGGAAAACCCGGCATTATTTCCCTCTTTAGTTGAAAAAAATTATTTTCCATATCCATAATTTAAAAGTGTTTAAATAATGTTTTTAATAATATAAACTAATTTTCTAAATTATTTTTTATCCAATATTTAATTTTTAAAATAGGTTTAAAAGAGATTCTTCCTATAATATTATGAATGAGGTGCTTTAATTTGAATTTTTACAAGTGTGAATGTATTGATTTTATTTAAATTAAATGACATAAATTTAATTTACAACCATTATCACCTATCAATTCATGTAAGACTTATAATTTTCTACATAATTTTTGTGAAATTAGTTTATTTAAAAAAAATATTTCAAAAGGAAATTTTTTTTTTCCTTATAGAATATTTCTGTTATTCTTTAAATGGAATTTTCAATTAGGATAAGATACATTAATGTTGACATTATTTGAGCAGGGATATGGTCCAATTTTAACATATATATTCTTTTGATGAATGATTTATGATTATTATGTTGAGATTTTTATGGAACCCTTTTATTCTATAGGGTTATTATATGTTGAGTTGATGAAATTGTTACGAAACCTCTTTAATTTTCATGGGTTATGATGTGATAATATAGTAAATGTTATTATGATCATATGGAACACTTATTTGTGAAGTTAATTATATGATTTTTGGGACAATAATTATATATAACTCCAATGAATTGCTTGATTTTTTATATCTCATGAGATAACAATGGAAAAAATTTCATGTGCTTGATCCACTATTGGAAACAAGTTGACATGATTGTTTTACTATAAAATTAAAGTGGTTATGCCTCATCATTTTTGATATGGGAAATTTTATTAGCTTCATAAAACAGTATAACTAGAGGGTCTCATTAGTTATAACTGATATATAAAATGGTATCATACTTTTTATGGAACCACACTATTTTGATATGAACATATATATCATTATTAATGGGTATTTATCACTATTATGTTTCATGTATTTTTAAATAATGATTATTTCTGGCATAAATCATGTTTAGGATCCATTATAGATTGGGAATTTACTTCTTATGTAATTTTCATGATCTCATACCCATATGATTATCTTATGTTTTCAGATGATCATTAATTTATATCTCTCGTGTTTAGCCTTATTGAGAATCTCAGCTCACCCATTCTTATGTTTCCTTTCCTGTTGTAATGAAGAATGGTTTTATTAGGGTATTTCTAGGAAAGTTACTATGTTTAAATATCTTAAAGATATGTTGAACATAATTTTTAAATAAAAGTATTGTGTATCTAATCTCTAACTAAATTAATCATATACAATCAATAAGTGTGTGTTTGGATAATATATTCCATATTCATATTTAATAATGTAATATTATGTAAAAATTTTTGTGGTTTTTGTACCAACTAAACCTCACAAAATAATAGATAAACTGGGTTATAAAATCATCCTTCAAAATTAAATCATGGAAGCATGACAAAAGCATTTAAATAATTTAAAATAAATAAAACACTCCCTTTATTATGAAAAAATAGAACAAAATTTGTTTATTTCCATATATATCATTTAAGAAAGAAAACAACCCCTTAATAATGATTGTAATTTGGAAAAAATATATAATAAATTTAAAAGAACACTTGGTCTTCATAGCTTATATGAAAGAAAATTTAAAGCATAGAAACATGGGGAATACCCTTTTCCAAACTATAAATAAAAATGTAGAAATATGTAAGAAATAATCTATTTAAATCATAAACTATATGCATTAGTCAACCATACTAAATATAATGAATTTTAAATCCAGGTTTTTATTACAAAACTAATAGAAAAAATGACCCAAAAAGATTGATTATAGACAATAAATTTAGAAAACCCTCAATTAATCATTAAAAAACACTCCATGACCACCCTAGGGAATGAGATGATTCAGAGTAGGTAGAAATAGACGAGTGGTATAGTTTTAAAACACATTACCAATAATATTCATTACAAAATCATGAATTAAATCCACATAAATTACAATACAATGTATAGAATTTGTGGGGGATGATTCCTAGGAAGATGAAACAAAATTAATTTAAAAAGGAACCATGTGGGGTATTAATATTAATCGAGGAAATATGGGATTGTTAAAAATTTTGAAGCTAAACATAAGTCATCATGGTATGATCCCATATATTAGGACATAGTTCCTTCTCCAACAATATAATATAAAAATCAAAATCCCAAAAATAGCATTCATTAAAATTTATAAACAAATCTATAATTTTTTTAATATTATAAACTTAATTTAAGAAAAGAAATTCTGTTTGAATAATTATTAACAACATATATCGAATAATTTCATGTAATATAAATGATAAAATTCTTAAACCACTTATACACTATTAATTATATTTTTTTGATTGACAGGACCCCTACTAATTGTATAATAAGATTCATTCGAGAGATAGTGATATTTTCTACTCTGGAAATTGGATAAAAAAAATTTATTAGGGAAAAAAACATATAGATCATATGGGACTCTTAGATGTTTCCAAACATAATGAAACCATAAAAGGAATAATCTTTTAATTCCATTTAGTGATAAAACTAACATCTAAAACAATCACTTCTAATTATTATGTTAATGTTATTCCCTTACATTCAAGGACATAACTAATTTTTAGAATATGGGGGGACCCTAATGTATCAATACATATCTATGAAAATTACCCATGTTCGTACATTTTTATTAATTCCCTTTTCATATTCCAAGTCATTATTAACTTCTGAACTATCATTCTATGAAAATACATCATTATTTACCTATTGACATCTTATGATACCTTCTAGAATCTCATTAATTTTGAAATACTACATTCCCAATTTCTAAAATATCATTTCCTGTCCACTTAAATCATATGGTATCCCAAATATTTATAAATTTTATGATGTATAGGAAAATTATGTATGCTGACGATAGTACCCCCTTATAAGGGCATAAATTTACTTCTTCAATACATCACTTGAATTTTTCACTACGTTTGAAATCCTTATGTATGGGTGTACACAGTTATGTAAACATAATTTTTATATAAGGAGTGACCTTATATTCTGAACGTACCCATTTTCAGACATTTCAGACACTTATCACATAATGATTTTTTTGGTCACTACATGACCATATAATAGCCTAAAATAAAATAAAACTACCAAACACAAAAACACTTATAGAGAATAATAAATTGATATAGGATATTTAAATTAAATTTTTTACATATGAAAATTAAATTTCTGTTTTAAAATCCTCCCAATCCAAAAAAAATTTGTCCTAAGAAATTCATATGTTCTTACATTGGATTATAACACTTACACCATAATAGATATTTCTATATACTTATAAAAACAATATAAAACATTGTGAAAATATTTATTAAAACATTATTAATAGGTGGGGATCACCCCCCCCCCCACACACACACATTTATTTTTTATCTTATTCTAAATAAAAAATATCATTCAAATATTCGACTAAAAAAATTGAAATTCATTAACAATGATGAATCAAATTATAAGGGAATAAATAAAAAAGTCATTTTCTCTCTAGATTGATATACCATATAAATCATCGTACTATTGATAATATAAAAAACACATAAAACATAAAAAATTATAAATAAAAACAATGTAAATAAAATCAAAAAATATAAATCATATTTCATTGAAATTATAGTTTGTACACAGTTAAACATCAATCCTGTTATAAATGAAAAGCACAACTGGAAATCACAACATTATGTATCTACACAAAAATATAAACACAAATACAGTGATATCGTCAAAACTAAATTTATAACAACACCAAAAAATCCAAAACAAGAATTATATTTTAATTTTAGTAAAAAAAATCCATCACATGATATGAATTTTACATCACTCTTGAATGTAAGGATATGTCTAATTTCAAAAACAAATTACAAAAAGTGCACCAATAGATTAAAAATTCTAAATATTGTAAATTCTTTCATAGAAATAAACATATATATATATATTGGAGTGTCTTTAAAAACTATATTTCGAAAATACATCCTTCATTCATTGTGTTTTTTGAAATACCAATATTAAATATAATTAATCATAAAACAAACACATGTTAGTATAACAACAAAAGAAATGTTTTAATCAAAACACATCGCACCTTTTTTAAAACCAAACACCCGGAAATGTATCTTTATATTGAAACAAAAAAAAGTACATGAAACCCTTTTAATTACATCATCCAAATTTCTTTAAAAGGGTAAGATAAAAATAATCATTTTTGTTAATATATTTATTTTATTTTAAGATACCCTGATGTTGATAATGGGATAAAACTAAACCTGTCAAAAACCATGATAGATAGAAAAATTATATATCCATGAATAATGTAAAATAAATTATAAAATTAACTTGTAACCCATTTAATGTTTTTTCCAAATAAAATTGTTATTTTACATGATATATCCATCTTATTTTATAGATATTAAATTTTAAAAACTCCCAGTGCATTTTTTGGATTACCAATATTAGAAATACAACTAAATTTTATCAATACAACCTAAGAGTAACTTATCCATAAATAAAATACAAATTATAATTAATAAATTAAAATATTAATTTTTGATAAAAAAATTTTACAAAATGAAAACATGTGCATAAATATTTTTTGGGTTAGATAAAATATTTTACAGCACATTAAAACATTTTAAATTCTAAAATGAAACCACTATAGTTTTTCAAATCTCATAACTTTAAATATTTTATTTTGATCACTAAATCAGTACATTGAATCCATCTAATCTTTTTATAAAATCAGTAATATAACCTCCCACTAGATAAAAACAATTGAAATCATCTTTTGGTTTCATTAAGATTCAATAATATTTTGTAAAATACCTTAGGATTAAGAAATTCATCTTTTGAAAAAATGAGCACCAAATATCACAACATAAAAAAATAATCCAACATCAACTAAATTAAAATATTACCTTAAATATGATATACTAATTCATATCATAATTAAAATAAACTAGGGAAAATGTAATTTTAGATCATATAAACTACACTAATTACTATCATAATCTATCCATAAGATTATTTTCAGACATTAAGAAACATATATAAAATAAAAATATAGAAACCCACACCCTTACATGATGAAATACCTTTGTGTATGGATAATACATACACACACTTATTGAAACTAGAATTATATATACCTAACTTCCCTATAAACTCAAGGTTTAGTACTAAATTTGTTAGCCAGAAACTTCTTCATATCATGTTTTTTATCTTCTATAGTCATACCTATTTATTATTATGACTCCCTAAAAAAACTACGACTTAATAAAAAAATTCATGAACCTGAATATGATAACCCTAATATTTATGAACAGTCTTGATCATCATAGGTAACTAACTATTGCACAGGAATCATATTTTTTCTAGTGGGAATCATTACTCCTAAAGATATAAAAATAACACAAAATATATGCATGGAATTTTATCATGAACACTCCATAATTTATATGATCAGATATTCAAAATAAAAATATCAATAATAAGTGAAACCAAAATAGGAACACAGATATAATATAACTCATCATCTATAAAGGAAATCAGAAATCCCTAACCAATGTGCCTAAGAAAAATTCAATGTAATATTTAAATACAATTTCTAACATAAATTGAGATTCAAAATAATAAAAATATGGATGTGCAACAATATATATGATTAATAGACTACTAAATTTTAATATGGTCTCTAAACACCCTTTCTGTGTATTAAGAAAAATGAATCATTTCTTGGAATCATAACCATAAATGAACTAAAACCGAACTAGAATCGAAATAAAATCTGCTATATCTTTGTGGAATATATAATAAACTTTAATTATGATAGGTTTTGGAAAATAATACCTAGTAGGTATCCACTCCACATCACATGCACATAATTTTAAAATAAACCCATTTCATGAAATTTGAGAATATTAATTTTAATGTAATGTCTTCAATATAATTAAAAAATTCCCATGAGACCATAACTTAATTTTATTTAATCAAAGGTAAATAATTTAATATTTTATTATAATAAATAATCGAAACCTTTATAAAAATGAACATAGAGAAGTGTATCAATAACATACATTATAAGTAATCACATTAATGAAATAAAGGGAAATATTCTAAATTGTAATATGTTATGAAATATTGAAAAAGAATAAAAAATACATATGAGAATAATACTTTGAAAAAGACAATGAAAACGAATAAAAAAATTGACATTATAAATTCTAAAAAAATAAAATCAAAAGAAACAAAAGTGGGAATAAATTAAAAAAAATGAAATCAAATGTAAAAAATAATACAGCCACTAATGTATTTAAAAAACTCAAAATAAATGACAAATTCCCAATGTTAGTGAGATCAAGACTCACTAAGATCCAAATATTGTCTTATGTTTCGAAATAATATCATTAAACCAAAAGGGATAGTCTATCAATTCCTAGAAAGTATAGTGATGTAATCTAATTTTATATAGAGTGTATCAGTTCATATAAATTTTAAATATGCAATATTAATATTGGTAGTGCTTCATCAATGCCAAACAACAACTCTAAGGAATTTTTTATTTTGTTTTCTCAATGATTATTAGGTATGTATTGTATCTTAATATCTTTATTTTTCCAGTTAACTTGATCCTTAAAATATAACTTAGATACATCAGTTAACAAATAAATCACAATAATATCCATGTGATTTATAAAAACACATAAAAATGTCAATTATAACACATGTGAACCTCTGACCATCCTCTATAGATGATCCCCCTTTCAAATAAGAATAATAAAATAATAAATACATCCTATAATTGGTACAGTTTCATTAATTTTATACAATATCAACATCACTATAGTTTTTGCACAACATTTTGTAGGGGGGAAATTATATGTTAAACTTACATCAATTAATATAATTTTTAGTAGTTTCAATCAGATTTTTACAACCACTCTATATAAATAATTATCTAAAATTATCATTAAAACCATATATATAATGAATCACCAAAGCATTGGAAAAAAGTATAAAACAAACCCACCAATAATTTTGAATAAAATTTAAAAAATCAAGAGTTTCCTTTAATTTAAATAATTTGATTAATAAAAAAATAATAATCATAAAATACTATAAAAAATAACATTTATGTAATTTGAAAATATACATGGTAGGAATAGTTTATATAAAAAATATTTACAGAAAAAAGACATTCTGAATCCCATTTCACAAATAGAAACTGAGAGGTAGAATTAAGTAATAAATCTTACCTTCAAATTAAAATCCTATGCATGTATAAACCAAACCAAATCCACTGAATTCAAAATATAGCATTTTATAACACCTCTGTGATTAAAATGTCCCACAAATTATGATTAGGGACCATACAATTATAAATATCCAAATTATATCAAGTACAAAAAACCAAACGTGACAAAGAGCACCCTAGAAACTTAGATAAAGAGGGTAAGGAAGATGAATAATCAAAGGGATTTTTTAAAACAAATTAGTTAAAGTAATAATCATCAAAACATGGGTAAAGACCATATAAATTATAAGATGTAAATGAGGTAAATTGTACTATTATGCATAGGTTATGGGAAATCTAATGAAATAGGGTCCCCTCAAGTATTTTAATTTAAGTAGGGATAACAAGGGAACATTATAAGTTTTGAAACTAAACATAAGATATCACGGTGCGACCTCCAATATTATGGGGTTGTTACTCATGTATAACTTGTTTTAAACAAATAAATTTATAGAAATTAATTTTATTATACTTTATAATAAATAAATTAATTATAAATTTCAATTAATAATATTATTTTAATAAAAACTATTTTTAACCTTGAATAATTTTTTATTGAAATATATAGAATCTTATTATATAATAGAAATTTTATGTAACCAAAAATAATTAATCCCTACAAATAAAATTTTATTGGTACCTATGAAAAATTATAACGTGAATTAATTGTGTTTCAAATTAAAAAAATTCATTAAAAATGATTTAAAATCAATTTTCACAAATTAAAAAAAAACATCCAGTTAATTAAAAGTATATAAATTCATAATTTTCTCTTTTCGAAAAGATTCTTAGAAATTTGATCAAAACATTGTTAAATTTTTTTAAAACTATTTCTATCTTCTTAAATATATCTTCACTAATAGATAAGTTTATATTAATTAAAAATTAAAGAAAAAAATATTAGATACAATTTTCATCAAATTTTTGAAAATAGAAATTGGTATGATTTAAAAAAAAGAAAAAAACAAGAAAATAAAATAGTGTAATTAAACTAGAGGAAATTTACTTTCAGTTATGGAGATATGCATTATGATCATAGATAATGTTCCCCACTCACCTCTACATTTTCAAATGTATCTGCCCACGCCCTAACTATTTCCCCTATCCATTGTGTCATTGATGCTCCCATCATTGGTAGTAGACGAAATTTATTTGGTTCATGCTCTACGATTTTACATTGTACCATCATATCCATTGGATGTGGTTTTACATCCTTCATCCTTCATGGTTCCATAATTCCCCTTGCTAAAGAAGGATCTTCTCCATCCCGTGCCTTCTCAATTATCCCCTCTTCCCTCCATCCCTGATATAACTTTAGATTCATTGAAGACGTCCTCTTTCAACGACTTCATAGTAGTGGATTTTCCTGAAGAAGATTTTTATTTTACTATGGATTTCAATCGATGGGCCTGGGTTTCTTTCTTTGGGTTGGATAAACATCAAGTATCCTTCTTCTAAAATTTCATTTTTTTCTTATTGTATTGAATCACTGGTGAGGGTTTCATTTCGGATTCGCAAATAATTTTTTCGTGTTATCCCCACATAGTGATTTCATGAAAGCATTGTCCTAGAATCATTGTTTCGTTGGAACCATTTGGTTTAACCTCCTTAAGTAGTCCTTAGATGCTCACCTTGGTAAATATTCTTCACTATTAGTGGACTTGGAAACTCTACCTGACCTCCCCTTCCCATTTCACAACCTTTCACCCCTTCATGTAATTGGAGACTCCCTTTCATTATTCCAGCGCACAAATGATATGACCCTTCATCTCTAGGATGTAGGGATATCCCATATTTGAGTTGAAATTATCTATCCCCTTCCTCCCCCTCCTTGCATTATTCTCAAGGTAGGTGACTCAATGGCACCGTGGTAAGACATTGTTTTTATCTCACCGGAGCATTTTTGTACAACAAGTAAGTTGTAGGACCACTCCATTCATGTTTTCTATAAGGTTGATTCCCAGTCCCCCAATCCCTTTCCAAGGAATCTGCACACCCCTCCAGTATCAAACCCTTATACCCATTCTTTAGCCTCTACCCCAAGTCAACATTTGACATCCCTATAGGAGCCCTCTTCCTCAGTGCATGCTCTTCTGACCCTTATTAGTAGTTTCTTCCCCTGTGCAGGATTCGTCAGATCCCTCATCCACAACCACCTTGGATTTTACCTCCCCCAAACACCTACAATGATTTGGTTAACTTCAATTCCTCACTAGGGAATCCATTATAATTTGATGAATTGATAGGTTTTTTTGGATGCTTTCATATGCATTCGTCAAGAGATAATATTCTCCAAAATCCCTTTTGTTAATAAAGACCTGGATAAGGTCCAAGACCACCTTACTTTCACCCCCATTTCCATGCCCATATCAAACAGCTTCAACCTTTTTTGCGCAGGTGTATGATTCCAAAAGTTTCTCTCCATATTCAAGCATAGTTCATACCCAATCCCAAATTAAGATACTGTTTTATTTGTCTTCTAACATCATATAGTTCTGCTTTGTGTTGGGGGAAATCACAATGCCTCCAAATTCAATTATTTCATGCCTTATTTTGAATGCTTGAGGACTGGGTATGAGGGTTAAGGTATATTTCTTTCTGTCAAAACACAGATGTTGATATGTCTATTTGGTCATTATCCATGATGTTAAGCAATAACAGTCTAAAATCCATGATTATTCTTATATTTTTTTTCAGCACTTCATTCATGGTGATCAAGTCAACCAGCACATTTTTCTCTTTTAGAATAACTCTGTCTCGGTCTAGCATATTGCTTTATCTAACTATCATATTCCAAAGAAGGCTATAATTGGTTTTTCCTTTTATTTATTATCCTATTTTTATGAAAAATGTGACCCGATGGAAAGGTAGCTCCATTGGAAAGACATGCGTAACCTTAGTTCATGACAAAATTCTTGGTTCGTTGGTGGTTATTTTAACTATATTCTTCATCCTCATAAATGGAATATTGGTGGTGCACATCCTTTTTAGGACAGGTACGATTTATATGGATTCATGGATCTAATTGGCCTTTTTTGATTTTGGATTCTCATGAGACAAATATACATGGTACACTAATCAGAAGGAAAACTATTGTATGTGGATCCATATTGAATAATTCCTAGAAAATCTAATTCTCATTTCCACCATCCATGCTACTAGATTGGATAATTTTGTTTGTACAGTCTCCGACCATTCCCCTCTCATACATCTTCATGATGTTAATAACATTATCCAATACCATTTTTTATATTCAATATGATGGGAGGATGACGCCAATTAGATCTGAGATTCCAAGTTATAATTGTAAAATCCATACATGTTGCTTCATGGGTGGGAATCCACAATTGGATGAAAAGGTTGATGGAATATATTCCTTTATGGGAAAACTACAAACCATCTCGATTACTATACATTGACACCTTAAAATCCAATATTTACCAGCAGGCATAGGGGCGTGAATATCTTTGGGATGATTATTTCTTTAGAAGCCTTTTGGACTTGAAAAATAATCTTGTCGATTTTCTTCTGGAGAAGTAAAAAAATGACAGAGAGAGTTCATGGGTGAATTGTCACAAAGTGGGTGACAGAAATACCACCTTCTTCCGTGATTTCATAAAAGAGATAAAGCGGTCCACAACTCTATATATACCCCTTGATGATGAGTCTTTCCCCGTTTAGCCACATGTGGTCATTGGTATGGCTATGTACCATTTTCATTCTTTTCATACAGATGTTAACCCTATCATGCAGGATGGATATCCCATATGTCACTCTATGATTTTGGACTATATCTTACATGTGTCATCTCATGTCATAAATGGGGAATTTTAATGAGTCCCAGATGAGTAGGATTTTTTGCAGGAAGTATCTACGCAGAACCCAGAATGTTCCCCTAGTTCGAATGGATTTTCGGGGTGCTTATATTCCATAACTATGGATATCCTCAATTATGAGCCGGTGTACTGCAATAAATAATATTTATGGGGGAAAATAATACTCATGTGGTTTGAACAACCAGTCTTATTCACTTACCCAATGTCAAGGACCCTTCCTATCATAATCAATTCAGGTCTATTAATATGGGTAACATTACATATAAGGTCCCTGCCACGATTAACAAATGAATACATTCATTTCACCTCTAAAAATGGATATCAGAAGAGAAGTAGGGTCTACTTCAACATAGGTCCATCCAATCCTCCATCGCCTTGTAACATTTCATTTTGGGTTATATCAACAAGAATTTCCATAGTTCAATAATTTCCATTAATCTTTACACGTATGAAGCCTATGAAAAAGTTGATTGGAGCTTCATCATTTGAGTCTTGAGGTGTGTGGGTTTTTTGGAAAAGGTGATGGTTCTCTTATTTTGGTGTATTGGGTATATGTGGTTCTACGTCACATTTATGGGGATAATTTGTCGATTCCTTAAATCATCATGGGTGATTAGGAAGGGTGACCCCCTATATCCTAGTGTGTTTGTCATTGTCCATGATTCATTTAGAAGGCTCCTAAACAAATGCTGCTTTGACGGAGTTGTACAACTGTTCCTGTGAAAAACAAATCTCCTTGGTATTTCTCTCCTCTTAATCATGGATGGATTTTTTATATATCACAATGGGGTTTGAAGGAACATTCATGGGATTGTTTTTATCCTTGATTTATATTATAACTAGAGTGGGTAGGTCATCAACCATTGGAAGAGTGGTGTTTATATGTCTAAATTTTTTTCTAGTATAAGGGTCAAATGTATTGAAGATATATTGGGGGTGTTGCAAAGAAACATTCCAATGAAATAAATTGGAGAACCCATTTCATCATGAGGGATTCGTATCCAACACATTGAAGGTATTATGGAAAAAATAATCACACACATTCTCAATTGGAAGAATAATTTTATCTCATTTTGGGGGAGAATTACCTTGGTCAAGAGTGTGTTAACCTCCATCCCCATGAATGTTCATTCCCCTACTATTTCCCCACCAATTCCATTCTATTTAATACCGACAAAATCTATGTTAGGATTATTTGGGATTCCCATGCTAATTGAAGGTATCATTGTTCTTCTTGGCCTAGATTGACACGCAATGTTGAGGAGGGTGGTATCAACCTCAGAATTTTCATGGATTCCATGATCTTACTTCAATAAAAAATTTCACGAGATGTTTTGGAGGGGTTTTCTCATTGTGAATGGTTCTCCGTTAAAAAATATGGATCTCAGTCTGATGTTATATGAGGAAAATTCTCCATGATATGGGATACTGCTCTATGTTGTATCCTTAATTTGTAACCATAGTCGAGGTTTGTTAATGGGGGGGGAGGGGGTTACCTACTTTTGGAATGATAACTAGTTGGGGAGTATCATTGTATTATTGGGTGGTATGGTTCTTGAGATTTATTTATTTAATCCCCCCTTCCCTTCATTAACTTATGCTATCTCCATGGCTCCATTAATGACCATATTCTACAATATTACTATTTCCAATGACCTGGATCATTTGGTGTTCACATGCTCCCAATCTTTTTTCATCTAATAGAATTCCTATCATAGTGTTTTACAGACCAATGTTATCCATGACTCATGGAAAGGGTTTCTCTGGAGAAATATCATCACTGCAAATGTGAAATTCCTCACTGGGAACCTCTGTAACAATACTCTATCCACAAATGATAATACTTGTAAGAAATAGATTTCTCTTGATTTTGAGTCCCACAGTTTCATACAAACTAATGGATATTTGGGATCCCATACCTTCTTCGATAGTTACTTGTTTGGACTCATCTATAATTTCATCACCAATTTAGTTAGTTGGGTGGTACATGGCCTATCCGAGGACACTTTCTTTTAGTCCCAGTTCTACGGTTCGATTGACAATGCATATGATCACACATCATGAGCCTTATTTTTTGCAGTAGTCTAATGTGTCCTTTGGAATACCCATAACATGGTCTGGATCGAGGGTCTATCCTCCTCCAGCATAGATATCTTGGTACTTCTGATGGCTTTATCATGGAACCTTGCTCCACTGGTCTATAAGGGAAGTCTATCTCCATCCTTTGGGAGGGTTTTGACTACAAATGGAATCCCTCTTACATCAATCTATGTGATGTCCACAACATTTGGGTTTGGTGGAAGCTGCATATGACAGGATTCAAATTGAACATTGATGGGTCTTGTTTGAACGGCTCCATGAAGGGTGGAAGAGATGTCCATGATTAGAGGGGCTCTGTGGTTTTTTCTTTCACCTTGTGTCTCGGGTAGGTCGACTCCCTCTTCGCTGAGGATTATTCTTTGCTCAAATGTTTAGAATTGTGTAACTCCCATGAATTCTATCTTCATCAGGAGGAGACTTATTCTTTATAAATTCTCTATTTAACCCAATGAATGACCAATATACAATGGGAAGTCATTTATCAGTTCATAACTACATAATGTTCCTCCATCATAGTATCGATCTCCTTCACACATGGTGAGAAGGTAATTAAGTCTCAGATATCCTAGCCTATTGGGGTAATTGTAACAACCCGATATTTTATGATAAGTATTCTATTTAATTTATTTGATTCCATGTGTTTTATGCTACAACAATATTATCTTGTGTTGTACACCACACTGTATTAGCTTGAAGTATACACAACACTATTCTAAGATTGTGTTACACACATTTTCAAGCTCGTTTTATAATAGTCATTCTACACAACATTGATATTATATATATATATATATATATTCAATGTATAAATGAAATATGGTTGGATTGTGTTATACGAAACAACGAAGGATTCTTTCACAACACGCAACCCTGACTTGGCTTGCATTACACGTGGTCACGACTTTCCCTGATAGCGTGTGTTGTACGCAATTTCAAGTTTCACTAAACAATGATATATGATTATAATATTATTAATAACTAGCCTTTATGAATATTATTAACTAAATTTTGAATTTTATATCATTATTATTTCACATTACACATTTTCTAGAACTTGGTATGGGAACAAAATAAATTTTTCGGGTAAAATAAGTTTTTTTCAAAAAATGCATTTTTGCCTCCTTTTGATGGAGCACCCACTTTGAATCTGGTTTTTTAAATGTTTATAAGTAAAATTGTACAAAATAAACTTCTTCTTTTGAATTAGTATATAAAAGTTTACAATGGATAATGTTTTGATATTTTTCTGATAACTTTTATATTTTAATAAATAGTAAAAACACGCTATATTTTAATTAAAAACAACTTTTTTCATTATAACAATTCATATGGTTAAATTATAATATTTAATGGTTTTAAAGTATAAATAGAATATATTTTTTCCAGCTAATATAATTTATGTCATTAGCATTGATTTTACCTTGAATTCGTAGGTTAAATCAATTCAATCTTTTGCAATGTTTTAAACAAAAACCCATTTTCTTTCGACAACGGGATTAATTTTAATTTAATTTATGAAATTGTGTGTATTGAATTTCGAAAAATGAATTCCATATTTTCAATCAGTGTGTCCAAATTATGTCAATAGTATACTTTTTATTTTTGGAAATTTTGAATAGTAACTACGGTAAATTTTATTTACCACAGTTAAAGGTAAATGGGGTAATTAAGGGTAAATATAATATTATAAATATCTTAACACATGCCAAAATTCTAATGGATGACTAAAAGTCGACCCATATCATCTAAGGGTCGGATTAGATTCATTTAATTGCCTTTTGTTCATGAAAATAATTTAATTATTATTAAATCCAAAGAAAGTGACAACATGTCACCCTCTTAAATAGTATAAGTATAATAATTTTAATTTATTGATAAACTTCATGAAACATCGAAAATTTTTAGTATCAAAAAATATAATAAAATTATCTACATCATATGAATTTAGTTATAATTTTTAGGGATTAAAAAATTATCATTAATTATGACACAATAGTGATGCAGAAATTGTTTATCTTGTGAAAAATAAATAATATAGTTTTTATTAAACTAATAGTGACCATAAAATGCACAAAACCCAGACAAAAACATATTGGTCAGGTAAATGTAAGCCATAATCATTCAATGGTCTAATATTTTACCATTTGGAGCCTTATAAAAGTGATTATGACACTTATATTATTTCATTTTAAATGATTCCAAAGTTGTCACCTTCATAATTAAATAAATATAACAATTTAAATATTGTTATTTTAAGATGATAAATTAATGTAAAAGTATTATTGTGAAAGGTAATAGATTTATCTTCATCATAGGATTTTATTTTTAATTTTTATGCAACAAATAAGTATATTAAATAATTATAAAAAAATGTTTTAGTATTTATTCTATTAAGAGATAAACCAAATAAATTGTTTTAAAAATAATTAAATAAATATTATATGAACTATTTAATGTTCTAAAATAATTTTATAGATGCATATGACCTTTTATTAATCTATTATAAATTTTAGTTCGAATATATCATCTTTTTAGATTTTATATAAATTAAAATAATTGAATGTGTTCAAAATTGACACTATTGTTATTTTATAAAAATAATATGTTATTAAATTGTTTAAAAATAAAAAAAATATTTAAAATTTATAAATTGAAATTTATATAGTCGAAACATTAATAAAGTATTCAATTATGTTAAATTAACAACACATAAGTGATTATTTATAACCATTTAAAATTTATAATTTTATTACCACAAATTAACTTAAATAGATTAAATAAGGATAAATCAAAATGATAAGGTTTAAAATAAGATCAAAACATGTCTAAATTTGATTGTTTGATGATATTAGAACCCTATCACATATAATATTCTAATATTAGTCATTTTTGTAGGTTTTTAAGTGGGGTTAGGTTTATTATAAATTAATATTTTTTAGATTTCCAAAGGTGCCCCTCTCCTCCCTTATAAAAGGGCACCTCCTAACTCTCCTCCTCACACCAATTTGAGCCTTACATCTCTGCAAAACCCTGCCAAATTCTCTTCTCCACTTTCCTAGAAACAACCTAGAGGTCCTGGTATTCTTCAAAGAACAATTTTAGTTCCCTAAGAGGAGGTCTCAAAGAGGCGCTTCAAAGAAGAGGTAATGTCCGTTACCGATTCTTTCAACTTTATTTCTTCTTCCACTTCTTCTTCTTAGGTTTTTTCGTTATGAAGTAATAACATAAGTATCACTCATATACGAATATGTTATTATAAGTATGAAGAAACCCTATTTCACCATCTATCCATCCTACGGAAAATGAAATCACCGCGCCTGCGTACGTACAGAATACCGTCTCCACGCCGTGGTGTAATCTATTTTCCAACACCACCTTACATGGATGGGTATAATGGTGTAAATAATAACTATATATGATTATTTTAAAGTGATATTTATTGTTTAATAGTATACATACACTCCAATAAAATTACACGATCATGGGAACGATATCATGGCTCGTGCGTACGTATTGAATACCATCTCCACAACGCGATGAGCTTAATTCTCAATGATTAACCATTCATGAATGATTATAAATTATATATAATAAATAATCATGAAATATATGAAATAATAATGATACTGGATTTATGTATATATATGTATGTCAACCAATTAATTCCATTCAATTCAATGATGAAATGAACACAATGTTCATGCGTACGTACGACCTACCGTCTCCATGAACAATGTATTTCTTTCCATTTATCGATCTATTATATATATGTATATTATGAATATATATTATATATAAATCATGTTTTATATTCTGAAATTAAGTATTCATGATCTATGTAATCATATGAATAATTACAAGTCAAAACACGGACGACAAATGAAACGATTTTACCCAAAATGCTCTTTAAAATGGAATTTACAAAAAACGGGTAATATAAAGTCATAAGTGAACCATATATGATATCATAACAATGAAAATTATTCTTTAATAAGTCAATAACATTATTTAAATCATTATACAGTAGTTTTAGACACTTAAGAAGCAAATCGGACCTAAGCTAAGGGGAAATATCACAATCTCATTTTTATCCGAGATTGTTTGTACTTTGGTATTTACTGGGGTGTATCTTATCATCCACATTCATGTTCCCTCAACATTTAATATTGTTTCCATCCAAATATAATTTTTTAAATACAATTTTACCCTTCGTTGAGTTTTTAGTAAAGGATGTTGGAGAAATCTTTTATCATTTTTCGTACGAGGTACATTTTGACTTTTCCGGCAAAAGTCTGAGAAGAATGTTTTTTTAACTTATACGAAACGAACGGATTTTTGTGGTTTTATAAAGCTTGATTTTCATGAAGCTTACTAAAAAATATTTCAGGACTATTTTCAATAAAATCCTTTTCTTTTAAAAATGCATGACATTTTGTGAAAACAAAATTATTTTAAAGAAGAAAAGATATTTTCCTCAAGATTTCATTTCAAGTGTTTTATCAAAAACATTTTCCATCTAAAATGAAATTATTTCATATGTTTATGTTTTAAGTATAATGTCTCTATGATTGACATGGTTTCACATTTCTTATTATGAAATGATATCCATTTCTTTTATATGGATTATGTTATGATGGGATGATGTTTATGAAACCCATTTTATTCGTTGGGTTATTATGAATGATGTATGTTTATTTTGTGTCACAAGTAAAATGATTTCATTATGAGATTGGTGGGACCTATATCTCACTCCAATGTATTGGGTAATGATTTATATCTCACGAGATAGACATGTTTGGAACTTTATGTTAATCTGGTTCAGTATTACAGGACTGGAATGAGGAGTCAACTCGATTCGGAAAGGGACATTGTCCATTAAGATGGTCTTGGAAGCAATGCCTTGGAGACTATGGAAAATCATTACATGTGCTTAATGGATGCCACAATTTCATGTTTTATTCCCATGCTATTTTATCATGATTTATGTTCCATTATCATCTATGCCTTATGTACTTCCATGTTTTATGTCGTTGCTCAAGATTTTTAATGTTCTGTTTTTTTATGTTCAAATGTATATGGAATGTTTTATTTTATCCATGCTTACCCTTAATGAGCATTTGAGCTCACCCTTTTTATGTTTTCTTTTCACCTAGGATTAAAAGAAATATTTTAGGTAAGGAAAAAAATATGGGATGATCTTTATGGGAGATGTTGAAGATCTTTCACCATGATTAGAAGATTACATTCCATGTTTCCAAAGACACTAAACTATTATGGATCTTGTGTGTCTATTTTTGTTATGTACTAAGTATTCCACAAAAGTAATATAAT
The DNA here is from genome assembly GCA_963277665.1 of Viscum album. Classification (NCBI taxonomy): domain Eukaryota; kingdom Viridiplantae; phylum Streptophyta; class Magnoliopsida; order Santalales; family Viscaceae; genus Viscum; species Viscum album. Next base: position 547,118,012 of record OY728167.1, on the reverse strand, counting down.
ATCTATGTACATCAAGCTTTGGGTCTCTACAGTTGGTATCCGAGGAAAGGTTTTGTCAAACTTTGGAAACTAGGATGCGAGAACATTAGTGAGATCCCTAGAGATATTTCTAAGGTATGTCTAGAGATGTCCATAAGGTTAAGTATAAGTATAGGTTATAGTACTAGAATTACGATAACGATATTAAAATTAATCCTAGGATGTTAGATGTTGAACGTACTCCCCCTTGATTAAGTTATTTTCCTTGTATGATTTTTGCCTCTCACAGAATTATTTTTGTGTTTTAGTCAATGGAGGGAACCAGAAGGAATTAGATTTACCATGAATCCAATGGACAAATTGGTTACTATGAGAAACAAAATTGAGTAGTGCCTAGAGGGAAAGATATTTTGATTATGTCAAATCAGTCACCACGATATATGATTAACAAGGTGAAATTTAGTGGTATGCGTAATTCATCAAATAACAGGAAGATAGTCATTTATGCATGTTTGCATGTTGAGGAGCATAAAGAAAGGAAGATTGAGATTTTTAAAGAAGGGAATAAGAACCTTGAATAATACCTCAAATGGAGGGATATATGTTATCTTTGTGGAGAAAAGGGACATAGAGTGATAGACTATTATGGAGTTCAATGTCTTATTTGTGGAGAACATGGGAATTACCCAACTCAATGCCCTAACCTAAAAAGTTACTTCTAAATCAAGGAAGGAAATATTTTAGGACAATCATTGAAGAGGATGGACTGAAGTGTTTATGTATTGTAATTCATGAATAATGTTGTTGAGGTACTTTTATGGTGTATTAGAATATTTTTTTTATTCGTCTATTGTGGATTTCAATAATTTTATGGTATCGGTAAACATGAAAAGTGATTCAAATATTTTGGAAAGTAGATGATATGCGCATAATGAAGGGATAAAGAGAAAATGAAATGTTTGACAGTATTCATGAGCTCATTATTGATATAAGGACTATGTAATATCATGGTTTGAGTATATATAATTTTGAGGATTTTGGTTTGTGGAAAATTATAACTTTTAACCGTATTCATGTTTTCACTAAGGTTCAATGGGTATTCATTATTTTCAAGAGAATACATGATTATGGCCTTCGAATTTTTGGAATGTGACCAACAAGACATATCTTATGATACATGGGGATCCACGATGGTATTAACATGCTTTTTATATGAAATCTCTGGTAATCGTTTTCACTATAATATGAGAGTGGACTGCAGTATTATGGATAACCCTAAAGATTGGAATGGATTATTTTGGACATAAGTTGGTATTGTTTAAGGATAGAAGTTTCTTTGATATTATTGATGGGATGTTAATGTAATGTAGTTTTAGAAAAAGGACAACCTGCAGGATGGGTGACAACCCATCGCGTCGGACAAGGCTGTGGGAATCGATCCCACAATCGAAGTGCGGCCAGCCATTATCGCCTACCACTGGCCTAAAGGAAGTCCATGTTTAGTAGAAACTAGTTTTATTATATTAAAAGTATGATATATGAAGTATAAGTCCATTTTAGGAACCATATATGACTGATCTCACCATAGATGGACATATGTATATATGATAACATTTGTTATCCTTTTGTTTGAAACAGGTGGAATGACCCATCATTCTATCACATGATCTGTTAACACTTCACGAATTACAAATTTAACATCATTTCTTTAAGAGATGAAGTAGAAATTGTTCAAAGCACGAACAATAGTGAGATGGTACAAAAATCAAGCAAGTATTTCATCTAATTAAAAAATTTTAACTTTAGGGAAATGATATTGAAAACAAAAAATGTTGTACTAGTTCTCTTATATCTGATTAGTCATATGGTACCCTAGATCATCACAAATTTATGGCTTTATGATTGATGGATTTTTCATAGCCGTGCTCTCTTCCACCCTCCATCAGAACGTGATGGTTAGATTTTTCTTCCATATACATATTTTCACCTATGTTCTCCTATATGGAAACCCAGTGATGAGTTACTTTGGGTAATCTTTACGTTTCATACTTTAGTTTTTAAAATTAAGTTTCAGTATTATTTTTTATGATGTCGGTTTCTATGAATAGTAAATAATTTATAACCCCGACGAATTTCGAGGGAGATATTCATTTTAAGGGGGTAGAATGTAACAACTCAATATTTTATGATAAGTATTCTCATTAATTTATTTGATGTCATGTGTTTTATGATACAACAAGATTATCTTATGCTATAAGCCGCACTGTATTAGCTTGTAGTATACACAACACTATTTTTTTCGTTTTTCGTACGAGGTACTTTTTGACTTTTCCGGAAAATGTACGAGAAGAATGTTTTTTTAACTTATACGGCACCAATGGATTTTTACGGTTTTATAAAGCTTGATTTTCATGAAGCTTCCTCAAAAATATTTCAGGACTATTTTCATGAAAATCCTTTTATTTTAAAAATGCATGACCTTTTGTGAAAAGAAAATTATTTTAAAGAAGAAAGAATATTTTCCAAAAGAATTAATTTCAACTGTTTTATCAAAACCATTTTCCATATAAAATGAAATTATTTCATATGTGTATGTTTTAAGTATAATGTCTCTATGATTTACATGGTTTCACTTTTATTATTATGAATTGATATCCATTTTTTTATATGGATTATGTTATGATGGGATGATGTTTATGAAACCCATTTTATTCGTTTGGTTATTATAAATGATGTATGTTTATTTTGTGGAACAAGTAAGAATGATTTCATTATGAGATTGGAGGGACCTATATCTCCCTCCAATGCCTTGGGTAAATATTTATATCTCATCAGATAGACATGGCTGGAACGATTAGTTAATCAGATTCAGTATTATAGGACTGGAACGAGGAGTGAACTCGATTCAGAAAGGGACTTTGGCCATTAAGATGGTCTTGGTAGCAATTCCTTGGCTACTATAGAAAATAATTACATGTTCGTAAGGGATGGCACAATTATGTGTTTTATTCCCATGCAATTCTATCATTATTTATGTTCCATTATGATCTATGCCTTATGTACTTCCATGTTTTATTTTGTTGCTCTATATTTTTAATGTTCATGTTTTTTTACGTTCAAATGTATATGGTATGTTTTATTTTATCCATGATTACCCTTACTGAGAATTTGAGCTCACCCATTTTATGTTTTCTTTTCCCCCAGGATTAAAAGAATGATTTTAGGTATGGAAAAAAATAAGGGAAGATCTTTATGGGAGATGTTGAAGAACTTTCACCACGATTAGAAGATTGCGTTCCATGTTTCAAAAGACACTAAATTATTACGGTCCTTGTGTGTCTCTTTTTTTTATGTAATATGTATTCCGCAAAATTAATGTAATGTCTATGTGAGTCAAACTTCGGGTCTCTATAGTTGGTATTAGAGGAAAGGATTAGTCAACCTTTGGAAACTATAATGCATGAACTTTAGTGAGAACCCTAGAGATATTTCTAAGGTATGTCTATGGATGTCCCTAAGGTTAAGTATAAGTATAGGTTTAGTCCTAGAATTATTGTAACGATATTAGAATTAATCCTATGATGTTAGATGTTGAAGGTACTCACCCTTGATTATGTTATTTTCCTTGTATGATTTTTTCCTCTCACAGAATTCTTTTTGTGTTTTAGTCAATGGAGGGAACCAGAGGGAATTCGGTTTACCTTGAATCCAATGGACAAATCTGTGACTATGAGTAACAAAATTGAGTAATTCCTAGAGAGAAAGATATTTTGATTATGCCATATCAGTCATTGTGATATATTATTAACAAGGGGAAATTTAGTGGTATGCCTAATTCATCAAATTAGAGGAAGATAGTCTTTTATGCATGTTCGCATGTTGAGGAGCATAAAGAAAGGAATATTGAGATTTCTATAGAAGAGAAGAAGAACCTTCAGGAATACTTCAAATGGAGGGAAATATGTTATCTGTGTGGAGAAAAGGGACATAGAGTGACAGATTGTCATGGAGTTCAATGTCTTATTTGTGGAGAACATGGGAATTACCCAACTCAATGCCCAGACCTAAAAAGTTACTTCTAAATCAAGGAAGGACTTAATCCAAGAAAATAATTGAAGAGGATGGATTGAAGTTTTTATGTATTGGTATTCATGAATATTGTTGTTGAGGTACTTTTATGGTGTATTAGAATATTTTGGTATTATTCTATTGTGGATTTCAATAATTTTATGGTACCGGCAACCATGAAAAGTGATTCAAATATTTTGGAAAGCAGATGATATGCGCATAATGAAGGGATAAGGAGAAAATGAAATGTTTGACAGTATTCATGGGCTCATTATTGATATAATGACTAAGTAATATCATGGTTTGAGTATATAGAATTTTGAGGATTTTTGGTATGTGGAAAATGTTAACTTTTAACTACATTCATGTTTTAACTAAGGTTCAATGGGTATTCATTTTTTTCAATAGAATACATGATTATGGACTTCTAATTTTTGGAATGTGACCAACAAGACATATCTTATGATACATGGGGATCAACGATGGTATTAACATGCTTGTTATATGATATATCTGGTAATCGTTTTCACTATAATATGAGAGTGGACTACAGTATTATGGATAACATTAAAAGATTGGAATGGATTATTTTGGACATAAGTTAGTATTGTTTAAGGATAGAAGTTTTTTCGATATTATTGATGGGATGTTATAGTAATGTAGTTTTAGAAAAAGGACAACCAGCAGGACGGGCGATAGCCCATCGCGTCGGACAAGGCTGTGGGAATTGAACAGACAACCGAAGTGTGACTGGCATTTATCGCCTACCACTGGCATATAGGAAGTCCCTGTTTAGTAGAAACTAGTTTTATTATATCACTACTGGAAATACGGCCTATACACACGGTTCAAAACCGTGGGTATAGCCCCCAAAACCGTGGGTATAACCTATACCCGCGGTTTTGGGAACCGTGGGGCTGAGAGGTGTCGCAATAGGGGATTGAGGCTATACCCACAGTTTTCCCAAACCGTGGGTATAGCAATGTCACCGTGCGGCACCTTGACGTACCAGCGTGGCACACCACTGCTCCTACGTTTTGAAAATCGTGGGTATTGATATTCCAAAAATGAACTTCGCGGGATTCGAACACGGAACGCCAAAACTGGACGCGCCCCTCTCTGACCAACTGAGCTATCAACGTGTTTGGTATATAAGTATATATCTATATTAATATAATAATATAACTGCATATCTAAAAAGGAGAATGGCGCGATTCGAACACAGCACCAGCTATAGGATAGAGGTCTCCGAACCAACTAAGCTGCGGGAATATTGTTGATTTACTCAGACATCTGTTTACTTATATTAATTATATGTAATTTATAATAAAAAAAACATAGTGAGATTCGAATAGCGGATCCACTGAAATAATAGTATACCTGACCAACAAAGCTGTGAATAAATTTTGTATTTAGTTGTGTATGTTTATTATTATATTAATTAAAACCATATTTTCACCAGATATTTTTCTTCCCCCGCGAAATTTTTTTCCCCGCAATTTTACAAGAAAGCTATACCCACAATTTGGCTAAACCATGGGTAAACGTCTTCCAAAAAAACACCAATACCCACGGTTCTTCAAAACCGTGTGTATATGCCTTTTGAGAAAACCCTATACCCACGGTTTGAAAAAACTATGGGTATATGCCTTGGGAGAAATACCTATACCCACAGTTTGGTAAAAACTGAGGATATAGATGACCTATACACACGGTTTTGGAATACTATGGGTATATGTTCTTATATAATCTCTATGCCCACGGTTTTTGAAAACCATGGGTACATGGTACCCTAAACCCACGGTTTTTTAAAGAACCGTGGGGATAAGACCATTTTCCAGTAGTGTATTAAGAAGTATGATATATGAAGTATAAGTCCATTTTAGGAACCATATATGATTAATCTCACCATAGATAGACATATGTATATTTGATAACTTTTGCTATCCTTTTGTTTGAAATAGATGGAATGACCCATCATTCTATCACATGATCTGTTAACACTTCATGAATAACAAATTCAACTTCATTTCTTTAAGATATGAAGTGTAAATTGTTCAAAGCACGAACAACAATGATATTGTACCAAAATCAAGCAAGTATTTCTTCAAATTCAAAATTGTTTACTTTAGGGAAATAATATTGAAAACCAAAAATGTTGTCCTAGTGCCCTTATATCCGATGAATCATATGGTATCCTAGATCATCACAAATTTATGGCTTTGTGATTGATGGCTTTTTCATATCCATGTTCTCTACCACTCTCCATCAGAACATGATGGTTAGATTTTTCTTCCATATCCAGATTTTCACCTATGTTCTCCTATATGGAAACCCAGTGATGAGTTACTTTGGGTAATCATTACATTTCATAGTTTATTTTTTAAAATTAAGTTTCAGTATTCCTTTTTACGATGTGGGTTTCTATGAATAGTAAACGATTTATAACCCCGACGAATTTTGAGGGCGAAATTCATTTTAAGGGGGGTAGAATGTAACAAATCGATATTTTACGATAAGTATTCTCATTAATTTATTTTATGTCATGTGTTTTATGATACAACAATATTATCTTGTGCTATACACCAAACTGTATTAGCTTGATGTATACACAAAACTATTCTTAGATTGTGTTACACACAATTTCAAGTTTGTTTTATAATAGTCATTCTACGCAACATTGATTATATATATATATATATATATTCAATGTATAAATGAAATATTCTTGGATTCTGTTATACCAAACAACGAAGGATTCTTTCACAACACGCAACCCTGACTTGGCTTGCATTACACGCAATCACGACTTTCCTCGATAGCGTGTGTTGTACGCAAAATCATGTTTCACTAAACAATGATATATGGTTATAATATTATTACGAACTAGCCTTTATGAATAGTATTAACTATTTTTTAATGTTATAACAATATTATTTCATATTACACATTTTCTAGAACATGATATGTGAACAAAATAAATTTTTTCGGTAAAATAATTATTTTTCAAAAAATGCATTTCCCGCCTTTTGATGGCGCACCCACTTTAAGTCTAGTTTTTGACATTTTTATAAGTTAAATTTTACAAAATAAACATCTTCTTTTGAATTAGGATATAAAAATTTACACTGGATAATGTTTTATATTTTTCTGATAACTTTCATATTTTAATAAATAGTAAAAACATGCTATATTTTAATTAAAAACAACATTTTTCATCGTAATATTTTATATGGTTAAATTATAATATTGAATTGGTTTAAAGTATATATAGAATATATTTTTACCATTTAATATAATTTATGTCATTAGAAATGATTTTACCTTGAATTCGTAGGTTAAATCAATTCAATCTTTTGCAATGTTTTAAACAAAAACCCATTTTCCATCAACAACTGGATTAATTTTAATTTAATTTCTGCAACATTTGTGTACTGAATTTTGAAAAATGGATTCCATATTTCGAATCAGTGGGTTCATGTTATGTTAATAGGCTACTTTTTATATTTAGAAATTATGAATAGTAACTACGTTAAATTTTATTTACCATAGTTAAAGGTAAATCGTGTAATTAAGGGTAAATATAATATTATAAAATTACCCTAACACATGCCAAAATTCAGATGGATGACTAAAAGTCGACCCATATCTCCTAAGGGTCGGATTATATTCATTTATTGGACTTTTTTCCATGAAAATAATTTAATTATTATTAAAACCAAAGAAAGTGACAACATGTCACTCTCTTAAATCTTATAAGTTTAATAATTTTAATTTAGTGATAAACTTCATGAAAATTCGAACATGATTAGTCTCCAAAAAAATAATTAAATTATCTACATCATATGAATTTATTTATAATTTTTAGGGATTAAAAAATTATTATTAATTATGACACAATAGTGATGCAGGAATTGTTTTTCTAGTGAAAAATCAAGAATATAGTTTTTATTATACTAATAGTGACCATAAAATGCACAAAACCCTGACCAAAATATATTGGTCATGTAAATGTAAACCGTAATCATCCAATGGACGAATATTAGACCATTTGGAGCCTTATAAAAGTGATTATCACACTTATATTATATTATTTTAAATGATGCCAAAGTTGTCACCTTCATAATTTAATAAATATAACAATTTAAATATTGTTATTTTAAGATGATAAATTCGAGTAAAAGTATTATTGTGAAAGGTAATATATTTATCTTCACCATAGTATTTTATTTTCAATTTTTATGCAAAAATAAGTATATTAAATAATTATACAAAAATGTTGTAGTATTTATTTTATTAAGAGATAAACCAAATAAATGTATTTAAAAATAATAAAATAAATATTATATGAACTATTTAATGTGCTAAAATAATTTTATAGATACATATTACCTTTTATGAGTCCATTAAATATTTTAGTTCGAATATATCCTCTGTTTAGTTTTTATTTAAATTCAAATTAACGAATAGTGTCAAAATTGACACTATTGTTATTTTATAAAAATAACATATTATTAAATTGTTTAAAAATCACAAAAATATTTAAAAATTATAAATTGAAATTTATATAGTCTAAAATGTAATAACGTATCGAATTATATAAAATTAACAACACATAAGTGATTATTTATAAACATTTATAATTTATAATTTTATTACCACAAATAAACTTAAATAGATTAAATAAGGATAAATCAAAATGATAAGGTTTAAAATAAGATCAAAACATGTCTAAATTTGATTGGTTGATGAGATTACAACCCTAGCTCATATAAGCTTCGAATATGAGTCATTTTTGGAGGTTTTTAATTGGGGTTAGATTTATTATAAATTAATATTTTTACGAATTCCAAAGGTTCCCCTCTCCTCCCTTATAAAAGGGAACCTCCTCACTCTCCTCCTAACACCAATTTGAGACTTCATTCTCTCCCAACCACTAGAAAATTCTCTTCTCCACTTCACTAGAAACATCCTAGAGGACCTGGTCTTCTTCAAAGACCAATTTTAGTTCCCTAAGAGGAGGTCTCAAAGAGGTTCTTCAAAGAAGAGGTAATGTCTATTACCGATTCTTTCAACATTATTTCTTCTTCCATTTCTTCTTCTTAGGTTGTTTAATTATTAAGTAATAACTTATGTATCACACATAAAATAATATGTTTTTATAAGTATGAAACAACCCTATTTCACCATTTATCCATCCTACGGAAAATGAAATCACCGCGCATGCGTACGTATGTAAAATCATCTCCACGCCGTGGTGTAATCTATTTTCCACCACCAGCTTACTTGGATGTGTATAATAGTGTAAATAATAACTATATATGATTATTCTAAAGTGATATTGATTCTTTAATAGTATATATACACTCTAATAAAATTCCACGATCATGGGAATGATATCATCGCTCGTGCGTACGTACAGAATACCGTCTCGACAACGCGATGAGATTCATTCTCAATGATTAACCAATCATGAAAGATTATAATGTATATATAATAATTAATAATGAAATATATTGAATAATAATGATACTGGATTTATGTATATATATATTTATGTCATCCAATTAATTCCATTCAATTCAATGAGGAAATGAAAAAAAAAGTTCATGCGTACGTACGGCCTACCGTCTCCATGAACGATGTATTTCTTTCCATTTATAGATCTATTATTATATGTATATTATGAATATATATTATATATTAATCATGTTTTATATTCTGGAATTAAATAATCATGATCTAGGTAATCATATGAATTATAACAAGTCAAAACAATTATGAGAAATGAATCGATTTTTCCCAAAACGCTCTTTAACATTGAATTTACAAAAAACGGGTAATATAAAGTCATAATTGAACCATATATGATATAATAACAATTAATATGATTATTTAATAATTAAATAACATTATTTAAATCATTATACATGTGTTTCGGATAGTTACGAAGCAAATTGGACCTAAGCTAATGGAAAATATCACAATCTCATTTTTATCCGAGATTGTTTATACTTTGGTATTTACTAGGGTGTATTTTGTCATCCAAATCCAAGTTCCCTCAATATTTAATAATGTTTCCATCCACATACAATTTTTCAAATCCAATTTTACCCTTCGTTGAGTTTTTAGTGAAGGATATGAAAGGAATCTTTTGTTGTTTTTCGTACGAGGTACATTTTGACCTTTCCCGCAAAAGTACAAGAAGAATGTTTTTTAACTTATACGGCACCAATATATTTTTACGGTTTTATAAAGCTTGATTTTCATGAAGATATCTCAAAAATATTTCAGGACTATTTTCAAGAAAATCCTTTTATTTTAACAATGCATGACCTTTTTTGAAAAGAAAATTATTTTTAAGAAGAAAGGATATTTTCCTCAAGAAATCATTTCAAGTGTTTTATTAAAACCATTTTCCATATAAAATGAAATTATTTCATATTTGTATGTTTTAAGTATAATGTCTCTATGATTTACATGGTTTCACTTTTCTTACTATGAATTTATATCCATTTTTTTATGGATTATGTTATGATGGGATGATGTTTATGAAACCGATTTTATTCGTTGGGTTATTATGAATGATGTATGTGTATTTTGTATAACAAGTAAGAATGATTTTATTATGAGATTGGAGGGACCTATATCTCCCTCCAATTCTTTGGGTAAAGATTTATATCTCATTAGATGGACATGGCGGGAACGATAAGTTAAACAGATTCAGTATTACAGGACTGGAACAAGGAGTGAAATCGATTCAGAAAGGGACTTTTTACAATAATATGGTCTTGGAAGCAATGCCTTGGATACTATAGAAAATAATTACATGTGCTTAATGGATTACACAATTACATGTTTTATTCCCATGCAATTCTATCATTATTTATGTTCCATTATGATTTATGCTTTATGTACTTCCATGTTTTATGTTGTTGCTCAATATTTTTAATGTTCATGTTTTTTAAGTTAAAATGTATATGGTATGTTTTATTGTATCCATGCTTACCCTTACTGAGCATTTGAGCTCACCCATTTTATGTTTTCTTTTCCCCCAGGATTAAAAGAAATATTTTAGGTAAGGAAAAAAATATGGGATAATCTTTTTGGGAGATGTTGATGATATTTCACCACGATTAGAAGATTGTGTTCCACGTTTCCAAAGACACTAAATTATTACGGTCCTTGTGTGTCTCTTATTGTTATATAATAAGTATTCTGCAAAATTAATGTAATGTGTATGTAAGTCAAGATTCGGGTCTCTACAGTTGGTATCAGAGGAAAGGTTTAGTCATCCTTTGGAAACTATGATGCATGAACTTTAGTGAGATCCCTAGAGATATTTCTATGGTATGTCTAGGGATGTACCTAAGGTTCTTTATAAGTATAGGTTTAGTCCTAGAATTGCGGTAACAATATTAGAATTAGTCCTATGATGTTATATGTTGAAGGTACTCACCCTTGATTATGTTATTTTCCTTGTATGATTTTTTCCTCTCACAGAATTCTTTTTGTGTTTTAGTCAATGGAGGGAACCAGAAGGAATTCGGTTTACCTTGAATCCAATGGACAAATTGGTGACTATGAGCAACAAAATAGAGTAATACCTAGAGAGAAATATATTTTGATTATGCCAAATCAGTCAACGTGATATATGATTAACAAGGTGAAATTTAGTGGTATGCCTAATTCATCAAATAAGAGGAAGATAGTCTTTTATGCATGTTTGCATATTGAGGAGCATAAAGAAAGGAAGATTGTGATTTCTAAAGAAGTGAAGAATAACCTTGAGGAATACCTCAAATGGAGGGACATATGTTATCTGTGTGGAGAAAAGGGATATAGAGTGATAGACTGTTATGGAGTTCAATGTCTTATTTGTAGAGAACATGGGAATTACCCAACTCAATGCCCTGACCTAAAAAGGTACTTCTAAATCAAGGAAGGACTTAATCCAGGAAAATCATTGAAGAGGATGGATTGAAGTTTTTATGTATTGGTATTCATGAATAATGTTGTTAAGGTACTTTTATGCTGTATTAGAATATTTTTTTATTAGTCTATTGTGGATTTCAATAATTTTATGGTACCGGTAACCATGAAAAGTGATTCAAATATTTTGGAAAGCAGATTATATGCGCATAATGAAGGGATAAGAAGAAAATGAATTGTTTTATAGTATTCATGAGCTCATTATTGATATAATAACTATGTAATATCATGGTTTGAGTATATAGAATTTTGAGGATTTTTGGTATGTGGAAAATGTTAACTTTTAACTACATTCATGTTTTCACTAAGGTTCAATGGGTATTAGTTTTTTTCAATAGAATACATGATTATGGCCTTCTAATTTTTGGAATGTGACCAACAAGACATATCTTATGATAAATGGGGATCAACGATGGTATTAACATGCTTGTTATATGAAATCTCTGGTAATCGTTTTCACTATAATGTGAGAGTGGACTGCAGTATTATGGGTAACCCTAAAGATTGGAATGGATTATTTTGGACAGAAGTTAGTATTGTTTAAGGATAGAAGTTTTTTCGATATTATTGATGGGATGTTATAGTAATGCAGTTTTAGAAAAAGGACAACCAGCAGGATGGGAGATAGCCCATCGCGTCGGACAAGGCTGTGGGAATTGAACCCACAACCGAAGTGCGACTGGCCTTTATCGCCTACCACTGGCATACAGGAAGTCCCTGTTTAGTAGAAACTAGTTTTATTATATCACTACTGTAAATACGGCCTATACCCATGGTTCAAAACCGTGCGTATAGCCCCCAAAACCGTTGGTATGACCTATACCCACAGTTTTGGGAACCGTGGGGCTGAGAGGTGTCGCAATAGGGGTCTGAGGCTATACCCACGGTTTTCACAAACCTTGGGTATAGCAATGTCACAATGCGGTACCTTGACGTACCAGCGTGGCACACCACTACTCCCAAGGTTTGAAAATCATGGGTATTGATATTCCAAAAATGAACTTTGCGGGATTCGAACATGGATCGCCGCAACTGGACACGCCCCTCTCTGACCAACTGAGCTATCAACGTGTTTGATATATAAGTATATATCTAAATTAATATAATAATATAACCGCATATCTAAAAAGGAGAACGAAGAGATTCGAACACAGCACCGGCTGTAGGATAGAGGTCTCCGAACCAACTAAGCTGCGGGAATATTGTTGATTTACTCAAACATCTGTTTACTTATATTAATTACAAGTAATTTATTATAAAACAAAACTTAGCGAGATTCGAACTGCGGATCCACTCAAACGACAGTATACCTGACCATCCAAGCAGTGAATAATTTTTGTATTTAGTTGTGTATGTTTATTATTATATTAATGAAAACCATATTTTCACCAAATATTTTTCTTCCCCCACGAAATTTTTTTCCCCGCCATTTTACAAGAAATCTATACCCACGGTTTGGCTAAACTGTTCGTATAGGTCTTCCGAAAAAAACACCAATACCCACGGTTCTTCAAAACCGTGGGTATATGCCTTTTGAGAAAACCCTATACCCACAGTTTAGAAAAAACCATGGGTATAGGTCATAGGAGAAATACCTATACCCACAGTTTGGTTAAAACCGTGGGTATAGATGACCTATACCCATGGTTTTGGAAAACCGTGGGTATTGGTTCCTATATAATCATTATGCCCACGGTTTTTTGAAAACTGTGGGTATAGGGAACCCTATACCCACGGTTTTTTGAAGAACCGTGGGGATAGGTCCATTTTCCAGTAGTGTATTATGAATTATGATATATGAAGTATAAGTCCATTTTAGGAACCATATATGATTAATCTCACCATAGATGGACATATGTATATTTGATAACTTTTGTTATCCTTTTGTTTGAAATAGATGGAATGACCCATCATTCTATCACATGATCTTTTAACACTTTATGAATAACAAATTCAATTTAATTTCTTTAAGATATGAAGTGGGAATTGTTTAATGCACGATCAACAATGATATTGTACCAAAATCAAGCAAGTATTTCATCAAATTCAAAATTTTTAATTTTAGGGAAATTATATTGAAAACCAAAAATGTTGTCCTAGTGCCCTTATATCCAATGAATCATATGGTATCCTAGATCATCACAAATTTATGGCTTTGTGATTGATGGATTTTTCATATCCATGTTCTCTACCACTCTCCATCAGAACATGATGGTTAGATTTTTCTTCCATATCCATATTTTCACCTATGTTCTCTTATATGGAAACCCAGTGATGAGTTACTTTGGGTAATCGTTACATTTCATAGTTTCTTTTTTAAAATTAAGTTTCATTATTCCTTTTTACGATGTGGGTTTCTATGAATAGTAAACGATTTATAACCCCAACGAATTTCGAGGGCGAAATTCATTTTAATGGGGGTAGAATGTAACAAATCGTAATTTTATGATAAGTATTCTCATTAATTTATTTTATGTCATGAGTTTTATGATACAACAATATTGTCTTGTGCTATACGCCAAACTGTATTAGCTTGATGTATACACAACACTATTCTTAGATTGTGTTACACACAATTTCAAGTTCGTTTTACAATAGTCATTCTACGCAACATTGATTGTATATATATATATATATATATTCAATGTATAAATGAAATATGCTTGGATTCTGTTATACCAAACAACAAATGATTCTTTCACAACACACAACCCTGACATGGCTTGCATTACACGCAATCACGACTTTCCTCGATAGCGTGTGTTGTATGCAAAATCAGGTTTCACTAAACAAAGATATATGGTTATAATATTATTACGAACTAGCCGTTATGAATAGTATTAACTATTTTTTAATGTTATAACAATATTATTTCATATTACACATTTTCTAGAACATTGTATGTCAACAAAATAAATTTTTTGGGTAAAATAATTATTTTTAAAAAAATGCAGTTTCCCGCCTTTTGATGGCGCACCCACATTATATCTAGTTTTTTAAATTTTCATAAGTTCAATTTTACAAAATAAACTTCATGTTTTGAATTAGGATATAAATATTTACACTGGTTAAAATTTTGATATTTTTCTGATAACTTTCATATTTTAATGAATAGTAAAAACACACTATATTTTAATTAAAAACATCATTTTTCATCGTAATAATTTATATGGTTAAATTATAATATTGAATGTGTTTAAAGTATAAATAGAATATATTTTTACCATTTAATATAATTTATGTCATTAGCAATTATTTTACCTTGAATTCGTAGAGTAAATCAATTCAATCTTTTGCAATGTTTTAAACAAAAACCCATTTTCCATCGACAACGGGATTAATTTTAATTTAATTTCTGCAACTTTTGTGTATTTAATTTAAAAAAATTGATTCCATATTTGGAATCATTGGGTCAATATTATGTTAATAGGCTACTTTTTATTTTTAGAAATTATGAATAGTAACTACGGTAAATTTTATTTACCATCGTTAAAGGTAAATCCGATAATTAAGGGTAAATATAATATTATAAAATTACCTTAAAACATGCCAAAATTCTAATGGATGACTAAAAGTCTAACCATATCACCTAAGGGTCATATTATATTCATTTAATGGGCTTTTTACAATGAAAATAATTTAATTATTATTAACACCAGAGAAAGTGACAATATGTCACTCTCTTAAATATTATAAGTTTAATAATTTTAATTTAATGATAAACTTCATGAAAATTAGAACATGAGTAGTCTCCAGAAAAATAATTAAATTATCTACATCATATGAATTTATTTATAATTTTTAGGGATTAAATAATTATCATTAATTGTGACACAATAGTGATGCAGAAATTGTTTTTGAAGTGAAAAATCAAGAATATAGTTTTTATTATACTAATAGTGACCATAAAATGCACAAAACCCTGACAAAAATATATTTTTCATGTAAATGTAAACCATAATCATCCAATGGTCTAATATTTGACCATTTGGAGCCTTATAAAAGCGATTATTACACTTATATTATTTTATTTTAAATGATGCCAAAGTTGTCACCTTCATAATTAAATAAATATAACAATTTAAATATTGTGATTTTAAGATGATAAATTCTAGTAAAAGTATTATTGTGAAATTTAATATATTTATCTTCATCATAGGAATTTATTTTAAATTTTTATGCAAAAAATAGGTATATTAAATAATTATACAAAAATGCTGTAGTATTTATTTTATTAAGAGAGAAACGAAATAAATGGTTTTAAAAATACATATGACATTTTATGAGTCTATTAAATATATTAGTTCGAATATATTCTCTGTTTAGTTTTTATTTAAATTCAAATAAATGAATAGTGTCAAAATTGACACTATTGTTATTTTATAAAAATAAAATATTATTAAATTGTTTAAAAATCACAAAAATATTTAAAAATTATAAATTGAAATTTATATAGTCTAACATGTGATAAAGTATCCAATTATGTAAAATTAAAACACAAAAGTGATTATTAATAACCATTTAAAATTTATAATTTTATTACCACAAATAAACTTAAATAGGTTAAATAAGGATAAATCAAAATGATAAGGTTTAAAATAAGATCAAAACATTTCTAAATTTGATTGGTTGATGATATTACAACCCTAGATCATATTAGATTCGAATATGAGTCATTTTTGGAGGTTTTTAATTGGGGTTAGATTTATTATAAATTAATATTTTTATGAATTCCAAAGGTGCCCCTCTCCTCCCTTATAAAAGGGAACCTCCTCACTCTCCTCCTCACACCAATTTGAGCCTTCAAGCTCACCCTAACACTACCAAATTATCGTATCCACTTCCCTAGAAACATCATAGAGGTCCTGGTCTTCTTCAAAGACCAATTTTAGTTCCCTAAGAGGAGGTCTCAAAGAGGCGCTTCAAAGAAGAGGTAATGTCCGTTACCGATTCTTTCAACATTATTTGTTCTTGCACTAATTCTTATTAGGTTGTTTCATTATTAAGTAATAAATTAAGTATCACTCATATACTGATATGTTATTATAAGTATGAAAAAGCCCTATTTCACCATTTATCCATCCTACGGAAAATGAAATCACCCTGCGTGCGTACGTACGGAATATCGTCTCAACGCCGTGGTGTAATCTATTTTCCACCACCACCTTACATGGATGTGTATAATAGTGTAAATAATAACTATATATGATTATTTTAAAGTGATATTTATTCTTTAATAGTATACATACACTCTAATAAAATTCCACCATCATGGGAATGATATCATCGCTCGTGCGTACGTACGGAATACCATCTCCACAACGCGATGAGATTCATTCTCAATGATTAAAAATTCATGAATGATTATAAAGTATATATAATAAGTAATAATGAAATATATTGGATAATAATGATACTGGATTTATGTATATATATATGTATGTCATCCAATTAATTCCATTCAATTCAATGAGGAAATGAAAAAAACGTGCATGCGTACGTACGGCCTACCATCTCCATGAACGATGTATTTCTTTCCATTTATAGATCTATTATATATATGTATATTATGAATATATATTATATATAAATCATGTTTTATAGTCTGGAATTAAATAATCATTATCTAGGTAATCATATGAATTATTACAAGTCAAAACACGGACGACAAATGTAACGATTTTACCCGAAATGCTCTTTAACATGGAATTTTGAAAAAACGGGTAATATAAAGTCATAAGTGATCCATATATGATATCATAACAATGAATATGATTCTGTAATTAGTCAATAACATTATTTAAATCATTATATAGGATTTTTGGAAACTTACGAAGCAAATCGTACCTATGCTAATGGAAAATATCACAATCTTATTTTTATTCGAGATTGTTTATACTTTGTTATTTACTGGGGTGTATTTTATCATCCACATCCATGTTGCCTCAATATGTAATATTGTATCCATCCACATAAAATTTTTTAAATCCAAATTTACCCTTATTTGAGTATTTAGTAAAGGATAGGAAATGAATCTTTTGTCATTTTTCATACGAGGAACTTTTTGACTTTTCCAGCAAAAGTACGAGAAGAATGATTTTTTTAACTTATACAGCACCAACAGATTTTTACAGTTTTATAAATCTTGATTTTCATGAAGATTCCTCAAAAATATTTCAGGACAATTTTCAATAAAATCCTTTTATTTTAAAAATTCATGACCTTTTGTGAAAAAAAAATTATTTTAAAAAAGAAAGGATATTTTCCTCAAGAATTCATTTCAAGTGTTTTATCAAAACCATTTTCCATCTAAAATGAAATTATTTCATATGTGTATGTTTTAATTATAATGCCTATATTATTTACAAGATTTCACTTTTCTTATTATAAAATGATATCCATTTCCTTTATATGGATTATGTTATGATGGGATGATGTTTATGAAACCCATTTATTCGTTGGGTTATTTTGAATGATGTATGATTATTTTGTGGCAAAAGTAAGAATGATTTCACTATGAGATGGATGGGTCCTATATCTCCCTCCAATGCCTTGGATAAAGATTTATATCTCATGAGATAGACATGGATGGAACGGTATGTTAATCTGGTTTAGTATTACAGGACTGGAACGAGGAGTGAACTCGATTCAGAAAGGGACTTTGTCCATTAACATGGTCTTGGCAGCAATGACGTGGCTACTATGGAAAATCATTAAATTTGTATAATGGATTCCATAATTAAATTTTTTATTCACATGCAATTCTATCATGATTTATGTTCCATTATGATCTATTCCTTGTGTACTTCCATGTTTTATGTCGTTGGTCAATATTTGTAATGTTCATCTTTTTTTAAGTTCAAATGTATATGGTATGTTTTATTTTATCCATGCTTACCCTTACTGAGCATTTGAGCTCACCCATTTTATGTTTTATTTCCCCCCGGATTAAAAGAAAGATTTTAGGTAAGGAAAAAAATATTGGAAGATCTTTATGGGAGATGTTGAATATCTTTCACCATGATTAGAAGATTGTGTTCCATGTTTCCAAAGAGACTAAACTATTATGGTCCTTGTGCGTATGTTTTTGTCATGTACTAAGTATTCCACAAAAGTAAAGTAATGTCTATGTACGTCAGGCTTCGGGTCTCTATTGTTGGTATCAGAGGAAAGGTTTAGTCAACCTTTGGAAACTAGGATGCGAGAACTTTAGTGGGATCCCTAGAGATATTTCTAAGGTATGTCTAGGGATGTCCCTATGGTTAAGTATAAGTATAGGTTTATTACTAAAATTACGGTAACGATATTAGAATTAATCCTAGGATGTTACATGTTGAAGGTACTCCCCTTGATTATGTTATTTTCCTTGTATGATTTTTTCCTCTCACATAATTCTTTTTGTGTTTTAGTCAATGGAGGGAACCAGAAAGAATTCGGTTTACCATGAATCCATTGGAAAAAATGGGGACTATGAGCAAAAAAATTGATTAATGCCTAGAGAGAAAGATATTTTGATTATTCCAAATCAGTCATCACGATATATGATTAACAAGGTTAAATTTCTTGGTATTCCTAATTCATCAAATAAGATGAAGATAGTATTTTATGCATGTTCGCATGATGAGGAACAAAAAGAAAGGAAGATTGATATTTCTAAAGAAGGGAAGAAGAACCTTGAGAAATACCTCAAATAGAGGGACATATGTTATCTGTGTGGATAAAAGGGACATAGAGTGATAGACAGTTATGGAGTTCAATGTCTTATTTGTGGAGAACATGGGAATTACCCAACTCAATGCCCTGACCTAAAAATTTACTTCTAAATAAAGGATGGACTTATTCCATGACAATCATTGAAGAGGATGGATTGAAGTCTTTATGTATTTGTATTCATGAATAATGTTGTTGAGGTACTTTTATGGTGTATTAGATTGTTTATATATTAGTATATTGTGGATTTCAATAATTTTATGGTACCGGTAACCATGAAAAGTTATTCAAATATTTTGGAAAGCAGATGATATGTGCATAATGAAGGGATAAGGAGAAAATGAATTGTTTGTCAGTATTCATGAGCTCATTATTGATATAAGGACTAAGTAATATCATGGTTTGAGTATATAGAATTTTGAGGATTTTGGTATGTGGAAAATGTTAACTTTTAACTGCATTCATGTTTTCACTAAGGTCCAAGGGGTATTCATTTTTTTCAAGAGATTCATGATTATGGCCTTCGAATTTTTGGAATGTGACCAACAAGACATATCTTATGATACATGGGGATCAACGATGGTATTAACATGCTTGTTATATGAAATCTCTGGTAATCGTTTTCACTATAATATGTTAGTGGACTGCCGTATTATGGATAACCCTAAATATTGGAATGGATTATTTTGGACATAAGTTAGTATTGTTTAAGGATAGAAGTTTTTTCAATATTTTTTATGGGATTTTATAGTGATGTAGTTTTAGAAAAAGGACAACCTGCAGGACGGGCGACATCCCATCGCGTCAGACAAGGCTGTGGGAATCAAACCCAAAACCGAAGTGCGACAGGCATTTATCGCCTACCACTGGCCTACAGGAAGTCCCTGTTTAGTAGAAACTAGTTTTATTATTTTAAGAAGTATGATATATGTAGTATATGACCATCGTAGGAACCACATATGATTAACCTCACCATATTTGGACATATGTATATTTGATTACTTTTGCTATCCTTTTGTTTCAAATAGATGGAATGACCAATCATTCTATAACATGATCTGTTAACACTTCACGAATAACAAATTCAACTTTATTTCTTTAATAGATGAGGTGGAAATTGTTCAAAGCATGAACAACAGTGAGATTGTACCAAAATCAAGCAAGTATTTCTTCAAATTCAAAATTTTCAACTTTAGGGAAATTATATTGAAAACCAAAAATGTTGTCCTAGTTCCCTTATATCTGATGAATCATATGGTACCCTAGATAATCACAAATTCATGGCTTTGTGATTGATGTCTTTTTCATATCCATGTTCTCTACCACTCTCCATCAGAACATGATGGTTAGATTTTTCTTCCAAATCCATATTTTCACCTATGATCTCCTATATGGAATCCCAGTGATGAGTTACTTTGGGTAATCGTTACGTTTCATACTTTAGTTTTTAAAATTAAGTTTCAGTATTCCTTTTTACGATGTGGGTTTCTATGAATAGTAAACGATTTATAACCCTGACGAATTTCGAGGGCAAAATTCATTTTAAGGGGGGTAGAATGTAACCACTCGATATTTTATGATAAGTATTCTCATTAATTTATTTGATGTCATGTTTTTTATACTACAACAAGATTATCTTGTGCTATACACCACATTGTATTAGCTTGAAGTATACACAACACTATTCTTAGATTGTGTTACACACAATTTCAAGTTCGTTTTATAATAGTCATTCTACGCAACATTGATTGCATATATATATATATATATTCAATGTATAAATGAAATATGGTTGGATTCTTTTATACCAAACAACGAAGGATTCTTTCAAAACACGTAACCCTGACTTGGCTTTCATTACACACAATCACGACTTTCCTCGATAGCGTGTGTTGTACGCAAAATCAGGTTTCACTAAACAATGATATATGGTTATAATAATATTATGAACTAGCCTTTATGAATATTATTAACTATATTTTCAATGTTATAACATTATTATTTCATATTACACATTTTCTATAACATGGTATGTGAACAAAATAAATTTTTTGGGTAAAATAAGTATTTTCCAAAAAATGCATTTTGCCACATTTTGATGGCGCACCCACATTAAATATAGTTTTTGACATGTTTATAAGTTCAATTTTACAAAATTAACTTCTTATTTTTAATTAGGATATAAAAATTTACATTGGATAAAGTTTTGATATTTTTCTAATAACTTTCATATTTTAATGAATAGTAAAAACACCCTATATTTTAATTAAAAACAACATTTTTCATCATAAAAATTTATATGGTTAAATTATAATATTGAATGGTTTTAAAGTATAAATAGAATATATTTTTACCATATTAATATAATGTATGTCATTTGCATTGATTTTACCTTGAATTCGTAGGTTAAATCAATTCAATATTTTGTAATGTTTTAAACAAAAACACGTTTTCTTTCGACAACGGAGTTAATTTAAATTTAATTTTTTCAAAATTTGTGTATTGAATTTTGAAAAATGGATTCCATAATTGGAATCAGTGGGTCTAAATTATGTTAATAGGCTACTTTTTTTTTGGAAATTATGAATAGTAACCACGATAAATTTTATTTACAATAGTTAAAGGTAAATCAGGTAATTAAGGGTAAATATAATATTATAAAATTACCCTAACACATGAAAAAATTATAATGGATGACTAAAAGTCGATCCATATCACCTAAGGTTCAGATTAGATTCATTTAATGGTCTTTTTTCCTTGAAAATAATTTAATTATTATTAAAACCAAATAAAGTGACAACATGTCACTCTCTTAAATCTTGTACGTATAATAATTTTAATTTAGTGATAAACATCTTGAAACATAGAACATGATTAGTATCCAGAAATTTAATAAAATTATCTACATCATATAAATTTATTTATAATTTTTAGGGATTAAATAATTATCATTAATTATGACACAATAATGATGCAGAAATTGTTTATCTAGTGAAAAATCCATAATATAGTTTTTTTATACTAATAGTGACCATAAAATGCACAAAACCCTGACCAAAACATATTTTTCATGTAAATGTAAACCATAATCATCAAATTCTCTAATATTTGACCATTTTGAGCCTTATAAAAGCAATTATGACACATATATTATTTTATTTTAAATGATTCCAAAGTTGTCACCTTCATAATGTAATAAATATAACAATTTAAATATTGTGAATTTAAGAAGATAAATTTCAGTAAATGTATTATTCTGAAAGTTAATAGATTTATCTTCATCATAGGATTTTATTTTCAATTTTTATACAAAAAATAAGTATATTAAATAATTATACAAAAATGTTGTAGTATTTATTTTATTAAGAGATAAACCAAATAAATGGTTTTAAAAATAATGAAATAAGTATTATATGAACTATTTAATGTGCTAAAATAATTTTATATATACATATTAACATTTATTAATCTATTAAATATTTTAGTTCGAATATATACTCTATTTAAATTTTATTTAAATTCAAATAAATGAATAGTGACAAAATTGACACTATTGTTATCTTATAAAAATAAAATTTTATTAAATTGTTTAAAAATCACAAAAATATTTAAAAATTATAAATTGAAATTTATATAGTCTAATATGTAATAAAGTATCCAATTATGTAAAATTAACAACGCATAAGTGATTATTTATAACCATTTATAATTTATAATTTTATTACCAAAAATAAACTTAAATAGATTAAATAAGGATAAATCAAAATGATAAGGTTTAAAATAAGATCAAAACATGTCTAAATTTGATTGGTTGATGATATTACAACCCTATCTCATATAATATTTCAATATGAGTCATTTTTGGTGGGTTTTAAGTGTGTTTAGATTTTTTATAAGTTAATATTTTTTAGAATTCCAAAGGTGCCCCTCTCCTCCCTTATAAAAGGGCACCTCCTCACTCTCCCCCTCACACCAATTTGAGCCTTCAAGCTCGGCCAAACCCTGCCAAATTAACTTCTCCACTTCCCTAGAAACATCCTAGAGGTCCTGGTCTTCTTAAAAGAACAATTTTAGTTCCCAAAGAGGAGGTCTCAAAGAGGCGCTTCAAAGAAGAGGTAATGTCCGTTACCGATTCTTTCAACATTATTTCTTATTCCACTTCCTCTTCTTAGGTTGTTTAATTATTAAGTAATAACATCATTATCACACATATAATGATATGTTATTATATGTATGAAAAAAACCTATTTCACCATCTATCCATCCTACGGAAAATGAAATCACCGCACGTGCGTACGTAAGGAATACCTTCTCTACGCCGTGGTGTAATCTATTTTCCACCACCAACTTACATGGATGGATATAATGGCGTAAATAATTACTATATATGATTATTGTAAAGTGATATTGATCCTTTAATAGTATACATACTCTCAAATAAAATTCCACGATAATGGTAGCGATATCATCGCTCGTGCGTAAGTACGGAATACCGTCTCCACAACGCGATGAGATTCATTCTCAATGATTAACGATTCATGAATGATTATAAAGTATAAATAATAAGTAATCATGAAATATATGAAATAATAATGATACTTGATTTATGTATATATATATGTATGTCATCCAATTAATTCCATTCAATTCAATGTGGAAATGAAAACAACGTTCATGCGTACGTACGACCTACCGTCTCCATGAACGATGCATTTATTTCCATTTATCGATCTATTATATATATGTATATTATGAATATATATTATATATAAATCATGTTCTATATTCTGGAATTATGTAATCATGATCTAGGTAATCATATGAATTATTATAAGTCAAAACACGGACGACAAATGAAATGATTTTACCCAAAACGCTCTTTAACATGGAATTTACAAAAAACGGGTAATATAAAGTCATAAGTGAACCATATATGATATCATAACAATGAATATGATTCTTTAATAAGTCAATAACATTATTTAAATCATTATACAGGAGTTTCGGACACTTACGAAGCAAATCGAACATAAGCTAAGGGAAAATATCACAATCTCATTTTTATCCTAGATTGTTTATACTTTGGTATTTACTGGGTTGTATATTATCATCCACATCCATGTTCCCTCAATATTTAATATCGTTTCCATCCACATACATCTAATTAAATCCAATTTTACCCTTCTTTGAGTTTTTAGTAAAGGATATGAAAGAATTTTTTGTCGTTTTTCATACGAGGTACTTTTTGACTTTTTCATCAAAGCACGAGAAGAATGTTTTTTTAACTTATTCGGCACGAACGGATTTTTACAGTTTTATAAAGATTGATTTTCATGAAGCTTCCTCCAGAATATTTCAGGACTATTTTCAAGAAAATAATTTTCTTTTAAAAATTCATGGCATTTTGTGAAAAGAAAATTATTTTAATGAAGAAAGGACATTTTCCTCAAGAATTCATTTCAAGTGTTTTGTCAAAACCATTTTCCATCTAAATTGAAATTATTTCATATGTGTATGTTTTAAGTATAATGTATCTATGATTTACATTGTTTCACTTTTCTTATTATTAAATGACATACATTTTTTTTATATGGATTATTTTATGATGGGATGATGTTATGAAACCCATTTTATTCATTGGGTTATTATGAATGATGTATGTTTATTTTGTGGCACAAGTAAGAATGATTTCATTATGAGATGGGTGGGACCTATATCTCCCTCCAATGCCTTGGGTAAATATTTATATCTCATGAGATAGACATGGCTGGAATGGTAAGTTAATATGGTTCAGTATTACAGGACTGGAACGAGGAGTGAACTCGATTCAGAAAGGGACTTTGTCCATTATGATGGTCTTGGTAGCAATGCCTTGGCTACTATGGAAAATCATTACATGTGCGTAACGGATTCCAAAATTACATGTTTTATTCCCATGAAATTATATCATGATTTATGTTCCATTATGATCTATGCCTTATGTACTTCCATGTTTTATGTCATTGCTCAAGATTTTTAATGTTCATGTTTTTTTAAGTCCAATGTACATGGTTTGTTTTATTTTATCCATTCTTACCCTTACTGAGCATTTGAGCTCACCCATTTTATGTTTTAATTTCCCCCAGGATTAAAAGAATGATTTTATGTAAGGAAACAAATATGGGAAGATCGTTATGGGAGACGTTGAAGATATTTCACCATGATTAGAAGATTGTGTTCCATGTTTCCAAAGACACTAAACTATTATGGTCCTTGTGTTTCTGTTTTTTGTTATGTTCAATGTATTCCAAAAAATTAACAACACATATGTGATTATTTATAACCATTTATAATTTATATTTTTATTACCACAAATAATCTTAAATAGATTAAATACGGATAAATCAAAATGATAAGGTTTAAAATAAGATCAAAACATGTCTAAATTTTATTGGATGATGATATTAAAACCCTATATCATCTAATATCCGAATATGAGTCATTTTTAGAGGTTTTTAAGTGGGGTTAGATTTATTATAAATTAATATTTTTAAGAATTCCAAAGGTGTCGATCTCCTCCCTAATAAAATGGTACCTCCTCACTCTCCTGCTCACACCAATTTGAGCCTTCAAGCTCGACCAAATCCTTCCAAATTCTCTTCTCCACTTCCCTAGAAACTTCTTAGAGTTCCTGGTCTTCTTCAAACACCAATTTTAGTGCCTTAAGAGAAGGTCTCAAAGAGGCGCTTCAAAGAAGAGGTAATGTCCGTTACTGATTCTTTCAACTTTATTTCTTCTTCCACTTATTCTTATTAGGTTGTTTCATTATTAAGTAATAACATAAGTATCAATCATATACTGATATGTTATTATAAGTATGAAACAACCCTATTTCACCATCTATCCATCCTACGAAAAACGAAATCACCGCGCGTGCGTACATACAGAATACCTTCTCCACGCCGTGGTGTAATCTATTTTCCCCCACCACCTTACTTGGATGGGTATAATGGTGTAAATAATAACTATATATGATTATTTTAAAGTGATTTTGATTATTTAATAGTATACATGCACTTCAATAAAATTCCACTATCATGGGAACGATATCATCGCTCGTGCGTACGTACGGAATACTGTCTCCACAACGCGATGAGATTCATTCATAATGATTAACCATTCATGAATGATTAAAAAGCATATATAATAAGTAATCATGAAAAATATGAAATAATAATGATACTGTATTTATGTATATATATATTTATGTCATCCAATTAATTCCATTCAATTCAATAAGGAAATGAAAACAACGTTCATGCGTACGTACGGCCTACCATCTCCATAAACGATGTATTTCTTTCCATTTATCAATCTATTATATATATGTATATTCTCAATATATAACATATATAAATCATGTTTTATATTCTGGAATTATGTTATCATGATATAAGTAATCGTATGAATAATTACAAGTCAAAACACGGACGACAAATGAAACGATTTTACCCAAAACGCTCCTTAACATTGAATTTACAAAAAACGGGTAATATAAAGTCATAAGTGAACCATATATGATATCATAACAATGAATATGATTCTTTAATAAGTCAATAACATTATTTAAATCATTATACAGGAGGTTCGGACACTTACGATGAAAATCGGACCTAAAGTAAGGGAAAATATCACAATCTCATTTTTATCCGAGATTGTTTATACTTTGGTATTTACCGGGGTGTATTTTATCATCCACATCCACATTCCCTCAATATGTAATATTGTTTCCATCCACATAAAATTGTTTAAATCCAATTTTACCCTTCTTTGAGTTTTCAGTAATGGATATGAAGGTAATCTTTTGTCGTTTTTCGTACGAGGTACTTTTTGACTTTTCCGGTAAAAGTACAAGAAGAATGTTTTTTTAACTTGTATGACACGAACGGATTTTTACGGTTTTATAAAGCTTTATTTTCATGATGCTTCCTCAAAATGATTTTAGGACTATTTTCACGAAAATCCTTTTCTTTTAAAAATGCATGACATTTTGTGAAAAGAAAATTATTTTAAAGAAGAAATGATATTTTCCTCAAGAATTTATTTCAAGTGTATTATCAATACCAATTTCCATCTAAAATGAAATTATTTCATATGTTTATGTTTTAAGTATAATGTCTCTATGATTTACATGGTTTCAATTTTCTTATTATGAAATGATATCCATTTCTTTTATATGGATTATGTTATGATGGGATGATGTTTATGAAACCCA
The DNA here is from genome assembly GCA_963277665.1 of Viscum album. Lineage (NCBI taxonomy): Eukaryota > Viridiplantae > Streptophyta > Magnoliopsida > Santalales > Viscaceae > Viscum > Viscum album. The sequence goes on along the minus strand of OY728167.1, from coordinate 547,090,009 downwards.
TTTTATTCGTTGGGTTATTATGAATGATGTATGTTTATTTTGTGGCACAAGTAAGAATGATTTCATTATGAGATGGGTGAGACCTATATCTCCCTCCAATGCATTGTGTAAAGATTTATATCTCATGAGATAGACATGGCTGGGACGGAAAGTTAATCCGGTTGAGTATTACAGGACTGGAATGAGGAGTGAACTCGATTCATAAAGGGACATTGTCCATTAAGATGGTCTTGTAAGAAATTCCTTGGCTACTATGGAAAATCATTACATTTGCTTAATGGATTCCACAATTACATGTTTTATTCCCATGCTATTTTATCATGATTTGTGTTCCATTATGATCTATGCCTTATGTACTTCCATGTTTTATGTCGTTGATCAAGATTTTTAATGTTCATGTTTTTTTATGTTAAAATATATATGGAATGTTTTATTTTATCCATGCTTACCCTTACTGAGCATTTGAGCTCACCTTTTTTATGTATTCTTTTCCCCCAGGATTAAAAAAAAGATTTTAGGTAAGGAAAAAAATGGGAAGATCTTTATGGGAGATGTTGAAGATCTTTCACCACGATTAGAATATTACGTTCCAAGTTTCCAAAGACACTAATCTATTACTGTCCTTGTGTGTCTGTTTTTGTTATGTACTAAGTATTCCGCAAAAGTAAGGTAATGTCTATGTACGTCAAGCTTCCGGTCTCTACAGTAATTGTCTAATCCATGCAAATTTTTTAGTTCCACTGGATCCCTTCTCCCTTAGTGAATTTATTTATAGTGTGCTGATAATTTAGGTGTGCACAACCTCAAGCCTCCGTAACTTGTTTCGGTGCTCGACCCCCTTTTTCCCTCTTAGTAACATTTTCTCAATGTTTGATGGAATTAAACAAGGGGTTCATCCTCAAGAGAAGACCTATTCCCCTCTACATGGAAATAAACTCTTGTGAAGAATGTTATTATAAATTTCACTAATACAAAATATGGATAATGATTTAAAACCAACCATAATTAGACTATCCATGTTATAAAAAAGAATCTTCTATAGTTTATTTCTGGGATAAAAAAGATTCCATGTCACAAAAAACCTCTTCCAATGTTATATGTGGGAGTATAAAGGAAATAAATTTAAATATGGATCATATAACTATCCAATATAGTATAAGATCATATATTTAAAAATAAACATATAAATAAAAATCAAAACAAAAAATTAATGTTAAAACAGAAGATACAAGGAATAAACTGTGTGTACATTGGATACAAATCAGTCTGGTCATCTTATATTATTCAAGAGTCCATGAATTTTCCATTAAGATGGATCAATCATATTTTTATAGAATAATTATAAAAACAAATTATTATGGATGTCCTAGTAAATCCTTCATTCTCAATCATCTAATTGATCAGTGTTTTGGTAATAACTAATTCACAACATTACTCAATTCCCACACTCATATCCATTTGATATTTCTATAAATATATATCATTATTTGTACAATAATCCATTGTAATAAAATGAAAATAAAATATATGAATACACATACTAAGATACTGATATGGAATTTTTGAAATGTATTTAAATCAATCATGGAGCTGTTAACGAATAATCATTCTCAAATACACATGGCTCTATATTTCACTCAATGCCTTAATCTAGTCATTGGATAGATTATAATTGAATTTAATCTTGAATAGTTGTGGTATAAGGAGATCCTTGTGGTGACAAGCTACTCGTGGTATATTTTATCACTAGAGGAAGCTATTTCATCACGAGTGGAAGAAGCCCTAAGAAGTGGATTCATTTTTTTTTTTGCAATGGTATCTTTTTAGAGTAGTGGTATCTTCTAAAGTAAATTGTTTCTCCTAAAGGTAACATTAGATCATAATGGTATCTCTACTCAAATGTATCAAAACTTAGTGGTAGATACACTAGATGTTGGATATTCCATTGGTATCTTAAAGTGGTATCTGAGTGTAACTAAATGTATTTGGAAAAAGCATGACGTAGGCCATGACTGTAAATTCAGGACTTTCAAAATTTTATTATTTTTCAAAGAAAATAATTTACTGTCATAAAAAAAAATATTATTATAAATGTGTTAAACATGATTCAGGATCATTAAAATAATGTGTTTCTTGAAATAATCCAATGATATCTAACTTTTGGTGTTCAAAAATTATGGAATTCATAATCATATGAAAACATTTAATAAATGAAATAAATGAAAAAAAATCTACATAATAATAATTTTTTATATGTAATGCTTATTCATTATTCATTATATAAAGTTTTAATCCACAATTTTATATTACCAAAAACATATAAAAAATTATTTTTGGAAATTTATGAAACTGTTATAAGTATTGGTATATTATAGGAATTAACTAGAAAAGAGAATACGGTACAATATAAAATGAAATAAAAAATAAAATGTTTATAAAATCCTAATCAATGTATGATGTATAATCCTCGACATGGATAGACTTATGATACACTATTTCATTACAAACTTTAGAAACATGAGGGTAAAAAAGTGGAGATAGGAGGTGGAGGAGGATTAAACACTACTAAATACCAATTAATCTAGAGATTCCTAACAACGTTAATAGTTGTATGTCCTTAAAGGATAAAAATGGAATTCATCAGAAGAGGTGTTGATAGGGGTGATGAAATGGAAAAAATCATGGGAATAGAAATAGGTTCAACAAATAAATTATTTATTTATAAGAGAAACAACTTCATCATCTCTATAAACCAGGAATTAACCCTACCACCATGCTCCATGACTCAAAATAAGTATGTCTTTTATTCAATAAAAATAATTAGTACGGGTTCCAAAGTATTCAACAGACTAACTATTAATTTGATGTCCCTAGTAACATGAGGTATCCTCATATTATCAACCATTACAAAAAGTTATAGTTATGTTCATATTTGAAAAAATACATGATAGATAATACATGATTTCATTATTAGTTTTTTTCCATCACTTCTATCCTCATTTTGGAATTATCTAAATAGTTTGGAAAAATGCTCCCAAAGGGATATTATTTGGTTAAACTCAACCTTATTATAGGTTGATAAATATCCCAACATAGATTTCAGATCTTTTTTATTAATATATATGATAAGATTAGTATCAATATTTGAAGGTGTAGAGGGAGGTAGAGATGTAGAAGAATAAAATCCTAGTGTAGATAATGATTCTGACCTCTCAGAAAATGTAAATATCTCTATGTCAAACTGGTTCTCATATCTTCCAAAGTTGATTTAATGAAAATAATTTTTTCCACTAACATCTTGTTTTCCCATTTTAGTATTCTAATATTTATGAAAATTATTGTTTTTCGATATTCCACTACCAAGGAAACTATTAAAGTTGTTTCATATTCATTAATATTCTTATCGTAAAAGGAATATGACCTGACCAGACTACAAAGATTAGATACCAAAACTACCTAAAAGGCATCCAGATCAAATCATTTTTGATAAATATTAGGGGAATAATAATGAGTTTGAGGATTTGAGAACTCTAAACAATACATATAATTGTCCACTTGAATGTGTTCTACAATAGGTTCCCAATATTCAAATGGTTCCAAATATTCCACTTCATTAATATTTTCCACTAATTACACCTTAATATCATTCTGAGAAACCAATATTCTAGATCCACTATTCTCTAGTAGACTTTTCTTATAAAATTATGACAATGAACTTCATTACCATAAGATTATGAATATTCCATGAGAATTATATACGACTATATGAATTTATCCTCCTTAGATGGTGCATCTTCCTCACCTTTGTCTAAGAATATGGCTCATATCTATTTCATGAATCCTAAAATAATAAAGAATACTGTGAAATGATCTACCACACTTCACTAGAAGACTTATGAGACTCAAAAATATTCTACAAGGAATTTTATTCCTCATCCACATCTCCAACATTATCATCACACTAAAGTCATGAGATTGATTGGTAACATCTTAAAAACTCTATGTAGATCTTTCAAATTGAAAATCATTAGAAATATCATTTTATTCTATTTCTTCATCTTCTAAAAAAAATCTCATTGTTAGGGAGAGATATATGTGTAATAGGATGTCCATATCATTCATTCAAACACATGAAAATTTTAGGATAACTTTCTTCTTCTACTAAAACCGGATCATATTACTCTACATTCTCTAAAGATTGCTTCTCTTTAAATTCAACACCGAATATAGCCTCACCTTATTCATTATAATAATACTCAACTACATTATTGGCTCTTAGAAAGGTTAAGTAACATTTTATGGTCTTTAAGTGTTCATTAATATTTTCAAATTCTCATTCAATTGATCATTTTCTACTACATCGCTTTTCATCTAAAGGATTCAAATTTCATTCATCCTCTTATAATTTACTTAACTATGGAAGAACACATCACCATTTTTTCAATTTCCTCTCATTTAAGAGTATTAAATCTATCTTCCTATAAAGAAATCATTGGGTTAATACAGGAAAAGGTAATTAGACCTCTTTATAGGATTGAAAAAATCTATCATATACACCTTCAAGTAGGAATATATATTGATTTTTCCTCCATTATCATAAGAAAAAAATTCAGTGATTCCCAATAATAATAAATACCCCATTTATGGGACCCAACATATGTTGGATGAATATTAAGAGAAAATAATATTCACCATTTAACTCAACTGTAATAGGTATTCTCACACTGGAAATTCCAATGGGGTCAATAGGTGAATCCTTGAACAAAAATTTATTTTGATTAGTTGTAAAAAATACTTGATAATCCTCCCAGATTCCTTTAAAAATAAATCACTTACATTTATCCCAATGTTTGAAAAAAAATCTCAAGCTCTTTTCTAACCACACTGGTTTTGATTATATTCATCTTATCATTATATTGACACTCTATATATAGGTTAAAATCCTGATTCATCCTAGGTTTTAATGGTATATCATTCCGTAAAACCAATTCTACCCTTGAAGGCCCAAAATCAAATTCTAGTGAAGTGAATTTGTTAAATATAAGTTAGAATTGACATTTTTCATCTAGGATACAATAAGTTGAGATATAAGATAAGGATATTTAGGTTTAAAAAATCAACTCAGTTATGTATTATACTTATTTAATGGATATGAATCATTATGAGATTCACCAACATGATTCACTATCACCATATTTTCATAGGTTCGAAGGTACAAATTCATAGGTGAAGAGATATTTTTAAGGAGAGAATTAAATATTTCAAACGGGATTGTGTGAGAGAAAATTCCATATTAAAACTCTTTATTGTTTATTTTTATAACTTATGGACTATAAAAATAAATTTAAAAAAAATAATATTAATAAATATAATAATTAATTAATAAGATATAAATTGTATAATTTAAGATGCTAACAAAATAATGGTATGTCCTAATGATATCAGGATAATGGTTGGACACAGCGGTATCATGCCACTGTAGCCTGACCATAGTGGCATAATGAGGATAAAATAGGCATGGTAGAAAATTAATGGTTACATTCCCGGATAACATTCCCATGGATGAAATAATCATGGTATCATATAAATGGTAGAATTTCATAGTATATAGACTATGTTATTCACCTATGCCTAAAATAAAATAAATTCAATAAAAATAGAAAATAAATGATTAACATTCTAAAATTATGTATGATATATCTCATTCGTATATATATTCAATTTATTTGTAAATATTTCAGTAATATTTTTTTAATACCATTGAATTCAATAGTTACATACCATTTTTTAATATGGTCTCCAAAAAATATATGTCTTATGTTAATATGTTTGGTCTTAGAGTGAGAAACATGATTCTAGATATCTTTTGTTGCACCTTTGTTATCATAATATCTGGGGAAATGTTTAGACTTTTATTAATGGTCTAGTATAGTGTGTTTCTTCTATATATTTTATTCTCTACAACTATCTGTAGTTATGTAGTTAATATTAGAAATAAATAATGAAAAAAATCTTCCCTAATACACCATAAAAATATATACTTTACCAGTGACATGACCTAGAGATGGTTTTTATATCAACAATACACCCAAAAAAATATTTATTTGAATAAATCAATAAATCAATTAAATTCCCTCTATAATAAAATAGTTATATGTTGGTGTAACGTTTGATTTATTTTAATATTATTTCGAAAGAAATCAAATATAATTCAATAGGGTTTTCTTGAAATTGGGAACACAAAATAACAATAAATATAACATAATATTATATAGTTGTCAAGTATATTAATTTTCTAAACATACCTCTACATGTTTATTGATCTACTTGTTTCGTAGTTTCATCAAGATTCTATTTACTAATTATACCCTAGGGAGAACCACTTAATATAGTATTATACATATGAAAAAATTTCAAGATATCACTATTGTACATAAACTAATTTAGAATGATTCTTTCATTATTTGGAAAATATAAAACCATGGAAGAATTTCAACTCACCCATCAAACACATTTTAAATTTATTTTAGATTATTTTTTAAGATTCAGTACCAAAATATTTTTTGACGATCAAAAAATAATATCATTGATACATATTTTTACTACTAAAACATATTTTTTAATTAATTTAATAAATAATTTAGGGTCTTTTGTTACATTATAAAAACCATTAGAACTCAAAAACGAGTTCATCCTATCATAATAATATCTATGATCTTTTTTCAAACAATATAAATATTTATTTAGTTTAACGACATGATTTGGAATGTGTGTTCTTTTAAATCCATGGGGCTTTTAGAAAATAAATATTTAATTACATAATAATATTTTAATTCATAATTAACATCCATTGAAATAATTAGAAACCAAATCCTCATTATAAAAAATTAATATTCATATAGATTCAAGTCTAGCTACTGGTATAATGGTTTCATCATATTCAATTCCTCTTGAGTCTGCTCTTATTAATCTAGTCTTTCATTATTTCAATTGTAGTTCCTAACTCATCTACCTAATTCCAAAACTCCAAATTAGTGTCAATGTTTATTAATTCCTAATATATTTCAATTATTTCATAGAAATGTTATCACTCAAACTGATTTGGATCATATTTAATTTTAATTACCTTGAAATCCTCATTTATTTCTTATGTGATGTTCTTAGAATTAATTAATGACAAGAAGGATTTATGTTAAACTTTGTCTCTAAGATAATATCTATTATGAGTTTATTTTTATAGGTCTCCTAAAAAATAATTTATGGCATGGTCTCTATGATTATTTACTATTATTAGGATATAAATATTTAATTCATCATTTTCTTCTATAGGTTCATGTTCAAATATTTTATTTGAAATTGTTGATTTTTTTATAGGTTTCACAAAAATAATATAAGTCTTAGTTAATGAATTAATATTTAAATTTGAAAATTCACCCTATAGGTTTTATAATGGGGAGTTAAGATCAAGTTGATTTATTTACTAAATTTTTAAACCAATGTATTCTTCAATAATATTGTTTATTTAATTATTTTACCTATTTAATTAACTATATGTTTAATATAAAAGTAAAACTACATCATCCCCTTTAGATTAATTGTTTTTTAAATATAATTTTTATTTGGTATAATGATGTTAAATCCACAAACTAAAAAGTAATAATCATTTTTTTCTCCCATTTTATAACTCAAATGTTGTCATCTATAAATTGATTAAACTAGAACTAAATTTCTAACACATCAATTTATATTCACAACCTTTTCCAAAAAAGAAATAGATAAATCATACTCTTTAAATATGGTCTGGTAAATCTTTTGAATAATTTTATTTCTTATTCTACTACATTAGATATTTGTGATGTTCTATAAGTATAATAATTTTGACTATAGCCATGATGTGAGTATAAATACACGAAATACTTTTTTCAAAACTCATTTCCTTGATATTTTATTAGGTTTTTAATAGTATGTGTATTACATATTTATATATATTTTTCAGACATGGAAAAAATAAGATTAGTATTCACTTTTTGAGATAGAAATAATACCAAAGTATATCATGAAAATGTTTCTAATATATCATAATCATAGTGCTTCCCATTTGGGCTAGAAACACTAATGGTTCCATAAAAGTCCTTTTGAATCATTTATTTGGGCTGAGAATTTGACACATCATTCTTTGGTTTGTATTATATTTTCTATTGTTTCCCACTATTACATGTGTCATTGAAAATGGTTTTTGATAATTATTATTTTTTAAGATCTTTTACTAATACTTTTCTAGTTATATTTTTATGTGAGTGAAATATTTAGTGGCATAGTATACTATTCGTAATCCAAGATTAGTTATTAAAGGTACATATAAAAAAATATTGTGAAATAATGAATCCAGATTAACAACCAAAAAATCATTATATAAAGATTTAAATAATAAAACATTATTAGAATAATAAATTTTAAAATAATTATTTTCCAATTTAACATGATTTCAATCATCACATAACTATAAGATTATATAATGATAATAATATAATGCAACTTCAAATAATATTTAACATATCAAACTAGTTCTACGGTTACTGATTTGACCAAGGTCAATTAACTTTCCTTTGGAGGTGTCACTAAAAGTGACATATACCCCATAAACATTTATAATGTTATTGAAGATATTGTATTTTTGGAGTATTTTTTTGAAACATTCATTATCTAAATAGCGTAGTTACTTACTATTACACTTCAAGAAGGTTTCCTACATGAAATATTAATAAATAAATTCTTTTTGTACACATATATTCTTTGGTCCAGAAATTCTATATTAAGAGGATTAATAATCAATAATTATTTAACTGATTTCCTTTAAATAGATTTTAAACAATGAAAAAAATAATTTATTGGTTCTAGAAGAATTTGAATTATAAATAGAACATCAAAAAATAGAGTTAGAAATAATATTTTTCATCTAAAAATTTCTCTATATATGATGAAGAAAAATATCTATGTTATATTTAGGAGTGGTTTTTTTCATATATTAGAGTATGTGTTATCAACTATTCTAAAAACAATCTTGTGAATTTATTATGTGTTCACTGAGAATCCTAATATCATCATTTTCTTTTAATAATTGATTATTTTTTTCAAATATAATAGGAAAATAAAATATCAAAGGAATGTGTTGGGAAAAATTCCATCATGGTAACAAGGATTCATTTTTGAGGTGATTGTGTTTGTTAACAAAGTGTACCTCCATGTTGTGTTTGATGACAAATCAGACCATGATGATCTATTTTTAGATAAAGGGGGTTTACATGGTGAGTATTGAGGTTCAAGAGATGTTATTGAGAATCCATTCTTAATAGATGAACCCCAATAATGGAATGGATGATTAAGAGGTGGTACAAAAAGAGATGATACATGGTGGAACCATTTTCCACTGTTTTCTAAAATTTTGGGCCTCAAAATCGACAAATGGAGAAACGTTTTTTTGGAAAAGGGAATTACGGGACGGTTTCTTGGAGACATGAAAAATTGTGTGACATATTTTTTTCATGATCAGAACATCAATACACGACAATGAAAAGAGGGGCACCCATGTTATCGTTTGGGCACATAATGTGACTAGGGAAACAGAGACTAGGGCTACTGGACTTGCGCACCGGGGGAGACATGCATGCGGTGCTCATGGTGGTGATATTTATTATAAATAAAGGTCCAACCCTCCTCATTTTTTGTGAATCTCGACACTTATAGAAAGTTAGAACTCCAGTCGCACATGTGTTTTGGGGGTGCAGGTGGTGGTCTGGGAATGCGAGTATAACGTTATTCATATGTTACATGCCAGTTTATAGTTGTACTCCAATATTGGTTTAGGTGAAAAAGGCTATGGGTCACCCAAGTATTTTGTTGAAAAAAGGGAGTATCGTGCAAGTGGATTGGTGAATCTTTGAGTTCCAGTCTTGGAGAAGTGTGACAATGAAAATAGATGTGCACCGGGCATTGGAGAAGTGTGCTAGTCATTCTAGGGATTCATTAATGTTGAATGGTTTCCCGGTACATCTGGTGCTAAGTGAGATTCATATTTAAGTGAAAATGGACATTAATAGAGCATATATATACAAATGAAGATACAATCATTTGTGATAATGAAGTGACATACAAGTTTTTAAAATGCGGGAGGATATTCTAATGTAGTAGTGACCACATTTCAGTTGATAGAGCAGTGAGATTTCATATTGTGAGTGGTTGTAAACCAGGAGGGATAGTGAGTCCACTCCGAAATTTCTAAACAGAAGTGCCCTTATATTGGATTTGGTACATCGGCACATCGTCGATGTATTCTATTTGGACGTAGTACAGTGTGGGTGAGCCAAGTAAATTTTTTGTGTCTTGTGCATCATTTAATATTAATTCATACTCTACAATGGGAAGGAGAGAGGGAATAATGTTTTTTTCTAAAAAAACAAGATAAATGGGTAGTTGTTTTAATTTGTCATACCTGGATTCACCCCCCCATATTTTTATCTATCCTAGTGGACCTAAAAATTGGTATCATAGAGAAAGGTTGATATTAGCATTTCTATCTCAAATTAATGTCACTAATTATAATGGGATTATCATCCTCGACGGGAAAAATATTCAACAATGGATGAATCGAATGGAACACTGTTCTAATATTTCTGAATGGATGTATTTATAGCAGCAATGCATGGTATAACTGCGCATATTAATGGTGGTGATTTTTCGAATTCCGTGTGAATATAATTGGATGTTGATACAAAGGGAATCAATGCATTATGAGGATCCCTATCCAAATCTATCTATATGAAGGTGATGTCATGAAAAACATCACATGCCATGTGGGAAAAGCTAATGAATTTATATATGAAAAAGATAAAATGGTCAGAGAGGCAACGATTTTAATTTTATGTAAAAAAATATGAATATAAGAGAATGAACCCGAATGAGTCCATTGAAGCATTCATTGATAGGTTAAATGTTGTAGTATAAGACACGGGAGATCTTGTTGAAGCTATTGAAGACATAAATATTGTGAAGTGTATCCTGAGAAAAATTCAACCTTGGTTCAATCCAGAAGTTTCAGTCTAGGTGGATAATGGATTGAAATACATGAAATTGGATAACAAACACAATACCCTTGTTGCATATTAAATGAGAAATGATGATAATGATGTTGTGGAAATGGAGAAATCTAAAGAGGATACCTTCAAGGCCATGAAGAAGCTGTTGATTTAAGATTCTCATTAAGAAGAAGAGACATATGAGGTGATGTCATTACATTCCTCGAGTCTTCATAGAGGAAAAGGAATGTTCAAAGGGAAACATCCACTTTCATGCTTTATATGTGGAATATTTGGTCATCTTGCAGAAAGGTTCCCCAAGAAGTTTCCGGAAGATGATGAGGATGAAATTGAGATTCCCATTAATAATTATTCAGCCTATAGGAAAGGCAAGAAACAATTTAGGAGAAATTTATTTAAGAAGAAAAATCTCCTTTCATAAGAATTTGACAGTTCAGATGAGTCTGAGGATGAGGTGGTTGAAGAGATAGAGAAATGCAAAGATCGTGGAGAAAATTATACAGTGGATTTTGTCATTAGTACTCATAAAAACGAAGAAACGGACATTGATGAAGAAGTATAGATTGAAGGAAGAGTTGATATGAAAGTTGAGTTAGAGGATCCCCTTGAATAGATAGATGTTTGGAGAGCCGAAACAAATAAATCCAACAAAGTAGTTGGTGATGCCAAACTCAATATGCAGCAGAAAGAAGAACATAAGTCTGAGTTGATAGAAGAAATTGTACAACTCAAGACATCAACACCAGAGGACTCAAAATCTGTTAGTGAGTATAAAATCAAGATTGATGAATGAATAAGGGAGATCGGTGGCATTAATTACCCAATAAAAGAAAAAATCAAGCATATTGATGAACATGAAGGAGAATATGTTGGTCTATGAAAAAAAGGTAAGGAAAAATAAAAACATCTGATTCTGAGAACATTATCAGGAAATAAGATCATTCTAATGATAAAAAATATGAATTATTAGCCCGAGTAGTTTAGTAGTAAAGAAGAACCAATAGAGCTTAGAAGTCAAGGCCGATTTGTGGCTCGATAAGAAATAAAAATCAGTTATGATTGAATTCAGACCGCAAGAACACATTCCAAGATTGAAATTTGATATGTGTATAAAGAATAATAAAAAATCAAAGAACCAAAAGAAATAATGGTGGTAAAAAAGTGACACAAAATAATGTTCCTTTCATTAGGTGTTATTATTTTGGAAATATGGGACTCTCAAAAAATGTATGTTATATGCACATAATATACCGATGGGAATAAGAACCGAGGTGGTAGACAAACCGATAATGGTTCTCTAGAACATATTTCAAAGGAAACGTTTTTGGTGCAGTGAATTTTGGCACATGGCTAGATATTGTACATCAACTATACAGAGGGATGTGTCAAAGAAGAATCAAAATGTTCTCAAGCAGTATATTAATGAATTAACAGCTAAGTTGTAGATGAAAGATATATTATCATCTTTTCAAGTTGACTTTGGTCCATCATACTCTGAGAAAGATCAGAAGACTCAATCTATGTCAAGTTTGAAGGAAAAAATATGGTCCAAGAAGAAAACGTATGAGAAGGGGGCCGAAATTTCCCTTAATGCATCAGAACTTTCTGGTGTGTGGATCCGTGACATCAGTTTCACATCTCACATGACAGGTAATAAGGATCTTCTTATAAGCATAAAATATGACAAAGAAAGTGTTTTCATGTTTGTAAACGATGAAGGCCTAAAGGTTATTGGATTAGGAAAGTCCATGATTGGGGTTAAAGAGATGAGACGTGCAGATGTCTTAGTATTAAAAGGCCTCGTTCACAATTTTCTCATCATTAGTGAACTATGTGAGTCAGTATATTCTATACAGTTTACTAAGATGATCTTTATCATCAAAGGAAGAGATGGGGAAGTTTTTATATAGGGAAAAATAAAAATGTGAAATATCTACCTAATAAGTGGAGAAGAAGATATGTTTTTTCATTCCAGAGAGGAAGAAAACAATATGTGGCATAAACGACTTGGTCATCTATGAAAAAAATCCCTTAAAGATCTGGTAATGTGTGATGTAGTAAGAGACATCCCTAATCTATCATGTGATTGTAATCACATGTGTGATGCATGCTAACAAGGAAAGCTCATCAAAAAGAAATATAAGGAAAAGTAAAAGAAGTCAACAAGAGTTCTCGAATTGGTGCATGCTGATGTTTGTGGGACTATCACTCCAAGAGGTATTGATGGAAAGAGGCACTAATTTATTTTCTTTGATGATAATAGTATAATGGCCTGGGTATTTTTTCTTTCCCATAAGTCTTATCTGTTCATCTAATTAAAATAGTACCGGATGGAGCGTGAAAGGATTCATAGACATAAAATTATGAGGTTTGGTATTGAAAATGGTACATAATTCACATATAGGTAGGTGGAAGTCTATCTAGAGAAAGGTTGGATAAGAAATCTTGATTAATCGGTAATAACCCACCAACAGAATAGAGTGCTTCAAAGGAGAAATCAAATCATCAACAACATGGCCATAATGATTCTTATAGAAAAAGGCCGACCATAGAAATTTTGGATGGAATAAGTATTGATGTCGGTATATATTTCTAACAGGGATATGTTCTGTCTGAAGGAAGTAAAGACTCTATATGAGATGTGGTACGAGAAGAATCCAACGGTGAAGTTCTTTTGAATCTTTGTAAGTAAGTGATTTATAATCAATAAAGAAAAACATAAGAAACTTGAATCATGAAGAGATGAGGGAATATTCCTTGGATACTCATGAAAAATAAAATCATATAGATGAATTTATAAAAGGCTGTGAAAAGTAGTTGAGAGAAATGAAATCACTATTGTGGATAATGATGAGAATATTCAACAACACAATGATCAAATTATTGATGAAAGTGATGAGGATAAAGTGATGTAGGGGGAGAAGAGGTGGCCCCTGTTGAGTCATAAGAAGATACTAATGATAAGTATGAGGAAGTAAAATCGGTATCTCCACAAAATCCAATGAGTCGAGCGGAAATTTATAGGCAGAATATCATTGGTGATCAGTCAGCTCCAGTTCATACAAGAAGTATAAAATCTCAACAATAGTCATATTTATTGTCTTCGGTTTATCCTAAATGATTTGCTAATGAATATTAAGATGAAAACTGGATTCATTCTATGAATGAATATCTAGATTAGATTGACAAGAATCAGACATGGGAGACTGCATCGAGGCTAGAAGATAAGAATATCATTAGAAATAAATTGGTCTATCGCATCAAGTTGAATGAAAATGGAACAATGATTTTAAAAAATGCATGACTATTGTGAAAAGGATAGTCCCAGATAGAGGGAACAGATGTTGATGAGACATTTTCACCAGTTGCAAGGCTATATACAATGAAATTATTCATAGCCATTATAGTGAAACAGAAGTTCAAATAGGTCCATATGGATGTCAAATATACATTCTTGAATTTGGTTATGGAGGAAAAGGTGTATATCAAGAATCCATATGATTTTCTCATTCATGGGGATAAAAAAGGGGTTTTTCTACTGAATAAGGCATTTTATGGGCTAAAACGAGAACCAGTAGCATGGTAATGAAGGATTGATGAGTATATGAAGAAGCTTGGTTTCTATCGTGGGGGATTTGATTATAATCTCTATTTCAACAATGAACTTAATAAAAGGATGATAGTGCTAGTTTATTTTGATGACCCAATATTTGGAGGATCAGATAAATCACAGCGTCGACAGTATTCCGATTTCATGAAAAGTTAGTTAGAAATGTCAAAGATTGGAGAAATGACCGTTTTCCTTGTCTTAAAGGTGTCACAAGGAAGTAATTTTAGTTCAATTTCTCCATTAAAATATGATAAAGAAGTTATGAGGATATTTGGAATGGAAAATTCCATGGATATAAAGACTCTGGTGGCTACCTGGATGAAACTGTCCAATTACAATGATGGCATGTAAGTTAACATCACAGAATATGGGAAAATTTATGGATGTTTTCTATAGGTGACCACACAAAGTTATTAAATTTTATTCTACACATGCCATGCAACGAGATATCAGAGTAATCCCAAGGAAGGCCACATGCTTGTATGGAAAAATAAAACATCAGTATATCAAGGGAACGATGGATTTCTGATTGATATATAATGAAAAATATTATAAGGTGTTATTGGGATATACTCATTCAGATTGGGCTGGTTCAATGGAAGGTAGGAAATCAATTCCAGGATATTATTTATATCTTGGTGGATTGTGAATTTATTTTCTAAGAAGGAATCAATATTTAATTTCATTGAGCACTGTGGAGACTGAGTATATTGCACCCACTCAAGAATGTTCACAATTCTTATGGATGAAGCAACAAAATGATAATATGGGAGTTAATGTGAAGTCACTTATCATAATTCATTGTGATAACTCAAGTGCAATAAATCTTAGAAAACATCACATCCATCATTCAAGGACAAATTACATTAAGATAAAGTATCATTTTATTAAGTAGAAGGTTGAGCATGGAATTGTGAAGTCGGAGTATGTGCACACAGAATTACAGGTTGTCCACATTTTGACAAAGGCCTTACCCAATGATTCTTTTGAGATACATTTAATGGCTCGAGTAGTCTAGTCAACTCCCCACACATTAAATAGTGTGGATCTGGAAACCCTTCTCCTCTAGGTTTGGTGTGTTTTCCTTACTGCACTAATATGTGTTCTCTACTCTGTTACATACCAAAAAAGAGGGAACTTTGGGTTCATTGACAAAGGGGAACAAATAGTGACTCTTATATGGGGAAAAGTTGTGGATAATTAATGGAGATCAGGTATTTTTTGAAAAGACATGGGGAGAAGATGACAGGTGGAGCAGAAAGATAGGGGGAGTTTATCAAGACAGGTGACGAAGATGATAGGGGGATCATTTTGATGAGAGTATGTGATGTTCGAAGTGATAAGCCCTAGCGTATCATGGATAACATAAGAACCCACGAAATTATGAACTATAGTATAAAATCTGACGATTCTATAAGTGATTTATCAATGAATAGATATCACAACAGCTAGGGATCATGATAAAAGTAGAAGAGTGGAATTTCAATGGTTTAAGAATCATTCCAGTGATCATAAATTTGTATTAGGTTGGTATCAACAATTTGGGTCAGAAATGAAGTAATATGTTGATAAACATTTCATTTATTCTTGTTTCTCACACCGACCATTGCTCATGTGGGCTTAGAGTATGTGTCGAGTGAATCCTTGATCGCTATCGGATTCACAATAGGAAAATGGTGGATGAATCTATAATAAGGGATATTTTTATAAATGATTTGTCAACAATCCCTAATGGGGATATTTTGGGAAAAATTACCTCAAGGTTTCATTGAATCATTTATGAGGTGATTTTGTTTGTTGAAAAAGTGGGCCCCCTTGTTGTGTTTTTTGACAATGTATACCATGATGATCATTTTGTTGACAAAGGGGGTTTATATGGTGAGTTTTATAGTTCAAGAGATTTTGTTGAGAATCCATGATTGAAGGAAGAACCTCGACAAAGGAATGGATGATTTGGAGGCAGTACAAAAAGAGAAGATACAAGGTGTCGTTGTTTTCCCTTGTTTTCCAAATTTTTTGGCCTCAAAATCGACAAATGGAGAAACGTGTTTTTGAAAAAAGGTACATGTTCACAGGTGTCTTGGTGTTTTGGAAAATTGTGCACCATATGTTTTTCAAGATCAATAGATTAATAAATGACAATGGAAAGAGGAGCTCCCATTTTTTGGTCTGGGCGCGAAAGGTGACTAGGGAAACATAGACTAGGGTGGCTGGACTTACACGC
Source organism: Viscum album (assembly GCA_963277665.1). Lineage (NCBI taxonomy): Eukaryota > Viridiplantae > Streptophyta > Magnoliopsida > Santalales > Viscaceae > Viscum > Viscum album. Next base: position 547,073,082 of record OY728167.1, on the reverse strand, counting down.
TGGCCGGAGACTTGCGCATGGAACTCATGGTGGTAAAATTGTGTATAAATAGACTTCCACCCCTCCTCATTTATTGATGAAGCTCAAAACATAGAGGAAATTAGAGCTCTAGTTGTGTAGGTGGATTTGTTTCCTAAGTGCTGGTGTGGCCGCACAAGTATATGGTTATTTAGAAGTTTCTCTCAAATTGATAGCTAATACCAATATTGGTTTGGTCATAAAAGTATGTGGGACGCCCATGTTTTTTGTTGAAGAATGGAGTGTCATGAAAGTGGATTGGTGACACTTTCACACCAGGCTTGGACAAAGCACCCAAAATCATATTGAAGCACGCTAGGCATTGGAGAAGTGTGACAGTCATTCTAGGACTGCACGAAAGATATAAGATTTCCTGGTACCTCCGATGCAATGTGATATTCATATATTGGTCAAAATTAGACATCAACAAAGCATCTACATACTGAGGAATATTCATTCATTTGTGATAATGATGGGACCTAAATATCATTAAAATGTGAGTTGATCATATAAAAAAGTACTGAGCACACTTTAGTTAAGAGAGAAGTGATCTTTCATATTGTGAGTGGTTGTAAACCAGGAGGGACAATGAGTCCGCTCTGGACTTTTTAAATAGTTGTGTGCTTATAGGGGATTGTGTACATCAATACATCGTCAGTTTATGCTCTTTGAATGTAGCCCAATGAGGGTGAACCATGTAAAATTGTTGTGTCCTGTGGATGATTTAAGATTCATTCATACTCTTCAACGAGAAAGAGAGAGAGAAGACATTTTTGTGTAAAAAAACAATATCAAGGGGAAGTTTTTTAATTTTTCATACACTGATTCACCCCCCCCCCCTCAGGTTATCTAGCCTAGTGGTCCTAAAGTCATGTATAGAGCATGATATTTCATTATATTTTTATATTTAAATTTCCTAACATTTAATATTTCTTCTAGCATATTACAATTCTAAAATTAATCCTCACTTCTCAAAAACTATTCATTGTTATCATTCTGAGAATGAATTAAAAAGGGAAAGGATTTGAATGAATAATATTTAGTACCACATGTTTTTTTTTCATCAAACACATGTTATTTATATCATTTTAATATTATATGCTATAGTAAGAGTCACTTGAACTATATTTTATGGATCTCCAGGTGTATTTCATAGACTTTTAGTAATAGTTACATATTTTATAAAACATTTTCATGTATTTTATATTAGGTAAATCTCCCCTGATGTTTCCTTATTTCACTCTTAACAACATATTTTATTATTAGATTCATTATTTTTCAAATATTTCATCAAATTTATTCGTTATCATGTGGTCCTCTATAGATAATCTTTTTTTATGAATTTTATATTCCAAAATAATTACGTATATTATCTATCTAGGTGAGCCATTTACTTATCACTTTTACAAGGTGATTAATCATTACATGAACATTCATTTTTTATTTAATATTTTATATTTGTGTCAGATGTTTTAAAGACTACCGTTTTCTACTTCAGTTCATCTTTTTATTCTGATTTTTTATTAGTTTATCCTCTTATATAATAAGGTTTCTAAGAAGATCATTTACTAGTAATTAGATAATATCATAGTATTAGTTTATAGAAAATGAATTTCCACATCACATATCATGTTAACATCTCAAAAGTTCCATCACTCTATTATTTTCATTAATTCTCTTCTTAATTGCATGAACCATGTTCATCATATTATTGAACCTGAGAAAAATGTTAGAAATTAATTCCTTAAGATTCATTTTTAAATTATGATATATAATTGTAAAAATATTTAAATGAATCTCTTTAACATTTTACGTTCTCCCATGAGATATAGAATGAGTATTGAAAATTTTAAAATTGGTCTAACAATAAGATATTATATTAAAATCAACTTCTCAAAATTCAAAATATAATGCATTCATTTATTTATTATTGCAATCGTAATAAACTATAGAAGAATCACTTCAAAAAGAACTAGTGTCTTTATGTCCTTTATATTTTTCCTCAATAATAGTCCAAATATAAAATACCATTCACACTATATGTATATTCATATTGATATCCCATTGAGTTTAATTTGTTCCCTTAAAATAAGGCGGCCAATTATGGGAAGTAATTCTTTTATATTAACATCAATAAATATATAATATTACATTTCATAAAAATAATGATATTTTGGTAAAATTATATCATAGTAAAAAGTAATTCTAAATTCTATGATTCCATGTTTTTACCAATATAAATCTCAATAGGGGGTAAATTTATTTTCAAATTAAAAATATTTATTATAAAAATTAAAAAAATAAATCCCCTAATTTAGTAAAAATTATCAGTTCACTCAAAATTTAGAATTATATAATTTTTTTTTCAAAAATTATTATTATTTGTTCAATCACAACTCCAAATAAAATAATTTTCAAAAAAATATTTCACTTATTAAATATATTTACTAAAATATATCATTGAATATGAAACAAAAAATTCAACTATCATAGAAATGTTTGTCATTATAGTTAAAAAATAATTTTTTAGGTTTAAAAGCAAGGAAAAAAAATAAAAACACATAGTGGAATTAAACAAGGGGTTTAGGCTCAAGACAAAACCAAATATCATATACATGGAAATCATGAACATCCAAGTATATTATTATAGTGAAACTGATCCAAAACCTGGATCAGTTTAAATATACCACTATACATAGGCAATCTAGTCTGTACAAAATACTCTTTCATAGTTTTTCATGAGATAAAATGAGATAAGGTCACACGAGACCTCTTCAATAGATATATATGGGAGTGCAAATGAAAATAATTAAGAGTGTATATATTACGATTCAATACAGTAAATGATCATGTGTTTATAAATAGATAGAATACAACAAAACATGGCATTAAATTTATGATAAAATAGAAGGATACAAGAATAAAGAGTGTGAAGATTTGATGAATCTTGGTTTTATTAGCTGTTAATTTCAATGAGTGCTTGGATATTTTTTTGAGAGTAATCAAGTGTGTTTGTATAGAATATGTTGAAAAATATTTTATAATGGAGGTACTAGAAAATCCTTTATTATCAGTCAACTAATTGGTAAAAAATTCCAACTACTTCACCATTTCACTTCTACACTTCCCTCACCTGTGTGCACAAAGGTATCCAACGAATTTATTATATTCTTTTTCTAAATTTATATTTCATAAAAATGATAATAAATAGAATATAATACATATATTTAGAGATATATCTAGAAGGTCCGAATGATATTTAATGAAATCTATTTTGTTTTTTATGAATAATCATTCATAAATCCATACACCTATAAATTTCATTGACTTCAATATTCTATCCATTGGAGATATTAATTTTGAATTTAATTATTAATATCTATGTTATAAGGATAATATAGTGGATAAAATGTCATACTGGTAGCTTATAGCTCAAGGGGTAGTGGTATCTTCACATATCGACAACACCACTTATTGATAAATGCATTTTGTAAGTAACGATATCTTCCAATTGTACTGGAAACTCAAGATGTTAGTGGTATCCCTTGCAGGTAGCTCCGCATGATGATAGAAAATCTTGATGGTAGAGATTATTGATGGTATATGTTCTAGTGGAAGATTATGGTTGTACCTAGGTTCAACTAATGGTAGCTTGAAAGAACGAGCTGTAGGTAGTCATGGTTTATTCAAGAATTAGCTAGTTTTATTATTCTATCTAGAAAATAAATGACTATAATAAAACATAAAACCAATTATATACATAATAAAAATTATTTGGGATTATTAAAATAATAATTTTCTTGGAAAAAACTTATATATTTTTTGATTTATAACACCTTTATCAATTGTAAAACGTGATTCATGATATAATTTTAGAGATTCACATTTAAGAAAAACTGATGATAATTATATATCTCCTTAACGACCCTATGATATTTCATTTTCCACATTTTTACTCTTATATACAGAGGGGTAATCCAATAGAAATACATTTTTCTAAATATGGGATCCTTATTTATTGGGAAATTGAATTATGTATCCTCTGGAAATCTCAAAAATTACCAAATTCATAACCCATGGATCATTTTCTTCTGAAAATACCTTATGATCAAAACATTATAGTGATTAACTTTAATTTTAAAATTAAATTCAAAATATAAAACATTTTTTATGCGTAATTTTTATTCCTTTATGTATCAGGACATATCTATTTATCAAAAAGGGGATGGAATTTATTTATTAATCATAAACCATGGAAATGACCCTTATGAATATATATTTATTCAATAATTTTTTATCTTTTTTTTAGATAAAATTATAGACTCCCAATTCAAGAAATAAAATTCAGACATAACATCTAGAATTATTATATAACCTTATAAAAACAACTAACAACTAAAAAGTTCTAACTAAAAATATACTAGAACATAATTTATGGGAACCTTAAGTATCATTTTGTATCAAAATACTTTAACCCATTTAAAAATAGGAGAAACAATAAACATGGTCAAGGCATGACCTTCCCTTATCAGGGATTCACATTCCTCCTCTAACTATCACCCACAAATTTTTACTTGGATTAGAACCTTAACATATGGGATAACACCTTATGTAAAACTATATTTTATAAAGGTAATATAACTATATACAAAACATATAAATTTTCTAAATTTATCAACACTCTTAATTCCATGATGCCCCTTGTCCATGAGAGGACCTATAACCATCCTACGATTTTATAACACTAACAGCCACTCAAAAAAACTCTCAAATAATGATATTTAGATATAAATAATAATTAAAAAATAATAAATTTCTCACTAGAAAATATATTTTAGTGACCCTATTTTCCCTTGTATGACATTAAAATATATTAATAAATCTTTTCAGATGAGGCCCTGAGAATGCATTAGATTCTAAGTCAAGATGAGACCAGAATTGATATTATAAAATTATTAAATAAATTAATATCACCCACAAGTATTTTTTTAGAAATAATCATAATATATATTGAATGAATACTGAGACCAAAAATATAAAACCTCCATTGTATCTATAATATGGGTTTACCCTAGGAACATCCAAATGTTGGTCTAAAACATATGTTCTACTAAGGAAACTATTTAAGGGTTCCTTAAGTAAATTAATTAATTCCTTTATTTAATCGTAATAAAATAACCCTACCTCTATAAATACATAATTATGATGAATTTATGGAAATATTTTCACAAAACCTACAAAATATGAGAGCAGTGGGAAAGAATTATTCGTTGGTTAATTGACATCAGATGATAAACATCAATCATATCGATGTAGTTCGAGAGGTTATGAATGCATTGGCTCTTATCCATTTCTGGTGAATGTTTTCTTCCCCATATATCAACTCAAAATTGGGGAAGGGCTCATCAATTTCCTATTTCACTACTTTTTACTAAATTTTGTGTATGGATATTTACATATATATTTGGATATGTGTTATTTGTTCTTTATATGAGCTTATTTCAATAATTTGATTTTGTAAATTAATCTCTAATTTATAGGACTTGATATCACCCCAGATAACATTTTTATTTGATAATTTTTCCTGAAATATTATCCAATTATTGATTTGCTTCAATCCTATTTGTTTATCCCCACTATTCATAACATTATTTTTTATTGGCCCGTGGGGTTTTATTATAAATTTTCGACATGGCTTCAACTATTATTGAACCAAAAATTTGTGTTGGATTAGTGAATTATGATATAGATGAGATTTTAGGTGGATTATTATTATTTTAAGGATAATGGGTTATTCCTATAATGATTATTGATCTGTAGAAATGATGGAAAGTGACATGAGACATGTCAGGAATTGCTACAAGCTTCATTCGGGTGGCCAGATTGTTATATTCAACCTTCAACGGCTAGGAAATATGTGTCCAATGACATTACATCTTATTTTGGTTGAATTCAAGTTGTAAATGGGTTAAATCATGGTGTAGTGTTTGGATCTGGAGAACCATGAGGAGAAGATGAGTTTCAATGGAAAACTCAGTTAAATGTGTCATAACACATGAACACACACTATGTAACCCTGAAGTTATAAGGCTATTATTTCAAGGATGTCAATTGTTGAATGCCATGTGACTGGGCCCACGCACCATGTGACCCTCCCTAGGTGGACAAGACATTTTCCAGTTGGTACATGCATATGACCCCTTGTGGGAGTACACGTGTCCTCCTAGTGTAAACTAGCCAAGGGCAGTACCTCAGCTAGGTATAGCTCTAGGAATACAGACAAGGATAGAGTAATAATGTTTTGTAAATTAGAAAACCGGTAGGCCTTATGTGTTAGAGGCACATCATGTAGACCATCTACATATCATGTACTTTGACATGGTTCAAAACCATACTTAGACGAGTGCACAACCATGAAATGAAGTAGAAAAACACATCATGTGGGACTATATAAGTCTTTTAGTTGCCTTAATAACCTATTATTCTTATATATCCTTATCCTAGAATACTCTTTTGGGTCGTGAGTATCCTATCATATTAATTTATCTATGTAAAACATGATGGAATACATCACAGTGTCTTTGGAGATACAATGTCACATGTTATGAGAATTATGATTCTATAAGTGATGCATGATGATGTTATCAATCATGTAGTATCATTAGTGATAGTGGATAGGGTTGAAAATCCCCTCACTTACTAGGGTTTTTGAAACCATACTCCAAACAATGGTTGAGCAGCACCCCCAATGGTACCAGGACATGGGTCCCCTACCCACTGAGTGGAAAACCCCTAACACATTAGGTTGTTTGTCCTATATCTATACCTAATTAGTGGAAACCCATATTTTAATAGTTTATGATACACACAATAATTTAGTGGTACCCCAATGATGTAGATTGGTAGGTGTCTTGTACCCATTTATTTGAATCCTCCATACAAACTAAGGTGATTATCCTCTATACAGTTACTACGTGGCATCCCCAACTCGCACCAGGGTATGGGTCCTCTATATATTTAGTATAATCCGATAACAGACTTGGGTGTGGGTCCTATTTCTATTGAATATCTCCCCCCTTAGGATATGTATTAGTGTAAAGGTTTGGGTTCTCTTCAGGACATCATTGGACATAAATGTGAGATAATAGGAATTCATGATGGCCATTTGGGTCTACAGGTATACTCATCGACATGGGTATGGTCGTGATATGGATAACCAATTTCACAGTCATATTGTTTTCAATATGAACATATATATATGATATTGGATTTCATTTCCCTCTTAATTTGGGTTGATATGACTACTTATATTTTCACTCTCTATTTCAACCTTTGTGGTTTTCAGGGTTTCGTACTGGGTGTCTACATACTCACCCTTTCTCGGCCTTCCCCACACCTATCATATGTTATTCATATGATGGATAAATATAGAGGTGAAATTGGTTTAGTGTAGTAATACATTTTTTTATAGTTCATGTATGGTTTTCGGTAATAGATATTGTTGGATTCCTTAGGTATTAGTCATGTTTTAATGATCACAAATCCAATTACTGTTAATTAATCTCAATCATAATTGCACATCTTTCTAATTCTCTTCAATCTCAATAATAACTACACATCATTTTTTAATTATTTCAAATCTTATTGATGTTAATTACTCTCTTTATTATTTACATGTCTTATGCATGATCTTAAATCTCACTTATATTATTAAGCCTTTATGTTTAGGATTCAAGTTCTCTTACTCTCTAATGATTAATCTCAATTCATATTCGGCATATTACTGTTTAAGTATAAATACAGATATTTTTCTAAGTATGGAGACACCGTGAAGGACACACCATGACCCAGACACTGTGAATGACAAACCGTGACCCAGACACCGTGAAGGAAAAACCCTGACCCTGGCACCGTGAAGGACAAACCGTGACCTAGAGACCGTGAGCTACACACCGTGAAATTGAGACACAGTGAAGCACATATCGTGAACCACATATCGTTAAAGACATACCGTGAAGACTATACCGTGAAGAAGACACCATTTACATAATCACTGTGACATCATTTCTTAATATTTTGCCTATATTATTTAAATAATCCTAACGATCATATTTGATGTTTTTAATGTAATTAATGTTATTTAATGATAGTTGTTGGCATGTTAGGAAAACTTATCTCGTACCTATGAAAATGGAATCATTCCTACTGCCAGAACTCGTGGAATATAAGGAAGATTGAGATGCAGTACACGTGTAAGCGCAAGTGTGACACTACAACAAGAAGAACTTATATACGCCCGAGAGAACTATTCTAAACAATAAGAACAATCCTGAGAAAGAAAGAGATTGCAAGACTTTCAAAGAACTCTTATGAGTGCAATCCAACACCACTGAAGAACACAAGATGAATCAAGAGATCATTTTCATTCTTGTAGAACACAAGCTATACTACGAAACTCTATTTTTCAACAGAAGTACCAAAGAAGGACTCCGAAGCAATTCTGCTGAATCCAATGAGTCCAGAACTGCATTGATAATCACTAGAGCTCTCTAAAATCTTATCTATCTTCTCAAAGTGATTTGTTTATTTACATTCGGGCAATGTGGTGTACTCTGTATATCTTACACACACACTGTCTCCAGCATAGAACTGGAAGATATCAAAATCCTCACTCCAAAACACTTAAATCTTTTTTACCCACGTCAACTGTAGGAGAGGTCCTTGTGTGGTGTGGTCTTTTTTTTCCCATGATGAACTATGGTAGAGGTCCATGCATGTCATGGATAGTATTGTAAACTGTTGTTAACCCCAATCTAAGGTGTTGATCAAATTTATATAAATTTGAGTGGGCTAAGTCTCAGCTTGAAACTGAACCTCTTGTTATATCTGTTGTGCATATTTAGTTTACATTTAAAGTATACTACATATATCTTTTATATTCCGCTGCTGTTACTTTTAAATACAAAACTATTTTAAAGCTACTTTGATAGTTAAATTTGCAAGTGTTTACACTTATTGTAAATCAGTAGGTTAGTTTCAAAAGTTAGTTTGATCTCGTGGATAAATTATCTGAGACCTAATCTATCTTTGAGAAGCTAAGTGAACATCTACAATCTGTATAAATTCATTAGAGTTTAACGTGTTTTATAAATTGGGTGATTTTAAATAGACAATATTTTATCAGGAATTTTTATTGGAACTCAATTCACCCCCCTCTTGAGTATCCACTCCGACCAACATTTGGTATCAAAGGATTAGTTTTTGTTTAAGGATTTTTGAAATACTCTATTTTTCAGCTGTGATTTTAGTTGCATCTTCAAAGATCTTAAATTTATGTTAGTCCTAAATTTTATTTCTTTAAATTTACTTTCTAAAATCTAGTTATGGACAATACACTAGATGGTACTGCTACTAACCGACCACCTGTCTTCAATGGTACAAACTATGCTCAGTGGAATCTTTAAATGAAAATTCATTTAGAAACCATGGGTTTTGATATTTGGACTTCTATATAATCTCAATATAAAATTCCAGAAACCGAAAGAACAACTTGGGATGAACCTAAAAAAGGCTACTTATAATAATAATTATAAATCCATCAATGCCATGTACTGTGCTCTAGGAGATGAGGAATTTAATATAATTTCTTCTTGCAAAACTACTTGTGAAATTTCGGATAATTTAGGTGTTTCTCATGAAGGAACAATTAATGTTAAAGAAATGTGATTAAATACTTATACTATTAAATATGATAAATTTAAAATGAATACTAATGAACATATTTCTGATATGTATCACTGGTTCAATGAGACAGTCAATACAATGAATTCACTCGGAAAGGCTGTTCCAGTAAAGGAACAAATTATGAGGATATTGAGGTGTCTACCAGACCGATGGATATGCACATCTGTTTCATTCAGAGAGTCATGTGACATTGCTTCTCTACCTGTCAAAGAACTCATTGGTATGCTTATGATGTAAGAGGATGAACACAAGGTGAATAAGGAGGAAGAGGATGAACCAAAAAGGAAATTAGTGGCTTTCAAGACTATTGCTTTAAAGAAGAAGGACAAAGAAAAATCTCAAATACAAACTGACAGTTCAACAAGTGAAAGCTCAGACTCTGATAGTGATGCTGAAATGGCTCAGATAGCCAGAAGGTTTATGAAATTTCATATGAAGAAGAAATAATTCAGAAAATAAAATTACAAGGGAAAGTATGACAATAAGGGACACTGGAAAAGGACTAGAAAAATCCAGACAAAAGTGATGAAGTTGATTGATACGAGTGCCAAAGAAAATGAAACATTATTGCAGACTGACCAAAGCTAAAATTCAAGAAGAAATATGATTACAGGGATAGTAAGTACACGAAATCTATGAAGGATATCTGGAGTGCTTCTGAAAATAGCACAAGTAAATCTGAAATTTATGATTCTGAAAAGAATTGTGCCAACATGTGTTTCATGAAAAACACATCTGAGGTAACCTTAGATAATCCTTCTTTATATTCTTATTATTCTGGAGATGATACAGAATCTGATTCGGATTCTGAAAACATGACTAGTGAGGAATTATTTGAATATTGTAATATGATAGATTAGACGTGAAATGAACTTATGGATAAGTACAAATCATTGAATAAACAGCATGCTCTCACTACAACTATTAAAACTGAACTTACTATTGAAAAAAGGAAGATTGCTCAACTATTAAAGGAAAATACAAGACTGAAAATGTCTAATGAGAAACTTAGAAGAGACTTAGAGATGTTCAGAAATCGAATGGATACACCAACTTAAATGCTAGAAAAGAAAGTGGCACCAAAATACACTACTATAATCGGCTACAAACCTAGACAGAGACAGCTTACTATGAATAGATTTATTCCTAAATCTGGACAGAATATTTCTTGTTATAGTTATGGAAATCCCTATGTATTAACCAGTTATTCATATGGTTATAGATCAAATAAAGTTTATCTTTAAAAATATATTTATTCTGTAAATTATATGAGACTCATGTGACAAATTTGGGTACCAAAATCATTGATTGCTAAGGTTTCTGGACCCAAGAAGATATGTGTACGAAAATCATTTCCTATCTAAATCTGTTTTGTAGGAAACATGCTTGAAGGGTTCCCACAAGAAGACATGGTAATTGCACAGTGGATGTTCAAGACATATTTCTGGGGATTACTCATGCTTCAAGATTTTAGTAAAGGTTTATGGAGGCTATGTCACCTTTGGTGATAATTCTAAAGGAAAAATCTTTGACCTAGGCCAAATCGGTAACACTGATTCAGTTTTAATTTCCAATGTTTTATTTTTTGGTGGACTGAAATATAATCTGTTATGTATTTCTCAATTGTGTGATGATGGTTTTAATGTCAAACTTGAAAATGATTCCTGTAATATTTTTAACTCTAAAAATGTTTTAGTATTTTCTACTTTAATAAATGAAAATGTTTATGTTGTTGATTTAAATTCCTTAGCTAAGAAAAATATTACCTGTTTAAATTCATTTCATAAAGAGTCTTGGTTATGGCATAGAAGATTAGGACACTGAAATATACATTCACTTAGAAAATTAACTAGGTTGAACTTAGTTAGAGACCTACCCAAACATGAGTTTCAAATGAAAAAGTGTGTAATCCCTATCAAAAGTGAATGCAACACAAAATTTCTTTTAAACCAAAGAAAAAAGTCTCACCTTCTCAACCTCTTGAGTTGGTTAACAAGGATTTGTTTGTACCTTCAAGAGTCTCTAGTTTAAATGGGAAGCACTATGTCTATGTCCTAGTAGATGACTTATTAAGATATTCATGGGTATACTTCTTAGCTCACAAAGGTGAAGCTTGTTCTTATTTTGTTAAATACTCCAAGTCTGTAGAAAACATTAGTGGACTTAGGATTAAAATTCTAAGAAGTGATCTTGGCCATGAGTTTGAAAATCATGAATTTGAATCCTATTTCTCACTCAATGGCAATATTTATAACTTTTCATCTCCAAAGAAACCTCAGTAGAATGGTGTAGTAGAAAGAAGAAATAGAACCCTTCAAGAAATATCTAGAACTATGCTTAATGAATATGACCTGCCTATTTATTTTTGGGCTGAAGCTATGAATATAGCTTGTTATATTATTAATAGAGTCATAATTAGACCTGTTCTTAAGAAGAACCCATATGAACTTTGGAACAATAGAAATCCTAAAGTCAATTACTTTAGATTATTTGGTTGAAAAGTCTTTAATCTCAATACAAAAGATAATCTTGATAAGTTTGCTTCTATGTGTGATGAAGGAATCTTTTTAGGATAGTATTTAACCAGCAAAACATATAGAGTTTTCAATAAGATAACCATGTGTGTGGAAGAATCTGTTCACATCAAATTCGATGAAATTGATCCACATGAGCCTAAAACCTCTCTTGAAAATCTTGAAGAATATTTAAGTGTACTGGACCTTAATGACAAATATAAAGAACCAGCTATAAAGACAACCAGTTCTGAACATATTCTAGAATCTTCTTCTAATGAACTCGAACCTAGAGAAGAACCTGAAATTTATAGTCCTGCCTTTACTAGATCAACTAGAATTCCAATGAATCATCCTTTATATGTTGTTCTGGGAAATCGTCATAGAGGGACACAGACTAGAGCTTCTCTTAGAAATCAGGTTGAACATCAAGACTTCTTATCACATATTGAACCTAAAAACATTTATGATTCTATTAATGATGAATTTTGGGTGATTTCCATGCAAGAAGAACTCAATCAGTTTGAAAAAATAATGTTGGGAATCTTGTTGAAAGACCTAAGGAAACTTTCACCATAGCCACTAAATGGGTGTTTAGAAATAATGTAGATGAATCTGGAAACATAGTTAGAAACAATGATAGGATAGTTCCACAAGGCTATAGTCAAGAGGAAGGAATTGGCTATGAGGATACTTTTTCTCCTGTAGCCAGATTAGAAGCCATTAGGATTTTACTTGCTTATGCTGCACATATATATTTCAAACTATATCAAATGGATGTCAAGAGTGCATTCTTAAATGGATATATTGTTGAGGATGTTTTTGTTGAACAACCACCAGGATTTTCAAACCCTCATTTTCCAAATCATATTTTCAAATTATCAAAAGCTTTATATGGTTTAAAGCAAGATCCAAGAGCATGGAATGATATATTAAGTACTTCTCTAATCTCTAGAGGTTTTACAAAAGGAATATCTGGCCCTAGTCTTCTTATAAAATGTATTTCTAAAGATGTTTTAGTTGTACAAATTTATGTAGATGATATTACTTTTGGATCTTCAAGAAATTCCCTATGTACTGATTTTTCTAAAATGATGCTAAATGATTTTGAAATGTGTTTAATGGGTGAACTAAAACTCTTTCTTGGATTTCAAATCTTTCAAAATGATGATGGAATAATTTTAACTCAATGTAAATATATTAGTGATCTTTTAAACCATTCTGGATTAAATAGCACAAAAATTAGTGACACTTCCATGAGGACCACCTGTAAGTGGGATATTGATGAAGATGGTAAATCCTTTGATAAAACCACTTATAGAGGAATGATTGGAAGTATACTCTACCTGACTGCTAGTCGTCCTGATATTATATTTATTGTGTGTAAGTGTTCTCGTTTTCAAGAAAACCCTAAAGAGTCACATTTAAATGTTGTAAAGAGAATTTTCAAATACCTCAAGCATACAATTAATTTAGGACTCTTCTATCCCAAAGGAAAATCATTTGAACTAGTTAGTTATTCTGATGCTGATTTTGCTGGATGTAAGTTAGAAAAAGCACCTCTGGAAAATTTCATCTTTTAGGAAAGTCACTAGTATCATGGTGTATAATGAAACAAAATTCTGTTGCATTATATACTGTAGAAGCTGAATACATAGCTTCTGGAAGTTGTTGTGCGCAAATTTTATGGATGAAACACACATTACTAGACTATGGATATCAATTCAAACATGTCCCAATAAATTGTGAAAACACAAGTGCTATTAATATTTCTAATAATCATGTTTCACATTCTAGTAAAAAATATATTGATGTAAGACATCACTTTTTGAGGGATCATTATCAAAATGGTGATATCACTTTTGGAATTCATTGGTACTGAATATCAACTTGCTGATATATTCACTAAACAATTAAATTACGAAATATTAGACTACATCATACATGATCTTGGTATGATTAATCATAAATAGATATCTTACTGATCTTAATGTTTAACACCTTATTGTATTTTACTTTACAGTTTCATGCTCACTGTTTTACAGTTACTGTTTCATGCATACGGTCTCACCGTTAAGACCTTGTGCTCACGGTCTGTTAACTAACTGTCTCACCGTGACTGTACAGAATGGTCACTGTCTCACCGTGATGATGACCAACTGTCTCACCGTGATGACTGTTTTACTTCACACCATAATTCCTACTCACGGTCTCACTATGAATATTATTTTATAATCTTATTTTAACCTGTATTGCGGTAATTTTTATTTCACCGATATTTGATTTCACGCATTTTTGTTTTATTGAAGTTTGACATTCCCAAATGATAAAACATAAGGGTTTCATTCGATTCCTTACCCAAACTCTCTCCTGAACCTTCTCATTCTGGAAAACCTTCTCTTCCCTCTCACCCAAACATTCAGTGGATGCCAATGATGAGGCGTCCATCTTCACCCACGTCTGAGAAGCGCTGCTCTAAGAAAAAGAATAGGATACTGAGGATAGCTCCCGAAGGTCCTCTAAACCAAAACGTGGTAAGCCGTACTGTTGTACCTGAAAAAGATATTTTACCTGAGTGGTTTTTGTCTAGTAAGTAGTTAGTTTTAAAAGTTTTAAGAGAACAAGGATGTCTTAAGTGGGTTTCTGGACAAAATAGACTGATTTACCCGAGGCTGGTATCTCAATTCTACCAATATGTGATGTTTTCCTTTGATTTTGGAGAAAGATTTATGGTGACCAGCTGGATCAATGGTCAAAAATGTTCCTTCTCTTCGAGGATGTGGGTTGCATGCCTATGTATTCCTCATGAAGGAGTTTGTGAGGACTACCAGAAAGACCCTCTTCCATCATCCGATATAATCAATCTGGAAAATTCCTTGGATATTATAACTAGTAATGTCACCAAGCGAAGGGCCATAACTGCAGAGCTAGATGAAGAAACTAAACTTCTTTTCAAATTTTTTCAGAATTTTATTAGTCCGAGAAAAGGGGATTTGCTATAATGAAGTATCAGGATGTGTTCCTGATTAACTTGTTGAAGAATGTCCATAAGATCAACCTATGCAAGTATGTTATTAACCATATTTGTGAGCTAACTAATGTCACTTCCAAATCCACCACCTTGTTTTACTCAAGGATGATTTCAGCCGTTCTAGTTTCCAAAGGAATTTTTGGACCGAATGAATAAAAGCCAGAGGACTTTGATTTCTTCTTATCCCAGCCTATCATCAGAAGGATGAAGATTAGGTGGAAAACCTGGAAGAAGCAATGGGTTGAGGATAATGATGAATTGTATAAGAAGTTTAATCCTGTTGATTATCTAAGAAGACCTAAGAACATAGCTAAACCTGGTAAGGAACCAGATGAAGTGGCTGAGTATTCAAAAGAAGAAAAAGAATAAGAGGAAGTGGCAGCTGAAGTATCACCAAGAGAAGAAGCGAGAATACCTAAAATGGAAATAGATCCTCTTGAAAAATAAAGGACAATTGTCCCTGCTGAAATACCTCAAGGAGAAGAAGTTGTAGGTAGTCGGAGAGAAGAGGATGCTCCTGCTTCTAGTGAGGATGTTAATATAGAAACTCATCCTACGGCTGTAAGAAAATTGGTTTTTCCTGATTTAGAGCAGCAGTCAACCTTAGAGATAGATCCTGTTGAAGAGGATCTCCATGTTGAGAAAGAAGTCAATCTAGAAGCACAACCAGTGGAACAATCGGTTCATGAGATAATTTCCTGTGATGAAGAGAGGATGGAAATTGCCTTTCAACTGGCAAGGAAAGAGTTTTCTGAAGAGATTAGAGATGATCCTGTGGATCATGACCATGTTACTGAGCCTATTGTCTCTTAAATGGAAGCACAATTTGAGGGGGAGGAAACTCAAAACCTTGAGATTATAGAATATGGATCTGCTGAACCTTCTCAACCTACTGTCTCATACTCTGTGTACACCCGTTATGAATTCCCAAGCTTTTATGATGTTAATGAGTCAAATAATGTGACTACAACTAGAATGGATATTTCTTCCTTGTTTCAACTGAAGTCTGTAGCTCATCTAGAACCAGAACCAGAGCCCCATCCTAAATCTGAATCAGAATCTGAGTCTGAAGCTGACTCTGAACTGTAATCTTAACCTCCTCCACTAACCTCACCTCCTCTCTTACCCGAGCAACACATTATTGTGACTAAAGATGATTTGAATGTTTTCGGAGAGTCACTTTTAGCTCGAGTTACGAAGATTTTATCCACTCAACCTCGTCCAGTGACCCAGTTAAGTCAAGAAGATGCATCAATTATCTTGGAAAATATTATATTGCATATTCAACCAAGGATGATCTGAGAAATTCAAGATGTCAGAGTAGAAAATAAGCTTTTGAGTGCTGATGTTGAAAACGTGAAAAGTATGGTAGAAAACCTGTAGAATGAGTTGTATTTAAGATCAATACCTTCTCATGATTCTGCCCCTACACCTATTGCTGCTTCTCCTGAGCCATCTGATTCCACCCTTGCTAGAGTGATTGTGTCTCATGTTCATCCATATCTACTATATTTTGATGAAAAGATTGGAAGAAGACACACCAAAATGCTGTAATGCATGAGGGAGCTTGTGGAAAATCTGAATAAACTCACAAATGAATAAACTGGATGTCTGTAGAAAGTTTTGAAATAGCTGAAAGTTCAATCCATAGCCGTAAAAGATTCTCCTGCTTCAGGTCAAGCATCTGTTCCTCCTTTGGAAGATTCTCTTCTTAGATCCACAATCAATGAAGAACATCAGAATGCCTTAAGTGGCTTGGATCCGTCTTCTTTGTCATAAGTGGTTAAGAATAGTGATCGAGCATTGGATTTGGTTACAATTCATTCTAAGATAGACAATGATGCTCAACAGGAGAACACCAAGAAAAAAGTTTTTTATCTCACTCAGATTTTCTCCAAAATTGATATGACAGATCACTTTAGATATCTTGTGGAAAACCGAAAAATCCCTCCAGTAACTCAAGCATTTAATGCTCATGTTCAGAAGCTTATAGAGTTCACCAGACTATTGGACAAATTCATAGAGAATAAGGACGATTTTAAAAAGACTATGCAATATGGTGGAGAAATAATTACTGATTTCATCAATATTTCGAAGCCATATCTTCATGTGCATAGTACTGTTATAGTTGCTCCAGCTTTTGCACCCCTTAGACCTGGTCTACCCAACTTAGCCTCAACTCCCATGTAAGTCAGCGAAGCACTTTCTCAGATCCGGCCATTCATTCATGTCCAACCACAACCTAGATCTTCTACTTCTCCTACTTTGGCTCCATCCATTTTTGAAGGTCTACCCATACCCTCGTTGTCTACCACATCTATGCCTTCTTCTACATCGGCACCAGCTCCTTCTGCTCATAAAATCAAGGAAAAGGTTGATCCCTGAAGGGTCCATGAACTGTTTTCTTTTTGATGGGATAACATTTGTTTTTTACTGTTTGTATTTCTCTTGTATGTTACATTCTGAACCTTTTCAATGACAAATTCTGTGTTTCAATTCATTTCTCTCTGCTTTTTGATAATCCAAAAGGGGGTGAAAAACTACAAGTACCAGTTCTATAATGAGATATGTTAGTCTCGAATCTACTATTCTCTAATTGTTGCTATTCTAATATGCTAGTTCCCTTAATGTCTCTTTTCATTTATATTTTGACTATACTGTAGAGACCCGAAGCCTGACGTACATTGACATTACCTTACATTAGCGGAATACTTAGTACATAACAAAAACACACACACAAGGATCGTAATAGTTTAGTGTCTTTGGAAACTCGGAACGTAATCTTCTAATCGTGGTGAAAGATCTTCAACATCTCCCATAAAGATCTTTCTCTTTTTTTTACCTAAAACCTTTCTTTATATCCTGGGGAAAAGAAAACATAAAAGGGTGAGCTCAAATGCTCAGCAAGGGAAAATAAAGGAAATAAAAATCATATCATATCTTTTTGAAAATCAAAAACCTACAAAAGAGATCATAATATCTTAACATGGAATAAATCATAGAAGTGAAAATGAGATCCCCATAATCATAACATAAAACTTGAAACTTTGTGGAATGCACACATAATCATGGAAAATCATTTCTTGTTAGTCATGACTCATTGCCAAGACTATCTTAGTGGACAAAGTCCCTTTCTGAACCGAGTTCACTCCTCGTTTCAGTCCTGTATCACTGAACCGAAATAACCTTCCGTTCCAGCCATGTCTATCTCATGAGATATAAAGTCTTTACCCAATGCATTGGAGGGAGATATAGGTCCCACCCATCTTATAATGAATCCTTTCTTATGTGTGACACATAATCATAAACCATACATCATAACGTAACCCATGTAATAAAAATGGGATTCTTAAACAACATGACATCATAAAACAATTCATATAAGATAAAGGAATTCATAAAAATATTTCCATCACAACATAATCAAATCCATGTAATAATAGGGATAGAAACAGAACCCTTTATTATCTTAGATGGAAAATAATTTTGATAAAACACTTGAACTTCATTCTTGAGGAAAATATCCTTTCTTTTTCAAAAACATTTTACATTTCTTAACATGTCATACAACTTTAAACTAAAAGAAGTTGATTAAAAATAAACTTGAAAACTTTTAAAGGAAGCTTCTTGGAAATAATATTTTAAAAATCCATTCTTGTCGTATAAGTTAAAAAAACATTCTTCGTACTTTTGTCGGAAAAGTCAAAAAGTACCTCGTACGGAAAAACGACAAAAGATTCCTTTCATATTCTTTACTAAAAACTAACCTAAGGGTAAAATTGGATTTAAACTATTGTAAGTGGATGGAAACAATATTACATATTGAGGGAACATGGATGTAGATGATAAAATACACCCTAGTAAATACATACGAGTAAACAATCTCGGATAAAAATGAGATTGTGATATTTCCCTTACCTTAGGTTCGATTTGCTTTGTTCGTGTCCGAAGCTCCTGTATAATGGTTTAAATAATGTTATTGACTTATTCCATAATCATATTCATTGTTATTATATCATATATGATCCACTTATGACTTTATATTACCCGTTATTTTGTAAATTCATGTTAAAGTAGCGTTTTGGGTAAAATCGTCTCATTTGTCGTTCGTGTTTTTAACTTGTAATTATTCATATGATTACTTAGATCATGATTACATAAAACATGATTTATATATATATATATTCAGAATATACATATATAATAAATCAGTAAATGGAAAGAAATACACCGTTCATGGAGACGGTAGTCCGTACGTACGCATGAACGCTGTTTTCGTTTCCTTATTGAATTGAACGGAATTAAGTAGATGACATATAAATAATTCCAGTATCATTATTATGTCATATATTTCATTAGTACTTATTATATATACTTTATAATCATTCATGAATGGTTAATCATTGAGAATGAATCTCATCGCGTCGTGGAGACGGTAGTCCGTACGTACGCACGAGCGATGATATCATTCTCATGGTCGTGGAATTGTGTTGAAGTGCATGTATACTATTTCAGTATCAATATCACTTTATAATAATCATATATAGTTACTCATTAAACCATTATACCCATCCAATTAAGTTTGTGGCGGAAAATAGATTACACCACGGCGTGGAGACGGTATTCCGTACGTACGCACGCGCGGTGATTTCCTTTTTCCGTAGGATGGATAGAAGGTTAATTAGAGTTGTTTCATATTTATAATAACATATCAGTATATAAGAAATACTTATGTTATTACTTTATCATGAAACAACTAAAGAAGAAGAAGTTGAAGAAGAAAGAAAATTGAAAAGATCGGTAATGGATATTACCTCTTCTTTGGAACGCTTCTTTGAATCCTTCACTTAGGGAACTAAGATTGGTCTTTGAAGAAGACCAGGACCTCTAGGATTATTCTAGGGAAGTGGAGAAGGGATTTTGGCAGGGGTTGTCCGAGCTTGAGTGCTCAATTTGGTGTGATGAGGAGGGGGAGGAGGTGCCCTTTTATAAGGGAGGAGAGGGTCACCTTAGGAATATCTCAAAATATTATTTTATATTAAAGTCAAAATCGGTTTATAATGGTTCCAAAGGGTCTTATTTCGAAGCTAAAGTGGGGATGGGTCGAAATCCTTTCAACCAATAAGATTTAGACAAGTTTAGGGTATTATTTTAACCTTATCAATTAGATTTAACTCTAAGTTAAATAATTTAACTTTTACCGTGTCTTTTTGTTTTCTTTCACTATATGGTTAATACACATACTAAAACATGCCAAACGAACCCCAAATTGTTTATTATTAATATATATATCCTTATCTAAGTCATTTTGCCGAACCTTAGATTTTTAGGAATAAAATAACAATTAATAATATAATATTTTATTTAAAAACTATTTTGTGTCAATTTTGACACTATTTGATATATGATTTTTGTGAAAGTAATAACAGAATTATATGTTCGAACCAAGTTGAGTAAATCAACACTAATATATCATAGTAACCTAGAAAATTAGTGTAATTCATAAAAAGTCTCAAATTACATTTATTTTGGTGTTTATAACATCAATTATGTCAATATTTCATTAACAAGATAATTACTGCATCATCTTTGTGTCATAACTAAATTAAATTATTTGATGTATAGAAATTACAAATAAAATACCATCATGTAGTAAATCTTTTTAGCTTTCTAATGAATATTTACAATCGAATTTATCTTATGTATAACCCCATATTATAAATGATTTACTTATTAAACTTTGATTTTAACTATTTTAACCCTTCTTTAAATAAATTAATAATAAATGTCCTAATCTAATCCAAGTGGGCCTAAATGATCATATTTTATTCCTAAGTTTGTTTTTGGTCTAATTACACTTGTCCAATAGAATTAGGACATGTGTTAGGGTAATAGTAATATCATATTTACCCTTAGTTACCCTATTTACTATTAACCGTGGTAAAAAAAGTAAAAAGTTACTATTCACCAAAAATTATTTTCATCTCATTGAACCACATTTTAGTCCTTCATATTAACCGTGTCTGTCGGATTTTTGAAATTCCATTCACAGAAGTGGTAAAATTAAGTTTTATGCAAAATTTAGTTTTTAACCTACCACTTAGTGGTTTCACTATTAATCAAAAATTGAAGTTTTTCAGAAAAATGCCAAAATTTCACCCTAAGCTATAATTGATATTCCGAATTCAAAAATGATTTCTATTTTACAAAATTCCCAACATATAAGTTGCATTAATTAATTTTATAATTAAATCCCGCTGTTAAAACAAATAGCGTGTTTTTAAGAAACAATATCTATCAAAAGATTGACACTTGTTTATGTCTAGTTTAAATGTGAAATTACATCCAATGACCAACATTGTATTAAATTTTAAAAATATATTCTAAATATACTTTAAAACCACTCAAATTAATGATTTATCACTATTAATTATTTCGATTAAAAAAGTTGTTTTTAATTATAATTTAGTAATTTTCACTATTCATCAGAATATGAAAGTTATCCGAAAAGTACCAAAATTTCACCTTATGCTAAATTCGATATTCCGAATCCAAAAATGAAGTCCATTTTGAGAGTTAAATTTTCTAAAATTTAAAAAGTAGTTATTACTATTCATAACGGCTAGTTTCAATAATATTTTAATAGCATATCATTGTTTCGTGAAACTCAGTATTACGTACCACACACGCTATCGAGGAAGGTTGAGATTCTGTGTAATGCAAGGCAAGTCAAGGATGCGTGTTGTGCAAGCTCCTTTTGGTGTAGCGTACAACACAAGACATTAGTGAAATAAAAAAGAATATTTTTCATAAAATCTCGGGCTGTTACATTCTACCCCCCTTAAAATGAATTTCGCCCTCGAAATTCGTCGGGGTTATAAATGGTTTACTATTCGAAAGTTTCTTTAATAGAAACCCACATCGTAAAAGGGAATACCAAAACTTGGCTTTAAAAACTAAAGTATGAAATGTAACGATTACCCAAATAAACTAATCACTGGGTTTCCACATAGGTGAAAATATGGATATAGAAGAGAAATCTAACCATCATGTTCTGATGGAGAGTGGTAGAGAACATGGCTATAGAAAATCCAGTAATCACAAATCCATAGATTTGTGATGATATAAGGTACCATCTGATTCATCAGGTATAAGATCACTAGGACAACATTTTTGGTTTTCAAGATCATTTCCCTAATGTTGAAAATTTGCTTAAAATAAATACTTACTTTATTTTGGTACAATCTCACTTTTGTTCGTGCCTTGAACAATTTCTACTTCATCTCTTAAATAAATGAAGTTGAATTTGTTATTTGTGAAGTGTTAGCAGATTATGTGATAGAATGATGGGTCATTCCATCTGTCTCAAACAAAAGGTTAAATATACATAAGTCATTCTATAGTGAGATTAATCACATATGGTTCCTAAAATGGACTTATACTTCATATATCATACTGCTTAATATAATAAAACTAGTTTCTACTAAACAGGGACTTCCTGTAGGCTAGTGGTAGGCGATAAAGGCCAGTCGCACTTCGGTTGTGGGTTCGATTCCTACAGCCTTGTTCGAAGCGATGGGATGTCGCCCGTCCTGCAGGTTGTCCCTTTTTCTAAAACTACGTTACTATAACATCCCATCAATAATATCGAAAATCTTCTATCCTTGAACAATACTAACTTATGTCCAACATAATCCAGTCTAATCTTTAGGCTTATACATAATACTGCAGTCCACTCTCATAATATAGTGACAACGATTATCAGAGATTTAATACTGTCGTTGATCCCCTCATATCATAAGATATGTCTTGTTGGTCACATTCCAAACAGTCAAAGTCCTTAATCGTGTATTCTCTTGAATACCTTAGTGAAAACATGAGTGCAGTTAAAAGTTAACACTTTCCACATACCAAAATCCTCAAAATTCTATATACTCAAACCATGATATCACTTAGTCCTTATATCAATCATGAGCTCATGAATACTATTAAACATTTCATTTTCTCGTCTTCATTATGCGAATATCATCTTATTTCCAAAAAATATCTCAATCACTTTGAATACCACATCAATAAATATTGCAATACTCAATGATACAACATTATTTTGGAATCCCATTACATTAACACTTAATCATTCCACCACATCGTTTTCATATTCAACATTGCCAATAGTGATCGCATGTGATTTCCCTTTGTCCTTTGCCTTCAGTGGTTGCTCATGTTGATCATCACTAACCCTTGGATTAGGGCAATTATTAGCATAATGCCCCAATTCCTTGCACTTGAAGCATTGAAGTGTTGGTGGTGCGTTCTCTGCAGTGTTTGCTTTATTCACATCATTAGAAACCCTTTTTCCATTACTTCGACACTCAGCTGCTTGATGACCTTCTTTTCCACACTTAAAACATTTTCTAGTCCCTTTAAGACAATCTCCACCAGGCTTCTTTCCACACTTTGTGCATAAGGAAACATTCATCTTCTTTTCACCATTATTCTGAGATTTCTCCTTGAACTCCATCTTTCGTTTCTTGTCAAAACCATGAGATGGATATGTAACACCAACTTCCATTTCTACCTTGATAGCACAACGCACAATTTCTTCATAGCTACTGATGTCTCTTATAGCTAATTCCCTTCGAAGACTTGGATTTAAGCCACTGAAAAATCGATCAACTTTACTTTCAGGTTGGATGATAATTCCAGAAGCATACATTGCAAGTCTTGTAAAATTTGCTTCATAGGTACCAACAGATTCATCGTCCCTTTGCATTAGTTCAAGAAATTCTTTCTCCATCTTTGTTCGAAGAATACGAGGGAAGTACTTACTGAAAAACATGTTCTTGAACTCGTCCCATTCCATGGACTCAATTTCATCTCTTGGCCTCGTATTCTTGATAAGATTCCACCATTGATCAGCTTCACCTTCCAAACGATATACTGCTAAGATGACTTTATCATGTTCAGAACATTGAAGAACTGAAAATATCTTTTCAGTAGTACTGATCCATTGTTCAGCCACAAGTGGATCAGAAGACCCACTGAAAGAAGGTGGACGTTGCCTCATGAAGGACTCAATAGAATATTGTTCCCTTCTCTGCTCATTTGAAAGTCCAGAATGATTCATAGCTTGTGTATGTATAGCAATAAGATTTTGCACTCCATCTCCCATAACATTTGTTTGTTCAGGAGGCCAATCATTGCATTGTCCATTGCATTGATCAACACGGTTCCTTCGGGTTCCATCCATCGTCTAAAACCCAAAAAGAATAGTGTGAGAGGCAAAAATCATGCTAGGGAAAACAACATAATAAAGGGGGAGTACCTTCAATATCCAACATCTTAGGTTTAATTCTATGATCGTTAGCGTAATTCTATTACTATAACCTATACGTATACATATCCCTAGGGACATCCCTAGACATACCTTAGAAATATCTCTAGGGATCTCACTAACGTTTTCGCATCCTAGTTTCCAAAGGTTGACTAAACCTTTCCTCTGATACCAACTGTAGAGACCCGAAGCCTGACGTACATTGACATTACATTACATTAGCGGAATACTTAGTACATAACAAAAACACACACACAAGGATCATAATAGTTTAGTGTCTTTGGAAACTCGGAACGTAATCTTCTAATCGTGGTGAAAGATCTTCAACATCTCCCATAAAGATCTTTCTCTTTTTTTTTACCTAAAACCTTTCTTTATATCCTGGGGAAAAGAAAACATAAAAGGGTGGGCTCAAATTCTCAGCAAGGGAAAATAAAGGAAATAAAAATCATATCATATCTTTTTGAAAATCAAAAACCTGCAAAAGAGATCATAATATCTTGACATGGAATAAATCATAGAAGTGAAAATGAGATCCCCATAATCATAACATAAAACTTGAAACTTTGTGGCATGCACACATAATCATGGAAAATCATTTCTTGTTAGTCATGACTCATTGCCAAGACTATCTTAGTGGAAAAAGTCCCTTTCTGAACCAAGTTCACTCCTCGTTTCAGTCCTGTATCACTGAACCGAAATAACCTTCCGTTCCAGCCATGTCTATCTCATGAGATATAAAGTCTTTACCCAATGCATTGGAGGGAGATATAGGTCCCACCCATCTTATAATGAATCCTTTCTTATGTGTGCCACATAATCATAAACCATACATCATAACGTAACCCATGTAATAAAAATGGGATTCTTAAACAACATGACATCATAAAACAATTCATATAAGATAAAGGAATTCATAAAAATATTTCCATCACAACATAATCAAATCCATGTAATAATAGGGATAGAAACAGAACCCTTTATTATCTTAGATGGAAAATAATTTTGATAAAACACTTGAACTTCATTCTTGAGGAAAATATCCTTTCTTTTTCAAAAACATTTTACATTTCTTAACATGTCATACAACTTTAAACTAAAAGAAGTTTATTAAAAATAAACTTGAAAACATTTAAAGGAAGCTTCTTGGAAATAATGTTTTAAAAATCCATTCTTGTCGTATAAGTTAAAAAAAACATTCTTTGTACTTTTGTCGGAAAAGTCAAAAAGTACCTCGTACGGAAAAACGACAAAAGATTCGTTTCATATTCTTTACTAAAAACTCACCTAAGGGTAAAATTGGATTTAAACTATTGTAAGTGGATGGAAACAATATTACATATTGAGGGAACATGGATGTGGATGATAAAATACACCCCAGTAAATACTTACGAAGAAACAATCTCGGATAAAAATGAGATTGTGATATTTCCCTTACCTTAGGTTCGATTTGCTTTGTTCGTGTCCGAAGCTCCTGTATAATGGTTTAAATAATGTTATTGACTTATTCCAGAATCATATTCATTGTTATTATATCATATATGATCCACTTATGACTTTATATTACCCGTTATTTTGTAAATTCATGTTAAAGTAGCGTTTTGGGTAAAATCGTCTCATTTGTCGTTCGTGTTTTTAACTTGTAATTATTCATATGATTACTTAGATCATGATTACATAAAACATGATTTATATATATATATATTCAGAATATACATATATAATAAATCAGTAAATGGAAAGAAATACACGGTTCATGGAGACGGTAGTCCGTACGTACGCATGAACGCTGTTTTCGTTTCCTTATTGAATTGAACGGAATTAAGTAGATGACATATAAATAATTCCAGTATCATTATTATGTCATATATTTCATTATTACTTATTATATATACTTTATAATCATTCATGAATGGTCAATCATTGAGAATGAATCTCATCGCGTCGTGGAGACGGTAGTCCGTACGTACGCACGAGCGATGATATCATTCTCATGGTCGTGGAATTGTGTTGAAGTGTATGTATACTATTTCAGTATCAATATCACTTTATAATAATCATATATAGTTACTCATTAAACCATTATACCCATCCAATTAAGGTGGTGGCGGAAAATAGATTTCACCACGGCGTGGAGACGGTATTCCGTACGTACGCACGCGCGGTGATTTCCTTTTTCCGTAGGATGGATAGAAGGTTATTTAGAGTTGTTTCATATTTATAATAACATATCAGTATTTAAGAAATACTTATGTTATTACTTTATCATGAAACAACTAAAGAAGAAGAAGTTGAAGAAGAACGAAAATTGAATAGATCGGTAATGGATATTACCTCTTCTTTGGAACGCTTCTTTGAATCCTTCACTTAGGGAACTAAGATTGGTCTTTGAAGAATACCAGGACCTCTAGGATTATTCTAGGGAAGTGGAGAAGGGATTTTGGCAGGGGTTGGCCGAGAATGAGTGCTCAATTTGGTGTGAGGAGGAGGGGGAGGAGGTGCCCTTTTATAAGGGAGGAGAGGGGAACCTTAGGAATATCTCAAAATATTATTTTATATTAAAGTCAAAATCGGTTTATAATGGTTCCAAAGGGTCTTATTTCGAAGCTAAAGTGGGGATGGGTCGAAATCCTATCAACCAATAAGATTTAGACAAGTTTAGGGTATTATTTTAACCTTATCAATTAGATTTAACTCTAAGTTAAATAATTTAACTATTACCGTGTCTTTTTGTTTTCTTTCACTATATGGTTAATACACTTACTACAACATGCCAAACGAACCCCAAATTGTTTATTATTAATATATATATCCTTATCTAAGTCATTTGGCCGAACCTTAGTTTTTTAGGAATAAAATAACAATTAATAATATAATATTTTATTTAAAAACTATTTTGTGTCAATTTTGACACTATTTGATATATGATTTTTGTGAAAGTAATAACAGAATTATATGTTCGATCCAAGTTGAGTAAATCAACACTAATATATCATAGTAACCTAGAAAATTAGTTTAATTCATAAAAAGTCTCAAATTACATTTATTTTGGTGTTTATAACATCAATTATGTCAATATTTCATTAACAAGATAATTACTGCATCATCTTTGTGTCATAACTAAATTAAATTATTTGATGTCTAAAAATTACAAATAAAATACAATGATGTAGTAAATCTTTTTATCTTTCTAATGAATATTTACAATCGAATTTATCTTATGTATAACCCCATATTATAAATGATTTACTTATTAAACTTTGATTTTAACTATTTTAACCCTTCTTTAAATAAATTAATAATAAATGTCCTAATCTAATCCAAGTGGGCCTAAATGATCATATTTTATTCCTAAGTTTGTTTTTGGTCGAATTACACTTGTCCAATAGAATTAGGACATGTGTTAGGGTAATAGTAATATCATATTTACCCTTAGTTACCCTATTTACTATTAACCGTGGTAAAAAAAGTAAAAAGTTACTATTCACCAAAAATTATTTTCATCTCATTGAACCACATTTTAGTCCTTGATATTAACCGTGTCTGTCGGATTTTTGAAATTCCATTCACAGAAGCGGTAAAATTATGTTTTATGCAAAATTTAGTTTTTAACCAACCACTTAGTGGTTTCACTATTCATCAAAAATTGAAGTTTTTCAGAAAAATGCCAAAATTTCACCCTAAGCTATAATTGATATTCCGAATTCAAAAATGATTTCTATTTTACAAAATTCCCAACATATAAGTTGCATTAATTAATTTTATAATTAAATCCCGCTGTTAAAACAAATAGCGTGTTTTTAAGAAACAATATCTATCAAAAGATTGACACTTGTTTATGTCTAGTTTAAATGTGAAATTACATCCAATGACCAACATTGTATTAAATTGTAAAAATATATTCTAAATATACTTTAAAACCACTCAAATTAATGATTTATCACTATTAATTATTTCGATTAAAAAAGTTGTTTTTAATTATAATTTAGTAATTTTCACTATTCATCAGAATATGAAAGTTATCCGAAAAGTACCAAAATTTCACCTTAGGCTAAATTCGATACTCCGAATCTAAAAATGAAGTCCATTTTGAGAGTTAAAATTTCTAAAATTTAAAAAGTAGTTATTACTATTCATAACGGCTAGTTTCAATAATATTTTAATAGCATATCATTGTTTCGTGAAACTCAGTATTACGTACCACACACGCTATCGAGGAAGGTTGCGATTGCGTGTAATGCAAGGCAAGTCAAGGATGCGTGTTGTGCAAGCTCCTTTTAGTGTAGCGTACAACACAAGACATTAGTGAAAAAAAAAGTATATTTTTCATAAAATCTCGGGCTGTTACATATACCTGATTTGTGATCATCAAAAAGGTGGAGATTATTGGAATCCTCATGTATTTATCATGTTTTGATGATCAAAAATCATATTACTGTTAATTAATCTCAATCTTAATTGCATATCTTGTTAATGCTCTTCAATCTCAATAATAACTACACATCATGTTTTAATGATAGCAAATCTTATTAATGTTAATTACTCTCTTTATTATCTACAAGTCTTATGCGTGATCTCAAATATAACATATATTATCATGCCTTGATATTTATGATTCATGTTCTCTTACTCATTAATGATGAAGCTTAATTCATATTATGCATATTACTGTTTAATTATAAATACAGATATTTGTCTAAGTATAGAGACACCGTGAAGGACACACTGTGACGCAGACACTGTGAAGGACAAACCATGACCTAGACACCGTGAAGGACAAACCGTGACCGAGACACCATGAAGGAAAAACCGTGACCCAGACACCGTGAGCTACACACCGTAACATGGAGACACCGGGAAGCACATACTGTGAACCACTTAAAATGAACCACATACCGTGAAGACTATACTGTGAAGAAGACACCGTTTACATAAGCACTATGACACGGTTTCATAACTTTTTGCCTATATTATTTAAATAATAATAACTATCATATTTGATGTTTTAATGAAATTAATGTTATTTAATGATAGTTTTTGGAATGTCAGGAAATCGTATCTCGTCCCTATGAAAAGGGAATAATTCCTACTGCCAGAACTCATGGAATATAAGGATAATTGAGATGCATTACACGTGTAAGTGCATGTGTGACGATACAACAAGAAGAACTTACATACACCTGAGAGCACTATTCTAAACAAGAAGAACAATCCTAAGAAAGAACGTGATTGCAAGACTTTCAATGAACTATTATGAGTGCAATCCAACACCACTGAAGAACACACGATGAATCAAGAGATCATTTTCATTCCTATAGAACACCAGCTAGACTACGACACTCTTTTTTCAACAGAAAAACCAGAGAATGACTCAGAACCAATTCTGTTGAATCCAACGAGTCCAGAACTGCATTTCTAATCACTAGAGCTCTCTAAACTCTTATCTGTCTTCTATAAGGGATTTGTTTATTTACTTTCGAGCAGTGTGGTGTAATCTGTATATCTTATACACACACAGTCTCCTACGTAGAACTGGAGGATATCAAAATACTCACTCTAAAACTCTTAACTCTTGTTTACCCACGTCAACTATGGAAGAGGTCCTTGTGTGGCCTGGTCTTTGTTTTGTTTCCCATGATGAACTGTGGTAGAAGTCCCTGCGTGGCCTGGACAGTTTTGTAAACTGTTGTTAACCCCGATCCAGGGTGTGGATGAAATTTATATAATCATGAGAGGACTAATTCTCGGCTTGAGACTGAACCTCTTGTTATATCTGTTGTGAATCTTTAGTTTAAGTTTAATGTATACTACATATATCGTTTATATTCCGATGATGTTACTTTGAAATAAATAACAATTTTAAATCTACTTTTATAGTTAAATTAGCAAGTGTTTAGACTTATTGTAAATCATTAGGTTAGTTTCAAAAGTTAGTTTGATCTTGTGGTTAAATTATCTGAGACCTAATCAATCTTTATGAAGCTATGTGAACATATACAATCTATATAAATTCACTACAGTTTAACTTGTTATATATTTTGGGGGATTTTAAATAGAAAATATTTTAACAGAAATTTTAATTGGAACTCAATTCACCCCCCTCATGATTATCCACTCCGACCAACAGATATCGAGAGTCATGCTCTCATAGCTTTAATTTTTTTCTATTTCTTCATGTTTGGAATTCATATATTGTTGGTAAGGATTTTTTTCATTTTTATATTTGTTGTATTCTTTTGTACTATGATGTAATCCCTAGATTTATTTCATGTGTGGTTTACTCCATATGTTGTTTTCTTTTGTTATTATTCTCGTACACTGCTTTATGTAGTTCATTCTCTGCATGTGTGTAGCTAAATTAGTCCAAGGCCTCACATTTTATATTATTATTCCATATAAATTTTCAACAGCCTATCGTATACTAGAGACATGAATGGTGGTGTGGTTGTTATGTCATCTAGTAATAAAGTGGGACTTTGTGGGTTCAGACATTATAGAGTTGTATTAGAGGAATCTATTCCATAGGATACTCTTTCGAGTTGTCTCATTATGAGGATTTGTTGGGACAGTATCCAAGGGCTAAAAAAAATTTTGAGGGAGGCTTTTGGGCTAGGGAACCTAGTTTTGGTGAGGAAAATGATGTTACCGTACATCAGGACTCTAACTACCTTCTTGTTGACTCAACATATCGAGACATTGAATAAAGATATCAATGTTACATGCATCATTTATGGTAGAGAACTTTGAATTTAATTCTTGAGTCAGCTCCCCATATATATATATATATATGTTCTTATTACCATGGTGTATCATGATCACAATCATTATTCCACCGTGAAAATAACGAACATGCTTAATGATTCTGGATCATTATAATGATCTAATTATTGATGAGGCCTAAATGTAAGGGATATACTGGAATGGGTTTTCTCTATGAAATTAAGCATTACTACCTCCACCAATGAAGAAGAAGATATTATCTGTAGGTTAGGATTATTATGTGCGAATGATTAGGGAGCTACATGAGTTTCTGCACCATAGGACACTGTTGATTCTTGGGTAGCATTATCCCTATGAAGTTATTGATTGGATTAATTCTGTGACATAATTATTTAGAATCACGCATAACCTAATTGATCAGATGGTTTCATTAGAATATAGTATTTTTTATGGACCAATATTCCCCTGTTGGATTCTATTCATGCATAATCTTGATAAGATGACTCTCTCATCATCATAATTCTGGAAAATGTTTCATGAGGAATATTAACCCTCTTGGTTGAGCTCAATATGGATTCAGAAGTTACTAGAGTTGCATCAAGGAATTATTATATTTTTTGAGTGTTCCTATATGATCATTAACCATACATGGAACATAGTCAACATAGTATGAGATGGTAACTTTTGGTATTAGAAGTTTGAGAAGGGTCTCCATCAACAAATCTATATGAGTGTGGATTCAATTTTAATAGAAATCTATGATGTAATTATAAATATTACTCTGGTGATGTATGGAATCCTTTTTGAGGGATTATGGGCAGCTAAATATGGAATTGGGCAAGATGGGGTTGTGTTATCTTCACCAACAAGTAGGTGTAAGTCGTTAGGATGTTATCACATGATACCTCATCATTACATGGCTGAAACAAGTGGAACTACATGGAAGGGTTCACGTAGAGGATCATGTCATCCCAAAATGGGGTATGATATTTATTTTATTGGTTAGGTCACATGGAATTTGATTTCCCAACCCGACATGAGAAGGGGGGAAGGCAGACAATGACTAGATCTCCATGGAAGTGGTAGCATCATGATCAGAGTTCTCCTCAGTGTTTCAAAGGAGGTCCCCAAGGAGGTGATACCAGTAGTGGGGAACTATGATCTATATAGTGAGGATTTTCTTGTAGTGGGTGAAGTTATCAGGTACCTCCACCACAAACACCATGAGGTATATTCCATGATCATGTAGATGACAGTCCGGGATGGGGGAAGTTGTAAGCCTTGGAGGTTTATGAATCGAATGCTCCTAAGATGAGATAAGGTATTATCAGTGTTTATTATACACATTATATAGTACTTTTACACATAACTCCATCAATTTTATATCCCTATAATGATAGTTAGATCTCCCTATTGAGATCAGATCACAAAATTTTTTTCTAGTGGTTCAAACTTGGTGTGATTCTTCAATATTTATTATATACTATGAGAGAGAGCTGGAGTGTGATGGTGAGAGTTTTTCAAGGTTCAACATTCTCATTATGATAACACATTATGATGTAATCATGGGTATGGACTGGTTTTCTGTGATTCGTCCCAGTTTGGATATCATCATATAAAGGTTAGGTGTCTTCAAACTGATGGTATGATATTATCCTTTTTGCATGATAGAAATCATATGGACGAGAGAGTGGGCCTTGTATGTAGTAGTAAATGACCCATCACCAATTAATTGGGGATTTGGTCCCATCAATCAATGGTCTGTTCATGAATATAGATTCCTTTAGAAGAGTAGGACTTAATTGATATCCTCTAAAATGATGTTCCATTACTACATCCTTGGAGGGTGATGTACTTATTAATTGGATTTCACACCATGACCATAATAATAACTTTTATTGAATAATAGATGGCTCCTATGGGTCTCTAAGATATGAGGGTGTAGTTTTATAACGTTTTATATAAGGGTACTATCATACCCATTATGTACCCTAGGAAATAGTAGTTTCGATTGTGAAAAATTAAGACAAGATCATGCAGATTTGTGTTGATTATCATTCCTTAAACTAGGTAGTAATAAAGAAAATGTTCCTTTATTGGTGTTTTATGACCTCTATGATCTATTGTGAGTTATGAGTTTTCTCTAAATTATTGATCATGGGTCTAACTACAACAAGTTGAGTACCCTTCCCTATGATTATATATTTTTTACCAATATATTTCAACAATACTTGGACTGATTTGTGGTTTTATTCATTGATGAATTAATCATTTACACCATGATAGAGGAGGAGCATACCAATCATTTGAGGACGGTCCTATAAATACACAGAGAGAACTACCCATATTGTATCCTATTCATGTTCATGTTCTACATCTATGAGGTTCAATTTTTGGTTCATGTCATATATGAACATGGTTTCAATGTGGAACCTGTAAGGATTGGTTCAATTCCTTCTTAGGAGACGCCCAAAAGTGTGTTGTAGTTTTAGAGATTCATTGTGTTTGTGGGTTACTATATGAGGTCTGTGTAACAATTATCTTATATTCCAATAGCTTTTAACATTATCATGAGGAAAGGAAAACTGATTTTTAGGACCTATATGTGTCAGATGTCCTTCAAGGAGTTGAGGCTGATGCCGACCAATGCTTCTGTTTTGAGACTACTATTGGAGGGTATGAATTTTTTAGTGTATTATTATGTCTATGAAGCTAGTATCTAGTGGGTATTGATATAGAGGTTATAAATGATAGCATCTGGGACGTGTATTTTGAAACCCCATGAGAAAAACTATGTGACTCATAACCTAGCATTGGTAGCAGTAGTATTCACATTGATGTTGTTGAGGATCTATCTTCACATACTATTTTTTGTTTTTTACTCAGACTATAAAAATTTCATGTGTATCTCTATAAAGAAATATATGAACCTAAAATAGAGGCACTTGTTGGATTTCATAAAGACCTATGACTTTGAGATAGTATATACTCATGGGAAGTGTAATGTTGAGATAGATTAAACCATATTCTGATTTGGTGGACAAGGTATTTTATCAGTTTAATTCATTATAAATGATACTAGGGGGACAGAAGGTCATAGTTCTTCAGTCAATGGGGTTGAATCCCCTACGGATCAAGTGTGTGAGGGATTATCATTTGGGAGAAAATCACTAGGAAATTATTCAAGATTATATATTCTTCAGAATATTGACTAGAAGGATTTACTGATGGAGAGGAACATGTCATCAATATCTAGGGAAAGATGGTGGATCAAACTGAATTTTTATAGGAAGTTTGTGGGAGTCTCCAACATTTAACTTTTTTGTACATCCTAGAGTGGTTAATATTTACAATGACCTTCCATTGTTGTCATGGTTAGTGGCAACGAGGTAATTCATATCCATATTTTTCTATTTTTTTCTCACATTTTAGTAGGTGCATCTTGATCACAAGGTTCTGATATGTTTGATGGCACCTATTATGATAAATGAGTAGAAATGTGATTTCATCTCCATGTACTTTGTGATAGGGATTCTATGGATAGTGGGAGGCCATGATGTTATATGTGTGATTGGTGATAGAGTCACCAAGCTAGAACACATCCTTTAATCATAAAGCAGAGTTCCATGGTGATCCATGAGTAGTTGTATGTGCGAGAGTTTTTATCATGGTTGTGGAGAGGTCTAAATGAGGAATTTTGGACCTAGTTGAGGATTATTGTGGCATTTAACCCCTGTAATGATTTGAAGGTGGATGACACTATTCAGGTGATAGATAATATGTTTATAGCTTGTGTTCTGGGCTATGGTAAGAGATGGGATGATCACATGACATTATTTTAGTTCTCTTATAACAAAAAATATCATTCTTTTAATTACATGGAACCTTTTTTGTCTTTGTGTGGAAGACTGTATAGTTCACCATTGTGGAAGACCAAGAATGGAAATGCATTAATTATTGGCAAAATATGTTTCAGGAAAGGATAGAGAAAGATCATGTGGTCCAAGAGTGTTTGAGGATAGCCCATAGTGGACATAAATCTTATAGAGATTGAAATAGTATGCCCTTGGAGTTTGAGCAAGGTGACCATGATTCCCTAAGAGTCTCCTGATTATAATTATTACAGTTGTTTGAAAGGGGTGGAATGAAATCCACAGGGTTCCTTGGATTGATTGAGGTCTAATAAATGGTTTTTAAGGATTCTTCCCACCTATCCTTACCCAGACTGTTGTAGAGGGTGAGTGGCATCTTCCATGGGTCATATCTGAAGAGATATGTTCATTATATTATGATCATTATTAACTATGGTGAGATATAAAGTTATAATGGATACAACTTAATGGAGTACCAAAAGGAACTTGAGGATCATATGGAGAGTATAATGTGATGATGGACAATTTCACTGTTCTGTGTGTTGTGGCGGCACGAGATCTAGTAGGAGAGATTTTTGGACTGTGATGGCCAGATGGAATCCTAGTATCACCATCATTGTGTCTAAATTTCTATTTTTAGGGATGAAAATCCTCAATTGGGGGATAATGTAGAGATCATTTTTTCTGTGTATTTAATTGAAATATATTATAATATATTTTCAGATCCATGAACTAATATAGAATAAAGGTTCAAGGATATGTGGGACTAGAATTGATATTATAGAGATAATAACTATAATAATATAATAGACATAATGTCTTCTATAAATTATGGAATATATTTTAAGGAGATCCTCGAAATATAAATTTGATGCAACTATTTAATCACGAATGTGTTGTTTACCCTATGTGAGGCCTAATGTTTGTCATTGTTGGATATTCATTTGATGAAATTAATGGTGGGTGTGTTATGTTAATCATTAATTTAATTAATTAGCGAATTTAATGAACCAAATATAGACCTCCATCTATAAATATATAGAAATGATGATTACCTATGGTTAGCTACATAACCCTTTCTACAACTGAGACAAGGAAGAGAGTGTTATTCATTGTCATGTCAATATTTTCTGATGAATGGTGATCAGATCAAGGTATATTGAGAGGAAATGAATTAAACATGTCTTCTACATTTCTATAGAATTCAGTATTCACTGATTATTATTCATAAAAAAGTCGGGATCATAACTGTGGAATTATACATTTTTATTGAAATATTGATCATGGTTATTTATTTATCTACTTTTGATCTTCACTATTCATTCATCAAGTGATCTCATTCGAAAAATTTCAATGTTTAAATTAAATTATGACTATAATGCCTTATGCTCAACCCTAATATCCCAATTATGTAATCAGTTTTCTAAAACTCTTGGCCAAAAAACGTTATACTTATTTCCTATGAATTTCTCTCCAACATTCTTCATGTTGTTCACTATTGTCCTATCGAGTTCATGACTGATATTTTCAAGGTGGGTTTCAGAATTATGAGACCCCAATATTCATGTAGGATTTTAAAATGATAAATGGGTTGATGATTTATGGATGGATCTAGAAAGTTTATGGGATGAGGATTAGGTATACATGGATTTGGAATCTAGTACAGTGATGGAGAGTAATTGGATATGTGTTAGGGATTGCGATGGTTAATGTATCGGTGGATGGGTTCTGATTTTAACCCCCAGAGGCATGGAAAATGATAGCTCTCATCATTTCCTTTGATTTCAGCAGATTTGAGTGGTCATCCAGCATAAATCATTTCAAGTAGGTCGGATCGAGATAAAAACATAGAGAAATTTATTTTTTATGGAAAAATATACTAAACATAATACATTCCAAGATCACACATCATGTATCCCCCCTTTCTGTGAAGAAAATGTTTCATGGAAGATATGGATCACAAGTCGTGTGGCCATTCACACATGTCGTGTGACCCACATCAGGTGACCAATCCATGTGCCACCTAGAACATTCCTGAGACCCCATTTGAGAGGAAACACCATATACTATGGGAGGACACTTCCATGGGTTGATTCCAACCATATCCTGGAATATGAATTGGAGTACATGGAACGACCTAAAGAATATGACCATTTTCTATAGGACACATTCATTTCTGAAGTGGATATTTAATTCTATTTGAACCCTGTATATTCTATTTACGGTGACATGGTTTCCAAGATGTGTTCACATGGAAACATTTCAAAGAAACTAGGTCGGACCACATGTTTTATGGTCCCTTAAACGTCATGTAGTTCCCTCTATAAATTCTTAATCTTGTATCTCATTTATTTGGACTCAAATTTTGGAATGGGAGTATCCCATTCTAAGATTGTTTCTATATAGAATGCTATTGTATAATTTTTATTTTCTTTTATGATATGTTGTGACATTTTTTTAGAATGTTTCTTATTTAGGTGACATTTGATGGTGGAAGTGATCATGCAAGATCATTAGTGAGAGAAGTCATACATGGAAACCCCTATTATTCCAGGGTACGAGTCCCCCATAATCCTTACACTTGTTTATTAAAACCCCTATGGTACTAGGGAACGATTCCTCTACCTAGTGAGTGGCACCCATTGAAATACTAAGGAGTAGATCCTCTACTTATATCTATCGAGTGGAACCCCCTATTTTAGTAGGGTGTGGGTACTTTATTCATTGAGTGGACCCCCCCCCCCCCCATATTTATAGTATGAGAGGCCTCTACCCATTGACTGCCACCCCCCAAACACACTAAGGTGATTGTACTCTACCCAGATACTAAGTTTCCACCATATATCAAAACAAGGTGTGGGTTCTCTATCAAATTTTTGGAATCTCTCTAACGTACTAGTGTGTTGGTCCTATTTCTATTGGATATAGTTCCCCCTCGTGATGATTAGTGGTGGGGATGTGCACATACTCCTCATTAATTATTGAGATCGATACTCAAGATGATGGGAATTGATGATGGACCTTTGGATCTATAGAAAGACTCCAAAACATGGGACATGATTTGAGATCAATTTCTCCGTTATAACTCATATTGGTTTATTAATGAGCATATATATATTGTATTGGGTTTTCTTTCCTTATTTGGGTTGAGCTAAACTCATCTGTCGTGTCTCTTTATTACTCATTTTTTTGTTTTCATGAAATCTTATTGGGTATGTATATACACACCCCTTCATGGGATTTTCCTCCACATGTAGTGCCTTGTACAGATGAATGATATTTTATTAGTGAAATTAGTGGAGCATAGTGATATTCTGGTTCAAAAATTGTGAGTGATGTTTAGGCCTAGAGATTATGAGTTGATCCATCACATCATTATTTTTCTTCCAGTTTTTGGTGTCATGGAACTTAGTTTTTGTTTGGGAATGTATTTTTTCCTTTTTTAACTGAGGTTTTATTATTTCATACTATTTTTTATTTGATAGAGGTATTCCATGTGTGGTTTACTATAGATTTTTTTTATCAAATTTTATTTTTATAATGAACTTTTAAATTGAGATGGTTGGTTGATTATATACCGCTATATTAGACAAAGGCATCACATTTTATATTATGACTTCTTATAACTTATCGACATCCCATAGCCTATTGAATGAAAGTTTGGGGTTTTGATGGCTTGACTATTTGCCAATCTGGAAAGTGGCGGGGGGGGGGGATTAATTATAGACATCGTGGTTGTTACAACTATTGAAGAGTATAAAATTTAGTTTATAATAATATGTTTTTAACAATAGCAATTATGATTTTTTTTATTATACAATAAATTAATGAATTTTGAAGATGTCTGGAGTAAAGTTAAGGTTTTGTTTTGAAATATCAGTTAAAAATAAATATTTTTTTAGAAAATAAAATTATGTTATCGAAAATATTTTGTTATTTATACAAAACCCCCCTTATTTATTATTCCACAAGGCTTATTTTTTTGGACAACATGTATTCTCAAAATTTCCCATCGCATTCGTTTATAATTTACTAAGAATGATGTTTTCATGTGGCACTGATCATAAAACATATTTTTTTGTTGGGAATATTTTTCTTTCATGTAAATTTTTTTATTATAAACATTTATATATGTCCTTATACTTAAAAAAATTAATTATAGGGGTTAATTTTAATTTGGTTTTGACATTTTCCTATATAAATTATTAATGTAATCTTTATATAATTTTCCACATGACTAATTTATGTTATCATGTTCCACATTTTTTGTTATGATGCTTCTAATCTATGGTTTAATGGGTAAAAATTGAAATTTCAAATTTATTATAAATTTTTTCTAAAATTAATGAATTATATTTTAAAAACTATTAAAATAAATTTATAAAAAATGTGAAAAAAAATTTCTTTAAATTTTACAAATGGTTTTCTAAGTTTCTTCTAATGTGTTCTAATTATATGACAAAGTCCTTTTATGTTTCATATGATTTTCTATAAATATTCTCTAACAATTAAATCTTAATTATTTATATTGATGGATTATGAAAATTTATTATAGATAAATTTTTAAAACTTGTTTATTTTTCAAGGGTTAATTTTTCTTTGATAGATTTATAAATATTTTCACGTTCATGTGGAACACAAATTTATGTTTTTTTATTATGTGATGGGTTTTATTGGAATTATATAGTCCTAAAATTAATTGGTTCATGATTTATATCTATTTAGATGGCATATATGGAATTAGGAAGTTACCCTAGTCAATTATATTTACAGGAATGGGGACTAAACCCAATCCACTATGGGACCATACCATTGTGTTGTGAAGATGTTGAAAATTCGGATTAACAAAGGGAATTATTTTATATGTTTATTATTATTACAAATTATTATTTCACATTTTTAATTTTTGATTCATTTCAATGTTATGTTTAATAAATTTTTATGATTATCCCATGATTAAACATTCATGTGTCCCATTTTTTCTTATATGTTGAAATTCATAAATGTTCATTCAGGATTAATGATCCATGAGTTATTGGATATGATTTCAGTATTTTCTCTCCCTCTATATTCATTATGTACAGTTACTGAAATTTTTATCTGATTATCACCTATTTTTTTTGACCCTTACAAAAGTTATGATCTCACTATTTCTAATTTTTCCCTTCCCAATGTAATGATAAGTGTATTATGAATGATATTTCTATAAGGGTATCCTATGTGAATATATTTCTGGTAAATGTTGATGTATGTTTGTAATATATTTTGGTTATGTTTCCAATCTTCATAGACACTAGTATGTATTTTATTGTTGGTTAATATCACTTCTTTGACCATCCTCCTTTAAGAATCCTCCTACGATATCCAACACCTTAAAATCACAATGTGTAAGACAATGTAAAATCTAGGACACTATATTAGATACCTATCAATTTATTATCTCCCTATAGAATTAAAACCTAACATAGAATGAAGAAAATACAACTCAAAATCCAAAAAACCTATAACATAACTCTCAAGTAGAAATATATCAATCAAATTACAGTCGTCATGTTTAATTAAAGAAAATGACATAAATGATAAAAGAAAAAATAAATATATATATTATAACAAAACATGGTCCAAAAAAAATTAGGATACCATGAATGAATCTTTTAATAATTTTCCATGGTACATTTTTTCAAATCTAGAGTTCCTCAAAAATGCATTAACCAATAGAATGGTATGCCCCTAAAACACACTCTCGTTATTATTTTCAATCTCAATAGGCTACACCAGAAATATTTCATCCTCTATAACATGAAAATCTCTTCAACAAATATCATGTGTTTCATTATTAAAATGTTAATGAATATGAGAAACCTTGAAAATTTCATGGATTTGATCTATCTACTAAGAAAGAGATAATCAATACACCAATTCCCCAACAAAAAGCAGTATTTCAATTTTTTTGAATAAAGGATAAATCATATATCTAAATAGATCATATACATCACGTAATTCTAAGAATAATTTTGGAACACATAATAACCAATCATAAAATCAAAAGTACTTATCCTTTGAAAAGTGTAAGTCTTATAGTAGTCTTATTTTGCCTTCACACACCTATGACTCACCCACACAATTAAAATTTTTCTCTACTTGAATTTCTGTCGAATAATTAGGAACTCTCGAACCATGGTCTAGTGATAAAAAAATCTGTAAGGTCGCACATACAATTCTCAAATATATCCATAACAAATGATAATTTATAGATATTATTATCGGTCATCTAAACCGAAGGAATATGATTTACCCATGACCCTCAAAAATAAAGACACATGCATGAAATATATCTTATATTTTTTTTATTATATGCCCTATTTTACCATCCATATGGGGATGAAAAATAGTGTAATGTAATAGTTGAGATACAAAATCAATTTGAATATTCATCCATACAACTGATGTAAATTGATGATCCATATAATAGATGATTATCCTCAAAACATAATGGATCTCCACTACTTATTATATATAAAACATCTATCAATAACATATCGTACATAACTCCTTAATAACTATGAACTGACCCAACTTCATTAAGTGGTCAACAATCCCCCAGATGGAATCACATTTGAAGTTATTGGGTGTAGTGGAAGCACTGATGAAGACATGGACAACTTAGTCTTCTCATAGTAATTTACTAATATATGATGTACATGACAAAGAACATCAATACCAATTAAATTGAATATAATATTAATTGAAATATATAATCTCAGAAGAAAAAGGTAGGATCATTAAATGTAAATTATATATAATTAATAGAATGATTTTGAATTACCTTGATCATGTAATTATTCCAAAATCAATGAATCAGTGAAACACTCTTGTT
The DNA here is from genome assembly GCA_963277665.1 of Viscum album. Lineage (NCBI taxonomy): Eukaryota > Viridiplantae > Streptophyta > Magnoliopsida > Santalales > Viscaceae > Viscum > Viscum album. Next base: position 547,030,973 of record OY728167.1, on the reverse strand, counting down.
ATACTATTTTTACACCATATGAATCGAGGATAGATTCCCCCTTTCATTGATTTACACAAGCTTTTCAAACCACTAATCATCACTGTAATGACCCAATGTCTTATAATTAATGTTCCATTTCCAAATAAATATATTTCTTATTACGTATAAATGTTATTGAAAAGACATTCACTATATTGGTTATTTTAGAACATATATAAAATATATAAATTTGGATTTAAATACCATTAAATATCACAACTGTTGTTAGTATAGTCATTGTACAATGACTGATAATATTAGTATATGTTATGGGTTATGATGAAGTATAATTTGTGTAGATGGGAGTAGTGATGGACTTCACCAGCAGGATCATTCCCAAAAAATCCCATTTATCTAAGCATTAGAGGGATATGAAATCACCGGGATTTTACCTTAACCAAGACCAATATGAAATTAAACAACTGAAGTATGAATGAAACTGTTTATGAGATATGTTCAAGTTATTGGTATCTGTTTCAGTGCGGATGTGCGTCGGGTTACGCTGTTCCGCCAGGACGCGTTCGCGCGTGCACCCGTCAACCCGAGGGGATGGGCGCGCGGCTTGTGGTCCCGCAGTCCCGCTTTCCAAGGGCGGGCGGCATCCGTCCCTTATTCAGGGGCGTCTGCTCCTTGATCGAAACCGGGATGATGGGATGTCGGCTCCTCCTCCCTTGGACGTCTCCTCGGAACTCGTCGCCTAATCCGGGTCTCCCTCATAGACTTAAGAATGTTCGTGAATCTCGTTCCCGGCGCCATATCTTCATGGACACCGGTTAATTACGCTGCTTCCGCCCGGACTCTCCAAGGAGTCTGGTCGGGGCAGCAACCTGTGGTGAGAAGGCCGGGTGGCTCTGGGTGCTGGGGGCATGTCGTAACACTGCGGCTCTACACGTCTGTCTTCCGTCCCTAATAGGGCTTCTCGAAGGCATGGTGGCCTGAGGCATCCCGCACTGGGTGCGGGGAACTGTGTCCCCTGAGGTTTTCCTCAGCTTCCCATGTTTAACACGGGGTATGCCGCGAGTTTAACGTCCAGCGGGGACGGCATCGGACTGATCAACACGAAAAGTGGATCAGATGACAGAACCCCTTGCGGGGAACCTCCGACGCTGGGGCCAGCACATGGGCGGCTTCCCAAGTAACGTGGAGTGGAGTGAAGTGGCATGACCCCACCGGGATGTGGCGGCCCGGGTAAGGATCAGGATGGACGATGGAGTGAAGAGCTTGGACCCCGTAGGGGCTTCCTACGTACCGCGCGTTAGCACGGATCAAAGTCAACGTAGTTCGGGTATACAGTTTAACGTCATGCTGGACGTCGGCAAGCCGACTCACGAAGAGGTCGAGGCCGCCGGGCGGAGGATTGAACCGAACCACCTCGCACAGAGGGGGATGGAACGGCCGGGTGGATCACAGTTTCACGTCATGCTGGACGATAAAAGGAGAAATGGAAAAAGGGGGCTGTGGGGAGGCACAGTGGAGATACACACGGGCCGTCTCCCACAGGGGCGGATTCATAGATGAATCGACGCAAGCGTGAACCCTGGAGGGGTCCACTGATGGACGAACCGACGTGAATACGACCGGGACGACCAGGTGGTGGGCTTGAACCTCAGGGAGGCTTCCTACGTACCCTGTTTAGAAGACAGGGATCAAAGTCCACGTAGTTCATTCTGTCAGGACTTACGCACTTGAGGCAGCCCGAATGCGGCAAAACTCAGTTGGAAGGGACTTGGACCGAAAGCAGAAGACACCTCGATCCCAGTCACACCCTCTACTGGCTTCGGCAGTGGGGAGGCGCAATGGAGATACACATGTGCAGCCTCCCACGAGAAACTAGGGGTTTGTAATACCCTGCCCCCGTAGGGAAAAGCCACTCCCATTAAATCGTCCCAAAAGCGGGACAATCCCGACATCCCTGCAGAGACGAGGGGGTGGGGGCCACGTCCAAACCGGGGGAGACCCTGCGTGCAGAGCACGGGATCGGATGATGCGGACGGTTTAGCGTCTTGCCAGACGAAGTACAGTTTAACGTCGTGTGTTGAGGACGAAGCGGACGGTTTAACGTCTTGCCGGATGAAGTACAGTTTAACGTCGTGTGTTGAGGACGAAACACTTGGCAGTTTAACGTCTTGCAGCGCGGACGACGGGGGCTAGGCAGTTTAGCGTCGTGCAGCTTGGACGGATGTGCAGTTTAACGTCATGCTGGACGTATGGGCAGTTTAAAGTCATGCGGGACGAATGCGCAGTTTAACGTCATGCTGGACATATATGCAGTTTAACGTCATGCTGGACATTGTGCAGTTTAACGTCATGCAGGACGAATATGCAGTTTAACGTCATGCTGGACGAATATGCAGTTTAACGTCATGCTGGACGAATATGCAGTTTAACGTCATGCTGGACGAATGATTGCCGCCGATGGGTTCGTGTCACTTCGCACGAGCCTGGAAGGCTGCACGGGAAGACAGCGCACGGTTCGGGCACCCAGGATGAGGATCATCGGGCGCCACGAAGGCGGGTACCCTCAAGGGGTCAAGGGAGGCGACCCTGGCGGATTGCGCGCAAAAGAGGAGCTTTGCGCGCAAAACCGCGGGTCGGCGCGCAAAATGGCGGGCTGGCGCGCAATTGGGCCAGCGCTTTGCGCGCGAATGATTGGGATTGCGCGCACCGGGCTTCGGGTAGCGCGCGGGGGCAACGGCTCATTCTCTAACGAATGGCCACTTTGAAGATGGGGGGTGCGCGCAATCGGGTTGGATTGCGCGCACCCGGGGGCAATTGCGCGCAAGAGGCTTCTTTTGCGCGCAAAGGCCTTCGGGTTTGAAATTTATTCAAAGGAGATGAGCCAAGGGGATTGCGCGCGAAGGCGGACCCCAAGGCTCTATTGCGCGAAAGAAAGGAGGTTACCTGAAGATCGGCATTGCGCGCGGAAGGGGTTGGATTGCGCGAACGAGCGACGCTTCGGATTCTGGAAACCTTCAAAACGTCGGGGGTCGCCTTATATTTATAGGCAACCCCTGGCGCGGAATCCGGTCTCGGGCGCGCAATTCGCTTCGCGGGCGCGGAATCAGGACCCAGCGCGCAAAGGCGCCGCGCAGGCCGCAGGCGCGCAAAATAGCGCGCAGGCCCAGCGCATTGCGCGCATCCCGGGAGGATTGCGTGCCACGGGTCAACTTTGCGCGCGAGCCTCGGAAATTTCGCGCATGTCCTCCGGGCCCTCCGGAACGTGCCTCTGACTCCAAATATCACTTCACTTTCCGCATCCGGAGCTTCGTTTGGGAACAACGGACTTTTCCGGCGTCTACAAAAGCCCCCCCTCGGAATCTGGTCGGCGAGAGGTCGCAACGATCGGGTTCCGAGGGAGACGCCGGAATGCCGAAGTCCTGGGCGGCGCGGGACTTAGGCGCGCAAAAAGGGGCGCCGGGCGCGAAATTAGCCGCTGCGGTCGCGCAAAGCGCTTTCCGCGCAGCGCGGACCCCGGCCTCGCCTATAAATAGGGGCCCTGGGTCCCGCATTCCGTACACAGGCCTTCCGCGCGATAAGCTCCAACGCTCTCGTGCACGAAATTGCCTTTTCCGGCGTGAAATTCGCCCGATCGGCGCGCAAAACCATCCGGATTTCGCCTGTCTTTGCGCGAAAACCCGGAACTTTGCGCGACATTCTTCCCAATTGCGCGGCGTCCACTTGGATTGTGCGCCACCCTTCAAACTTCTCTACCAGCCTCGTCCGATCCCGCATGCTTCATCCCTTTACCCGCACGACTCTCGAAACTTCTGAGATGGCCGCGCACAGAGGAAATGAGGGGGATGCCGCCACTCGCAGGGATGAGATGGCGACGAACGAGGAGGTTTACGGAGCCAAGGAGATTGTTTCCAACAATCAATCCTTGTTCGACTTACTGACGCCGGCCCAGAAGACATATCCGCTGTCGGACAACCTGCCGCTCTGGAACTTCGGCATCCTAGATGAGGTTCCGGTGCCAGGGTTCGAGATTGATGCACCGCGGACCTGGGTGACCCGGGAGGACGAGCTTCTCCGCTATAACATCACCAACAATGGGCATCCTGCCAGGGAGACCAGACACTTGGATGTCTATGTCCTGAACCCGAGGACACGAACCATTGACGGGGGTGAGCCTACTGCGGAGAATTATCCAGCCCTCTACTCGAGCACATATCGCCAGAGTGTCACTGACGACACCAAGGGCTGGCTGAAGGACTGGGACTTGCGGTCTGGGGGCAATTTCACCAGCGAGTGGGCCTGGGCGTTCTGGGTACGCCACACTTGCGATCACTTCGCAGAGGAGCTGCGGTACATCGGCCTGTTTGAGGCGGTGTGGACGTCGCAGTTCCATTTCTACCAGCAGTCCGAGCTCGGGCCGGAGCTGTTCACCCGATGGTCTCCGGATACCAACACCTTCCATCTTCACCATGGGGAGGTCGGCATCGGTCTCTGGGACATCCACTGCATCGGAGGTATCCCGCTGGAGGGCTACTAATACGATGAGTTCCTGCCACCGAAGAACACCTGGGAGGACAGGTCACGGACTCCCATCCTGACCTGGCATCTGCTTGACCTGGCTACGCAGCGGCTCGGGATCAAAGACTTCCAGAAGGACATAGCCTACAAGGAATGGTTCGGCCAGTTCTTGGAGCATGACCCGGCGGTCAACATGCCAGGCAGGGGGAAGCGGTGCCCGACCGCAGCTCAGAGGAGCCGGAACGGGTCGTACTGGCGGGTCCTAGAGACGGGCGACTACCGCTCATGGGGGTACCGCGTCATCGAGGCCCGGGACCCAAATGTCCGGTACGCGGTGTTCCTGGCTGCCTTTCTGAGTGGGTGGCTCCTGCCAGTGCGGGACGCGAGAATGGGCGTTCGCCCGGCGACACTGGCGGTGGCGGGCGCTATGGCCGCCAACAAAAGATACAACCTCGGGGTCCCAGTGTTGGCGAGGCTGTATGCCATCCTGGGACGCATCTCACGAGGGGGGTCGCCACGAAGGATCTGTGGGCCCTTTCAGTTCTTCCACGGCTGGGTGGCTGCTCACCTCGGTGGGTACACGTTTCCGAACGCCATCATTCCTCCGGGCAACGGCCTGCGACCCTCCCTGCTGAACATCGCGGGGGTCGCTCCGATGACCCTAAGTGAGGAGGGCGTGAGGATTCGGATTGGAAATCATGCCAATTTCAACTTCAGTCCGTTCCCCACTCCCGTTGGCCAAATGATCGACAACGGGCAGGGTCCGCTGGAGCAGCATGAATACTTCCTGAACATGCGGGGCGGGGTGCTCGTGGCTCGGATCGACGGGAAGGTGATCTGCGAGCCTTACGTGCCGACCCGGTTCGCCAGGCAGTTCGGGTGCCTTCAACGGATGCCGAAGAGGGTATTTACTGCTGTCCGGGAGGAGACGAACCCTGGCGTCCTTCGCGAGATGTGGCTGATGTTTGCCGCTTTCGGCTCTGGCGACGTCATCACTCTCCCTCCTACCGGAGTTGACGCAGGCTTGGCAACCGAGTACGCCGAACACTGGGCCATCGCGTACCCCGAGGTGCTTTTGCGGAAGCTAGTTCGGCGGCTCGAGGTTACCCGTGCGGAGACCGGGCGTCAAGGAAGGAGGCGAGGCGCCGCCACACGGGGGAGAACAGAGGCGCGCCAAACAACAGAGCCGGCGCGGGCAGGGACTTCGGCGGTGGGCACATCGCGAGCTGCCGCCACGACCTCAGCGCCCAGAGAGGGGGCACGTGCGGTGGTCGACGAGCGGCCCGGGAAGCAGGTGAGACGTCTGCTCGAACCTTCCCATGATGCGGTCTTCCCGGCGCTGTGGTCGGCCTGGATGACTCTGCGGCAGTCACTGGGGACCGACGCCATCTGGCGAAAGATACTCAGAGAAGGAATCTATCTGCCAGAGGTCGGGCACCTCTAGATTGCCGACAGAGTGGACTACAACCGGCAGTATGCGTATCTGACGGCCATGGACGAGTACGCGCGCCAACGTGGTCAGCGCGCGGAGCCATCCCTTCTGGTGAAGGTGATGCTCGGTCTCGAGCCCGCTCCGGAACAGATGCCGCCGGAAGAAGATGAGAGTAGCAGCGACTCCGAAGAAGAGGAGGAAATGGGGGAGGATGAAGGCTCCGAGGGAAGGTCCCATCGGGGGAGCCCACGGGAGAGCGGCGAGGTGGCCGGCTCTGACAACGTTGATGTCACTGAGCTCCTCGAGGTCCGCTTCTATCCCTACTCAATCTGCTTCATCCACTCTCTTATGCAGCTTCTAACCCATTTCTCCATCTTTCTCAGGAGCACACGGATGTCGGTCAGGAGTCCTCAGCAGGAGTAGGAGAGGCGCCAGTAGGACAAGGCGGGGGCCAAGCACCCATTACCGAACTGACAAGCGCGGAAGGGCCCCCTGCTGCAACTGTTCCTGCGGCGGCCGGGATAGCGGAAGATGACGCTCTGACCTCCCGTAAGTCTCCTTACTTTACTGCTGGTGCCTGCTGTTGACGATCCGTGCCTAACCATGGCATGCCCCGCGCAGTGATCTCAACATTGGAGGCTCGTCAGGTTACCGAACCCGAGCCATCTACGAGTGGACCAGTGGTGGACATGCCGCCTGCTCCGGAACAGACTTCCCAAACCGAGTCGGCCCCACCAACTGCTGATCAGGGGGCTGCGGACGCCGGCGGTGCTGACATCGGAGAGAGGTCGGGGGCTGACGAGGGTGTCAGCGCCGCTGGGGAGAGAGAAGAAGTTCACCCGGATGTTGGGGAACCTATCCCTCATGAGGACCTCCCAGGGGCGGACCCTGCAGCAGACCTGCTGGCTGCCTTCCCTGCCTACCGGCCTGCCGATCCCGAGGAGATGGACGACTCAGACACGGAGGCGGTCGAGGAGAGCCGGATAACGCGCCGCAGGGGGTGGAAGTGCATCCAGCGCTTCCTCAAGCGAGACCCGTCGGAGTGGCTGGGGCGCATGGGATCACTTCAAACCTGGCTGCGCTTTCTGTGTGCCGGGGGAGCTGATGCTCAACGCCTCCATCTAACGGTCCGTGATTTCATGGCCGAAAAGATGCGCGAGAGCTGCCGGCGTGCCGACGTCACACAAAGTCGGGACATGTCGGAGAGCACGCGGTCGCTCCTCGCGGCGGAGCAGGAAGTCCGGCGCCTCGAAGGGCAGGCGGCAGAGACGGAGGCCTTCGTCGCAACGTGTACCGAGCTTGTGGAGCAACTAGCAGCCCAGCTGGTTGACGCCCAGGTACAGCTGACGGAGGCGGGCCAACAGATGGTCACAATTCAGGTCGAGCGGGAGCGTGCACAGGCCAGGATCGACGAACTGCGCGCTGCGACCGCCGACGAAGAGAGGGCACGCAGAGAGCGAGAAGCAGCTCTGGAGGCCACCAGCCAAAGGGTAGCGGCATTAGAAAGACTCATTCAGCACGCTAATCCCTAAGGGCTTTGTTTTGCCGTTCCCAAAGCATTTGCTTCTGCTACTTTGATCCATTTGTATGAATCAATATATTTATCTGCATCTTTTGGCTTAACATGCTCAACCACAATTCACTGTCTTGCGGGAGCGTTAACCAAGCATCAGGCATCCATAGTTGGGCCTGGATTGCTGGAGAAAAGAGGGAGGTCATTCCTAGGAAAGGAGACCTCAAGCCTAATCAATGTATCATCCCCCCAACTTGTTCCGACACACGAGCGGGACAATGCTAGGGGCGTTGAGATTTTATCCGAACATAGGGAAATGAGAAAGGGTGAATCGCGCGTCCCGAATCCAGACATCCACAACGGTCGGCCTTCCAGGAAATGCCCAAGACGGTAGGCGGACAGTGGATCGACCATAAAAACTGCAATAGACGGACCGAAAAAGGCCATCATTCATATTGCAGGAGGCGGACCACATGTCATCATGAATACCGCTTTGGGGTTCCTTCAGACACAAGGGTGGAAATCCAGATCAACAGGGCATGCGAATCGTGGGGCGAAGTGACGATTTGTTCGGACAGAATCCAACGCTCTCAAAATTGCGCCACCGTGGGGAGAGCGTATTAGGCGGATGCACTAATCTGGCCGTGAATCACCCCAATTCTCAGACAGCACCTCTTTGACGAGGAAACCGTCGCTTCCCACCATTGCAGTGGGGCATCCCGAGCTGAATCGGGGAGAATATCACAACTGCACCACTCTACCCGAAGTCAGGCCAGACGGCCGGCGACGAGGAGGGGCGGGACTTAACGATCCCTGAGGCTGGACCCGAGTCGGAATGCCCGGGCGTTCCTACGTACTCCATCAGGCTGGAGATCAAGCCACACGTAGTTCTAAGAGTGCAGTTTAACGTCATGCAGGACGTAGAATCCCGTTTGGGGGAGATCTTAGTTTAAGGTCTTAGAGCTCGGACCATAAGGAGAGATCTTAGTTTAAGGTCTTAGAGCTCGGACCATAAGGAGAGATCTTAGTTTAAGGTCTTAGAGCTCGGACCATAAGGGTAGATCTTAGTTTAAGGTCTTAGAGCTCGGACCATAAGGAGAGATCTTAGTTTAAGGTCTTAGAGCTCGGACCATAAGGAGAGATCTTAGTTTAAGGTCTTAGAGCTCGGACCATAAGGACTTCAAAGCACGCCACATCGTGGTCATATCCCCTGGATATGCGAAGATGCACTGAGGGATAGTGTCAAGAGTGTCGAGGTTTCGCCTGGTCAGAATGGGAGGTGGGAAATGTGAATCATGCGGCCATTCACTCAAGGACTGGGGGCACCGGGGTAACGATATGGGAGTACTGCCGACCGTGGCGGAAAAGCAGCATCAATATCGCACTAACCGTTGGTGGAATGAGGCAGCAAACGAGCATCGACCGCTCAATCGCAGGATTCATATCGATTTGCTGCCCGAGGCCATTGGGGGTACCGGCCCGAGTCGGTGGGAGAGCACTGAGGCATTGTGTCCGAACCGTTCACAGGGGCTCCACCCAGGGCGTAGACGATGGGTCCGAATGAAAGGGAGCACGAAGCCTGAAAAGCGGAGGAAACCTGACCAAGCGGATCCTGACCCTCCTGGCAATAAACCAGAGTACTCTTGACACCGGTGGACCACTGCAAGGGGTCGGGGAACACGCCTTGAGGGTGACCTGAAGGCGGCGGATCCCCCAGAGAAGGGGGAATCTCTAAGAGGTGGGGGGCTGGACCTGAAGTTTCAAACATCCGGGCATTCCTACGTATCCCATAAGGATGGGAATCAAGCCCCACGTAGTTCTTGAAGCGCGGCGCAACACAATCGGGCACCAGCGCGGGGAAGAGTGCGGGTCTGACCCTCGCACACAGAAGGAGCGGCATTTGATATTTCTTGTTTGTCCTTAAAGATGAATGGTTTTTCTTTGTGCGGCGACATGCCTGTGATTGAGAAATCTCTGGCGTCGCCACAATAATCAAGCCACGGAAGGCATTGATGAATGGTGTGGTCATTAACCAGCGCCCAACATGAGTGCCCCCTGAGGGGAACATCACGATGCAGTGCCGTTTCTCGTCGGGCGGCCAAGACGATCACAGTTTACGGTCGTGTGGTAGGACCAGACAACACAGTTTAAGGTCGTGTGGTTCGGACCATGGAGGAATCCGCTTATCGCGGTACGGCGGACACGGCGGAGGTGGGAGCATACCCGGCCTTGCGGTCACGCACGATTCCAGGAGAAGAGTCTTGGGATAGGGGCCTGCGTATGTCCATCACCCGAGGGGCAGAGATGCTAGCCTCCAGATATACTGGGCCCAGAACGCGATTGTTCGGGCGACTCCCTCCTCCTTATGGGGACGAGGGTCCAGCTACGCATGGCCCTTAGGGAGGATATCCGCATATATCCTTGGTGCTCAGATCATGGGAGCCTCGAACGACATCATTACCTTGGTTGGTCTGCCTAACGTGTAAAGGTGTACTGAAGGTCAGTATGAAAAGAGTGTCCAGATTCCACTACAACGCATAAAGGCGGAGTGTGATGAGGACTGCGCAACCAATGTTCAGAGCCTGAAAGAGCTGACATGGCGATCGAGGATGTTGCTGACGCATTCGCAACACAACATCCGATCGCGTCAGCCTAAGACGGGGCAAGCAAACGAGCATCGACCGCTCAATCGCAGGATTCATATCGATTTGCGGCCCAAGACCCGCCGGTAAATCGACCCGGAGCGGTAGGAGAGCACTGAGGCATCGTACCCAAACCTCTAACGAGGATCCCTTTGAGTGAAGGCCCGAACAAGAGGAAGCGCGAGGCCTGACAAGCAACACAGGACTTGTCGGGATTGAATCTGACACTACGAGTCATAGACCGAAGTACCCAAAACATGTTAACAGATCACCGGAAAGGGTCGGAGGACTCACCCTGAGAGCAACCAAAAGAGGGCAGATCCCCGTGATCAACCAAGGGACGGGGCTGGACCTGAAACACAAGCGTCCAGGCGGTCCTACGTATCCCATAAGGATGGGAATCAAGCCTCACGTAGTTCTTGAGAGGCAGTTTAACGTCATGCAGGACGATGAGGGGTGTGAGTTAGTCCCACACACGGGGGAGGCGTATGGCGCGGCCAGTAGACCGACGCGAATGAGGACATAATCCCCCGCTCACGCGATACGCCTCGCACAAAAAGGAGGGGAACTGGGGCCAGAGGCCCAACGCGGGACAGAGATTCCCGAGAAATGGGGCTGGGCCTGAAACATGAATGTCCAGGCGGTCCTACGTATCCCATAAGGATGGGAATCAAGCCATACGTAGTTCTTGAGGGGCAGTTTTACGTCATGCAGGACGAATGCTGAACAGTTTAACGTCTTGTAGCTCGGACGTAGTGCAGTTTAGCGTCATGCAGGACGAAGCACTTGGCAGTTTAACGTCTTGCAGCGCGGACGAATGCTGAACAGTTTAACGTCTTGTAGCCTGGACGAATGCAGTTTAACGTCGTGCAGGACGTATGCAGTTTAGCGTCATGCGGGACGAATGTGCAGTTTAATGTCATGCTGGACAAATGTGCAGTTTAACGTCATGCTGGACGTATGCTGAACAGTTTAACGTCTTGTAGCTTGGACGAATGATGCTTGGCAGTTTAACGTCTTGCCGCTCGGACGTAGTGCAGTTTAGCGTCATGCAGGACGAAGCACTTGGCAGTTTAACGTCTTGCAGCGCGGACGAATGCTGAACAGTTTAACGTCTTGTAGCCTGGACGAATGCAGTTTAACGTCGTGCAGGACGTAGGCAAACTCAGACAAAGTACTGCTTGAGGAACCTAGCGTTGGTGGGAGGAGTGACACGCTCACCATCCATAGTCGCTAGGGAGTACGCGCCATTGGGATAGACCTTGTGGACAACAAAAGGTCCCTCCCACTTGGGCTCCAACTTGGGCGGCTTCCTGCCGGGGATCATCGGCGCTCTTAGGGCTAGCACTAGATCACCCTGCAGGAAGGAGCGGAGGCGAACCTTTTTATTGAAAGCTCGAGCCATTCTGCTTTGATGCCTCTCCAAGTTGTGCAAAGCGCGAAGTCTATTCTCATCCAGTGCTTCCAACTCGACTAGACGGGCTTCAGCAAATCTGTCTGGCGCTTGCTGGTCGTAGACCGCAGTGCGCAAGGACGGTAACTGGATCTTGATGGGCAGGACGGCCTCAGCTCCATACACCAGGGAATAAGGGGTCATCTGGGTGGAATTGCGAGTCATCGTCCGATAAGCCCAGAGGGCGTTGGGGAGCTTGTCCAGCCAACTCTTCTTGTTCTGACCAACCATCTTTTGCAGAATGTTAGAGAGGGTTTTGTTAAACGCCTCGATCTGTCCATTCGCCTACGCATGATAGCGAGATGTATGGTTCGAGCGAATGTTATACTTGGCGTACAACTTCTTCAACTCGGCTGCTCGGAAATTGGTTTCGTTATCCGTGAGGATAGCGTGAGGCACTCCAAATCGATAGATGATGTTGGAGGTCACGAAGTCAGCGATCGAACAGGATTTGACCTCTCTGAGCGGAATCGCCTCTGCCCATTTGGAGAAGAAGTCCGTGGCGGTCAGAATGAACCGGCACTGGCGAGCTGTCGCCGGTGGGTAAGGTCCCACAACGTCCAGACCCCAGACTGCAAAGGGCCAGGAATACCTAGTGGTATGGAGAGGCTCCGGCGGCCGATGCACAAAGTTCGCATGAACCTGGCACGCATGGCACCTCCTGGCATACTCGATGCAGTCATGGATCATAGAGGGCCAGAAGTATCCCAACCTCCGAATCTGGTGGGACAACTTCGGCCCAGTCTGGTGGGCGCCACATGAACCAGCATGAACCTCTTGCATGACTCGTGGGATCTCAACTCCCTGAAGGCAACGGAGGAGAACACCATCAAATCCGCGTTTGTAGAGGATCTGCTCCAGGCCGGGACTGCTCTGGAGGACGAACTGCGATGCGCGGCGTCGAACTCGCTCGCGCTCGGCCCGATCCGATGGAAGAATGCCATGTTGGAGGTACTCAACCAAAGGCGTCCTCCAATCAGGGGCTGATCCGACTGTCATATCTGGGGTACTCGGGGCTCCGGGCATAGGGGCAACCGTGGTGAGGTTACTTACCAACGGGCCGCGATCTTCTTCTGGGATAACGGGAGCGATGAGCCTGCGGCGCGTCACGCGGACGATCAGGTTGTCCTGTTCAGGCTCCACAAGTGACGCAGCGAGGCTGGCCAAAGCATCTGCTCGACCATTCTGCGACCGGGGAACATGGACAATTTCCAGCCGAGAAGGGAACCGGGCCATCAGAAGGATGGTGCACTCCAACAATGGCACAAGTTCCGGCTTCCTGACAATGTAGTCGCCATTGATCTGCTTAATGACCAGCTCGGAGTCCCCTTTCACGCACAGACGGGGCACGTCGATCTCGAGAGCCAACTCGAGGCCGGTGATGAGGGCATGGTATTCCGCCTCATTGTTGGTACAGCCCTCTGACAATAGGAAAGAGTATGGCAGCACGGCTCGCTCCGGGGTAATGAAGACGATACCCAAGCCCACTCTGTTGAGCTTAGGATTATCGAGTCTTCTACCGGTGGGGCTCCGGGAGGCACCGTCAAAGTGCATCTGCCAGCACGGATCGGCTCGATCAACCGAGAGAATGGTCTCATCAGGAAAGCCTAGATCCAGCGGCTGATCCGCGGAGGTCGGGTGAGCTGCCAGAAAGTCTGCCAATGCTTGCCCTTTGATGGCCTTCTGAGACACATACCTGATGTCGAACTGCTGGAGAATCACAGCCCACCGCGCTAGGCGGCCAGTCAACATAGGCCGGCTCAGGATATATTTCAACGGGTCTACCTGAGAAACCAACTGTACCTCATGGTGCTGCAAGTAGTGCCGTAATTTCTGTACGGAAAATACGAGCGCCAGGCAGCTCTTATCGATGGGGGAATACCTAACTTCCGCATCGAGGAGCATGCGACTGAGGTAATAGAGGCTATTCTCCGTTCCCTTGTTGTTCTTCTGGGCGAGAAGGGCACCCAGGGACCGTTCCAGGGCGGTCACATAGAGGACCAGCGGCTTCCCGGATACAGGCGGCATCAGAACCGGAGGTTGAAGCAGGTACTGCTTGATTTCCTCGAAAGCGGTCTGACACACTTTATCCCATACATAGGGGGCACCTTTCTTCATGAGCCGAGAAAAGGGCTTACACTTGCCGGCCAGATTCGTGATGAATCGGCGTATATAGGCTAAGTGGCCTTGGAACCCTTGCAGTTCCCGGACGGTACCTGGGGGAGGCATCTGGCTAATCACCCTGATTTTCTCTGGGTCGATCTCAATACCCCGGTATCTTACCACAAATCCAAGGAACTTTCCAGAGGTGACCCCAAAGGCACACTTCAACGGGTTCATCTTCAGGCAGCGAGACCGGAGGAAGCTGAACACTTTCTCAAGATCTTTGAGATGGTCCTGACGCTGGCGCGATTTGACAACCAAGTCGTCGACGTAGCATTCCACCAGTGTGCCGAGGATTGGCTTGAATATGCGGTGCATCGCCCGTTGATAGGTGGCACCTGCATTCTTCAGGCCGAAGGGCATGACCCGGTAGAAAAAGGTACCTTGGGGGGCCCTGAAGGCAGTGAACTCTTCATCCTCAGGGGCCATCCGAATTTGGTTGTATCCGGAGTATCCATCCATGAAGGAGAGGGCTTGGAACCCTGCCATGGCATCAATCAACAGCTCTGTCACTGGAAGGGGAAAATCATCCTTCGGACAGTGGCGGTTGAGATCGCGGAAGTCGATGCAGACTCTAATCTGCCCGTTCTTCTTCCTGACCGGCACAATGTTGGCCAGCCATTTGGGGTACTGAACTTCCCTCACGAAGTTGGCTTTGATAAGCTTGTCAACTTCGGCCTCAACCATGGCACCGTGGGATGGGTGCATCTTCCTGGGAGGCTGCTTGAACCCGCGATGGTTCGCCGGGAGACCAAGGCGGTGGACGGCTACCTGAGGATCTAGCCCCGACATCTCGTCATAGCCCCAAGCGAACACATCACGGTGCTGCCTGAGAAAGTCCACGTACTGCTACCGCTCCTCAGAGGGCATGGCGGCACTGACCAATGTGGGTCTTGGATCGGCTTCGGTTCCAAGGTTCACCTGTATCGGTTCCAAGGTTCACCTGTATTAACTCATCGACCGTGGCGGGGACGCCCTCCTCAAAGGCTGGGGGTGCATCTTCCACGTCCTCTCCACTCGGGGAGGGATCGTCCACGGGAGAGACTGCGTTGGCAACTGCATTGGGGCTACTAGATCCTACTGGGCCACTGGTGCTGGCGCGGGCGGTCGCGGTCATCTCATTAGGAGACTCGCGGGCCGTCGAGACCATGGCCTCGTCCAACCGTTGAATCGGGAGGACGTAAGCGTCATCCAGACTTGCCCAGGGATCACTTGCAACAGCGACAGGCTCAGCCTCACCTGCCAGGATCTGCTTATCCTTGCTCTTGTAATAGTCCGCGTCCAGATAGCGGGCTTCACACGAGGCAAAAGGAGAGGCATCTCCTTGAAGCACGCCTACTCGACCATTAAGGGAGTATTTGAGGCATTGGTGGTATGACGAGGGAACCGCCGCGTGAAGATGGAGCCATGGCCTTCCCATCAATGCGTTGTACGCAGTGTCCTGAGAGACCACCATGAATTCGGTGTTGGCAACCAAGTCACCGAACTGGGTCTTCAAACGTATCTTGCCGACCGGGGTTTGCTCGGTGCGATCGTACCCCTGGATCCTGAGGTCGGAGGGAATCAAGTCATCCTCAGACAACCCCAATCTCCGGAGCGTCCGAGTTGGAATCAGGTTAATCCCGGACCCCGTGTCGACAAGACAGCGCCGGACTTCAAGGCCATTGAACTGGCCAGTGACATACAGCGGACGAATGTGTCCCTGTATAGGAGGGTCTTCATCCTTACCAGAGAACGAGATAACTGCCTGACATTCGGCGTCCTCGATCGTTTCGGCGTGAAAGGCCTCTGCAGCCGCAACCTCTGTCTCAAACTGGAGGGGGCTTTTCAGGGCTTAAGCGAGTGCCTCGCGCATCTCAGATGACATGCGCAGAGCCTCAAGGATGGAGAGTCTTGCTGGGATGTCGGCCAAGTGCTTCAGGACATCATACTTTTTAGCCAAGCGCGAGCCCCTGGTTGCAGGAGGTTGCTCTGCGGTTGGAAGCATGACGGGCCTTGCCGGTTGGATCGGCGGCCGACTGGTACTTGGCGCATCTCGCTGTTCACCGGCTACAGTCCGGGAAATGGTCACCATACTGGGGTCAGGAGGCCGGGATGGACCCGTGGCAGGGCGGAGCTGGTCGTGACGCGGCTGAGGCGGTTCTGCCTGGTCCCACACCACAAACAGCGGCGGAGGCGAATCCGTCATCTCTGAATGGGGGGGCGGCGCACGTTGTGCTCGGTTTTGAGCCTGCTGCCTAGTCTTAGTGGCGTGCACGGCCTGGCTGGAGGCACCAGCGGCTGTGCCCCGGCGACTCCTGCTGCTGCGGTTCTTCCGACGGTGGCGACGACCGGGGACACTAGGGAGGTCCACCTGGTGTTCTTCAACGTCGGGAACCGAAAAGGGATTTACCAGCTCGACGGTGTTAACCGAAGAGTACCCAATACCCGCCATCTGTGGGGGGGGGGGGGAACCCAGGCCATCGACGTCGTGAGACGGAGTGCCCGATTTCCCTTCCCCATCCCCTGGCGGGTAAAAACTGAATGCTTGGCCGGGCAACATGCAGGTCTTCCAACTCCTCTGAAAGCCATCGGTCTTCGTATCGAGGAGAAGAGATTCACGTCGGGTTCACCATTTTTCTGTTTTGGTGCGGATGTGCGTCGGGTTACGCTGTTCCGCCAGGACGTGTTCGCGCGTGCACCCGTCAACCCGAGGGGATGGGCGCGCGGCTTGTGGTCCCGCAGTCCCGCTTTCCAAGGGCGGGCGGCATCCGTCCCTTATTCAGGGGCGTCTGCTCCTTGATCGAAACCGGGATGATGGGATGTCGGCTCCTCCTCCCTTGCACGTCTCCTCGGAACTCGTCGCCTAATCCGGGTCTCCCTCATAGACTTAAGAATGTTCGTGAATCTCGTTCCCGGCGCCATATCTTCATGGACACCGGTTAATTACGCTGCTTCCGCCCGGACGCTCCAAGGAGTCTGGTCGGGGCAGCAACCTGCGGTGAGAAGGCCGGGTGGCTCTGGGTGCTGGGGGCGTGTCGTAACACTGCGGCTCTGCACGTCTGTCTTCCGTCCCTAATAGGGCTTCTCGAAGGCATGGTGGCCTGAGGCATCCCGCACTGGGTGCGGGGAACTGTGTCCCCTGAGGTTTTCCTCAGCTTCCCATGTTTAACACGGGGTATGCTGCGAGTTTAACGTCCAGCGGGGACGGCATCGGACTGATCAACACGAAAAGTGGATCAGATGACAGAACCCCTTGCGGGGAACCTCCGACGCTGGGGCCAGCACATGGGCAGCTTCCCAAGTAACGTGGAGTGGAGTGAAGTGGCATGACCCCACCGGGATGTGGCGGCCCGGGTAAGGATCAGGATGGATGATGGAGTGAAGAGCTTGGACCCCGTAGGGGCTTCCTACGTACCGCGCGTTAGCACGGATCAAAGTCAACGTAGTTCGGGTATACAGTTTAACGTCATGCTGGACGTCGGCAAGCCGACTCACAAAGAGGTCGAGGCCACCGGGCGGAGGATTGAACCGAACCACCTCGCACAGAGGGGGATGGAACGGCCGGGTGGATCACAGTTTCACGTCATGCTGGACGATAAAAGGAGAAATGGAAAAAGGGGGCTGTGTGGAGGCACAATGGAGATACACACGGGCCGTCTCCCACAGGGGCGGATTCATAGATGAATCGACGCAAGCGTGAACCCTGGAGGGGTCCACTGATGGACGAACCGACGTGAATACGACCGGGATGACCAGGTGGTGGGCTTGAACCTCAGGGAGGCTTCCTACGTACGCTCTTTAGAAGACAGGGATCAAAGTCCACGTAGTTCATTCTGTCAGGACTTACGCACTTGAGGCAGCCCGAATGCGGCAAAACTCAGTTGGAAGGGACTTGGACCGAAAGCAGAAGACACCTCGATCCCAGTCACACCCTCTACTGGCTTCGGCAGTGGGGAGGCGCAATGGAGATACACATGTGCAGCCTCCCACGAGAAACTAGGGGTTTGTAATACCCTGCCCCCGTAGGGAAAAGCCACTCCCATTAAATCGTCCCAAAAGCGGGACAATCCCGACATCCCTGCAGAGACGAGCGGGTGGGGGCCACGTCCAAACCGGGGGAGACCCTGCGTGCAGATCACGGGATCGGATGATGCGGACGGTTTAGCGTCTTGCCAGACGAAGTACAGTTTAACGTCGTGTGTTGAGGATGAAGCGGACGGTTTAACGTCTTGCCGGACGAAGTACAGTTTAACGTCGTGTGTTGAGGACGAAACACTTGGCAGTTTAACGTCTTGCAGTGCGGACGATGGGGGCTAGGCAGTTTAGCGTCGTGCAGCTTGGACGGATGTGCAGTTTAACGTCATGCTGGACGTATGGGCAGTTTAATGTCATGCGGGACGAATGCGCAGTTTAACGTCATGCTGTACATATATGCAGTTTAACGTCATGCTGGACATTGTGCAGTTTAACGTCATGCAGGACGAATATGCAGTTTAACGTCATGCTGGACGAATATGCAGTTTAACGTCATGCTGGACGAATATGCAGTTTAACGTCATGCTGGACGAATGATTGCCGCCGATGGGTCCGTGTCACTTCGCACGAGCCTGGAAGGCTGCACGGGAAGACAGCGCACGGTTCGGGCACCCAGGATGAGGATCATCGGGCGCCACGAAGGCGGGTACCCTCAAGGGGTCAAGGGAGGCGACCCTGGCGGATTGCGCGCAAAAGAGGAGCTTTGCGCGCAAAACCGCGGGTCGGCGCGCAAAATGGCGGGCTGGCGCGCAATTGGGCCAGCGCTTTGCACGTGAATGATTGGGATTGCGCGCACCGGGCTTCGGGTAGCGCGCGGGGGCAACGACTCATTCTCTAACGAATGGCCACTTTGAAGATGGGGGGTGCGCGCAATGGGGTTGGATTGCGCGCACCCGGGGGCAATTGCGCGCAAGAGGCTTCTTTTGCGCGCAAAGGCCTTCGGGTTTGAAATTTATTCAAAGGAAATGAGCCAAGGGGATTGCGCGCGAAGGCGGACCCCAAGGCTCTATTGCGCGAAAGAAAGGAGGTTACCTGAAGATCGGCATTGCGTGCGGAAGGGGTTGGATTGCGCGAACGAGCGACGCTTCGGATTCTGGAAACCTTCAAAACGTCGGGGGTCGCCTTATATTTATAGGCAACCCCTGACGCGGAATCCGGTCTCGGGCGTGCAATTCGCTTCGCGGGCGCGGAATCAGGACCCAGCGCGCAAAGGCGCCGCGCAGGCCGCGGGCGCGCAAAATAGCGCGCAGGCCCAGCGCATTGCGCGCATCCCGGGAGGATTGCGCGCCGCGGGTCAACTTTGCGCGCGAGCCTCTGAAATTTCGCGCGCGTCCTCCGGGCCCTCCGGAACGTGCCTCTGACTCCAAATATCACTTCGCTTTCCGCATCCGGAGCTTCGTTTGGGAACAACGGACTTTTCCGGCGTCTATAGTATCACAACACAATCCATGGTCACAAACCACAACACGAAATCACTACCACTGCCAACTTACCCCTTAGATAATACATTGTTTTAATATGGGTTTTGTAAATATAACATAGTTGTATTATTTTTTATATTTTAATTTTTAATAAAAAAGGTATCATATTGAACAATTTTACTTATAAATTTCTCAATGGTTATTTTGTTTTTTTTTGATATTTTTTTAAATGAATAAATTAAAATTGTATTTTGGTGAAAGTTATAGTTTCATTTTCGTACACTGGTTTTATTAATACAATAATCATTGAAATAAAAAACATTTGAATAAAATATTCTTATTAGATAATAATTATTTAAAAATATAATATAATATAATATAGTAAAGTCCAATGTAATCATTACAAGGTTTGTAGAAGTTGTTAATATTGTAAAACACTGTTATTTTTCATTAAATTTGTATTTTTACTTAAAAGTTAAAATTATCATATTTTGAAGATTATTTTAAAAAAATAATTTCTAATTTTGAAGACATCATGTCAAATTTAGAAAAAAGTTGTTTATATAAAAAAAGTATGAGTATCAAATTTTTGGGTATAAATTGCAAAAATAATTTATTATAAAATAATAAAATATTTAAATAAATACTATATGGTGTTTCCATGGCCATAATTTTGTATCGAAATTAAAATAGTTTTTTCATGAAGTAATTTTATTAATTACATAATTTGTTATTGAAACCTATAAATCCTATATTATTTTTTTGGTTATTAAAATGAATTATTTATGAACATAACTCACTTACACGACACCTTGGATATTATTTTAATGAGTTCAATTCATATTCTTATAAAATATATAATACCACTACTATTTTGATGAAACCATTGTAAAACCAATGGGATAGTTTTTGAATTTGATTATTTTATGATATAGATTCCAAAACCTATTTCCAAAATTAATAAATAATTCCACTTTATTTGGCTATAGGAACCAACCCATCCTCCCATTCCATATCACTCAAAACCATTTTAGCATGAACCAAATTTTTTTCTTTCTCTAGATCCCTTAGAATATATTTTCAATCTCTTATTAAGATTTTATAATTTTTTTAGAAATGGCCACTAAATATAATTGATCCTTTCCACCTCCTCTTTATTCATATAATTAATTTGAATTATTTGGATTTTTTTTTCTAACTATATGTTTTCTAATACTTTTTAAACATCCATTTACCATCGTTATGTTTTACAAGTAATGGTATACAACATTTCATTCCAATTAAACCCGTTAGTAAAACATTATTTAAACCCATTGTGAGGTAGAAATTATCATGTGGTTTTCCAGGCCAAACGTTTTCATAGTGAATACCCATCTATATTTCCACTCATGGGTACTCACCTGTATGTTCCTATCCTTAAATGAAATTTTAATTCCATGTATTTATCTTATATTTCTTAATAATGGGATATAAACTAATTATTAATGTTTTTATGTTTTATGATCTATTTTGAATAAATTCATGTACATGGTAATAATATGACATGTGTTCCAAAAATTAAATATATATTCAATGAATTGGGTAATTTTTTTAGCTCATGAGATACCATTTCTCGTGCGTGGGATGATATCTTAATAACTCTATGTTTCATTTCTTTTGTCTTTATCCATGAATTATGTTTATGATGTCATGTTTTGTGTTGTTGAATTATTACTAGGTCTCCATGATGTAATCATTTTATATCATGCTTAAATGTTAATGTTTATGATTGTCACCCCTTTATGTAACCTTGATATAAATATTGAATCACATGTATTACATTAATCATATTATATATTAAATATTCTCTTACTTGTATCTATAAGTCAACCCTTTCATATATGTGTCCCCATGTTAACCCATGTAGTAATAGAAGATCGATAGAATATACGGGCTTGTATTGATGTTTCTAAATATTTTTTTGGGCCAATATTTTATGTTAATGCAATATGTACATAATTTTTTTAATTAAATACATCCTCTCGATATTCTATAATTATATTAGTTGAGTTTTTATATAATAAATCATTTATTAATTTGTATTAAAATATGGGTTTTCATTGTAGTTATTAAAGGATATTCTACATATTTATGTGCTTGAGATAATAAAACACTAGTAAAATCCTTTAGAATAAGGCTAAATAGAACAAAACATCCCTATATATTGGTAATGTATAGATTATGTAGTTTCTATGAAATCAAAATCCCATTTTGATACTACAAGTAGATCTGGATCTAAAATAGTTGTACTAAGTGGTAATAACCCTGAAAATGGTGATTTTTGTATGACTCGATCATCACTTGGTGCACAAAAAAAGGCCTTGTTTCACACCTTGTTTGAAAATCCTGTGGGATATTAATTTGTAAATTCACAGTCCCCTAGTGAATTATTATTAAGGGAAAAATAAAAAATATATGTTGGGAAATAAATCAAGTATAACATAGATTCAAAAAAAGAAATTTTTAGGTTATGAAATATATGTCTTTTATGAGTTATCTGACTAATATTTAGGGTTTTATATTTATGTGTTTATATTATTAATAGTTTTAAAATTATCATCGATAATTTTTCCTTTAATTTAGTCAATGGAGTCAATTATCAGAAAGTGATTCAGAAACCAATTTTAGGGGAAATGTAACGACTACCCAAATGAGATTCTCAACCCAAATGGAGTATGAATCTAGGTCTTCGTGATGATAAATTCTTAATTGAATCATGTAATAATCATAAATTTCAATTATGAGTACCAACCACATACCCTAAGAAAAATAAGGTTAAAATTGATATATATATATATATATGTGTGTGTGTGTGCGTGTTTGTGGAGAAAGCCTTTGAATTTTGGTAGATCTTATGATCCCATCATCGTAGAACAATGGATCAACTCCATTGAGAAGAAAGTATTCTATAACGACCCAACATTAAATATTACATAATCTTGAATTAAGTTAATAATTCACATTGAGGACATTTTCGGGTTTATAGATTTTGAGAATTAGGTCATAAAATATATATAACAACCTGAATATTACATGTAGACACTTCTACTCAGTATCCATTTTTATCATAATATAAAAACTCTTTGAAAAAAGAGTCATGTCCAGTTTACTGTTCTAGATAGAATGACTTTTCCTTAATCCCATCCTCAAACCTATTCCACTTTATGTCTTGTGAAAAAATTTTCAAAAACATGGGATATGCATAAAATTCTCAGTAAGGGATACACAAAGAAGGAAAACTGTTAGTTTTTCAAAACAACAAGTAAACCACAAATACCTTTTCATAAGTAAAACTATTCACCATTATGAAGTAGTAAATACTATTCAATATATAAAAGATCATTTCTTACCATTTGGTAAAAAAATTATTACCATAAAACCCATAGATATCACAAATAACATATATAGGTGACTTGCGACATAATCATAATTAAATGGAATAACCATACAGTCTACTTCAACACATATCACAAAATTGAATAGCCATACGGCTGACTTCCATACCCAAATAATTGGAGGTTAAAATGTAACCACTA
The DNA here is from genome assembly GCA_963277665.1 of Viscum album. NCBI lineage: Eukaryota > Viridiplantae > Streptophyta > Magnoliopsida > Santalales > Viscaceae > Viscum > Viscum album. The sequence continues at coordinate 547,008,263 of OY728167.1, read as the reverse complement.
TTCCTAGTTTATCACGGAACCACATATCATTTGTTTTATCACATAACCACCCATCAAATTTCCATGCACCATTATAAATCATAAGACATAAAATATTGCAAATATATACATTTCACTAATTACATTTCATTTTCAATCACAAGAAATCATTTCAAGATATTTAAATAAAAAATTCATTTCAAAAACTATATTTAATACCAAAACACCCAAAAATAGGATAAGGGGTTTCCTTTTATATTTAAAAAACATTAAGTCTTATAAAGGAAGACAAATAACAATTACGGCGGCAGAGAGGTCATCTTCGCCGCAAACGTTAACAATATTATTTTTTTCGTTTATTAAAATGATTTGAAAAAAAAAATTGAATGAAATTAAATTTAAAATGGTTTTATTATATATCATATAAAATGAGAAGGATTATATTATCAAAACATGACACAATGAAAGGATATTGAGATGAAGTTTCTTACCTCATGTCTGGCTTGACCCGTTAGTTCTCTAATATCATGAATAATAAACATAAGTTACATTATACTATATTAAGAAAATTTTTAAAATTTATTATTAATTTTATATCACTTATTACCTTTGTATAACATTTTTTTTTTGAGTTCATATCGGACATTTTGTCGTTGTTCGGAACTTGAGTTAAAAATGAACTTGTTATAATTATAAATTTTTCATGTGGTTGTAATTCCATTATCTCCAGAATGATATTCATTATTTATAAATCTTATATATCATATAATATCCAGTATAGGTGTATATATAATATTCTATATCTTTTGGATATATGAAAATGAAATGCACTGATCATGGAGACGGTAAGTCGTACGTACAGATAAACGCTACTTCAATGTAATTTTTTTCATTTTAAAAGGAATGGAAACCAACTGATACATAGGTATATTATTATTCTAGTATAATATGATATTTTATATACAATACGTAATTTCATTAACACCATTCTTTAAATATTACATGTATTTTCTGAACGAGTCATATCACTTTGAGGGGGCGGTAGTCCGCACATCCTCAAATGAAATTATCGTAAATATACAACATGAAAAGCATAATGGTATGTTATAAAAGAGAATTAAAGAAGAATGGAGATAAAATAAATATCATAAATAACATATATAATTATAGTTCCATCATAATGGACACCATGAGAGGTGGTAGGAGATATTTGAACAATCATTGTTTCGGGAGGCAGTAGTTTGTCATCCATAGAAAAAGTATGTTCGTATCCATTAGATGGATGTGTGTGGAATTTTATATCAAATACCACTCATAAAAATCATAGAATATTGTGTATACTGATTTTTTTATAAAATACTAGAATAAATAGTGTTTAGGTGTTGGAGTGGTAAAATAATAGAAGAGAACTTGAGGGAAGACGTTGCCTTTAAATCGTGTAACTCCATTTGGTTTTACCAAAAATGCTTCATTGAAGTGATTCATTCCTAATTTAATGATTCTATGAGGAATAGTGGGATGTTTAGGGCCTCTTGGAGATGAATTTTGATAATCCAAGGGGCTATAGAGGTGTGTGTAATGGGTTAGAGGTGGGGTCCTTTTATACGGGGGAGGAGGGACTCTTTTGGAATGTTTGAAAGTATTATTTTATTATAAAGATATTTTCGGTTTAAAAAGGTCCAAAACATATTTAATTCTAATATAAGGCTTATATAAGTCTTAATAAAATCTTAAAATAATAATTGGACAGGTTTTGGATTTTTTTAATCCTTATCATTTTATTTAAATTGTTGTTAACTTATTTAATTTTTACCATGTCCTCTTATAAATTAATACTATATGATTAATATATTTAAAATAAAATTCCAAGCGACCAAAAATGGAATATTAAAGTCATTTTTAACATAATATATGTCATCTGGCCGAATTATTGATTTGTAGAAATATTTTATCATTTAATAAAATAATAACTCTTTTAAAAACTCATTTATGTAAATTTATAAACTACAGATACCAAAATATTTAAAAACACTACAAAAATTTGATTATTTCCAAAATACAAAATTATTTTAAATATAAAAAGTAATTAGTATATCTAAAAATTGTAGATGGCCTAAAAAGTTTGAAAATAAATAAATTTTAATATTTATACTTTAATTTATTTGAATCCCATATTAATGATTAAATTACAGCATCACCATGGTGTCACAATTAAACTTATTTATATAATGTCTAAAAAAATATAAATAAAATACAATGATGTATGAAGTTTTTTTACCTTTAATTTTAATATATATAGTCATAGAGATAACCTATATAACCCTGTATAAAAATTGTTTTACTCAAATATATTTGTTGCTGTCATTTTTGTCATTACTTTAAATTAATTAATATAAAGTGTCGTTATCACTCCCATATGGCTCCTGGGGATCCCAAAATCGTCCCAAGGATTACCATGGTCGGAAATGTATAAAAAAATTGGATTATGACACATCTTAGTGTAATTTAATATTATTATTATAATATTTTTTACCCTTATTTGTAGGTTTACCCTTTAACCATGGTAAATAAAATATTTACTAAAGTAAATATTCATGATGTCTAAAAATAATGTTATCTATTTTCACAATTTGGACCTATTTATTTCAAATATTTAATAAATTTTTCAAAATTCAAAACAAATACATGGCAGTAATTAATTTAAATTTTTTTCCTATTGTCAAAAAATGTGTTTTTAAGAAATAATATCTATCAAAAGATTTATACTTGTTTATGTCCAATTTCAAAGTGAAATTACTTATAAAGATCAAAATTAGATTAAATGGTATTAATATAATATAATTACACTTTAAAACCAATTAAAAAGATAATCTAACCATATAAATAAATTACATTAGAAGGTAATTTTGAATTAAAATATAGTATTTTTCAATATTTATTAAAAAAATTAACATTATCAGAAAAATACCAAATTTTCTTCCAAAGTAAATTTTGATATCCCTATTCAAAATAATAATATTATTTTGTCAAATAGAACATATAAAGGTGACAAAAACAATATTTTAAAATGGTTCTCCATCAAAAGGTGGTAAATCGACCCTTTAAAGAATATTAGAGAATCTATTCTTAAAATTGGATTATTTATTATTTTTATCGTCTAAAATTTGTTGGGTAAATGTATAATCATTTAAAAAACAAGTGTAATAATAATATTGTTAGTTATTTTCATTTCTTCCGATACAATGACTAAGTGTTAACTACCATTTAAAATAATATCATATTATTATTTTTCAGTATGACTAAGCATTGTGTGCAACATAACACTTCGAAAAAACCCATTGTTACCTGTCGGGTACACCATAGAACATAGAATCCCCTTTATTTAATTAAAAAATAGTAATAAATATGAAAATAAAATATTTCATTATTTACCCGGGATGTTACATCTTTCCCCCGTTTTGGGAATTGTGTCTCCACAATTCTATTCACTTATCAAATAAATGAGGATATTTATCCCTCAGAATTTTCATATTCCCATGTTTCCTCTTCAACTATATAGTTTTTTCACAAAACCTTTACCTAATGAATTACCTTATTCTGCAACACTTTCTCTATTCGGCTATGAATCTGGACTGCTCATTCCTCGTAAGATATATTCTCTCCAAATGAACAACCTCTTGGAAAAAAACATGACATGGATCTGAAATTTACATTCTCATTATTGAAACATGAAAAACATTGTTTACCTGAGATAAAAATGGATATAAATCCACTCTGTAGGAAACTAATCCCACTTTCCCTAGAATTTCATATGGTCCAATGAACCTCAGACTAAGCTTTCCCTTCTTAACAAAATGTGTCAATCTTTTCCACAGAGAAACATTGAGAAAGATATGATCACCTACCTTGAAATAAATATCCTTCATCCGGTTATCCGCATAACTTTTCTTCCTTCTCTGAGATATTATCATGTGCTTCTAAATCAATAGAACTTTCAATTCCATATCTTCTACCAATTCTGATTCCATAAGCTTCCTTTCACCTACTTAATATAAAAAATATGAAGTTCGACACTGCTTTCCATATAATACCTCAAACAGAGGCATCTGTATACTGGAATAAAAACTGTTATTATAAGAAAATATAAACAAAGAATGATTTTGGTCCCAACATCCATGGAAATCCATTGAGAAAGAACGTAGAATATCTTCCAATATCTTAATTGTTCGTTCTGGCTTCCCATAAGATTTTGGATGAAAATCTATACTAAAATTTAATTCAGTACCCAACGACTTCTGAAGGCCTTTCCCAAAGTTAGAAGTGATCCTGAGATCACGAATAGATACAATGGAGAGGGGAACTCCATCCAACCTAACTATCTATTTAACAAACAACCATGAAAGTTTATATACTGTCATAGTATCTCTAATATGATGGAAATGAACATATTTAAAAAATCAATCAACAATAACCCAGATTGCATTGTTACCTTGAGATGTCCTTGGTAATCCCACAACAAAGTCCAGGAATATATTTTCTTATCTCCACTATGGAATTGGTAAAGTAGGAAGCATCCATTTTAGTAAATTCCTCTCTTCTTTAACCTCATGAAAAGTCAATCAGTTCACAGTAAAGTTATCAATGTCTCTTTTCAATCTATCCCACCAATAATACTCCTGAAGATCTCTCTATATCTTAGTACTTCCAGGATGAACTGAAAACAGAGAACTATGAACTTCACAAAATAACTCTTTCTTCAACTGTGAATTAGAAAGCACACATAATCTCATTCCAAACCTCTAAAATCATTCCCTATCAATGTTAAATTCATGTATCTTACCCTTCAAAACCAACTCATCCTTTTTCTGCAACTCACTATCTTCTTTCTACGCGTGCTTAATTATGTCTGCTATGAATGATTGTATGAAAACCTGAAATAAAGGAGAGGAATTTCCAACAGCAACATCACCCAATAAAAAATTCCTCAAATAAAATACCAAAGTATCTAATTCAAAATGTTTCATGGTTAACGTAGCATTACTCTTTTGACTCAAATCATCAGCCACTTTATTTTCCTTTCCAGATGGTAATGGATCATGCAATCATAATCCATGATTAATTATAACCATCTCCTATGTCTTATGTTTAAGTCATTCTGAGTAAATATATACATCAAACATTTTTGGTTAGTACATAATTCACATTTTACACCAAAACGATGATGCCTCAAAATTTTTAAAGTAAAAAACTACAGTAGCTAATTCTAAATAATGTGTAGAGTAATTTAACTACTTATGTTTTAAATGACCTAAACCATAAGCAATTACATGATCATTTTGCATTTGGACACAACCATGTCCTTTTAATGAAGCATCATAGTAGATAATAAACTCACCATTTCACGAATTCAGTGCCAAAATTGGAGGATTCACCAATTTTTTTCTCAATTCGTGAAAACAATCATCACATTATTTTGTCCAAATGAACCTAAGACCTTTTTGAGTTAACTTAGTCTACGGGCTAGATAAAAATGAAAAATTTTCAACAAAACTCATGTAATAACCTACCAAACCAATGAAACTACAAATCTCGGTTATATTTGTGGGTCTTGGCTATTCTTCAATAACTTTTTTAAACAGGATCAACAATTATTCCATTTTCTGAACAAATGTGACTAAGGAATGAAATTTTTTGTAACCAAAACTCACACTTGATGAATTTCCCATATACTTTCATTTATTTTAATGTTTGTAATATAACCTTTATATAACTTTCATGTTCCTATTTACCATTGGAGAAATCCAAAATATCATTAATGAACACCACCACAAACATATCCAAGAACAGATGAAAAAGTATATTCATAAGATCCATGAATACATAAAGGTCATTGGTTAACACAAAAGACATAACCACAAATTCATAATGTCCATATCTAGTATGAAACATGGTATCCAGAATTTTTCCTTCCTTTATTTTCAACTGATGGTACCTCGATCTCAAGTCAATCTTCAAAAATAATGAGCTCCCTAGATCTGATCATACAAGTCAACGATATGAAGAAAATTATACTTGTTCTTAATAGTGATGTTATTCAACCCTATATAATAAATGAAAATTCTCAATGAAACATATTTATTTTTAACATACAAGATAGGAGCACCCCATTGTGATGTTCTTGGTCGAATGAAACCTTTATCTAATAATTCATGCAATTTTTTTAACTCTAAAAGATAAATTTGAGTCATTTGAGAAGAGGGTTCTGAAATTTTCTTAGCATTGGGAACTAAATAAATAGTAAATTCAACATCCCATCCAGGTATTATACCAGGAATCTCATTAGAAAAAACATCAAGGTACTCATTTATTATAGGAACATCATTATTCATAATAGTTCCTTTGTTTTCAATAATATGTGAAAGGTTGCCTTCTTTTTAATATTTTACCAGTTCCTCAACTTCCTGATAGGTTATCAAAAGTAATGGTTTATTCATGTACATAAATTGAAAATATTTCTGAAAAAAACCACTTTAGCTCTTTAGTGAATGATAGCATTATAAATAAAAATCCAATCCATGCCCAAAATAACATCAATCTCTACTAGTGGCAAAACAATATTTTTTTAATGCAGGAATATTCCATACAAAAGGATTCTAAGGTTCTTATAATTTAATTTTTTTCTAGAAATTTCCTACCACGGTTTTTACCATTGTTTCAGGATTCATATATTGATATGGATATCCCAAATTAACTTGAAAACTTATCCAAAATAAAAGAATGTGTAGACCCTAAATCAAACAACAAATTGGTATAATATGAATAAAAATTTAGTGTACTTGATACTACTTCATTTGATGGACCAACATCTGATGAAGTAGTTCCAAAGGATTTCATCACCTCTTTCTGCTTGTAGTCAGGCTGTTTTCCCTCAGTTGAGTTCTTTGATGGACATTCATTTGCATAATGACCCATTTCATTGCACTTAAAACATCATACCCCTGGCTTTTCATTGCTTTCATGATCATATTACTTGTAGTTACAAGAAATATGACCAGACTGACCACACCGGATCCACTTTCCAGATGTTTATAAACATTCTTCAGGATGCTTTTTATCACACTTCTAACAATATGGATATTTAATATTCATACCTCCATGATTCTTTTATGAATTATTTCTCATTTCCTGCAAACTAGACCACATCTTTAGATTTCAATCTTGGAACACACGATCATCAGAAATCTCCAATTCTACTTTCTCAGCACAACTGGGAAGTTTATCATAGAATTTGATTTTACAAGAGGATAATGCTCTTAGATATCATGGCTTTAGTCCTGAGTAAAATCGATTTATCTTACTATCAAAATCTCAAATAAAATTTGGAGCATACCTTGCCAATTGAGTGAACCATTCTTTGTAATAAGACACTGATTCATCCTCATGCCTCAATTCCAAGAATATTGTTTCCATCCTAAGTCGAACCACCATAGGAAAATATTTCACAATCAAAATACCTTTGAATTTGTCCCAACCATGAGAGTTAATATATTCACTATCCCTGATATTTTTCACCATCAACTTCCACTTATTAGCTTCAACATCAATATGGTAAAGAGAAATACTATGCTTTTGATTGTCTGTACATCCAATGACATAAAAAATATTATCCAGTGCTTTGATCCACCCTTCAGCTTGAATAGGGTCAGACGATCCTCTTAATGATGGGGGAAATTACCTCATGAAATGGTCCAATACTAAAATGTCTCTATGTGGTTAATATGGCTGATCTCATGAATGGATACCACAACCATTTATATCCTGAGTCAATTGTGCCATCATTGCATCAAACTATTCACTTCCGATTCAAATCATCTCAGGTTGTTTATTTGGATGGTTATTCTCCTATGTATGCCTTCCCAACATAGCTTCCATATTTCCTCTATGGAAATCCATTATGAACATAGAAATATCTTAGGTGATGAAAAATTTTAATATGTAAATGCAATATCATTTCAATCATACCATAAATTAATTTAACAATATCCCACCTCTTAAAATTATCTAAATCGACATATGCTATCAATTATAAGGAATAGAAATTAAACATTATATAATCTTGAATTAAGTTAATTATTCACATTGAAGATATTTTCAAGTTTAGAGATTTATAGAATTAGGTCATAACATATACATAACAAATTTAATTTTATATGTAGACACTTCTTCTCAGTTTCCATTTTTCATTAAATTAAAACTCTTTGAAAAAATAGTCATGTCTAGTTCCATGTTTTAGACATCACGACTTTTACTTAATCCCATCCTTGACCCTATTCCACTTTAAGTCTAGTGAAAAACACTTCAAAAACATGGGATGAACATAAAAAGCTCAGTAAGGGATACACAAAGAAGGAAACTGTTAGTTTTTCGAAAAAACAAGTAAATCATGAATACCATATTGTAAGTAATAATTTTCACCTTTATGAATTAGTAACTACTCATCACTGAACAAAATATCATTTTGTACCCTATTATAACAAAAATAATACCATAAGACCCATAAATATAACACATAACAAATATAGGTAACTTGGTACATAATCATACTTAAATGGAATAACTATACCGTCGACTTCATCACATATCACTAAACAGAATAGCCATACATCCGAATTCCATACGAAATAAATTAGACGTTATAACGTAACCACCCATCCTGTTTGATCATGAAATGACACATCATTTGGTTTGCCATGTCACCACCTGTCAAATGTCCAAGTTCCATTTTAAATCATAACACATAAAATATTGCAAATATAAACATTTCACTAATAACATCTCATTTTATATCACAAGAAATAATTTCAAGATATTGAAATAATCAATCTATTTCAAAAACCATTTTCTATACAAAAACACCCAAAAACAGAATAAGGGGTCCTTTTTTATTTAAAAAACATTAATGCTTATAAAGGAATCCAAATAACGATTACAGTAGTGGGGAGGTCATTTTCACCGCAAACATTAAAAACATTACTTTTGTCATTTAGTAAAATGATTCGTAAAAAAATGATTCCCTTTGAATGAAATTAATATTAAAAGGCTTTTAATATATACCATATAAATTAAATATGTTTATATTATAAAAACATGCATCAATGAAAGGGGATTGAGACGATGTCCCTTACCTAATGTCTTACATGACCCATTCATATTTTAATTTACTTAATAATAAATTGAAGATAATTTATAATTGATTAAGAAATTTTTTCAAGTATATTATTACATTTATATCACTTATTACCATACTATAATATTTATTTATTTATTATACATCATATCAGACATTTTGTCGATGTTCGGAACTTGAGTTAAAAATGAACTTGTTATAATTATAAATTTTTCATGTGGTCAAAATTAAATTATATCTAGAATGATATTAATGATTTATATATAAAATATATCATATATAAAATGTATATATATGTATTTATAATATTCCATATCATTTGTATATATGAAAATGAAATGCACTATTCATGGAGACAGTAAGTCGTACGTACGCATGAACGCTACTTCCATTTCACTTTTTTCATTTTAAAAGGTATGAAAACCAAATGATACATATGTATATTATTATTCCAATAAAATATCATATTTTATATAAGTTATGTAACTTCATTAATACCATCATTTATAAGGTCCATGTATGGTATAAATGAGTCATATCACTTTGAGGTGGCGGTAGTATGCACTTCCTCAAATGAAATTATTGTATATATATACAAAATGAAAATCCTAAAGGTATGTTATAAAAGATAATTACATAATAATAGAGATAAAATAAATATCATAAATATTTTATATAATTATAGTGCCATCATAATGACCACCATGAGAGGCGGTAGGAGATATTTGAACAATCATTGTTTCGTGAGGCATTAGTTCGTCATCCACATAAACAATATGTTTGTATCAATTAGATGGTGGGGTCTTGAATTTTATAAAAAATAATTTCAATATGAACATCCTAGAATATTGAGGATACTGGTGTTGTTATAAAATAATGGAATAATGATAGTTTAGGGGGATGTACAAGTAAAAATAAAGAAGAGAACTTGAGGGAAGACGTTGCCTTTAAATCGGGTAACTCCCTGTGGTCTGGACCATAAGGCTCTCTTGAAGTGATTTATCGCTAAGTAATGGCCTCTAGGAGGAATATAGGGATTTTTAGGTCTTCTTGGAGGATATTTTGTACAAGCCAAGGGGCTAGAGAGGTCTTTGTAATGGTTTAGAGGTGGAAACCTTTTATACGAGGAAGGAGGGGCTCTTAATGAAAGATTAAAAGTACTATTTTATTATAAAATCATTTTCATATTAAAAAGGTCCAAAGAATATTTAATTCGAATATAAGGTTTATATAAGTTTATTTAAAATCATCCAATAATAATTTGATAGGTTTTTGTTAATTTTTAATCCTTATCTTTTTTATTTAACCATTTGTTATCTTATTTAACTTTTACCATGTCCTCTTATATATTCATACTATATGATTAATATATATACAATAAAATTAAAAGAGACCCAAAATGGATAATTAATTACATTTTTAACATTATATATATCAGTTGGATGAATATTATATTTTTATGATTATTTTATCATTTAATAAAATATTAATTTTTTAAAAAACTCATTTATTTTAATTTTTAAACAATTCATATCAAAACATTTAAAAACTCTATAAAAACTTTATTATTGTGAAAAATAACATTATTAGTTCAAATATAACATGTAATTATTATCTATAAAAATCATGTGTTTTCTAAAAAGTTTCAAAATAATTATTTTAATATTTATAATTTAATTTATTATAATACATTATTAATGAAGAAGTTACTATATCACCATTGTGTCATAATTAAATGTATTTATTTAATTTATAAAAATTATAAATAAAATACCATTATGTATTAAATAATTTTTTCTTTCAAAATAATATTTATATTCTAAGGGATAATTTATATAACCCCATATAATAAATTTTCTACTAAAAGATATATGTTTATGTCATTTTTGTCTTAACATTAAATTAATTAATATAAATTGTCATTATCACTCCCATGTGGCTCCATGGGGTCCCAAAATAGACCCAATGATGCCCATGGTCGGACATGTTTCAAAAAATAGGATTATGACACATTTTAGGGTAATTTAATATTTTTATAATAATATTTGTTGACCCTTATTTACCAGATTTACACATTAAACATCATAAATAAAATATTTACTGAAGTAAATATTTGTAATGTATTAAAATAAAAGGTATCTATTTTCCCAATTTGGACCTCATGATTCCAAATATAGAATATATTTTCCAAATTCCAAATACATAAGTGGAAGAAATTAATGTAAAATTAATTCCTGTTGTCAAAAGGTGTTTTTTATGAAATAATAACTATCAAAATAATGTTAGTTGTTTGTGTCCAATTACAAAGTAAAATTTGTTCTAATGACCAAAATATGATTAAATAGTAAAAATATAATCTAATTAAACTTTAAATCTAATTAAAAATACATTCTAACCATATAAATAAATTAGACTAAAAGGCAGTGTTGAATTAAAATATTGTATTTGTCACTATTCATTAAAAAATGAACATTATCAGAAAAATACCAAAATTTTATCCACAGTAAATGTTGATGTCATGATTTTAAAGAATAATAACATTTTTAAAATAGAACATATAAAAGTGAAAAAACCCATATTTAAAAACGGTTCACCATCAAAAGGTGGTAAATCGACCATTTTAAATAATATTAGAGTATCTTTTTATAAAATTGGATTCATTCTTCTTTTAAACATCTAAAATTTATTGGATAAATGAAAAACCATTTAAAAAACATGTGTAATAATATTACGGTTAGTTTTATTCATTCCTTCCAATATGACGGATAGGCGTTAACAACCATTTAAAATAATATTATATTATTATTTTTCAATATGAATCATCATTGTGTGAAACATAAGACTTCTAAGAAACTCCGTGTTTCATGTTGGGTACATCGTCGAATGAAGAATATTCTTTATTTAATTCACATATATTAATAAATATGAAAATATAATATTTTTTTATTTACCTAGGATGTTACATCTTCTCCTTTAATGCTCTAAGAAATATAAAGTCATGTTGGTTGTTTATCATGTGGATAGGGATGGTCATCAATTATAGCAATTTATCAAATATATGTACCCCGATGAGGATATTGGTGGATTAAAGTAGAAATAATTTTTGAAAATGTTTTCAATTAAATATTCTCCTCACACTATCTTGTATAAAATAGAGAGATATTTACATGGACTCAAGTAAATTGATGTTGAATTTATTGGGGGAGTAAAAGGAAAAAATAATAAAACTTCGTTAACAAAAAATTTAAATTTTACCTCTTATTTCACAGGATAAATCCAAATATCTGAAAATAAATGGTGATTATATACTCAGACAGGTACTGGGTAATATTCCAATGCTACCACAATTTTGATTTGGGGAATCATGAATCTCAAGGGTATCATGTATATGGAAAATTAATTGGATAATGGACTTCACTTTTGGAGTTGTGATGTTGAAATATCATGGACAAAATAATGTCCAAAACCTCATCTTTCAAAAGTGTGGCAATAAGTATCCTGCAAATTACCTTAAGTGGATAATAAAACACTTTTTGGTGTAGAAATTAAGGGATCATAGACAATTAATGTTGAAGGTAGAAATCAAATAATGTTATAGAAGATATTAATTATATGGTTAACCCTCTTCCTTTTGTGAAATTGTTTAACTAAAATTAACATGGACACTATCTGAATAAATAAACTATGCCAAGGGTCATCAATGATAACAGACAACAACAACCTCAATGTCCTTGTGAGAAAGGTAAGTCTTATTTCATCCAAACTAATGAGGTGTATTTTGACATTGAAGTATTTATATATATTCTAGTCATTCATTTAATGGTAAAAAACATACTATTTTCTTATGGTTCTATGAATTATTTAATATCCTACATGTTTAGTAGAAGTATTCCAATACCACCTCATAACATGGAATTGGAGTCATCTGTTTTAAAAAAATAAAAAAATTATTTCATCCCAATTATATAACTCATTACTTTTTAAATTTTGTGGGAAGAATTTCCCTTCAATCCTTGTAAAAATCCCTTTAGAATAATAGTATGTTATGTTGGTCATGGATTTTATTTATTTGTATACGTGAAATATAAATTGTATAGCGACAGAAATCGTTCTATGTATAATAAATCTCTCTCCAATTATATTCATGTTCAATGGGTATGATAAATATTTATTGAATTCATCTTCTCAATAAATTATATTATGGCCTTTTGAGTAATTATATTAGTCTTAAATGATTGAGTCTACGGAAAATATAATCCTTGATGACCTATCCATTTTAAATGAATTCAAAAATGTGTTTCCCAAATAATTTTATATTCTTCGTCCTAGTAGAGAGGTTGACTTCTCAATACAACATATACCATGATCATTTCCAATATCCAAGAATCCATATAGAATGTTCAATATTGAACATGATCAATATTAAAAAGAAGCTATAGAATGACCTAGATAATAGGTTTATACGCTCATGTACTTCATCATGGTGTTCACGTGTCCTTTTCATTAAGAAGAATGTTTGTTCAATGATCCTCTTCATTGATTATCATGACATCAAATATATTAAAATAATGAAAAATCATCCTTTTATACTGATTGATTACGCTTTAGATCACCTAGGTGATGCCCATCACATATACAAGGTGGATCTATAGTCAAGATATTATCATGTAATGGTGGATAACTAGGACATCCCCAATACAATTTTTTATTCACAGTGTAGGAACTATGAGTTCATATTGATTCCATTTTTACTCACTAATGTTTCAACTGTATTTATGGACATTATTAATGGAGTATTTTGGGATTATCGTTAATGAAATGGTAGTCTTTATTATTAAAATTATAATACAATCCATAATAATGGTGGAGCATGAGAATAATTTGAATATTATATTTAAGGAATTGTGAATAGAAATTTTATATGTCAGTTATATTAAATGTGAGTTCTAGATTGAGTAATTAACATTCGAAGGAAATTTTATCATCATAAAAAGGATATATGTGGATACTTCAATGATATGGGAAATTGAATTATTTTCCAATGAACATAAGTTACAAAAAATTGATGTTTACAAAGATTATCTACATACTAAGATCGATTTATGATAAAAATAAAATGATTTCCAATCCCACTATCCATGATAACTCATAATGGGGTTATGTTTTTCAGGGATGATAAATGATAGGAGATTTATATATAGTTAAATAGTTGGCTAATCATATCTTATTCACACCCTCTACCTATAGGTGTGGAAGTATTTTTTATTTATAGAGATGTTTCTAAAAAGGGATTGGGTTGTATACATATTAAATATCACAAAATGAAATCATATCCCTCCTTCCAGTCTATGGTCCAAGAATTTAGCAACTAAACATATGATCTTGAATTAGCTACAGTGATCTTCACACTGAAAATCTGGTAACATTATCTCTATATGTAAATGTGTGATGTATAAAAATATTATAAAATTCTAAAACATATATTTAAACAAAATAATCATAATATCCACAAACTAAGGCAGTTAGAGTTGTTTAATGATTATGTTTGTTAAATCCATTACCATCCCGAGAAGTAAATAAGTAGAATATGTTTTTAGTAGAAAAAGATAATGAAACCCTATCAAGTATTAGTATTACAAAAAATCTAATATTCCTGACATTAAGAGGATTACAATTTGAATAAAAAATTATCTTAATATTATCTTACTAAAATAAATGTTCAACCATCAATTCATAAGAGTATCAAGGCGTCCAAAAATAATGATTGGGTGCTACAACAAATGGTACTGAATAAGTAGGTGTTTAACTAGTTTAATATGGAATTATATATTTTATAACCTAGTTATATGTCCCATCGAAAGAAAATCAAAATAACAAACGTCTAGATGATTCAAATTTATATTACTTCTATATACACCTAGGAACTACTATGTTTTACTAGGATCTAAAAAAAATTATTGTGATAGCTTGAATAGGGACACTGCATTATTTTTATCTCAATTATTTTTATGAAAACAATTCATGAATGAATTATATAATTCTATCGGTATTATAAAACCATTTCTCATAGTATAATGGAATTGTTGATTCATTACAAATGGTTCCTTCATAAGACTCATTAATATATCTAATTGAAATAACATTGCTTAGGGGGTAGTCGATCACCATAATAAGTTAACTCGTTTAATTAATATAAAGTAACATTTCAATCTGGACCAACTCACCATGAATACATAAGAGAAGTGGTAATAATACATCGATTTCCAATCACTGTTTTATCTGATAGAGATTTAATTTCTATATCAATGTTTTGGAGAATCCTTCATCAAGAATTTGATACAAATCCATGTTTCAATACTACTATCACCCTTACTAATATGGACAGTCTGAGACAGCTGTTCAAAATATATAGGATACATTGATATCATTTTCACTGTATTTTGATCGATGAAGGGATCAACAGCTACCCTTAGTTGATTTCTCACGTGACAACTACATCCATTATAGTATTAAAATGGTACCTTAAAAGGAATTGTATGGTAAGAGGTGCTGGACTCCAACATGTTGGGATTAAGTTAGAGGGTAGAAGATTATGGGTCATAATATTATCTATGATATTACAGAGAAGGATTAAACCATTCCGTATTATATTAAATTTGTAAAAATACAATATAAAATATATGATGAAAATCATTGATGAGTTCTAGATATTGAGTTTGTGGATGAATTATTCAATGATATATCATCCTAGAAGAAAGATAGGAGGTTTTGGGAATATGTGAAATATTATTCAATGATATATCGAACCATTTGTTGTTCCTAACCACATAAGTGTCATGTATTATTAAAAATAATCACCTACTAGAATACCTCAAGATCAGGACATATTCCATATATCCCTCTAGAGAATATAAAAACAAGACCCATCAGATGTACTAAATCCATATGTGGTACCCATATATAGTGGTCATTAATATATAGGGTACCTAGTGAAGATATTTTATCATAGAGAAAAATTTCTATGAATATATGAAACTCACATGGTCATAGTTCTATCATGGAACCACAGGTCTGATGAAAAAACATGGGAACTAGAAGGGGTAATAATACATAAGTACCCTAAACTATTTTAGTGTATTAAATATAATATTTATGGTGAAATTTTTGAAATGGGGTAACATGAAAATTTTATGATTTGTTAATTACATTACCTTTTCTAATGAATAAGTTCCATATTAACTAATGATGTTATAGATATCAAATGTACTACATTGGTTAATTTGTAAAAATTAAAAAATATAGCTAGATGGATTTAAAAGATAAACCTGAATCGTAACCATTGATAATGTAGACATTGAATATTGGATGCTATCAATGGTATGTATTGAGGGTTATGGTCAATTCTAGTTTTCATATAAGGATGGAGGGATGACCTATATTAGTAATATTTTTTCTTTAAATCCCATTTATTGAATCTTCATTATGTGTTGGATTCTCTAGGATTTTCCATTAACAATTCAAAAACTGAAATTCAATTAATGATGTATGAATGAAACCATTTATGGGATATTTTAATGATTAATAAGATCATGGCCTAAACTATGTTCATCGAAACACCCTTAAAATTCCAACCATCACACAGCTTACCCCTACTCTGTATGATCGTTTAATAAGGCTTTATGTATAAGTAAAGACCCAATATTATCATATATATATATATATATATTATCTTAATATATTAATATTTATTACTTACCATAAATAAAAAAACCATAATCATATATGTTTAGTTCCTTTCGAATCATGGATCCATAAACAACTGGTCCATAGATAACCTTTATCATCTCCAACTAAGTTCTCCATGACAACCACCCTTCGTAGACATATATTACATAATACCTTAATTCACCACATAGGGAAATGAAGAGTAAGAATGGTTTAGATTGTATTCTAAGTAATGGTGTAAAATGGAGATATCAACATAACATGATTATAAGGGTATGATAACAAGATAAAACCTTCTGAAAACCATGCACTACATATCATAGATAAAAAAACAAGAGTTATGTAATAAATCACGGTAGTTCATAAGATCGGAGTTATAATGGAATAAAAGGAAATAATCCATGAGATAATAACATTTGTATTATAAATGGATTTATTGGGTACAAATAATCATTGAAATTTATTTCCATAGTACTCAAGGCTCAAATAAAAAAATGTCATAGTGGAATGTGTTCATTTCCCAACCCATCTTACTAGTCGAGGTTCACTACCACGACTGTAATTGTGGGAAAATACCTTATTGAACTGGATTTACTACCCATTCTATTCCTTTTTATCTCATTAGATATCAATATTTACATAGTTCATTGGAGGTAGATAGAGTTCCCACCCTTCCATGTATATGACTGGACCATCATTATTATGTATACTGCAACCACCATCATTGGATATAATGTAACCACTATCATTGGTTATAATGTACACACTATCTATGGTTGTAATGCAACCAAATTCCTTTAATAAAACGTAACAACATACACATAATGAAAACCATATATTGGTGTTCCACGACATCACAAAACCATCATTATATTTGAACCAATCAAATGAAATTTGATTTTAAAAACATATTTTCATCCTAATAATAAAACACCAAAAGAATGAATAATAATGGAATAATTGGATCTTATGCATAGTAATTTTTATTTAATATCATCGGATATCATCTAAGATTGAAAATTAATTTGAAAGACAACTTGGATAATTTCTTAAAGAAAAATAAACATATCAATTTGAAATTATCTTATAAAATATATAATTCTACATAAAATTGTATGAGTCCTATTATATAAAAATATACTTGTAAAACTATAATGAAATATTTAAATCAACGAGAAATAAATATTTCGTTATATACAGTTCATATTGTACATGTTAAAACAAAGTCTCCTTTATCATTTTCGATAAAATAAAAAATTACATTTTTCAGAAAATGACAAGATGATTCCACTAATTTTTTTTTGAGAAAAGTAAAACATGAGTAAAAATATCTTTCAAAATCATTTTATAATATTGAAAACATTATTTTAAATATTATTAGTTTACATGGAAATTTAATAAAAAAATGTTTATGGAAGATATGTATAAAGTATATTTTTATTAAAAAAATTTATTTTCTTCCCTTGAGTACACAAAAAGTTGAAAATGGTTGTAGAAATTATAATTTCCTGAAATAAAATTTTTTAAAAGAATGATATTTATTTGCATGAGAGATATATCATAATATTTCATCATTAGTAGAAAAATCTTAAACAATCCGAATAAGAAACGGGATTTCAAAATACAAACCACACCACATTGGTAACATTTTAATCATTAAAAACATTAAAAACTTTTAAAAATTGAAAATATTAAAATCATGGAATGAATTATATTCACAATATAACATGTAAAATTTATAATATATACACCACACATAAGAAACAAGTGGTCAATATGGTATATGTCCACCGGAAATAAAGAGACTGCAAATCCCTTACCTCAAATATCTATTTACTTCTAACATGATAAGATCAATGAATTTTCACAAAAGGTGACGATGCATGCTTCAATGCAGGCGAAGCCGGTCAATAGGTATATATGTATTCTATGGAACAAAGAGGTCTCAGTGGATTTCATTCAAGTTGGAGATCATCATATCATGATGACGGTGTCCTATTATGGATCATCCCTTTTGGTTTCTTTCATCTATGGTATCTATGATGCTTAGAGGTGGGAGTCCCTTTGGAACTAACTGAATGGGTTTGATCCGGGGGATCAAACATAGATTTTGGGCGCCGACATCAATGTTGTAGTGGACCAAGTGGAGAGGAAGGGGAGAGGGGAGATCCTTAGGTGGGCTAGCAAGGCCTTCGTCCAATTTATGGCAGGGAAATGGCTATTGGACTTGGGGTATTCAGGGGATTCTTTCACCTGGTGCAACAACCAAATGGGCAACGGTTGTTGTTGGAGCAGGCTCGACCGATGTTTGGCCAACGGTCATGCAGAGTCTATGTTTCCGGATTTGAGGTTTGTTCACTTGACTCGGAGTCTCTCTGATCACTCCCTCCTCTTGATGACTCTGAAAAGTGGTGGGGATCCACAGTTGGTATTCCATTATATGAGGCACTGGTCCGGTGTTACGGTTTTTTACCAGGTGGTGAGATAAAGCTAGGAGTCTCCGATCTAGGGACGTTTCTAGGTGGGTCTTAATGGGAAGTTGAGGAGACTCAAGCAGGCTGTGTAGAATTGGGCCATGGGTATTCCTCCCATTGACCAGGAGCTGGAAGAGATAAAAAAGGAATTTGAGCGGCTTGAGGCAAGCATTGACGAGGATTGGGATGATGATGTCTTCGGCGAGCACTCGGTGATGAATAAATCACTGGAGGCATTGTTACTCACATAGGAGAGTAGGGAAAGGGATTATGCGCGGGTTAAATAGATTAAGGAGGGCCAAAAGCATATGAATTTTTTCCATGCCTGCATTAGGGAGAGGCGGCGTACAGTCAATCCAAATCTGGCCCTTGATGATTGTTCCTTCACTGATGACAGGAATGTGGTTGGGGGCATGTCTTTCTCACATTTTAAGGACCTTATGGTGGGTCTTAATCTAGATAGGCCTCAAGGGTACCCCATGGGGGTTGAAGATTTATGGGAGAGGGTTCCATCTCAGGTTTCTCCCCATGATAATGTACTATTGGATAGATTCCCAGAGGAGGAGTAGATCAAGGTAACAATGAAAAACCTTAATCTTGAGAGTGATGTAGGGATCGATGGCTTCCCTATATCTTTCTATAGTTATTCTGGGGAGGTGGTTAAGGGGGATATCATCAATTATATTCTATACTTCTTCAGAGGTGGTAGTATCCTGAGGATTTCCTCAGTCACGACCCTAGTTTTGTTACCAAAGATCAAGGCTCCTTCATCCCATCTTCATTATCGACCTGTAAGTATGTGTAATTTCACATACAAAATTATGGATAGTATCATCAATAAGAGGTTGCCGGTAATTTGGATCAATGGATATCCAAGGAGCAACACAGTTTTGTGAGAGATCGCTCCATTCAGGGTGCCATAGCGATGGAATAGGATATGTTAAGAGACCTCCCCTTCAAGTATCGAGGTTCTAATTTGGCATTCAAGATTAATATGAACAATGCATACGATAGGATTGAATGAGGCTTCATCAATAGGGTCCTGCAAAATATGGGCTTCTCCAGCTGGTCTTCTGACATCATGTTCAAGTGTTTTAGTTCAGTTTGGATGGTAGTGTCCTTTATGGGTCGTAATCATGGTTTCTTCAAGACTGTGAGAGGTCCCACGTAGGGTGATCCGTTATCCCCGAGAATTTTCATCATTATGAAGGACACCTTGAGTAGGTTGATCGATTGTGGTCTTGCAAGAGGGGATGATATTCTTTATCAGAGGAGACTGAGGCTTCCTCCCATTTCCCATTTGATGTTTGTAGATGATACCCTTATTTTCATTAACGCGGGTAAGTGATCCATGTAGGGCATGATCAAGATTCATGTGGAGTACTACCAGTGGGGTTGTCAACAAATTAACAAAGAAAGGCGTGTATTCTACATGGCAGACACATGCACTCCGAGAAGGGTGGCTGATTTGTGTTATAGCATGGGAATGAGTTGTGGCATGTTTCCGTTGGAATATCTAGGAACCCATGTTTCTCTAGGTAGTATGTGCATCAGAGACATTGATCGAGTGGTGAGCAAGATTTCTAGTCGAATTATTAATTGGACGAATCAATTTTTATCCTTTGGTGGTCGGATCACTCTCATGAATAGTGTCCTCTCAGCCATTCCTGGGCATGATATCTTGGCCTCTATTGTTTCAAAGGGGGTCAGTAAAGCCATTGATAAACTCTTGGCCCAGATCATTGGGGATGCATCTTCGGAGGGGAAGAGGCATTGGGTCTCCTGGGGGAATATGGCTTGTCCCATTGTGGAGGGAGGGGTCAATGTCAAAAGTATTGAGAACACCATATTTTACATGCACGTGAAGATGGCATGGGAAGTGATTGATGAGTGTACCATGTGGGGAAAGATGATGGTTGTTCGGCATGGGACCAATGATGATTTTTCTTCGGGGAGGGATTCCCCTCTTTGGTCTTCGGTGGGTAGCATGATCCCCAGCTTAATTAATTCCTCAAAGTTGATCATTGGGGAGGGGAATGTCCTCTTAATGCATCACAAATGGTCGGGAAGAGTCTTTGGCTATCACAGTTGTCCAGCCCCTACAATCTCTTTCAGGGAGGTGAGTCATGTCCTACTTTTCTTCAGGGGATTTCTGGATGTGAACCAGCTGGAGCTATGCGTATCCATCATATTGAGCCCTATCCCGGATCGATGTGTATTCAACCCTCCTACTTAGGTTTTTTCAAATAGAAAGGCTTTCACAGGCTCGGCCCTAACATAGGTCAGCACGGGGCATGGTTTGGTCTGGTTTGGTGCAAGAAGAATCCTACTATGTATAACTTCTTAATGTGGTGCACTTAGCTCCAGGCCCTTCCATGTGAGGAAAATATTAAAAGGCTTGGGATTAGTATGGCGTCTATCTTCCAATAATGTGAGAACAGAAGAGAGGAGAGCATGGATCATATGTTCCTCAATTGGGAGTGGGAAAGGTAGGTCTGATGTTTCTTCAAGAGATTTTCTGGTTGTGCCCCCACGGAAGCTACTAGTGGTGCCTTTCTGGAGAGTTGGTTTTAGGGGGCGGCCGGACAAGTGAAGGAGAGCTTGACGCGGGTGTGTATCTTCAGTGCAGGCCGCTAGAGTCTATGGATTGCGTGGAATAGGTCCAGCTCTGAGGGCTTACCAGCCTCGGGATACAATATCATCACCAACACGCGTTGTTTCCTGCTCGACTGGTGTGGGGTTGAGGGTCTCTGGTCGGACGCTTCATCTCTGCGCAGACTGAACGTGCCTCATGATCCCGCCCAATAGATGGGTCTCTGGCAGCAGGGGTCTTGGGTGAGGTGGCACCCTATTTATTTCGGCATCATGCTAAATAATGATGGGTTCTGTGTGTCAGGTGACATACGCAGTGGAGGTGTGGTCCGGGAATGCATGGGGAGTGTGTATGCAGCGTTTATGTCGCATTATGGTGAAGGTTCCCCTATGCATGCAGAGGCACATGCTGTTCTTTTTATCATCACCCTATGCAAGAAACGAGAGCTTCATATCACCCATGTGGAGACAGACTCAATGACCATCTGTGCATCCTTGCGTGGAATGGGTATGATACCTTTGTCCATTATTTACACAATCCAAAAATGCAGTGCTCTCATCGACAGTAATACTCAAGTCACTCACATGTGGATGGAGGTGCATATTGTGGCAGATCATTTGGCTTCTATGGTGACCCTAGGTAACCTGTTTCAATGTATTTCGCATGTTTCTCATCTCAATCCTAAGGGGGTGAACCTGATCCGGGGGGATTCCCTTGGCCTTCATTATTTCCTCCCTCCTTAAGCCTTGGCATTCCTTGTTTCCTGTTTGTTTTTGTTTTGTATCCCTTGGAATAAAAATGGTATTTTTGGATGTAAATATAAGTTTATTATATCTATATTTAAGAACCATATTAATATTTATCTTACCATATATGATTTACTTATGAAATTTTATTACCCAATAATTAACAAATCCATGTTCAAATCACGTTTCGGTTAAAAGTTGCTTGGTTTTTTATGAACGTTTTGGTTTGGTCATTTCTATTATTTTTCTATGATAATTATTCCATCACATACATAATGATAATTAATATATAATTATAATCTATATTCATTATATATCTATTTATTGTAATCTAAAAAATTTAGAGATTGAAAATGAATTACCCATTTCTTGGGGACGGTATGCCTTATATACGCATAAAGATTTTTTTCCATTTCCTCCATATATTAATGAAAATAAAGTAAATAATATATCAAAATTAAAAAATAATTTATATCTTCTATATATCACATATATTCAATAAATCATTCCTTATAACCATCCGTTTAAAAATAAAATGAAAAATGTGTTTCATCGCTTCATGGAGGTGGTAGTCTACACGTAGTCATTATCGACTTTATAATTTTCCAAATGATTGGACGGAAACAATATATAAGTGATATTATCATTAAATAATTATTATGATTTCATAAATATAATTTAAAATCATTAAATCTATCCTTATCTCTATTTGTGAGAGATGGTAATGCAAAACAAATTACATCAGTTCGCAAGGCAGCAGTCCGTCGTACACACGATTGAATGTTTCGTTTCCCATTTGATAGAAGAGGAGATGGATATAGGTAATTAAATTAATATAATAACATTTTACTATATTGGATGTACTAGTGTTATTATAAAATCATAGTTTAATATTATTTTAATTTTATTGAAGAGAAATAATACAAATATAAATGTGTAATAAATTTACCTCCTCCTTAGAGAACCACATTAGGATTCTTCTAAAGCCTTCTAATATGGGTTTCATAAAAAAATATAAACTCTAGTATTTCAGTAGAAATTTAAAGAATATATTTGTGTATTTCTTTTATGATAAATATGGTACTGTTAGTGTGGAGAAGAGAATAGAGTGGGTTCACAATTATTAGTGGGGAATATGAAACACATAGATTTTTTTAAAAGAAAAATGTGTATACATGATTTAAAAAAGAAACAAGGAACATAAATGGTTCATTAATGACGGTAATCTAATATAAGGGAAATTTTTTGAAAAATTAGATTTATACATGTTCTTATCTCACAACACGGCTCGATGGGGCTCGAGCCGTGACTACTACAAGAAATCTGACAGTAGGCCAAGGGTGGGTGACCAGTGCCATGTTGGTATATCACACACACGGGAGGATGTATACTAATGTACTACTCCACACTCAAACATATACAAGACCATACAATTCATAAATTTATGACAATTGAAAACATTGGAAGCATAGATATACAATCCCGTAATCAAAGTATGACAACAAAGTACTGGAAAACTGAGGCCAAATACAAGCCCCCAAAATGAAAATGAAAAAAAGTCCAACTAGCAATGTAAGAGAGGAATACTATAAAAGGAAACCAGGTTTACACACCATGGTCTTCCTGATTCACAATTAACTTCATATCCCTAGTCTTTCTATGACTTCGACAAATGATATGACCTGAATGGCCTGAAGGCCTTGTTTTTTTATTTTATTATGGATAATCACCCTTTTAAGGGTTAAAGGGGAACCCAGACTTGACCCATAGGCCCATGGAACAAGGAACGACACAACCCTAACGCCAATTACATGAACCAAAGGCCGAGAGGAAAACTATTCATATTACATGAACCGTAGGCCCAAACCACTAGAACTACCCCACCCCAGCTTCAGCATCATTGATCTCTTTAGCTCCCCACCCTGCATTGATGATCGGCTAGCATTTCCCCTTGAAAAAATGCATGGCCCCTGGTCCATATTGAGGTTTCCATACCCTATCATTCTTCCAATCCGGTTAGATCTACTCTGGGGACTTCTACTCTTTTCTCTGATCCTCTTCTAGACCCTTCTCTATGTTAACTGAGCTAATCCATGGTCTTTGTGGTCCAAAGGCCCTATGGACTGAATTCTTTGTTGACCCGAAGGCCCTAAGACCCGTAGGACCAAAAAGGTGGCCTTAAGTCCCAAATCATATGAATAGTTCTTGATTCTATAGTATTGAATAATACACACTATTATAATTCTACAGTACTTCTACAATAACTAGGACATTTTCCTCCACCCGATTTTGAACCCGTGTCTCTTCGATTCAAACCAGGAGCCCTTACCACTCGGGTACAGGCTCATTGGCCCGACAAATGGTCATACATATGCAAATTATACGACAGGTGCATGCATACAAAATGTAAAGGTGAGTATAAAATACCAATTAGGACACCCCAAAATAAATATACATAAACTGTTAAGATTGGTTAGATCATACATTTGATACTGAAATTAAACTAATAACAAAAACATTGATATGCTTTTGAATTACACATTTCCTCAAGGATGTCACAAACAAAAAATCAACCATAGGATTCTTCATGAAACATCTAGGATGTTCTTATTCTAGTAGAACCCACTGTATGAGACATGAAATCACCCGTGAAAGCACATCCAAAAGGTTATGATCATTGGTCCCTTCCCAATAAAACTCAATTGTCTTTGAAGATGTTGATACATAGATTAGGGATCACATCCAGGATACATAGGGGTGAAAAAAAACCAAATATAGATGATCTTTCTATATATGGGATCATATGTTGAAGATACCACGAAACCTAATGAGATGGAATTTTAGATTGTGTATCAACACCCTAAACAAGGAGGTCATGTAGATTCAACTACCCCTGTATATAATATAATAAGAAATGATAGTGGATCACACCCCATTTTCATGGGGGGACACCAAAAAATCAATATGATAATTATCCTCAAGATTTGATCATAATCCAGAGCTGTGAATGTAATTCCACATTGTACCATAAAGGGGATGGACCAAGGGAATAAACTCAACTGATATAAGTCCAAATTTTTGAAACAATGGTCTCAAAACACATTAAAAGGGTTTTATTGGCATGTACTAGATTGTATATGGTGTGTCCAGCCAATACTGTGTTGTTCTATGTGTCGCGACCTAGCATGGAATATAAATATCAAAATATATGGTTGACCTAACTAGGTACACAGAGAGTATAGGTCAATCTTAAACTCTTCTCATTCAACTATCTTATTTCAAATCTACTTCTGACTATTCCCATGAACCAAAATTTTTACACCTGGTTTTTCCTATATACAGATTTTCATGTATCATTATAAGATAATGTCCATTTCCATTAACACTACCCTACCCCTTCATTTGTATCCTCTGAGATGCATGTCATCCCTCTAGTATTTTTCAAACATTGTGTGACATGTGATACATGATGTGTGAAATTTTATTCTCCTTAGAAACCCTAGTCCCACATTTAGAGCCCCAAATGGAGTGTAGTTCTATATTTCATATAGTATATCATGGTATTTTATAAAATCCTTATGTTCTCCTCTACATCATCTATCTATTATGTTGCTGCCACAAAACACTATTGGAATCACAGATCTTGGATCATATTATCTTATCATTTTCCAATATATGATTTTTTTTATTCAAATATACTAGAAAATTATCCCATTGATCCATTTATAGACATGCCTCTCCACCACTACATGTAAATCAAGAATAGTAGGTGTCCTTGATCGGATCTAGTCCACCTCTGATCATCCATTTTTCGTTCACCTAGATTGCACCATATACCAAGAACCACACCCATGGTATTGATACTTTACTCCAAATAATGGTTGGGAAATTATTATATACTCGCTATTTGTAAAATCATTAGCCAAAGAAAATACCAACAATTAAAGTATGCAGAATCATGGGATCAAACCATAAACCATAAATGTGAGGGAAAAACCTGGGCGTACTTTCATTTTCAGCCTCAATCGGTTGTCATAGGAAAGAAGAAAATAGATATAAAAAATGATGAAAAATTTAATAAACCCAAAATAAATCAATCATTGATATGGGAATCAATTAAAGATTTTTTAATTGATACAGGTTCATCTGTGATTAATGAACGTGATATAATAACTTAACACAAAATCCTACCTAGAGTTTATATTGATAACAATTGAAGAATGGGCATCTGTTTTCATTGTTTGAGATATCCACTATCACAAACCAAGATAATGGGCATCATGATAAAAATACCACACTCCTACTTCAATAGTATAGGGTTTTGTAGAAAGTGATTAAATACATAACTAATATAGGGATTTCCCAAATGTACTTTAATGAAAGATTCCCTACCTTAACCATTCCTAAGTGTAATGTAATAATAAAAAAATGCGAAAAATATAAATAATAATCAATTCATGTGAAACCTCTAGGGCGTATAAGAGTAGTATAGTGTGATATAAAAATTAAATCTGAAAAATATACACCCAACCTGAAATATGTACCAACCTGAAGGTAAAAGAAAATTAATTTGCTGAGAGAGCTAGACTCTGGATCTCCAAGACCCAACCACTAAATTTGGGAAAATTCACAAGGGTATCCCCATGACCCTCTGTAATATCTGTTTACCAGAATGTCATCTATATAAGAAATGAAACATGTTCAAATATCCCACATAGGGATGATAATATACAAACCAAGTAGGATGCCCAAAAAGATGAAGGGAGAATCATAAGAGAAAGGATATATGTAAAAAATATCAATCCATTTAATTAAAAGAAATCTATAATGATGCTAGATATATACAATCTCATAAAAGAAAACCATTTGAGAGAGAAAGGGATCTCCATCTACCACCCTAACCACCTAAAAGAGTATGCATCATTATTCATAGATATATTATCAATTTACGTCATCTTTTGTGTTTGTCCAATAGAAACATACATTTCCAGACACACATCACCACTATAATACAACATCATGGGGACATAATCTATAGGTAGAGTACCCATGACCTAGTATAATATGAGGCTTCCACTCAAATAGTTGATAGTGGTCCCATTCCCTATCCTAGATGGAGTATTCCACTCTAGTGGTTTGGGACCCTTACCCTGAATCTACATTAGAGTGCCTCTCTGATAGTTTATAAAGGACCCATACCCAGTCCCAAAAGGAGTGTTCTAGTCTAGTGGTCAAGGAACCATGCCATTAATCCATAGGCTTGTGTCACTATGATAGTTTATAAAGAAACCCTTCCCTGTCATGAGGGAAGGTTCCACTCTAGTGGTCGATCACTCATTCCCTATCTACATAGTTTGGGGAAATATTATAGTGAAAATAGGACATATGCCATGTCCTAGAAGGAAGGTGACACTCTAATAGTCGATAGGGTACACATACCCTATCAAATCAGGAGTGTTCCACTCTAATTATTATGGACCCATGCCATGAATTCATAGGATGGTTCCATTCTAATAGTGGATATAGGACCCATGTCATGAATTCGTAGGATTTTTACACTATAATAGTTGATAGAGGAACCATGACTTATCCCGACTAGATGGTTCCACTATTTTTGTCAACAGGCCATGCCCTGACACCATAAGAGGGTTCCACTTAGATAGTCTATAGAGAACTCATGCCTTATCCTTATAGGAGGGTGCCACTCGACCATGCCTTGACTCTACAGGAGGGAGCCAGTCAGATGGAAATATAGAGCACCAATTCCCTATCATAGAAAAATGGTTCTACACCAATGTATTTGATTATCCTTCCCGATCACTACCATCATCGAGCATCACATAAAAAATCTTTACACTTGTAACATCTTTCATCATATCTCAAGAGAAACTAAAAAGGCCACCATTTCATTCTACATGTATAAACACTCATGATATGGTACTCATAGGGAAAATTTCGTGTCAAAAAAGGATATAAGAGAGGTAAAAGTTTATAAAAAACGAGGGTACGTAGTCGGTAAGGGGAACCATATGGCATGTGGCCCCTCTCAGCTAAATGGTTGTGTTATTATCTATTACACGTCTCACGTACCATTTATACCTACATAGAATTTATGAGGACTAAATTTAATTCCTCAACCAATTATTTCCCTTCCAATAATCCTAGTCATGTCTATGTACAATACCATTTATATGTACCTTGGTCCTGTTTTACAGGCATGTACTATGTTCATGTTTTTGTACACTAGTCAACTGCCTAGCTATACTGGTTTGTGTGTACTCCCATTCTACATTCTAGTTTACTAGAATTGGATCACATGAAATGAGGTCTTCAAACATATCATGTGATATTTAACTCACTTAGAGACCCTAGCCACCTCAACAAGGGGCTTACAAACCTTATTTTCGTCAAACTATTAAGAATGTGGTTGGGTTTTTCACAGAATTGTTGATCTATTATGTGTTTATCTATATTTGGATCTAATAATTCAAATAAACCCTTTAGGATTTATAAAATCAATAGAATGATCTATTTATCATTGATTACAGCCCTTCGGTGGCCGAAAATTGAATTTTGTTGAACCATAGTGGTTCATCGTACACCCTGTGCACCTCCAATCATATTCAATAAGTCCCAATTGGATTGAATTTGACTCTCAAATCTCGGTTCATGCCTTGAGAACCAAGACACACAAAGTCCCTTGATTTATGCTACCTCAGTGGGTTGGTTTCCTCAGTGATATTTCTCATATGCGAGTGGACATTTCACATATCTACCATGAGGCTAATCAGGTGGCGGATGCACTGGCAAAGTGAAATCTTATTGATCATGGAGAGATGTGGTATTTCACAGCCCCAGACTATTGTGGCCCACTGGTGGAGGCAGATAGATGTGGTGTGATGCACACTTTTTTATCTAATAACCCCTTGTATGCTTGACTCATTCCCTTTTTTATTTAATTTTATTTGGACCGGCTTCCACCGGTTCTTGGCTTTTCTTGTATTCAATAAGTCCCAAATCTAATATCGATGGGAATCATCACCCATATCCCAATACACAACCTGATCTATCCCAAAATAATCTTTATGTTCATCTCACCAAAATCAACCATGTATACGGGGGGTCCAATCGTAGTGCTTACCACCCAGAAATAGTTTAATCCTTTCCCCGTAGTCCAATGATGATGAACATAAAGAATTTTGGTGTAAAAGAACAAAAAAAATATTAAATAACTGATGGACAAGAACTCAAGTCCAATGAATTAAAATTTGTGATTTCTAGGATGATTAACATGGAAAAATAGATATTAATCTAATAAATAAACAAATATGATACATTGGGGCATTGAAAAGATTAAATCGGGTGCATATCAAAGAAAAACATTTTATTATTATCAGTAATTCAATTATAAGGGAATAAATCCAAAAATGATGACTCCTACATCAATAAAAACCAATCCTTGATAAATAATGCACAATCCAATGGAGGAGGAAGATCTGATGTCATTGATGCATCTCGAATCACCTTTAGTTGGAGGCTCATCATCATCAGATCTTAATCCACCAATGATGAATATAAAATAGCACCTCTCAATGATCCGAAGGCTAATCATATAATCATGGAAATATTATATATTATAATATGTATATAGTTTTTATGTTATCACTTATAAATAAATCAATGAAAATAAAAAAAGTATTTTATTTAAACGCACCCGCCAAAGGCCTTTTAATCCAAACTTCCCATGCCGAACAACTTTTGGTCGCATAAAGTTCAATCCTACAATTTTTTTATCAATTGTGGTTTTAGCTTTTTTATCGAATATCCATTTAATATATATCCCATTTCTCATGAAAAACTATATAGGCATAATATTAAATATATTTACTATTTCTCTAAAATTAATTTTGAGCACTCCACGCCTTGGAATCAGCTCTGTCTCAACTAAATGCTCTAAAAATATTTCTAAATTTTTTTGAAATTCATACTATAAAAAAATAGATCCTTCCTTATTAATTAATTGAAACTTTTCATCCTCAAAATAAGAATAGTATGAAAAACGGTCGGGACACAGAGACATTATCTTTCTCTCCCACTCTTATTAGCTCTCAAACTTGCTCTTGTGTTTCCAGAGCATATAAACCATGGGGATTGTCCATACATGCAGGGTCCTCTCCTACCAATCCTCATCCTCTACTGGGTGCTCTGAAATAGGGTTCCTATCCTATAGGAATATTTTCCTCATATAATTGTTGTGTTTGGGGTCACACATAAATCTACCATGCTCCAACACATAGAAGGCATCATGAAACTACTCCAACTGTGGGGGTTAGTCAATGTGGTAGGAAACCTCACCAACCCTATTTATGATCTCGAATGTCAAGAAGAAGTGTGGGGATAACATGCCTCCTCAATCAAAAACCAACAATCCTAATCATGGGAATTTTATTATGAAAATAGGGTCACCCTACTCGAACACCAGGTTCCTATGAAATCAATCTACAAAACATTTTTGTCTTCTCTGTGTGGTCCTCATTAGCTCACGGATGAAAAGAACCTTATCCATCACCACCTGCAACATCTCTATCCAAATAATTTACACCTCTCCAATCATTTTCTTGGATAATTGTGACCTATTGGTTCTCCCATATATGACCTCAAAATATTTCATACTAATATTCGAGTGATATGTATTATAATACACAAACATTATGAATGAAAAATAATCCTCCTAGATATTACTGAAGACTAAAACACAATCAATCATTATATACTATACCCCTAGATAGTGCACTCCCTCTTCCCATCAATATTGGTATTAATGGTTGTTCTAATACTAAAATTTGATCCAAATGCCTCAGGAAGGACCACCCAAAAACATGACATATACCACCTAGAACAGTCTGACACAATAGTTGAGGGATCCACATGAGGGTGAATGATCTCTTATATGTAAAACATTCTCCAAACTATCCACAAAACTATACTCCCATATAGTAAGGAAGTGAACCAACATCATATGCCGGTCAAAATTCACCCAAATGGAATCATGAACTCTTTTTGTTCATTGAATCTATATCACTATCTCCAGGGATATTTCATCCCATTTCCATTATGGGATCTCAAGAGGATACAATAAACCTATCATATCATGGATCATAGAATTCACATTGGGACATGTGGGGTACTGATAGAGGAACTCATCTAGTATCTCCCTTAGATCATACCACCAAAACTGATGCTGAGATTCTCATTAAAAATTACCTGCATCAGGATGTATATCCAAAGGTTATGAGTGAAACTCCCTCACCTCATAATATTGTATCATGAATGGGACCACCATTCATCCCTGGAAAATAATAATTTGAGTCCATCCTTCATAATATCCATCTCCTGAATCTCTTGAGGATATATTGTATCATAATACATCATATTTAATGTCTCTCAACTAGGAATCTACCACACAATAGAGGATTGTAGGGCTCAATCCATCGAATAATGAAGAGTTTCACAATCCACCTCAATCAAGGAAAATTTTAGGGAAGATAACTGCTGAGACCCCTCATCAACCAAGTGAGAATGAGACATCCTGATAATAGAATATACCACCACGTTTCTATTCTAATGAGTATGGACAATTTCTATGTCATAATACGATTAAAACTCCTACTAGTTCCTCTGTATTAGGTTCATGAATCTATGTCTAAAGGAAAAACTAATACTCTAATTGTATGAGTAAATAGAAAAGCACTCTTCTAGAATATAGTGACTTGACATACTCACAATGAACAGTAGTGCTTCCAAAAATAGGTTGTGAGTCACACAGTTATGCTAGTGGGGTCTTAACAGCCTCGACACAGATGTGATCTCTACGTACCTCTACATAAACAGACAGCAGATCCCAGCTCCTGGGGAATAACAATATGTTACGTACTCCATGTCCTCCTTTGATAGTCTCAAAATAGTATTACTCATCATCCTCAACCTAACCCCTCGATGGTTCTCTAGTACTGATCAGTCTAGTTAAATGAATTCCCTTTTCATGTAAGAGTGTTCAAATGGGTTTCAATTAGAGAAGGTCCTTCTAAAAACCTCTTGTAGTTCCCAATAAATCCTATAGAAATAGTTACCTCTGATAAAATCATGATAAACACCCAAGAAAGTAATACATCAATCATCATAATGTCCACAACAAATCAATTATATGAAATTAAATACACAAGAATGTGAACCTCGTGTTCCCAAAAATATCAAATTTAGAGATTAACATAACGTTTATACTCCCTAAGAATATATATTATTGTCCTCGAGTGTTAAGAATTCTCTTCCTGTGAAACAGTGTATAAGAGTATGTCTTCAATAAAGAAAAAATCAAATCAGTCCATTTACACTAGGAATATCTAGTTCATCAAATCTATAATCATTTTTGGGAAACTCATTACACCAAAATTCTTTAACAATAACTCTTACTTTCCTTAGAAACATCCCAATTCTAGATTTAAAATATCATCTTTGTGAACTCCAAACTGGGGGTATCTCCTCTAGAGATCAATCTTAGAGAAAAAGTTTGTGCCTCGAAACTGATCAAATAGTTTTTCAGTCCTAAGAAAGGAGTGCTAGTTCATTACCTTTTCCTAGTTTAGATTATGATAATCCACAGAAAACCATAAATTCTCATCTACCTATTTAGGAACAACATCATATCTACCTAGGGGGACACACTGGGTCTAATAAAATGCTTCTCTCAGATCTCCTACAACTGAAACTATAGCTCTTGAAGATTTTTTTGGTCCATATGATATATCATAGAATATTTTGGGAAATTATCATAGTTAAAGTAGAATAATAAAAACATATATTACCTATGAGGTAGTCCTAGAACAACCATGGGAAATACATTCATAAAATCGTTTACATCATATATATTTATTATTCATATAAACCATGTAAAACCAAGATATTAACTCAACAACTAATCAGTGTAGGGGTACAACCTCCTGCTCGAAAATCCCTATCATCCCGCAGTGATATCTCTCTCTCCCAGAAATGATAATTTCAGCCTCCCAATGTAAAAGAGTTTTAATAATCTCTAGTGATAGTAAATATGGTATCATACCACAAATAACTAGTCCATACACATGATAAAATCATAAGGATTCATCGCTATAACCCAAAGGTCCCATGTGAATGTCTCTCCACCAAGTGATAGATTGAACGTTTGGTAGAAAAAAGAGATCGAAGAAGCATTACTCATAGGGACCTCAAAGTAAAGAAGTTGGGATAATGTATCAAATTGGATCTCAATATATCGCACCAGGATTAATGATATGAATGAATTACTCAAACCTATTTCTGTTGTTATTTATTTAAGAGTACAATAAACATCGGTCACACCTTTAATCATCATTTGTGATGCCAATTCATATTTCACCATCGCCTGCAGCTACCCTTGACCCTGACTGCTAGCTCCATTAGCCTGAAACTGGATTCCTAGTGGTTTGGTGGAAGTATCTCATAATTTCATCTAACACATATATCTCACTATCCTGGATCCCCACCTACTCATCTTCCAACTCTGCTTCATGTGGGTCTGGCCTGCCCTTTCTGGGAAGATCCATCACAACACTACTTATGTCGTGGTTTTCCATCCATTATCTTCCTACCCCCCTCAATATTTCTAGATAGAAAATCCTGTTCTACATGACCTGGACATAATATTCATTGAAACTGTAACAACCCAAAATTTTATAAGATATATTCTATTTAATCTCTTTCATATCTTCTACTGTACGCTACAACAAGATTATCTTTCGCTATACGCGACACCGTATTAACTTGCAGTTTATGCAACAATATTCTTAGATTTTGCTACACACAATTTCATGTTCATTTGATAATAGTCATTCTACGCAACATTGAGTGTATATATATATATATTCAATGAATAAATGAAAAATGGTTGGATTATGTTATAAATAAACAACAAAGGAGTCTTGCACAATATGCAACCCTGACTTCGCTTGCATTACATGCAATCATGACCTTCCTTGATAGCGTGTGTTGTATGCAATACCGGGTTTTACTAAACAACGATATATTGTTATAATATTATTATAAACTAGACATTATAAATATTATTAAATATCATTTGAATTTTATAACATTATTATTCATCTTACAAATTCTCTAGAACATGGTATAAGAACGAAATAATTTTTTTGGGTAAAATAAGTATTTTAAAAAATAACAGTTTTGCCGCCTTTTGATGGAACACCCACATTAAATCTAGTTTTTGAAATGTTTATAAGTTCAATTTGACAAAATAAAATTCTTCTTCGGAATCAAGAAATAAAAATTTAATGTGGATAAAATTTTCATATTATTCCGGTAACTTTCATATTTTGATGAATAGTAATAACACGCTCTATTTTAATTAAAAACAACTTTTTCAATCGTAATAATTTAAATGGTTAAATTATAATATTGAATGGTTTTAAAGTATAAATAGAATATATTTTTAACATTTAATATAATGTATCTCACTAATATTAATTTTACATTGAATTCATAGGTAAAAACATTTCAATCTTTTGCAATGTTATAACTTTTCAAACACGTTTTCTTAACAACGGGATTAATTTTAAATTAATTTCTGCAACTTATGTGTATTGAATATTGAAAAATGGATTCCATATTTGGAATCCGTGGGTCCAAATTGTGTTAATAAGCTGCTTTTTATTTTTGGGCATTATGAATAGTAACTACGGTAAATTTTATTTACCATAGTAAAATGTAAACAAGGTAATAAAGGGTAAATATAATATTATAAAATTACCCTAAAAATTTTATTAATATAATTGGATGCTTATATATTTTCCTAAGGCATATTTTGGTCCAAATAAAATCCATTGAAACCTACTTGGAGGTGATTAAGACCTTTAGTTTATTTTATTTAAAGGAAAGTGAAATATGTCTCACTCAATTTTAATAATTAAAGTATTTTTAATATTACTTTTTACAGAAGATAAATTTTGTTATAAATACTCATTTGAAAGATAAAAAGTGTTTCTTTATCATTGTAATTTATTTGTAATTTTTAAGAGTTATTTAATTACATTATTATCTTATACATTAATGATACTGAAATTATTTATTTAGTGATAAATCAATAATATTGTTTTTATTGAAATATTAATACATATCAAAACGCCCCAAAATATGCACAAAACATATTATTAGTGTATATATAAACCCTAATCATACACTGGCGGAATTTTGGACCATTTGGATCCTTATTAAGGCGGTTATGACACTTATAATATTTTATTTTAAATGATTCCAAAGTTGTCACTTCAAAATTTAGTAATGATAACAATTTACATGTTGTTATTCTAAGATGATAAATTCGAGTAAAATTATTATTATTATAGATTTGATATTTTTATTCATACCAGGATTTAATTATTAATTTTTATGAAAAAAATAAGTATATTAAATTATTATACAAAAATGTTGTACTAATTATTTTATTAAGAGAAATATCAAGTAAATGGTTTTAAAAATATTAAAATAAATATTATATGAACTTTTTAATGTGCTCAACTAATTTTATAGATAACTATGACATGTTATAAGTCTATTAAATATTTTATTTCAAACATATATTATGTATATTGTCTATTTAAATTCAAATAAATTAATATTGTCAAAATTGACACTATTGTTATTTTATAAAAATATCATATTATAAATTTTTTAAAAATCACAAAAAATTTTAAAATTATATATTTAAATTAATATGGTCGTAGATGTCATAAACTATCAAATTATTGAATATTCACAACACATATGTAATTATTTAAAATAATTTAAAAGTTAGAATATTATTACCACAAGTAAAATTAAATTGATAAATAAGGATAAATCAAGTTGATATTGTCTAAAATAAATTTCTAACATGTATAAATATTATTGGTTGATTCGATTACAAACTTATCTCATCTAATATTCTTATATGAGTCATTTTGGATGTTTTTAAGTGGGGTTGGGATTTAAAAATATATCTTATATTTCCAAAGGTGCCCCACTCCTCACTTATAATAGGGCACCTCCTCCCTCTCCTCCTCACACCAATTTGAGCCTTCAAGCTCGGCCAACCCTTGCCCATTTCACATACCAACTTATATAGAAACCTACTAGAGGTACTGGGCTTCTAAAAAGACCAACTCTTGTGCCCTAAGAGAAAGTTTTAAAGAGGCACTTCGAGAAAGAGGTAATACCTTCTACCGTTTTCTTCAAGTTCCATTCTTCTTCTACTCCATCTTATTTAGTTGTTTAATTTTGAAGTAATAACATCAGTACCCCACATATAATGATATTTTATGATAAATATGAAACAATGCTATTTCACCTTCTATCCATCTTACGGAAAACAAAATCACAGTGTGTGCGTACGTACAGAATACCATCTCCATGCCATGGTGTAATCTGTTTTTCCACCAACACCTCAGATGGATGGGTATAATGGTGTAAATAATAAATATATATGGTTATTATAACATCATAATTATTCTGATATATTATACAATCCACTCCAATTATATTCTATAATTATGGGAATGATATCATCGCTCCTGCATACATACGGACTACCGTCTCCACGATGCGATGAGATTCATTCTCCATGTTAACCATCCATGAATGATCATAATGTTTATATAATGAATAATAATGAAATATATGAAATAATTATGCTACTGGATTTATGTATATATATATATGTATTTCATCTATTTAGTTTCATTCAATTCAATAAGAAAACGAAAACAGCGTTCATGTATACGTACAACCTACCGTCACCATGAACGGTGTATTTTATTCTTATTATCGATATATAATATATATGTTTATAATGAATATATATTATATATAAATCATTTTTTACATTATTGAATTATGTAAATCAGGATATATGTAATAATATCAAGAACTACAAGTCAAAACACATACGATAAATGAAATTATTTTACCCAAAACACTACTTTAACTTCGAATTTACAAAATAACCGGTAATATAAAGTCATAAGTGAAACATATATGATATCATAACAATGAATATGATTATTTAATAAGTCAATGACATTATTTAAATCATTATACAGGTGGTTCGTAGACATAAGAATCATATCAAACCTAAGGTAAGGGATAATTTTGCCAATCTCATTTTTTTTATCTGATATTGCTTATACGTAAGTATTTACTTGGGTTATAGTTATCATCCATGTCCATGTATTCTATGAGTGTTTTTATGTATGTTTAATTTCCTTTTTACCCATTTTTACTTTTAATACATGGCATGTAAGGAATCTTTCTTTTGTTTACATTACGAGGTACTTTTTGACTTTTTCGGCAGAAGTACGAGAAGAATGTTTTCTAACTTATGCGGAATGAAAGGATTTTTACGGTTTTATAAACACTTATTCTCATTAATCTTACTCAAAAAGATTTCATGATTATTTTCAACAAAATCCTTTCCTTTGAAAATTGCATGGAATTTTTTGAAAATAAGATGACTTTGAAAAAGAAAGGATATTTTCATCTAGAATTCATTTCAAGTGTTTTATAAAAACCATTTTCCACATAAGAAGACATTATTTCATATGTGTATGTTTCAAGTATAATGTCTCAATGATTTACATGGTTTCAAATTTTATTATTATGAAATTATATCCATTTATTTTATATGGATCATGTGATGATGGGATGATGTTTATGAAACCCATTTTATTCGTTGGGTTATTATGAATGATGTTTGTTTATTTTGTGGCACAAATAAGAATGATTTCATTATGAGATGGGTGGGACCTATATATCTCTCAAATTAATTGGGTAAATATTTATATCTCATGAGATAGACATGGCTGTAACAGTAAGTTAATACGGTTCTATGTTACAGGACTGAAATGAGGTGTGAACTCAATTCAGAAAGGGACTTTGTCCACTAAGATGGTCTTGGCAGCAATGCCTTGGCTACTATGGAAATTATAACATGTGCTGAATAGTATCCACAATTACATGTTTTATTCCCATTATATTTTATCATGTTTTATGTCCCCTTATGATATATTCCTTACGTACTTACATGATTTATGTCTTTGCTCCAGATTTTGATGTTTAAATTTCATTTTCAAGTTTTTTCTTTCAAATGTTTATGGATTGTTTTATGTTCTCTATGTTTTCCCATACTGAGCATTATAGCTCACCCTTTTTATGTCTTTATTTTCCTCAAGAAATAAAGTAAGGTTTTAGGTAAGGAAAAAGAAAGGGGAAGATTGTTATGGGAGTTGTTGAAGATCTTTCAACATGATTAGAAGTTTAAATTCCAAGTTTCCAAAGACACCAAACTATTACGATCCTTGTGGGTCTGTTTTTGATATGTATTAAGTATTCCAAAAATGTAATGTAATGTCCTTGTACGTCATGCTTTGGGCCTCTACAGTTTGTATCAGAGGAATGGTTTAGTCAACCTTTGGAAACTAGGATGCGAAAACGTTAGTGAGATCCTTAGAGATATTTATAATGTATGTCTAGTGATGTCCCTAAGGATAATTATACGTATAGGATATAGTCCTAGAACTATGGTAAAGATCATGGAATATAACCTAAGATGTTAGATAATAAGGGTACTCCCCCTTTACTATGTTGTTCTCCCCAGCATGATTTTTTCCTCTTACACAATTCTTTTTTGGTTTTGGAAAATGGCTGGAAACAGGAAGATTCACGATAATGGAAGATACAACAGACAATGAAATGATATTCTTCATGAGCAACCAATTGAAACGGTATTTGGATGTCCAAAAATCGTTATTATGCCTAATCAGAAATCTCATAATATGATCAATAATCTCAACTATGGTATGTTTCCTGACTCAGATAATAAGAGAATGATGGAGTTTCATGATGATCACAGAGGAAAGAAAGTTCAATTTCCCTCATGTAAATCATGTGGGAAGAGGCATCGGGGAGATTGTTTCAAAGGAACTAGAAGATTCTTTGGGTGTGGAAAAGAAGGACACAAATCCAGTAAGTGAAAATGAAAAGGTTCAGTTAACACCATGGAAAAGTATAATGATATTTATACGACAACAAAAATGATTAGCAGTTTTAAATGTGGAATGTATGGGAATTATGAAAACCAATGCCCTAAGGGAAAATCTCATAAAGAGAATCAGAGTGGTCATATGAGTAGTATTTATGTGGATGATGATGAAGAGACTAAAAATGAAATATGAGATGAAAGAAATGATGAAGCTCAATCAGTAGTTAATGAAGGTAGTGGAATGATTGTATGTTTACAAAGAATAATGTATGATACTATGGAATAAAGAATCATCTAAGGATTGTTACACTATTGTTTTTTCTAATGTATTTAAAAGTATATGTTGAATGGTACCGGTAACCATGAATTGTTATTCAGATATTTTTGGAAAGTAGATGATATGCGCATAATGAAGGGATAAGAAGATAATGAGATGTTCGATTATATTCATGAGCTCGTGACTGATATAAGGACTAAGTGATATTATGGTTTGATTATATAGATTTTTTGGGATTTTGGTATGTGGAAATAGTTACCTTTTGACAGTATTCATGTTTTCACTAAGGTTATATGGTAATTTATGTTTCAAGAGAATATATGACTAAGGTATTCATGTGTTTGGAATGCAACCAACAAGATATATCTTATGATATATGTGGGATAAATTCTTGTATTCACATTATTTGTAGATAACCGTTATAGTAGTTGTTTTCGTTATACTATGATCTTGGACCGAAGTATTTTAAATAAGCCTAAAGATTAGAGTGGATTATTTTGGCAATAAGTTAGTATTGTTTGAGGATAGAACTTTTTTTGATATTATTGATGGGATTTTATACTAATGTAGTTTTAGAAAAAGGATAACCAGCAGGATGGGCGATAACCCATCGCGTCGGACAAGGCTGTGAGAATTGAACCCACAACTGAAGTGAGACTGGCCTTTATCACATACCAATGGCCTAGAGGAAGTCCCTGGTTAGTAGAAACTAGTTTTATTTTATTAAGTGGCATGATAGATGAAGTATATGTTCATTTTTGGAATCGTATAGGATTAACCTCACCATAGATGGACTTATGTATATTTGATAACTTTTTCTATACTTTTTTTGAAACCAATGGAATGACCCATCATTCTATCACATGATCTGTGAACACTTCACGAATAACAAATTCAACTTCATTCCTTTAATAGATGAAGTGGAAATTGTTCAATGCATGAACAACAATGAGATTGTACCAAAATCAAGTAACTATTTCTTCTAATTCAAAATTTTCAACTTTAGGGAAATGATATTGAAAACCAAAAATGTTGTCCTAGTGCTCTTATATATGATAAATCAGATGGTACTTTAAATCATCACAAATTTATGGATTTGTGATTGATGGCTTTTTCATAGCCATGTTCTCTACCACTCACCATCAGAACTTGATGGTTAGATTTTCCTTCCATATCCATATTTTAACCTATGTTCTCCTATATAGAAAATCAGTGATGAGCTACTTTGGGTAATCGTTACATTTCATACTTTATTTTTTTAAATTATGTTTTAGTATTCCTTTTTACGATGTGGGTTTCTATGAATAGTAAACGATTTATAACCCCGACAAATTTCAAAGGGAGAAATTCATTTTTAGGGGGGGAGAATGTAACAACCCGAGATTTTATAAGATATATTCTTTTTAATCTCTTTCCTATATTCTACTGTATGCTAAACCATGATTATCTTGTGCTATACGCGACACCGTATTAGCTTGCAGTATATGCAACACTACTCTTAGATTGCGTTACACACAATTTAAAGTTCATTTGATATTAGTCATTCTATGCAAAATTGAGTGTATATATATATATATTCAATGTATAAATGAAAAATGGTTGGATTCTGTTATAACGAAACAACAAAGGAGTCTTGCACAACACGCAACCCAGACTTGGCTTGCATTACTCACA
The DNA here is from genome assembly GCA_963277665.1 of Viscum album. NCBI lineage: Eukaryota > Viridiplantae > Streptophyta > Magnoliopsida > Santalales > Viscaceae > Viscum > Viscum album. The sequence goes on along the minus strand of OY728167.1, from coordinate 546,966,510 downwards.
ATCGCGACATTTATCGATAGCGTGTGTTGTACGCAATACCAGGTTTTACTAAACAATGATATGTTGTTATAATATAATTATGAACTAGCCGTTATAAATAGTGTTAAATATCTTTTTAATTTTATAACATTATTATTCATCTTACACATTTTCTAGAACATGGTATAAGAAAAAAATAAATTTTTTGTGTAAAATAAGTATTTTTAAAAAAATGCAGTTTTGTCGCCTTTTGATGGAACACCCACTTTAAATATGGTTTTTGAAATGTTAATATGTTCAATTTTACAAAATAAAATTATTCTTTGGAATCATGAAATAAAAATTTACTTTGGATAAATTTTTCATATTAATCTGGTAACTTTCATATTTTGATGAATAGTAAAAAGAAGCTATATTTTAGTTAAAAACAACTTTTTTCATCGCAATAATTTATATGTTTAAATTATAATATTGAATGGTTTTAAAGTATAAATAGAATATATTTTTGTCATTTAATATAATTTATTTCATTAACATTAATTTTACATTGAATTCATAGGTAAAAACATTTCAATCTTTTGCAATGTTATAACTTTTATAACACGTTTTGTTATCAACACGATTAATTTTAAAATAATTTCTGAAACTTTTGAGTATTGAATTTAGAAAAATGGATTCCATATTTGGAATCAGTGGGTTCAAATTGTGTTAATAAGCTACTTATTATATTTGGGCATTATGAATAGTACTACGGTAAATTTTATTTACCATAGTAAAATTTAAATCGGGTAATTAAGAGTAAATATAATATTATAAAATTACCTAACAGTTGTATTAATATAATTGGATGATTTTATTTTGTCCTAAGGGGTCCAAATTGAATCCATTAGAACCTACTTGAAGGTGATTAAGACCTTTAGTTTATTTTATTTAAAGGAATGTGAAATATGTCTCACTCAGTTTTAATAATTAAAGTATTTTTAATATAAATTTTTAAGAATATAAATTTGGTTATAAATACTTATTTGATATATAAAATGTTTTTCTTTATAATGGTAATTTATTTTTAATTTTTAAGAGTTATTTAATTACCTTATTATCTTATACATTAATGATGCAAAAATTATTTATTTAGTGATAAATCAATAATAAAGTTTTTATTCAAATAGTAATACATATCAAAAGGCCCAAAAATATGCACAAAACATATTATTAGTGTATATATATAGCCTAATCATCCACTAGAAGAATTTTTGACCATTTTGATACTTATTAAGGTGATTATGACACTTATAATATTTTATTTTGAATGATTCCAAAGTTGTCACTTTCCTAATTTAGTAAAGATAACAATTTACATGATGTTATTTTAAGATGATATATTATAGTAAAATTATTATTATAAAAGAGTTTTTATTTATATTCATCAAAGGATTTCATTTTTAATTTTAATTCAACAAATAAGTATATTAAATAATTATACAAAAATGTTGTACTAAATATATTATTAAGAGAAATATCAAGTAAATGGTTTTAAAAATATTAAAATAAATATTATATGAACTATTTAATGTGATCCACTAATTTTATAGATAACTATGATATGTTATGAGTCTATTAAAATTTTTACTTCGAACGTATCTTCTGTATATTGTTTATTTAAATTCGAATAAATGAATAGTGTCAAAATTGACACTATTATTATTTTATAAAAATAACATATTATAAAATTGTTTAAAAATAAAAAAATATTTCAAAATTATAAATTTAACTATTTATGGTCGAAATTTTCATAAAGTGTCAAATTATGGAAAATTCACAATACATATGTAAAAATTTATAATAATTTAAAATTTAGAATATTATTACCACAAATAAAATTAAATTGATAAATAAGGATAAATCAAGTCGATAATGTTTAAAATAAATTCCTAACATGTATAAATTTCATTGTATGATGAGATTACAACCCTATCTCATCTAATCGTTGTATATGAGTCATTTTGGATGTTTTTATGTGGGGTCGGGATTTAATAATATTTCTTATATTTCCCAAGGTTCCCCTCTCCTCCCTTATAAAAGGGCACCTCCTCTCTCTCCTCCTCACACCAATTTGGCCTTAATGCTCGGCCAAACCCTACCCATTTCACTTACCCACTTCCTTAAAAACCTACTGGAGGTACTGGTCTTCTCAAAAGACCAACTCTTGTGCCCTAAGATAATTTTTAAAGGAGGCACTTCGAGAAAGAGGTAATACCTTCTACCATTTTCTTCAAGTTACATTCTTCTTCTACTCCCTCTTCTTTAGTTGTTTAATTATGATTTAATAACATCAGTACCCATAATATACTTATATGTTATTATAAATATTAAAAAAACATATTTCTCCTTCTATCCATCATATGGAAAACAAAATCACCGCGCGTGCATACGTACGAAATACCGTCTCCACGCTGTGGTGTAATCTGTTTTTCCACCAACACCTCACATGAATGGATATAATGGTGTAAATAATAAATATATATGGTTATTATTACATCATACTGATTCTGATATATTATACCATCCACTCCAATTATATTCAATAATTATGGGAACGATATCATCGCTCGTGTGTACGTACGAACAACCGTCTCCACGACGCGATGAGATTCATTCTCCATGTTAACCATACATGAATGATCATAAAGTTTATATAATGAATAATAATTAAATATATGAAATAATAATGGTACTGGATTTATGTATATATATGTATGTCATCTATTTAGTTTAATTCAATTCAATAAGGAAACGGAAACAGCACTCATGCATACGTACGACCTACCGTCTCCATTAATGGTGTATTGCATTCCTATTATAGATCTATAATATATATGTATGTGATGAATATATATTATATATAAATCATGTTTTAAATTATTTAATTATGTAAATCAGGATAAAAGAATTAATATCAAGAACAACAAGTCGAAACACATACGATAAATGAAATGATTTTACCCAAAACGCTGCTTTAACTTTGAATTTACAAAAGAATGGGTAATATAAAGTCATAAGTGAAACAAATATGATAACATAACAATGAATATGATTATGTAATAAGTCAATGAAATTATTTAAATCATTATATATGAGGTTCAGATCCATACAATGCATATCGGACCTAAGGTAAGAAATAATTTTGTAAATCTCATTTTTTATCAGAGATTGTTTCTACGTACGTATTTACTGGGGTTATTGTTATAATTCATGTCCATGTTTTATAAAAGTGTTTTTATGTATGTTTAATTTCCTTTTTACCAATTTTGACTTTTACAACATGGTATGTAAGGAATCTTTTTTTTGTTTACGTTACGAGGTACTTTTTGACTTTTCCGGCTAAAGTATGAGAAGAATGTTTTTTTAACTTATACGGCATGAAAGGATTTTAAGGTTTTATAAAGCCTTATTTTCATGAAACTTCCTCCAAAAGATTTCATGATTATTTTCAACAAAATCCTTTCCTTTGAAAATTTCATGGCATTTTGTGAATAGAAAATGATTTTGAAAATGAAAGGATATTTTCATCAAGAATTCATTACAAGTGATTTATCAAAACCATTTTCCACATAAGAAGACATTATATAATATGTGTATGTTTCAAGTATAATTTCTCAATGATTTACATGGTTTTCAATGATCTTATTATGAAATGATATCCATTTCTTTTATATGGATTATGTGATGATGGGATGATGTTTATGAAACCCATTTTATACGTTGGGTTATTATGAATGACATGTGTTTATTTTATGGCACAAGTAAGAATTATTTCATTATGAGTTGGGTGGGACCTATATCTCCTCCAATGAATTGGTTAAAGATTTATATCTCATGAGATAGACATGTATGGAATGGTATGTTAATCAGGTTCAGTGTTACAGTACTAAAACGAGGAGTGAACTCGATTCAGAAAGGGACTTTGTCTACTAATATGGTCTTGGAAGCAATGCCTTGGCAACTATGGAAATCATAACATGGGCTAAATGGTTTCCACAATTACATGTTTTATTACCATTATATATTATCATGGTTGATGTTCCATTATGATATATGCCTTATGTACTTCCATGATTTTTGTCTTTTCTCAAGATTTTGATGTTTAAATTTCATGTTCAAGTTTTTTTCTTTCAAATGTTTATGGATTGTATTATGTTCTCTAGGGATGCCCTTACTAAGCATTTGAGCTCACCATTTTTATGTCTTTATTCTCCCTAGGAAATAAAGGAAGGTTTTTGTTAGGGAAATAAAAAGGGTAAGATCGTTATGGGAGTTGTTGAAGATCTTTCCACATGATTAGAAGTTTATATTCCATGTTTCTAAAGACACTAAACTATTACGATCCTTGGGTTTTTGTTTTTGTTATGTATTAAGTATTACACAAATGTAATGTAATGTACATGTACGTCAAGCATGAGGCCTCTATAGATACACCACTCTATTGCATGTCATGGTCCCTTATATAGTTTTTGTTACACATTATCACATGCATGAGTTTGATATTGGGAAGATCTCCCTCACTAATATCTTTCTGATTGTTTATTTCGAGTTATTGTAGATGGATCTACTGTAAGACTCCCACTACAACATCTAGTTTCCTATAATCCCTCTAAAATGTAAATATCCATCATTAATAACCACTCTAACACTACGACATAAGTGGGAATGTAAAGTGATAAGACACATGCATGGATGTCCTTGTGGAAAACATGCTAAAACTTATACACATAGATTTTTCCTTCATGAATCATGTTAATGGAGTTTTGTGTATGTTCTAGGATTCTCGTGGAATACTCTAAACCGATCATACCTCAATATTTTATCTTCAAAAGATCTTGAATTTGAATTTATCTCAATCATTAGTGGTCATAATTCTCAATAAATATATATTGGAATTAAGTCCATGATGGTGTTGAATCATCCTGTATTAGAATAATTGGACTCCACCAGCACCAGGCTACTCAGTGGAAAAGGATGACTGTAAGTGAAACCAACTGATAATTTTGTTGTTATATAATCCTGAAAACATAGATCACTAACTTTATACAATCATATACCTAAGGGTGATATGGATCACCATAGAACCTTAGCGGGCTCTAGAACTAAAAATTCTAGAGTTTCAAAATATTTAACGCATCCTCGGCCTACTCTACTGGTACTGAATAACACTCTACGAGTGTGACTTATTCTAAATATCCATGTGGATTAATGATCTCATGTGATGGATCATAAAATAAGTCCCCATCACTCGTTAAATCATCATCATGACATAGAATTCATATCCAAGATGGTTGTATTCATGGAGGAATCATGAAAATCTAATAAAAATGTATCATGATCCGATGGGAATATATATATATATATATATGGACCTAAATAAATAACAATAGCTAAAATATTGAATCCTATATGATGAATATATCATTAATCCCTAAAACGAATGTATCAGTTTGCTGATTGGTCATGTTGGTAGTATGAGTCGTAGTGATTGGATATATCAGCCATTGTATCAACTCTGAGAACATTATCTAGTAATACATATTCCAAACACATTGAAACTATTTCTATAAATTCAAAACATATCGTTGTATTAGGAAAACTCCCAAAAATATTCCATGGAATGAATGGATTTTATACAAATCAGTAACAACTTGGCTAAGGGGGCTCGAGCCACAATAACCCCAATCCCACCTCAACAGGCAAGGTTCTTGGAAAAAATCGTTCAAAGGCATTACTAATATTGGATACACTTGCCTAATGTACATATAGTCATGCACACAAACATATCCATGAGTATGTGACGATGAATAAAAATAAAATATGAAACATCTGGACAATCAACCATACATGTAAAACATGTACGGATTATAAGAGTACATTACTAAAATATGAAAATGGGAAAAACGAAATGTTAAAATAGATTGATGCACAACCTCTCAAAATGAGAAAAGTAATGTGTTGAGAGGTTTCGAATCCATATCTCCAATCCTCAGACACTATATGTATTCAAATGCACCACGGTATCCCTATAATCCTATGTAATAATCTTCAACCTATCCATCATCTAACGAGGAAAAAACACATGTGGTAAATTATCTTCCACGTGTGATTATATACAAAACTGGAAGGACATACCATAAGATGAAGGAGAACTAGTAAGAGACATGATGTAAGTAAATAGATAATATTATAAAAAGAAAATACACCCACATATATTATACTTTTATATATATATTTCATTATAAAATAAACCTAGACGAGAGTCAAAAGGGGATCTCTATATCACATCCCATTGTAAGAAAAGTGTCTTCCAACAGTTCCAAGAGGCCCATTGTTGATTGCCTACATCTGACTTGTTTTATAGTAGAAAAATTCTTGTCAAAACACACTTATCCACTACGTCAAAAATTCTATGGGAGATAATTTTTAGGTATAGGGATCAGGACATGGTACAATATGAGGGTTCTACTAAAATAGTCAATAGAGGGCCCATGACTTGTCCTAATAGGAGAGTTACACTATAGTGTATGATGATACATGGCATGACTCTGCTGGAGGGTAACACTCAGATAGTTGATAGAGGACCCATTAAATTTCCCAGTTTAATGGTGGCACTCTTGTGGTAAAGAACCCTTACCCTGACTCTGTAGGAGGCTTCCACATTGATATTATATAAATGGTTCATGTTCTGTTCTGACAGGATTGTGATACTCATGTGGTCCAGGGCTCATTCTCTAACATTGCAAGTGGGTACCTTTCTTTTGATTGAAAAAGGACCCATTTCATGACCCAACATGAGGGAAGAACTATGATAGTCAATAATGGACCCATTCCATGTTCCAGCAAGAGGGTACCACACTAGTTATTGAGGACCCATGCCCTGAATCCGCATAAGGGTGCCACTATGATAGTAAATAAAGGACCCATTCCATGTCTCATTACGAGGTTACCACCCTAGGGTACAAGGACCCATGCCCTGACATGACTAGAGGGTGTCACTATGATAGTATATAGAGGACCATGCCATATCCCAACTTTAAGGTTCAACTCCAGTTCTTGATGACTCATTCCCAAACTCTATAGTAGGGTTCCACTTTGATGGATATATAGAGGACACAATCCATGTCCTAGATAGAGGGTTCCCCTATAATGTATATGATGATCCTTACTAATCACTTCTATCATTGATAATTTCCTAATAAAGTTTCAAAATCATAAAATATTACATAATATCATAGAAGGCACTATAAATCACACCATAGTGTTCTATACATAAAAAATCACAAGACAAGATACACTGAGAGAAAAATCCATCTATAAACGAATGAGATATGAGAGGAAGGTGTTCCTTCAAAAGGAGGGTACACAACTAATATGGGGACCCACACATCCTATGGTCTTTCCATTTTTCTAGACATTTCCCTCTAGATTATGACACTCACATCCCATGTTTCCCTACATGGAATGTAAGAAGACCACATGGTGTGCCTCATCCACAGAGGGTCCTACCCATGCTCTGAGTCATCTCTATGTATGGTATATGTGTCTATATACCTTAGACATGTACTATGGAAATGTACTACGGTCATTTCCAAATACACTAAATTTGTGCATGGCCATTCTCAGGTTTTTATACAAATATATTATATTTCGGATCATTGGAACTACATCTCCCGGAGTTTGGGGGTCCAACACAATGTGTAATATTTTACTCACTTGAAAAATAGCCATTTTTTTCTAGGGGAATACATGTCATGTGTTCCTTTGAATACATGATGAGTATTCATGTTATTCATAGAATCTTATATCCACTCTGAATTCCTCCCAATCTACCTCTTCAACAAAAATCACACATCTTGGACATTCAAAATCAAAGGAATGTGGATATGATAATCAATTATGTCCCTTTGATACCCAGTTATCAGATTTTTTATCCACAATGGTTCTTAGAATTCCCTACATGCCTACCATCATAGTCAATCTATCCCATATCCAATATCCATAGGAATCATCACCCAAATTCAAAAAAATTAAATCCATCTCCAAATCATTAATACGTTAATCAGACATAAATCTGTGGTGTATTCAGGTGTCCGATCATTCTTGAATAATCCTAGAAATAGTTGAATCACACCCCTCTGGTCCAATGATGACGAATGTGAAGAACCATGGAGTAAAATCCAATAAAAAAGGGGGAAATAGTATTTTTCCAAACATTCTTGGAAAAAAAATTAAAATTGTCGATATTTGTGGTGAGAAACATGGTACCCCAATGATTAATTCAATTAATTGACAAATTTCATACATAGGATCATGTAATAAATTAAATTATAAAAATATCAATGAAATACATTTGATTATGTTAAATCTTTTAATCATAAGGGAATAAATAAAAAATGGTTACTCCAACCTAAATTTGGGTCTTATTTTGATGATGAACATATACACCATCATAGTTGGATGATCCATTGCATTCGTGGAATAATGATTCACCTTGTTTAAGAGGTTCATCATACTCTAATCTCATCCAATAATGACTAACATTTAATTCCTTTTCTCAATGATCCATGGTTTGTATATATAACCCAATTGATTTTATATAATAGCATATTTATAGAGGTATTCTTTTTAGGTCATCTAAATAAAATAAATAATTTATCTTATTTAAACACACCATCCAATGTACCATTATAAAAATTCTACACGCCAACAAAATTTAGTTTTCCCAAAGATAGACCACATGTTTCATATTCAAATATTTTCTCTGATTTTTTATTTGAGGCTTCATTTGAGATATATCCCTTCCTTATTAAAAACATATGAAATCATAAAATAAAATATATTTTATATTTTTATATAAGTAATTTTAAGAACATAGGGCCTCAAAATAACATTCCATATAATCCATTATCTCTAGAAATATTTTCATATATATTTCATAGACATAAAAAGGAAAAAAGGGGTTTATAAATCCTTAAACTATGAAGGTGAAACAATCCTTGATATCGAACCAATCTGATGTTGTCAACCATTTTCTCCACCAAAAACCTATATCAACATTAATGGTCATGAAAATAACACTAAAATGATTCCATAAAGTTATAATTATAGTTGACTATTAGGTTTAGGATTTAAATTAGGAAATGGAGTAAATATAATTAATTTAATGTAATTATTCACCCATAAAGCCGCACAACCTAGAGCCTAATGCCAATAATTGTTATGTTCTCACTAGGGAAAACCCCACATTTTGGACTAAAATTAAACCTCATATTTATGATAAAAGACTCAATTTAAGAGTTATTTCACATTTTTAGGAAAACTATATATGTGTGGTATTAATATATTTAATATTTTTAAACCTCAATTTCTAGCTCATCGACCCACCAAATCTCATGTCGTCTCAGTGCCTAGATCTAAAAAATAATCCATATAATATTCAGAATTAATACATGTGAAAATAATATTCATTTCATTTTATGTCATTTTACCATTTAACCTTTTAGTTTAATCTCCAGATAATCTCATTTGAACCATAACCAGAGTAATTAATTTTTTCCTTTTATCATTGATTTTATCAAAAATTAAATTGGAATTATTATATAATATTAATCATTCTGAATCCAAATTGAAAAGATATTTTTCAAAATTTCATCAATATAAGTGCATAAATATATATTAATTTTAATCTCATAGTTGTGAAATAAAATCTGGTTTCCAATAAGAAAATTTTCAGAAGTATATAATGATTTAATATCAAAATTCAATATGATTTATATTATAGGGAACAAAATTAAATTATTAATGATAAAATTTAACTTCTTGTACTTTTAAAGAATCTTCAAACAAAATTAATCTAGTATATACTTGAAATGAAAATTTTGATTTTTAATAAAAATCCTCATTTTTCACTATTTTAAAAAAATTTAAACATGACCGAAAAAACACAACAATTAAATGTAATATAATTTAGACATGATAATTCCTTAAATTAATTAAATATTTTAAAATAAATTCTCTAAATGTTTCAAAAAATAATTTAATATTTTTTCAAAATATCTAATAAAAATTATTTTTTAATATAAATTTATTTTCTATGAATATATATACTTCAATAAAAATTAAATACATTTCAATAAATATATTTTATTCGTCTAAAACGTTTATAATTAGTATTAAAAATTTTGTTCTTCCAATTCATAAATACATGTCTAATGGATAAAATACAATAGTTATGTTTAAATAATATTAATAATACTGTATCCAAATTTTTTAAAGCATGATGTCGTGTGTAATGAATGTTGAGGAAGAATTTTAATTTAATTGAAAAGACAATCATAAAATATATAGGTCTTAGTAGTAATAATTTTTATATTTTCATATTTAATAATATAATGATTTAACTTATCCTAGTTTCTTTTTACTTTATCAATGATTAAATAATGTGTTTTATAGAAATTATATTTTGAAATGATGAAATAAAAATTGTATGTTTTTGGAAATTTATAGTTTCAATTAAGGAATTATTTTTGATAAATTACAATATTTTTTTAAAAAAATGATTCAAAAAAATATTATTATTAGATAATTATTATATATATACAATTGAAAATGTATATTAATGAAGTCCAGTTTAATTTCTAAAGGGTCTAGAATGTGGAAAATATAATAAAATATTGTATTTTTTTAGTGAATATGGATTTTAATTAAAATTGAAATGTTTCATATTTACTCAATTATTTTGATAAAATATATATTATTTTTTAAATTATCATGTAAAAATTATCCAATGGTATATTTATCAAAAAAAATTGGATAGTTGATTTTTTTGATAAAAATTAATGACAATATAATCATAAAGTATTTATTAGGACATAATGAAAGATAAAAAGTAATTTAATAAATAGTATAAATAGTATTCAAGTCCTAAGCCATGTTTCCTCTTTAAATAATGTGTATTTGATGTTATTTGACAAATTTTATCCACCATTAATGAATCCACCAAAAACCTATACTATATGATAAGGATTTAAATATATTTATTTATGAAAAAGAAAAACATCCACATCACCTAGTAAATTATATTTTTTTATTTCAATTATTAGACATATAAAATAAAAAACACTTTAATATCGTATAGTCACAAACAATATGATATTTTTTGTATCTTATTATTTTATAATGAAGAGTCCAAAACATAGGTTTAGAAATAAATAAAAAATCCCCCACACATTGAATATAAAAACTAACCCAAACTCCCATTCCTACTCAATAAATACTACTTTAGAAATCATGCAGTCTTCATTTACCTCTCTAAATCCCTACTAATGTGTTCCTATACTATTTAAAAGATCCTCCCAATCATTTAGAAGCGCCCATCAAGGTAAGGTATCCTCTTCTACTCCACTTTATTAATTTTAATTATTTGAATGGTACCCTTTTAATTTCCAAATTTTAACCATTTTAATGTTTTTTTCTTTATATTCCTTTACAGTGATTATCATTTCCATTTAAATATAGACTAGATTTCAGTCTCATTAAACCCTTTATTAAATCAATATGTACTCCAATTATACTGCTGAATTTATCCTATGATTTTCATTTCAATATATTTAATAATGTATATCCTTCCCTATTTAATCTTAATGGTATTCACCTAGATGTACATATACTTAATTTATTTTTTACTTCTATTTATGTAAGCCACATTCCTTAATAGTGTGATTAAATTTGATAAATATAATTATTATGATGTATGATATATATAAGAGAAAAATGCATGTACATGATTTCAATGTGAAGAGAGTGCCTGAAATTTTATATCCCTTCAATTAATTTGGTAATGTTTCTATCTAAAAATATACCATGTATGGTTTATGATAGGTTATCCTAATTGAACTATGTGATGAAATATCATTGGTTTTCCATGACTTATGTTTCTGATTCCATGTATTATATTGTTTCCAAATTTTTATGTTTCACTGAGGTTCTCATCTTATATCATGCTTCAATGTTGATGTACATGAATATCATCTAATTATTTCACCTTGATATCCCTCTTGACTAACATTTATTCATTTCATCACATCCTGATTTGATTATTCCATTAGCAGTCTTTATAGTTCATACCTTTCATATGAACTTCCCCCTGTTAACCCATGTAGTATTATACATCGATGAAATATAAGGGAATGTTTTAATATTATTACTTAATGTAATAATTTCTATGTTTCTGGTTAATGATCTATATACCAAATTTAAAAAATCCAATATTACTCATAATATTGTGTTATTGTATTAAGTATGTATTTATGTAATAAATCATCAATTAAATTTTATTAAAATATCGGTTTTCATAATCACTGTAAAATTCTATGTGTGTTATCATTGATGAATCTAACCCTTGTGATGATCATTTTTGACCAAAACTAAATACATGAATTGAAAAATAATTCCTTCTAGTGGAGGAATATAATTTATATATATTATTCAGAGAATTCTGGGGTGGGATATCTCTATTTTTTGACATATTTATCTCCATATTTCATCATGATTAATAAAGGATTGAAGATAAGGAACCAAAAAAATATCATAAAAAGATTTATATAGTGTTGCGTTAAGAAAATATATAATTTCACAAGGAACCTTTTTATATTCATGATTCCCGGTGAAGCCTGTGTCTAAATAATAATAATTTTACTATTATTAACCAAACATGTTCTAAATCGAGAGATAAAATAAAAATTGTTCTCGTGAATAAATATAAACATTTTTATTCAGAAAATATTTAATATATAATTTCCCATGAAACCCAAAAACTAATCTACCAATCCTTTTCAATATTTATTATTCCTTCAATAATGAAAATATATTTGTTTAAATAATTAAAACTATATTATCCTCTAATGAATATATAATTATTATATTCACAGAATTAGAGAATAATTATTTATTAAAACTTCGTATAACTAAATTAATATTTTATTACCATTTAATTATAATAGAATAAATAAATACAGTATATTCAAATAATTAAATTAATAATTACCTCTAAAGTAAATACTTTTTAAAAATTCAACCCCATATATATTATCATGAATTGCTATCGAGTGAATTTTTTTTATCAAAACAATTTGAATAATTATTAATATATGTTTTATAATAATATTTATCCATCATGTTAGATTCATATTCAATTTAACTATGGTTCAATATAAACATACTATGTAACCCCCTAGAACCATTTCTCAGGGGAATTAGGCTACACTGCCTAATGTCCAGGGTTAGCATCTAGAAACACCACAATGGTACCATAGAAAGATAATTTATTGATTTAATTACATTTAACCTCATATAAATTTACATTCTATAACATAATCCATTTATTTCAAAATATAAAAATTTGAATGTTCAATCCAAGTGTAATTGACAATTTACTTGATGTCCCCTTCTTTGAAATTATAGAAATGGACTTTATAAAAATATTTCCATATACATTGACTTAATATCATAGTTATATTCAAATGAATAGTAATTAAATATCAACATCCATTATACAAAACAATAGATGAATCCTTTCTCACATTATTCACTAATAAAATATCACTCATGACACACATAATGTATCCTACCTCAACATTATCATATGTCATAATGATTTCATCAACACATCAAATCACACATCTCATGAAATAAATTAATAATAATAATAAATTCAAAGGATCATTACACATGTCATTATATGGGAATATCAAAATACACATTTAAATACTGATATCCTTTGGCGTATGATGCTATCATAACCTCATGCACTGATCAATGCAAAGGTCACATACCATGAGAAATTGTCTCACATTCATATGAGTCTCCACCCCTAATATAATATATACTTTTTATCTCATAAAATAATATCATCCATCAATAAAAAATATAGTTATGAATACTATCATGACTATTTTAGTAACCCCCAAGAGGAATAGGTGGTGCATCTGTTTATCAAGGGAGAATGGGTGGTTAAACTTTGGACGATGATGGAAAACTGGGGTACCTATAGTACAAAATGATCTTCTATGAATGATTTATTCAGGAGTTGGTTCGTGGGAACGGAGTAGAAAGTGATGGAGTCTAAGATCAGATGCCTCATTTTTACAATGATTTTCTGGACTCTTTGGGAGGAAAGGAACAAATAAAGGACAGAGGTCAAACCGGTGATTTCTTAGCTGCAAGTGAGGATAAAGACTATTCTTTTTTTTTGTCTGGGATATTTTACTAAAGGAAGGCTGCAATCATGTAGTCTCTATAGACTTATCAATAGGCCAGTGGAATTCCCAAGATCCTAGGGGGGGGGGGGGTTGGATTAGATGGAATAAAAAGTGAACAATTTCAAACTTAATGTCCATGGTTCACTGATTAATGGCCAGATGCATGGAGGAGGCCTACTACGGGAAAATATTGGATCTGTGGTGTTTTATTTTGTGATCAACCATGGTCCAGGTAGTTCATTAGTGGTGGAAAATCAAGCTTTGCACATTGGTGTCAGGCTTTACAAAAGTTTTCAGTTGGTTCATTTAGAATTGTAATCGAACATGGAGGTTCTAATATGGGCTTTTCATCGGAAAGTTAACACACCTTGGAAGTTTACTTATCTGGTAAGAAGCTGTGTCTCAGAGATTCCCAATGGTTGTGTGACGCATCATATTCCAAGAGAGGATCACTTTTGTACAGATTCCCTTTCCCGAGAGAGTAGTCCTGATGAGCCCTAAGTAATTTTCTCAAACATGTGGTCCTTACCTCAGGAGGGTAAAGATTTTGTCCACGGGGATTCCCTTGGGCTTCAACACTTTAGACCTCCCTTATTTCATTCGGTATTTTAGGGATCCACCTCCTTTTGAAAAAAAAAAACTCAATTGACTATTTTAGGTACACATAATAGTGGTGAACTTGAATGACCTTTCATTCCTACAAGTATTCTTATGATATTATAATAAACTATGTCTCATAGAATAAAAAAATTAGGTGATATGATATTTTGTTAATATTAAAATAAAATGATACAAGTAACCATAATGGACATGGAATAAAGTTTTAAAGCACAAAATCGAGTAGAATACCACTTTTACTAGAGAAAACATCTAACAACCTTCACTCCACATTCCCTCAATTAATGTTCATGCTTCAATTGAAATAAATATTTATTAAAGGGGCCAACCACTTTTTCTTCCATGGAATCTATTCTCATAGTAACTTCACCACATTTAGAAATATCCCTCAAAATGTGTTATCTTAAAAGTTTATGATTCATTGATTTATTTTACCTTAACTCGTTTTTGAGAGACACCACTATTGTATTATCATTATAAAATTTGATAGGATATTTTCTGTTAGGTACCCCAACAATATTTATGAAAAATATATGAATAAAAAAAATATCTGGTAGTATCATATGTTTTTTGTACTCAGAATAATCTTTATAATTAGTGATAACTTTTTTCCTTGAACTCTTCCTACAAATATCTTCTATTGAGACCATAAACATAACTTTATAAACCTCATAGTCTTCTGATTTTTTTGGTAACTAGAAATATTATATGCTCTATTCACTAGTTCCTCGTTGCCTAAAAATTCTAGGAAAATATCCCAGGTGTAGCTAGAATACTTAGGATTAACTTAAATAGCTGGCCAGTGATATTTTCCTAAATCATATTTATATATAACTATTATCCATAATGTGATGGAAACATCAATATTAATACATAGAATGTAATTCATGATATATCCTATTAAAAATTTGTATGATATCATATGCATTTTCTCACTCTCTCAAATTATGTATAATCACACATTTTCATGTATAGATGTATATAATGACACGTGATCCAACACCCTCATATATTTTTCCATAATAAATATATTTATTATTTGTGCAATGTATGTTCTTTTACTTAGTCCAAGTGGTCTATTATACGTTTCTTAGATAATCAGGATCCGTAGCATTTTGGTAGCTTCACCTATGTCCTTCATTGAGAGTCATTTGATAAACTAGTCCCTAATGGACTATATATAGGGTATTTCATTTCTAATATGTAATATGACATTAAATTATAATAAAAGGAATATGCTCGGACTACCATTAAAGAACATGAAAACACATGGGTAACATCATTTCTTTTTGAAACCAAAATAACTTATGGGTTTATCAAACCCCACGCACCAAGACCTCGATAAATGACTTAACCCATAAATTGTTATTTTCAACTTGTATATCTTATTGGAATTTCATGGAGTCATAACTCCTTTAGGTTATTTCAGATAGATATCTTCATGATTTCTTCAATTAAGTAATGTTATTTTTACATCCATCATCCAAATATCATAGTAATGAAATACAGCTATGTAAAATATAAATATAATGAATTTAAATCTAGAAATTTAAGAAAATATGACATAATAGTCAATCCCTCGATGATGTTTATACTCTATATCCACTAGCCTTGATTTATAGGAACATAAATTACCATATATGCCTAGTTTTCTCATAAATAAACATCTTCACCCAACATGAATGACATTAAATTTACAATCAACTAAAACTCATACATAGTTCTAATAAATGGAATCCATGTTAGAATTTTGCGATTTTTCCAACTTTAAGATTCTGATATATCTATGGACTCCTTCATGGTAGAAAGTGAATTAATTTCAAACAATAATGAGATTCTATCACTACTGACTAAATAAGAATATAATTTTGGTTATTTAACCTCTCAAGTAATTTTATACATAATTTTTTATTCATGAAAAAAATATTTCCTAGCAACCTATGAAATATATTCCTACAACAACTCTCATGTTTGTTTAGATTGAACTAAATCAATGTCAATCCCACTATACATATTGAGGATGTTTTACCTCTCCATAAAAATGTCTTCTCATATTTTAACATAGTTTGTAATCATTTTAGAATTTTTGTTGATGTATGTAATATGTATCACAATATTTTCAATGGAAAATATGCATGGGTCGTCATAAAACAAACCATTTAATGAAAGGAATAGTTCCTAATTTTAGTGACACCAATTCAGTTTGGTGTATAAGTGGTGTTTGTTGTTATATAATCATACACTGCCATATAAATTTAATGAACTCTTGGTTATGATACTCACAACCGTGATAAGGTAAAATATTATCTATCATCTTATAATGTTAGTTTTATGATTTATTATTGAACATAATATATTTCTCCAAGTATTAATTGTTTTACCTCATTATGTATAAATATTCATATCCACTAATGTCATCAGTAAAAGTAATGAATTAAAAAATATCCACAACCAAATTCAGTTAAAAGGTATATACACATCTGTGTGTAATAATTCTAAAAAACATTGTATCTCTTTTAATTTTTCCATCAAAAGTATTATATATCATTTGATCTTATAAAATAGTATGAAATCTGACATATGATTTTATCTCAATATATTAAATGCTACCATCTTGATAGTTAATTTTCAACTGATCCTAATTTATTTAAAGAAGGTAGTGATTCCCAAACTTGTTCTGAAATGATTATTGCGAAAATGATTCCCTATTGATTTCCAATACATGGTTTTCATAATTCAATACCTAAAGAAAATTATATATTTATTCCATATAATTAAATATATTGGCTTTATAAAATTTGTATTTTTTTTCTTTAAATAAATGTAAAACCATATTTATATATGTAGGATAAAAGAATTGTTTCATTGTTATAGTTTGTAAATTATAAGAATCAATTAAAAACAATACCTTCCCAGTTGGAAATGGAAGTTGGTATTCTCAAATGGCTAGAGAAACATTCATCTCTGTATTGGTATCATATAAATCTACCTATCATGATTAACTATTTTGAAATATACCCGGTTAGTGTATTTGAATAAAATGTGAGCACAAAAAGTTGTATCTAATACTTAATTTGTAGAAATAGAAATATTTCCCATAATATAGATCAAACATAAGCTACCCATTTATTCATTGACTTGGTTTTTTTCATTAAGTCCCAATGTTTTCCCATGAAAACATACTACATCATTTTTTTAATGAATCTATGTCTTCTTTTTCATTGAAGGAAGGTAGTCAAGTTCCTATGACGTAGTACAATACTTGGTCCCCTTTTCCTTTTTAGTCATTTTCTTATTAACTATGTCGATCACTGGATTTTGACACCCCATGTATTTTTCAACTTTGTGAATAAGAGTAAATACTTCCAAATGATTTTTCTCAATTTTTTACATAATATAATTAACAATAAAACTATTTAAAAACCCATGTAATGATGGTAAAATGATATCCTGAATTGATCATTCAGGATTGTAAACCATCATATGTATAAGAACTCAATGAAACCAATAATCTTGACTACTTAAGGCACATATGGTGTTTAATATCAAATAATACATGTGAAATGTGAATTTGGGATCTCATATCTCTTTATTCCAACATTCTATGGATAAATATCACAATGGTGAGACATGATTATATACACATCCATATACTCATGTTTCACTAATATATATCTACAAATGGATGATATCTTGCAACATTAGGCACATGTGGAATAATATAAATGGTCGAAATATAAATATAGTTCTTACTCAATATAATATTTTTCAACTTCCTCAATAAGTGTGTTTTCTAGAACAGAGAATTTATGTTCATCGAAAAGTATAACACACCTGAACTGATACAATTCCTAGAAATTCAAGCTAGTGAACTGGTTATCCATATCTAGTATGGATCATAGTGATAAAGATATACCATTTTTGGATTTCCATTTTTATAATAAAAAAGATAGTAAATTTACTATATTATTTACATAATATAGTTGATAATAAATTTAATTCATTTTAATAACCACATTCTATTTTATTGAAACACAATATACCTCATAATTTGTTTTAGAATACCTAATCCCATGGATATACATAATAAAAGCAACCACATGTATATTCTAATTACCTAGACTGATTTTTTTCAAGATAATAAAGGGTATTTTGGATTTCACTAGATTCCTTCTATATTTACTCAATGATCATTGATCTTTTGAGGGGACTCCCCAATCATCAAATACAAGAATATTATTTCCCCATCAAATTTCCTCCTAACTGTAATATGTATCTCAATGGAGGTCAACACTTAAGGAATGATCGGTTAATTCCATCAAAAAATTAAGATAGATATTTTTAGATAATTTAATGATCCATTATAGAGGTAGTTCATGTATGTTGAACTATGGTTTGATTTCTACCCAAGTAGTGGAATCCTATATAGATGTAATAACTTATTTGACTGATTTTTATATTATATATAAACTGCTAATTTTATCATTTCATAGATTTTTTTAATATTAACTGGATTTTACATAATCGATTATCCATTTCAAGATAATTTTTACTCATATTATATTTTTATTTTACTTCCATATTAAATTATGGTTTACTAATTTATTTTTTGATTACAAAATACAAAACAAATTAATCCTAAAACCCAAAAAATGTATCATTATCACAATATTCTATAATCATTGAATTACCTAGAATATTATAAACCCACCCATAACTATAGTTAATTATCTATTGGAAAAAATAACTAATAACTTTCTAACATTCCTCTAGTTCCCGTATGTATATCCTTTATTGGTTCCATCTCTGCTCTAAAAATGAACCGCCTCAAATTTCTTAGGATCTCTATTACTTACATAATTTTACTCTCACATTCATGAGGGGAACCAAATGATTGGGTAAATGGGGTTTACATAAAAAAAATCATAATGCCATTACTTAATGAGAGGAGTCGATGGAAAAATATGAAATTATTTATCTTAATATATAATTATATAAACCATGTAGTGATAAATTAAATAAACTAGTCTCACACATAGGTTTGTCTATTCTCATTATCATCTATATAGAATAAAATGAATATGAAAAAAGTACACTATCTAACATTCAAATAAATGTTTTATTTATTCTAAATATAATCAATAATAAAATAATTAAATTAATTAATTAATTAATTATCTTTATTCTAATGCAAATATGAATTCTCTTGGGAGTACCAATCATAAAATAAAAATGGAAATTAAAAAACATGAGTTATATGTAAATGTAATTACATGGAGTTAATTTATATTTTATCAATTTTTTAAACCTCTTTACATTGTCAACACACCATATTTCAATAGTGTAATTAGGGTTAAATTGATACACTTAATTAATCATTGTGTATTTTAATTTTTTTCTTTATGTGTCACTAAATTTTTTTGTACTAGTGAGATGAAATCCAACTTCACTATTTTCCATGTATCCATGATAAATGCCTAATTAAGTAGTGTGTATCGTAGATGGGTTACATTAATTATACTAATGAGAATCCAACCATGTGTTATGCCTTCATTGTGTCTGTAAAACCCACATATAGACTCAGTTTATTCATTGAACAAGTGAAATAATGACTCCCATGGAAGGTAAAACAACAACATGTTATGTATATTATTAAAAATACATATTGTTAGTATATTTTGATGCTATTATATGCATTTGATCACACCGATAGTGAAACTTTCACCACTAAATCATATAGACTACAAGAGATGTACACAACCTACAAATCATATGGTCTAAAAGACTATGTTCTCTATTGGATCATTCAACATATAGTTTTTATTAATTTCAACAAATTTTATTACTTATCATCAGGTCTTTTATTCCATTATACATCTAGGTGTAGTGAACATGGGAATAAATTATATTCTTTTTGTCACATGCCATATAACTCAATCTACAGGCTATAATCCATGGAATCTCGCAATTGTATCCCGAATTGATCCCCATCTAATATTATCTAGTTTAAGACAATATCATACTTCAATAGGGATAATTAAAATGATTAAAAAACTATTTAAACATATATATTTAACAAATGATTAATCAAGAATCAACAACATGAAATATTTTCACATAATGGTTCAATGAATAATATAACATTATAAATTATCATATGACCCAATCTAAAAACACTTAATGATTTTGGGTGTATTAGAAGCACAAGTGATGTCATTTCCAACACTATTTTTTGGTAATGAATGATTAATCCATGATATACATAGATAAGAACACTATGACAATCAAAAATAAATTTATTAATAATTTAATATTTAATCCAAGAAAAGAACTGGAGGCGCATCATGTATAATTTATAATTAATTTTTAAATAGTTTTTTAATTAGATTAATCTTGTAATTAATCCCTTACTAGTAAATAAGAATACCACTCTAGTCATACAATCATTTATCTAGAAGAATCGTGTGGTAAAATCCCTCTTGTGGTGATCCACACATGATTCAAGAATCTATGATCATAATTGTAGAGCTCATTAGGTTCATTGATGGATTAATCTAATTAAGGTGAGGATCACTATTTATCACACTCAAATCCTTCAAGAGAAGAAGATTTAATTCATGTAAAAGAAGAGAATTTCACTACATTATTCGGGGAATTATATAGAGGGGGTTTTCAAGGGATTATGAAGATTCTCTTCAAATTTCCTTATTCAGAATAAATGATTATATATAACTCTTGAATAAAATGTCATTATTGTGTTTTTATAGTTTTAGGGATTAAAAATAAATTATTTTGTATGTTCCCTTAATATTGTATTAATTTCTAGAAAACCTCGTGTCTAAATAGAATTATTATTATTATTATTTACACAACAGGTTCTAAAATCATATATAAAATAAATATTAGATTCTTCAATAAATATATTAATATTTATTTAAATAATATTTAATATAACACATCTCTTTGGACCATAAAACATGATTAGTAAATGCTGCTAAAAAATTATTTTTCCATGAATAATGATTACTTATTTATATAAATAATTATCAATAGTTTATTATCTAATAAATATATAAATATTAGATTCAATGATGTAGTGAATAAATTATTATTAAATATTCATATAAAATAATTTTTTCCATTATGAATAAACCATAATAAATTAATAATTTATATTCACATAATTAAATAAATATTTTCCTAGGGAATAAATATTTTTTAAATATTTAACTCACATATATATTCTTTTTAATAAATGGTGATTTAATACTCATCATGAAACCAACATGAATAATTATTAAACCGCATATGTGAATAATATTTAAATAGAATGTTATATTCATTTGAAATTTAATTGAGATTTTGAATACACATAGCTTTCAACCATATAGACACCTTTCTTAGTGGAATGAGGTTACAGTACCTAATATCCAAGATTAGCATCAATAATCATGCAAGGATACCATAGAGAATCATGTTAATGTCATAGAAATATATAACCTTCTATAAACCGAAATAGTATAACATTATCCATGTATCTTGATATCTCAAATAAAATATGCTTCCTGCTAGTGTCCTCAACCTATGCACTAAATGTCAATATAATTAAATTTAAGGAAAATAATTTATTGATATTAATGCCATGATAATGGACATAATTAGAAACTTATATCCCCATAAAATGGAATGATATATCTAATTATATTAATGAATATAAGAGATAAATTTTTTCTTTCGTTAGTCATCAATACAATTTCACTCATGACGCACCAAAAAAACATATCTCAAAATGAGCATATGTCATCATCATTTTCATCATTACATCATTGCATGTGACACATCAGTTGGATTAAAATGAATCTTAAATTATAAATATTGTTACACAAATATTCATAGAAAAATATCAAATAACACATAAAATTTTAATTTCCCACAGGTAGTTCATTTCTCATATTCTCCTGCACTAAATATTATAAAGGGAATACACAATAAGTAGGTGAATTTATGTCTTTTGAGTCTACAAAATTGATGGACTACATCATTTATATCCCATAAAATTATATAATCCAGCTATATAAAATATATTTTATATTTCTTCAGTGGAACATCTAGTTTCTTTTCAATGTGAGGAAATATTTTGACATTTTAGTGTGATAAGTACAATTAATATATCATCACATAATATGTCCTCTAGAAGAAGATTCAAGATGTGATAAGAAAAAATATTAATATTAAAATAAATGAATAAAAGTAGCCATATAGTATAAAGAGTTTGTTTTTAGGGATCCAACTCCAAAAATACCCTACTTGAGATTTGGGATTACTAGTAATGAAATATATTGATATTACATTCAATTTACACTAATTAAATTCCAATAGTTGAATAAAAATACTAAGAACAAAATATTAGGCCTTCACTAAATGACAGATCAAACATTAAGATATGATCTATATTAACAATATTTCTATCCATATCCACCAAAATTAACTCAACGTATAATACATATTGGTTATATCATGAAGAATTTTTATTGGTAAACTATTAATCATACAAAGAAATATATATTACTGGTGTCTTGAATCAAAGTGAGTCCCTTGAAAAAACCAATGATATTGATCATCCTCTAATCACTAATTATGAGAATCACCATAGAAAATACAAGAAAACTACACCTCCATACCAGTATAACCGCTTTGAGATTACTCCACTTTCCTTAATAAGTAAGAATGATCTATCATCTGATGCATAAAAATCCATTGACCCAATATATATTTATCAAAATAAAGGGAATCAAAATCATCCATAATTTTCTATGAATATCTAATCTTTTGACCAAAATCACCATGCTAATTCTCTCTCATCACTTCATCAATCATATTTCCAGTCACCAGATAATAGGAGATCTCAATGTCGAAATATTTCATTAAATCCATCCAAACTTACTGATGAAAATTCAATCCACACCAATAGATAATATTCTTTATAATATTTTGATATGATATGTTTAAAAACCTAAAACCACTGAGATAATGTGGAATCATTTTTAGAGAATCCAACAATGTGTCCATTACATTATTGTGGATCGAATAGTTACACCAGTTGGGAAACCTGAAACGAACCACGAGTGACCACATCCATATATTACATCATGAAACATCCTAGACAAATATGAGAATTATTAAATAAGACCCCAAACATTAATGCCTAATTAGGAAACTAAAGGATGGTATAAATGACAAATTTGTATTTTTGGTACACAAAAAATCACTGAAACTGATTCATCCAATAGAATTCATTCTCATTTTTAGTAAAATCCATCATTAGAAAAACAATATATATGAACATTATGATATATTCCACATTTAATAGCATATAAGACTATGGGGACTATGAAAATCTATATTATTTTTGGGGGATACCAAATAAAAACTTCCCCATTATTCAAAGAATTATTAACCACTCCTTTTCAAGAAATAAATGCCTAAAAAAGTTCTCTTATCATGTACAAAACATTTTTATAGATATATTCCAATAAAAGTATTTCTATTGAAGAAATTATATGATGCTTATCACATTTATATATTTATCCTCTTATGAAATCATATACATGAGGATTCCATCGATAAAAAAATCTAAAAATATATCCAATAACTCATGGGACAATAAAATCACCAATACCATGAAAATTTTCAGTATGTTGATGAAGGTAGAGTTAATAACCATGAACTCTATGTGTCCATAATGACATCTTAAGGAATCTATAAAAATATATCCCTCCATCACCACTATATGATGATATCCAAACCATAAAATAATATCAGAAAACTATCAAGTTTCCTTCAACTAAATGAATAAATATTTCATCCACAATATGGGATTATAGTTTTTCAATAAGACAAAATTCAATTAATGTTAATCAATTCAAAACCACCACAATAAAAAATATATATTTTTTCATGCTCTAGACCCAGGTAAATAGTCTTCATAATAGTTTCAATGTCGAGTCAGCCTATTTTCAGAGGTCATTGGTCATATCTCTGTTGGGATAGCCTATACACATGGTTGGGATCGAGATATGGAAATCAGTTTTCTAGAGAGACCATAAAGGACTTTTAAAATATACTAAATTTTTTTTGATAAGCTATATCCATTGTTTTTGTTCTAATCAGTGTAATATCTATTGGAATATATAATGATCATGGTTGGTGGCCTTAACCATAGGTATTTCAAATTTTTAAAATTTTCTACCGTGTCAGTTAAATCCTATGACCTGTGGGTAATAATGCTATGGTTTTACCATTACTCTATATCACAATATATTCCACTACATATGGATATATATATATATAATAGTTATAAACTATTTATAAATTCAATTACATAACATGGATATATGGTCACATTCCACTTGTACTGTGGACACAACCCTTCTCAATCCATTCCCCACTATTTCCAATATTGGTAAAAGGGTCCCACATAAACATACCACTACATATTATATCAAATATGGTTGTAGCACTAGTGGAAAAAACATTTCACACATTGGCATTTTCATGTCAGTTCTATATAACCAACGTGAAAAGCTGGAAAAATTGATTTATCACAACAGTTATTGTATAGCCGATGTGATAAATCGATACAAATCCATTTTTTATATAGGTTATTTTATAACCGATGTAAAAAATACTGATATTTATCTTTATAATGTCGGTTATTTTATAACCGCCATGAAAATAAAATCTGGGCACTTTATCACATCGGTTATAAAAGAACCGATGTGATAAAGGAAATCTCTGTCATTTATCACGTCGGTTATTAAAAGAACCAATGTGATAAAACACCATTTTTCAGGTCTGTTATTAAATAACCTACGTTATAAATTATTTTCTATGTCGGTTATTAAATAACCAACATTATATTCATAAAAAAATAGTTTAACACATCGGTTGTAAAACAACCGATGTGATAATCCATTTAAATGATTTATTGCCCCCCGTATTCAGTCATTATGTTTTATTCAATCTTGAAACTTGTGACTCTTCTCTCCCACATGGAAAACCTATAATTGATTATTAAAATTCATGACCTCCAGTCTCATTTTCCAAACATCATTCATCATCTTTATTATCACCAGATCTATCAGGTCGACTCGCAACACTCAATTATGATTCACATGGCTCAGTTTCAGTTTATATTTTTCATGATGACCTAATATAATTTTTTGAGATTTTATTTATCTATATTTGTTCTTACTATCATGGTAGGTTTCATAGTGTTCATTTATACTATGCGAAATTCTTTTTCTGGTAAAATAATCCATGGAAGTGATATCATGCAACATTATGCCGTTTGTGGCTTCCATCATCTGTGTAAGCGCATAGAGGGGGTGTCAAAGGGGGTGGGGGTTGTCCACGGGGTGTGGGATGTTCAGGGGGTGGGGTGTCCAGGGGGTGTAAAAGGGGGTGTGGGTGGTTTCCATGGGGTTGCGGGGGATATCCAAGGGGGTTGGGGTTTCCAAGGGGTGGGGGTGGTGTCCAGGGGGGTGTGTGGGATGTCCATGGGGGTAGGGGGTGTCTAGGGGTGGGGTGGTCCATGGGGTGTGGGTACTGTCTTGAGGGGAGGGGGTTATCCAGGGGGTGGGGGGTTGTCTAGAGGAGTGGGGTGTCAAGGGGTTGTCAAAGGGGGTCATGGTGGTGTTTAGGGGGTGTGGGGGCTGTCAAAGGGGGTTGGGGTGTCCAAGGGGGTGGGGGGTGGTTTCAAGGGGTGAGGGGGATGTCCAAGGGGGGTAAGGGTGTCCAGGGGGTGGGGGTGGTGTGAAGGGGGTGAGTTGGATGTCCAAGGTGGTGGGGTGTGTGCTGGGGGTGGGGGTGACTAGGGGTGGGGGCTGTCTAGAGGGGTGGGGGCTTTCCAGAGGGGTGGGGGGCTGTCCAGAGGGGTGGGGGCTGTCCAGAGGGGTGGGGGTGTCCATGGGGTGTCAAAGGGGGTATGGTGGTGTATAGGGGGTGTGGGGGGGTGTCCAAGGGGGTTGGGTGTCCAAGGGGGTGGGGGTGGGGTCCAGGGGGGTTTGCACGAGATTTGTTCAGGCGGTGGAGGTGTTCTAGGGGTGAGTGTGTTGTCCAAGGGGGTAGGGGGTGTCCAGGGAGTGGGGGGTGACCAAAGGGGTAGGGGTCATAGAGGGGTGGGGGCTGTCTAAGGAGTGGGGGTTGTCCAAGGGGTGGGGTGTCCAGGGGGTGTCAAAGGGTGTGTGGGTGGTGTCCATGGGTAGTGCGGGGGGATGTCCAAGGGGGTTGGGGTGTCTAAGGGGGGTGGGGGTATCCAGGGGGTGAGGGGGTTTTCCATGGGGGTAGGGGTTTCCAGGGAGATGAGGGTGTTGTCCAGGGGGTGAGTGGGATGTCCAAGGGGGTAGGGGGTGTCCAAGGGGTGGGGGTTTCTATGGGAGTGGGGGTTGTCTAGAGGGGTGGAGGATATCTAGGGGGTGGGGGATGTCTAGAGGGTGGGGTTGTTGTTTTAGGGGGTGGGGGCTATCCCTGGGGTGGTTTTTTCCAGGGGGTGTCCATTGGGGTGGGTGTGGTGTCCAATGGGGTAGGGGGGTTGGACATCCTCATACCCCCCCTGGACACCACTCCCCCACCCCCTGGACACCCCCCTCCCCCCATAGACAGCCCCCACCCCCTAGACATGCCCCCAACCCCTGGACACCCCCACCCCCTCGACACCCTGGATAGCCTCTACCCCCGATGGACATCACCGACCCCCTTGGACAGCCCCCCTGGACAACCCCAACCCCCTTTGACACCCTCTTGGAATATCTATAAATATATATCCCAATAGTTTCATTAAAACCATTGGAATATTTTAACATCAGGTAGTCTATACCAACTGTTTTTGTAGAATCATTGGTATACGGGTAATGCAACGACCATCATGCCAACGGTGTGTGAAACTGTTGGGGCATTCTATAATAATGGTTTCATGAGTTATCCCAATGGTTTCAAGTCATTCGGATCTGTTTAATTTTCAGTAGGGAATGTATACTTATTTTAATATTTATACCTCATACTTCTTTTTTTACTGAAGGGTGAATTTGGTATCCAGTTTCACCAGGATGTATTTTATGTGTTCATTAATAAGAAAGGATCCAAGATAATCTACAACTGTTATATCTAACTATATTTTCTTTTTAATATTATTTTCATGCATATTTTATTCAAGTATGCATAGATTTGTTTTATATTTCAAAAAATTTTACATTCAAATTATGATATTTTTCATATAAATATATATTTGTCTCATCTTCAATTGATTTATAATTTTGATATTTTTTATAGGTAAATAATGAGTCAAAGATCGATTATGGAACATTGAATGAGTAATGAATATGAGTATAGATTTGATTCCATTTTGAATTTGATAAATAAATGTTCCCAACAGTGATTTTTTTTTCAATGTATGCATGAAATTTTTTAATATGAAGAAGATGAAATGTAGAGAAATCAATGATCATATAATTTTCCATGGTTTTAATCCAACTTACAGCCCTTGGATTTGGTATTGTGAAACTGGATAGATTGTCAGATCTACTGTTGATGATTTTTCTCAAGATGGTAACTCCGATGGAATTTAAGAAATGATTCGTGATATTTTAGTAGAAGAAATTGAGATAGATCTGACAGTTGAGTGACTATATGGTGATGTTGAAACACTATTGTATCCTGGTTGTACGGATTTTACTATTTTTTCGGCGGTGTTAAGATTTATTAACCTGAATGTGAAACATGGATGAAGTGATAGAAGTTTTACATAGCTTATATAATTGATGGAAGACATTCTTCTAAAAGATAAGGATCTTCCAGATTCACATTATATGGCGAAGAAAATATTGTGCCTGAAGGGATTGGGATACAAGAACATACATTCCTGTCTGAATGACTGTATGATATATAGGAAGGAATATGAATTTCTGTCAGAGTGTCCAAAATGTGGGACATCACAGTATAAGTTGAAAGAAAAATCACAAGGTTATGTAGAGATTAAAAAAGATTCCTTTCATGGTATTTTTTTATCTTCATATAATTACTCGTTTGAAACATTTATTTGCTAATTCGCATGATGGGAAAAGGATAAGATGGCATGCTGATGAGCAGATATGTGATGGAAAAATATTTCATCTAAAATATTGTTGACAATGGAAGAAAATTAATGAGCGGTATCCTATAATTGGAAATGAAATTAGAAATCTCGGACTAGGGTTGTGCACATATGGAATGAATCCATACCAAACCCTCAGTAGCACACATAGTTCATGTCCTGTTATATTGGTAATTTAAAAGATATCTCTTAATGTTTTTATGAACCCAAAATATGTAATGATGAGTATAATGATCTCTGGTCCGAAGAAACTCAGAAATCACATTGATGTTTTCTTGTCACCATTGATTGATGATTTGAATCTTTTATGGGAGGATGGTATTAGGGTGTATAATTCTTATAAAATAAAATATTTTCAACTACATTCAGTGCTTATGTTCACTATTAATAACTTCCTAGCATATAGAAATTTTTCTAGATACAGTGTTAATGGGCATAAAGCATGTCCAATTTGTGAACAACAAACTTCATATTGTCAATTGCATCATGGGAGGATAACATTGTACATGGGTCATCAGAAGTTTTTCCTATGGATCACTCTTATAGGAGACTAAAAAAGGCATTCAATGGATCACAAGAATTTTATATTGCTCCAAAACCTTTATCCCTTGATGTGAATTTGAGAGGGTGGAAAATAATGATGTAAAATTGGGGAGAGAAACCGAAATCGGGTAATGATAGAAATATTTGGAAGAAAAGGTCATTATTTTTTGAGTTAACATATTGTATTTATCATGAAGTTAAACATGATATTGATGTCATTCATGTGGAGAAGAATATATATGACATTTTTATTGTAACATTATTAGATATTATAGGAATTTCCAAAGATGGATGATGAACATTTTTTCCCCCGGCTTGTCATACAATATCCAAGAAGGAGAAAATTAAGCTTTTTTTAGTGTCTACATTATATCGAAGGGCCTCATGGTTATTCCTCAAATATAATTTTTTGGTCTCATTGACGTATTTGAAGTTGATAGGTATGAAATCTAATGATTGTCACGTCATGATGAAACAAATTCTTCAAGTTCAATTGCGTGGAATATTTCCCATCAGTGTAATAATTACTATAATAAAGTTGTATT
The DNA here is from genome assembly GCA_963277665.1 of Viscum album. Classification (NCBI taxonomy): domain Eukaryota; kingdom Viridiplantae; phylum Streptophyta; class Magnoliopsida; order Santalales; family Viscaceae; genus Viscum; species Viscum album. The sequence goes on along the minus strand of OY728167.1, from coordinate 546,936,373 downwards.
ATTTTATCAATTAAATTTTTAATAAGGTTAATGATGTGAATGATTTGAATTTTTTGAATAGGATGAAATTTATATACTTTGTCTATTGTAAATGTATTTTACTCCATCTTTTTTTCATATAATGGTGCATTTAATGATTTATCTATTTCAAGAAATAATGTTTTGTGGCCCTGTATATCATAATTGATGTATCTTTTTGAAAGGTATATGAAAATATTGAAGATGTATGTTAAGAATTCATATCGACCTGGAGCCAAAAATATTGAAAATTAAAATCTGAGGAGTTTGTTATATTTTTTCAAGCTACTTGGTTACAGCGGAGCACATATGTTTGCCTCCATATTTCCATGAACATGTTAATAATGAAGGAAATGGGATTTGTGGATTGAAAGTCAAATCATTGTCATCTGATCATATGAATAAGTTAGAATTATATATCATGAATAAAATATATGATGATCAACTATATATCACATTGAATATTAATGAGTTAAAACAAGTGTCATCCAAAGAAGAACGAAATGTGGATTTTGAATGATCACAACAAAACATTTTTTTGGTGGATTAAAAAGGCCTTTCCTGGTAGATCAGATGTATCAGGAATATTAGGATGGATAGTGGGAGGTCCATGTTTAAATGTGATAACATGGTCCAGTGATGAAATTAATGGTTATACATTTTATATGAATGCTCAGGACAGTAAAAGAGCAATTCCGAATAGGGGTGTATTGGTGTTTGCAGAAGCAACACATTTTTTGAGTTATAAAGATAAAAACTCAGTTTTCGCATCAATTTCATATTATGGAGTTATTGAAAAAATATGGTATGTTGATTACATTAAAATTAAAGTTTCTATTTTTAACTATAAATGGTTTATTGGTAACAACAGTGTCAGAAATGATGAATTCGGAATGGTAGATGTTAATCTGAATAGATTGCAATGAAATAAATGATTCTTCTATAATGGAAAAACATGAAAATCAAATTTTCTATGTAGTTGAACAATCAAATATGTAGTGGTATGTTGTTTTACAAGGAAATATACAATATGTTGGTGAGGATCAACTTGATGATGATGCTGATTTATGTGAGATCCCTACTTCCATGGAATGATTAGCAGAACATAATGATGAGCATGTTAAAGACATGGTTTGTTCCATAAGGAACAATCATGAAGAAGGAATTTGGGAAAACAATAAATTTGGAAATTCCCAACATAAAAGGTAATATATTTCTATTTGTTGTTTATATTTATTATTTTCATAAAATGTTAGATATTGTAATTTTTTTCTTTATTAAAATGCGTATTAAAACAAATAAGTATAATATTTTGTTTATTTTTATTTTGTTTAGTGTAGTTTACCATGTTTACCATAGTTTACCAATGTTTACCATAGTTTACCTTTACGTAATTTATATATTTATCGATTTTGTTGAATTGCCAATTACACTACCATGTTTACCACATTTACCATCTTTACCATTTTTTAACATTCTTACTGTATTAACCATGTTTACTATTACGTAACATTGTTCAATTTTCCATTTTCTATTTAAATTATTATAGTAATATTTGAATTAGTATATTTGTGAACTAATGTTTTTTTATTTGAAGGATAATGACATATCAACCAGTTGATCAACCACATGATTATGGATTTGAGAATAATGATCATACATCTCAGGATTAACATTCACATGCTCTTCTTGATGTTCCACAATCTTCCTCACGTGCTCCCATAACAACAACGAGTTCAAGAGTTAGTAAACGTGAGTGCACACATTTACAAAATTATCCCTTGCTCGTATGTCGGACCAGAGGATACTCAATTATTTTGATTATAAGTATATTCCTAGAGGTCCAAATACAAAATATTTTATGAGTTTTGTATCAAAAAAGGGTAAGAGAAAAGTAATCATTAGTATAATTATTGGGGAAGTGTGAAAAAGCGACAATATCTCAGTTGTCAGAGATGGTTTTGGTAAGTTATTTTTCTATTGTGTGCCTTTTATTTTACTGTTTCTAGTATACGTATATTTTACCTCTTCATTATCAGATGACATTTGATATTCCAGACACTAAAGGAGTCAGGAAGAAATGTTAATCGATGGCTGCTAGGAGATGGAGCGATTTAAAATCAACCCTCATATCTAATTTCATTATTGGTTATATGAGTCAAGGAAATCCATGTCATATATATCCATTCATAGATGAAGACACATGGAGACAGTTTGATAAAAGTAGAAGAAAATATTAATTTTTTGTATGGGAAATGTAAACTTTTATAAGCATTCATTTACAAATTTTCTTATTAATGTTTTGATAATTATTTCTTATTATGAATTTATAGAAAACAAGGGAATCTCATCAAGTTATCCAATCTAAAAATGTATACCCTCATAGTTTATCTCGGGGAGGGTATACATTATTGGATGAACAGAATGATGGAGGAAAATTTACAAAAGCATAGAGCTGAGTCTTTAGGCTCTTGAGAGGTTTCCCCTCCATCCCCTCCATCTAGACTTGAAAAATGGAAGAGAGCTCGGATGGTAAAAAAGGGGCAATATCTTTTGAGCTATTTGATAATCATAGCTGAGATGATTGTAAGATATTTTTTTTATTTGTTTAAGTTAACTATATTATTCATATAACTGTAATCATCACAGAAAGGTTAAATTAATTAATAAAGGATTCTCATGAGGAGCAGAGCTCACATGGGGTATTTACAGCCATTGGGAGGCAATATATTTTATCTGCAGCATTGGGAAAGCATGAACATCTAGTCGTGTACGAAAATATCTGACAGGTGTATCGGTAAGAAAATTGTTTCCACGTGCCTATACTTCTTCTGTTGAGGGTGTTTATAAAAAAAATAGAATCCTTAGAGGAATATTTTTATAATATTAATGCAAAGATTGAGGAAAATATTAGAGCGTCGTTACAGTCTATGTTTGAAAACATGTAAAGAAAATTTCAGACTACAGCTCCCACTCCTCCACCTCCCCCTAAAGACCCCATTATCTATCTTCCACCTCTGCCAGTAGCTCCCACTCACCCAACTCAGCTTGTGGACCCCATTTCATATCCTACTTCTCCACTGTAGATTCCTACATATTGGGAGTTGTATGTTGATGATCCTCAACATCATATTCTTGCATATGGCCTAGTATATTATATAAGAAATATAGTTCATCATCAACAGTTAGAGGTAGAGCATCATAGGGTCACTGTAAATGATATTATACATATATTAGCTCGAGTACCATTACCTACAGATGAGGGTGGCGACAGTTGGACATAGTATCAGCCATTTTTTAATTTGGCCATCCAAACTTCTATGACTCGATACCACAAAGCTATGTATTTTATATCTTCTATATTATTTTATTTTATTGAAGTTATTCTTTAAAATTTGAAACTAATATATTTTTCTATTTATTTTTACAATAATACATCAAAGGTAAAGATATATTTTTTAGAAAACAACAAATAAAAATGGCTATGACATCAGATATAGATTCTAGTAGTCTTGACAAATTGTTATGATATTCAAATTTTTTGGGTGATCATTATGAGTTTACAATAGAATATCATGTTTATGGATGGGAAATAAATGTGTGGATTGTGAAAACTTATATCATGGAGCATTTTTAATGGATAATATTTGGCATCAACGTGGTGAAATGTTTTTTTCATGTAAGTCTTAACACCTTTTCCCTGCATTATATTTATTAAAATTGTGTACATTTGTATGTTTTTTATTAGGTATCTTTATAACATGTGTGAGATGAATGAGTGGAATGATGTATATGGATTTCATTGACCCACATTTGATTTACCTTGAAGCACATGCATTGGATGAGGAACAAAGAATGATTTATATTGCTGAAAGATTTGAATTGAATATAATATCATAGTGTTGGATGATGCCTTTTTGTGAGAGGTATGAAACATATCTCTGGAAAATATTTCATTATATTTTGACATAAAAAACCACTAACCTTAAATTATATTTTATCATTGATCATTGGATTTTAGGTGTTTTTTACCAATGGATAAAACACTTTATTGGATATGCTCTGTCTATGGCGATGTACAGGAATGTTTTAAGAATATGATTGAAAGAAATTCTCATTTTCTAAATAGTTATATATATTATAACGAATTATAAATTTATATTATTCGTATTATTTTATAACAGGGGATGTGTCTACTTTCAAAAAAACAAATAAAAGGAGTTCCAAGATCAAATATGTAAATGTAATGGTAAATATCCATTTATAATTTGTACATTTTGATGTATTACATAAAAATAATATTTATAATTTATACTCATTCTAGCATAATTTTCATTAACAACAAGTCGTTGTCGAATGTGGATATTATATGGTTATATTTATTTATGAAATAATTACAACTGGAACACTTGTGAACTTTGACATGGTAAGATATCCTTTTAAACTATGACATTGTAAGATTTCCTTTTAAAAATTTCCATAATATTTCATTTGATTTTTTCATTAAACATGTTAACTACTATACTTTTAATTTTTATCTATTTGATGACCATCAACCCTGTAGTGCTCAAGAGGTCAAACACTTACAAGTGGAATGGTCAAATTATTTTACAGGTTGATTGGATTTTAGTTTGTTTGAAGTGTAAAATTTTAGTTTTTAATATTTTCATTATAATTATCTATTTGGTAGTCATTTAGGTTGGATTTAGTTTTTTATGTGGACATTTTATGTTATGAATGTTATATATGTGAATGTTTAATTTTTTTCTACTTCTTGTTTTGGTCTAGTTCTGATTGTTTTTCTAGTATTGATTCTGGTCTGGGGGGGTTCCCAAGAGTGTGGGGGAGGTTTCCAGAGGGGTGGGGGTTTCCAGGGGTGTGGGAGGGATGTTAGGATTAGTGGGGAGTTTACATGAGGGTTGTAGGGATGTCTAGGGGGGTGTCCAAGGGTATGGGGGTCCCCAGTGGGGTCAGGGGGCTTTCCTGGGGTGTGGGAGGCTAGTCTAGTGGGGTGGGGGTTTCCAGGGTGTCTATTATGGTGAGGGGAAGTATAGAGGTGTGGGGGTCTCTAGGTGTGTGGGAGGGCAGTACAGGGGGTGTCCAAGGGTGAGGGAGGGTTGTCCAGGGGTGTGGGGTGTCTAAGATGTTCATGGCGGTTGTGGTTGTCCAGGAGGGTGGGAGGGGTCGTCCAGGGGTGAGGGTTATACAAGAAGTTTTTGGGTGTCAATGGGTGGTGGGGTTCAATGTTTTGGGGGCTGGGGTATCCAGGATGGTGGGAGCGCTATCCAGGTGGTGTCCAATGGTTGTGGGGGGGTTTCTAAGGGTGTGGGAGGGTTGTCAAGTGGGGTGGGGGTGTCCAGCGTGTCTATGAGGGTGGGGGCAGACCAGGGGTGTCCAGGGGGTGTGAGTGTGTGTGGGGTGGGGGGGGGGTTCTAGTGGTGTAGGATGGAATTCTAGAAGATTTCCATCGGTGTGGGGAAGGATTTCCAGTGTGGTGGGGGCTTTACAGGGGTGTGGTAGGGTTTTCTAGTGGGGTGGGGGTGTCTGGGTGTATATGAGGGTGGTGGCAGACCACTGGGTGTCCAAGAGTTTCGGGGGTTTCTAGGGGTGTGGGAGGGTTGTCCAATGGGGTGGGGGTGTCCAGGAGGGTGGGGGAGCTCTCCAAGGGGTGTACAGGGGTGTGGGGGTGCCCAGTGTGGTCAGGGGGCTTTCCAGGGGTGTAGGAGTGCTATTCAGTGGGGTGGGGGTGTCCACCATGTGCATGAGGGTGGGGGAATGCCCAGGGGTGTCCCAGGGTGTGGGGGTTTCTAGGGATGTTGGAGGGATGTCCAGGGGGTGTCAGGGGTGTGGGGAGGGCTGTCCAGTGGGTGGGGGCTTTCTAGGGGTGTGGGAGGGGTGTCTAGTGGGGTGGGGGTATCCTGGGTGTACCTGAGGGTGGGGGCAGTCTAGGGGTGCCAAGGGTTGTGTGGGGGGTGTTTGTAGGGGTGTTTTAGGGCTATATAGTGGGTGTCAAGAGGTGTGGGGGGTTTATAGGGGTGTGGGAGGGTTATCCCGGGGTGTGGGAGGGGGGGGGGTGTCCAGGGTGTCCATTAGGACAGGGGTGTCCAAGAGGGTGGGAGGGTTGTCCATGGGGTGGGGGATGTCCAGGAGGGTGGGGGTGTCCAGGGTTGTGAGTGAGCTGTTTAGTGGGTGGGGGGTATATGGGTGTGGGAGGGCTGTCCAGGGGGGGCTATCTAGCGGGGGTGGTTGGGTTTTGGTCTATTTTTGTTCTATTTCAGGTATTCGTTTGGCTGGGCATAGTTATGGGGGGTGTTCTAGGGTGTGGATCCTATCCAAGAGGGTGGGGGTAGTCCAAGGGTGTGGGGGCATCTAGTGGGATGGAGGGTTTCCAGGGGTGTGGGGGGGGGGGGGCTATCCAGGGGGTGGGAGTGTTTTGGTCTGTTTTTTCTATTTCATGTATTCTTTTGGCTGGGCATAGTTTTGGTTGATTGGTTTAATTTAAAAAATTTGTTTTTATGTTAGTTATTTTATAACCAATGTAAAAAATTCATTGGGACTGGTTTCAACGTCTGTTATTTGAAATCCGACATAACATATACATGGGACTGGTTTTTACGTCGTTTTTTTCATAACCGACATAATTAATGGAAAGGAAAACTTTTTTACGTCGGTTTTAAATTAACCGACGTAGTAGATATGTTTTCGCATTTTTTATTATTTAACTGATGTGGAAAACCGCTTCGTAGACTGCTTTATCACGTCGGTTATGAAAATGACCAACGTGATAAATCCTTCAGAGGTATGATTTAGGACGTTGGTTATTATATAACGTATGTAATAATTATATTAAACATCGGTTTTTAAATAACTGACATAATAAATCCCTACTCCGAAGCGTTTTCCACATCAGCTTTTTGATTAACCAATGTGAAAAAGGATTTGGTTTATTTTATGTTGGTTTTAAAATAACCGACTTAAAAACAATATACATAACATCTCCTGTAATAACATCGACCACAAACTGACATAAAATCTAAAAAATAACTGATGTTAAATTTTTTTTCACTACTGTAGTTCCTTATTGTGTGCACCTACACCCTTGGAACATGGTTGAATGTGGCTAAAAATATTTTAATGACACCAATATACTGACAATCGTTATCAATATGTGATAGTTGTGTAAGTTTATAGTATTTCACAAACTACCATCCTCCATAATTACAAATAAAACCAGAGTACCTCAATGGTACAAGTTTTCCATGATGAATCCCTTCTACAATATATAGTATACGAAAATCCATAATTTCAATGAATTGTAATGTCTCATCCAATATATTTATTTCTAAATCATAAATATATCGAGTTAAAATTATATCCCAAACTCAATGTGATGTAGTATGGGGATATATTATCCTATTTATGAAAACTATCTTGTAGCTCCTCCCTGACTCTAGTAAACATCACTTCCAAAACATCTACCAAATCAAACATCAACACGACTAGTTGGGTTGGAAAATAGCTATACACATATACAGACCATTTGATGGGTTTCATCAATAAAAAAACACTAAACTCTAACATTCTATATTAGTGAATGAAACTCTCCATTAGATTAAATCTATAACATCATGCACAAAAGACAACCAAACCATTCCAATGATAAAATGATTGGATTATATCAACACTAATAAGTAATATACCATTGAATAGTGTTTTCCCATCAACTGATCACATCATTGATACATCATTACAATAAAAAATATCCAATTTTATTAGTTTAAACCAAGGGAAGTAGATGTATCCACACATTATATACTAAATATCATACCAAGTTTTTTCAAATGAAGGAGTGTGAAGCACTAACATTAAATAAATCCTAATATAAAGTGGGGGAAAAAAAGAATGTGCCTTGAATGATGTATGACCAACGTAGTGTCGGAAACACCATAGAATACATTTGACTATGAAATTTTACTCTTCACCACTATCGATAGTGGAATACATATCCATTACCAAATTCAATCCTTTATAGAAGAGGATGTAAGCATTATGGGATGATACATTTCAGGATTCATTTTCACTCTACTACCAAATAGATTAAAAACTATATTATTGAAGATGAGGACATGGAGGAAACTGTTGTGGTGACTTTATATAATATATTCCACCTATCTCACACTAACTAATAAGAATGATCAATAAATTTAAAAATTGATTCCCACCAATAATAGAAAATAAAACCAAAAAATATGATCTTTTTAAATATATATAATCCATCAATCTAAAAAATATAGGGAAATAAATCTGAAACTAAAATATCATCAATATAATCCTATACATCAAAATTTGATGATAACCCCCATGAATATATCTAATAATCTATATGTTTTGAAATCCTCCCTCATTAGATTAAAAAGTCCATTAAGAAATATTTTCAGTCACCTCAACCATTACAAATATCTCAACCTTTACCAACACCTCAAGATATGTGAGAAAACAAATTGGGTTTCAATACATTGGAACTATGGAAGAAAAACCTGCTCAAAATGTGATTATTTATCCTTCTTATATATATGAATATTACCATAATGATAATAATATTTTTAAACTTAATTACATGCTCCTCCACACTCATTATCTCATGTATGTGATAGAGGAACTATTTTAAAAATTCATTTTTCATGGAGAAAGAAAATAAGAAGGAAATTGTTTATAAAAAAACATCCTGAAGAACTTATGAATTAATTGGATAACCAAGAAAATAAATCCACCATTCATGATAATCTCCCCTAAATAGGATAAAAAATAGTGATACCAAATAATATTTCATAAGATGAGTCTTATATGAAGAAATATTGATCACATTAAACTATTTTTCAATTTAATAATTAAATTCATTCTACTAATACTTCGGAAATATCTAATGGTAAAACTCAGGTGATGAATTCCTCTAAAAATAACTCACTTTATCATCAACTATACGATTACCTAAAACATCCCTATACATTTCTATAACTCGAAAAACATGAGTATTTCATCTACAGTCATCCCTACATAAGAAATAATAACTCTTAAGACTGAGATATTCAATCCACTCAATGTTAATTAAATTATAGATCATTTTAGTTCCCATAATATTTCAATAATTTAACCAAAAAATAAAAATTATGATAATTAATATACCATAACTAGGTCACTTACATGAAATCAACACTATTTCAGTTTATTATATTCATAAATTATAATTTCCTTGACTTAATTCATAGGGGTCATAAATATTATTTCCTAGTGATTCTTCATTTCAATTATCACATTCTAAGATTGACTAATATTGTTTAATTTTCAGTATAACATAGTAATTACTAGTGTATAACTCAATAATCCTACCTAAATGTTAACAAACTTCAAGATACCACTTTTTTGTGAACCACCTCTATTAGAACTTCTACTAGTTTAGTAGTGAAGTTGGTCATGAATCTCGAAGCCCGTGTCTAATTAGAAATGGGTTGGTGACCATCAGTAAGCGTATAGACCACACAAAGTGGTTGGAATCATTCTAATAAATCCTGAAAAATGTATTCCACTAATCACCTCCCTATAATATAAACTAAAACTAATCGAATAATACATGTAATGTCATATATAAAACAATGTCTCTTAATAAAAACACAAAATATGAAACTCCAATGATATTGAATCTTGATCACCAACATACTCAAAATCGTCAAAATGTAATGTTCATCATAATCCCTACCCTTGGCTTATAAATCAATAAAAATATGATGTAAAATATATAGTTTATTATACATGTATACTCAATATGATCATGTCTAGGTTTTCTCATGATAATGTTGATGAAACATTCTGAATCCTCGATGATCAAACAACAAAACTGACATATCACTTATAAAAAATAAATTGTGTATCTAACATCACTAAAGGATAAGTGACCAAATCGAAACACAAGGATAATGATATAAAAATCAAATTGATATCATTATAAAGGTACCCTATAATCACATACCATTTAAACTACTCTTGCTTACTCCCCAACAATATACGTCCTAGTACTCTCATCCCTTCTATATCCACATAACCATATTTCACATAATCATAACCAAAAAACCCAAACTATATCCCAATAATCAAATACTACATCTATGTAACCACATATCAATACCATAATACACATAACTACCACATCAACACATTTCATAACCATTGGAAACACAACCTATAAAATTTTAGGAATAGATAGATAGGAATATAGATTAGTTATCCATTTCTATCACCTCCATTTTATATATATGGTAAAACTCCTAGAAATAAATACCTTATATTGATACCAGTAATGATAACTGACTTGGGAAATAGTGTGTAATAATTAACAATACCTACAATGAATATATAATATGACATGAAATCCTAGCCTAAACATCAAAAATCAAATGAAAATTCTCTATTACTATAACCATGACCAAAATACTTTTATTTTACATCAAATTTTTTCCACCTCTATAAGCCAACCAAATCATCACCACAGTAGTCACAAAAAAACAGAGAAATTAAAATTTTAAATTTCTTTATCAATTCCAAATTGTTCAATTCACATCCTGGATTAGATTTATAATTCTAATTTTATCAGCTGCCTCAATATTAAGATTTAACCACTTCCACTTCATAATTGATGATTTTACATTCATGATATTAATTATCTTCAACTTATGTCATGTTTCTTTCATCATTTATACCATAATATACCATTGATATATTCAATTTAATTCAATCTAGAAACACTCTATATTTCAATGTGATGATCGCAAATTGGTATACTGACCTCTCTATAAAACCCCAATAATAACCACATAATCATCTCCTATACCTTGACCACATCGGGATAACCATTTTAAGACAACCATGTCTACTTAAATAGTTATTAAAATGATTTAATAACACCCAAAAATATCATGAAATTACACAAAATAAATTACATCCTTTGAAAAATAGAAATTAAATTCTACCCATTTACGTTTATCATTAAATCACATTACTCAAGAAACAGAATGAAATAATGTAATAATATATTTTAGATTCTAATTCTTCAATTACAATAATTTATCTAAATTTTATATTCACTTTCAATCAAGATTCAACATATCAATGATAATATAAATAACAATAGTAATTTATTATTAATATAACCAACAATATCAAGAAAAAATATGGTAGTAACATGTGAAAACAAGTAAATCATGATTGGTAAACTATTATAACCCTATAATTAATATCTAAATTATTATCCATAGTAGGATAATCTTATCCCTTTACACAAATTTAACAAATGGGTGATACTTACATTATTATATATTTAAATAAAGAGAAGAAAATATAAATTCCCTACCTCAATTGATCATTCATCAAACCGGTCATAATAATGTGAATAGAATAATAATATACAATTTTTAAAGTCCCAATAATTACCCATAAAACCTATACATTCAAATCCCTTTATTAATTAGTCATCTTCAAACTAAATAAATCAAAACCAATACCCCTTATATAGCTATAAAAGTTAAAAAAATGAATAAGAATGAAGTAAAAATAGATTATAATAACAATTTAGATCAAAACACACCAATCATGAAATGTAATGGAATTTAGATCCACTACAAACAAATATTACTAAAAAATTATTATATTAAGTCCTCAAATGGTACAATGGAAGAAAAAAAAGTATCAGTATTTTTGAATTGTCATGAATTTATAATTACAAATAAAATCTCAAGATAATTGCATTGTAGACTTCATCACGGTTTAATTATATTAATATACATGAATCATGGAGTGATCTCTCTAATTATTAGGTTCAAAAATTATTTCTAACAGATAATAAAAAACCATCACAATGAAATACCTATCACAATTTTATATGTCTCGAACTTTGAAAAATAATGGAGTGACTTTATCCCTCTTTCATTAGAACCTAATATACAATAGACACGGCCGTGGTGTAGTAATAAGATCCCTAAAAAACTATATTGACTAAATATATTCAAAAATATCATTGAATAAACTCTAGGGGGAAACAAACCCCATTAAACTAAAATTCCATAATCATGGTGAAATTTACTTCCTATATATAAACAGAGCGATAAATAAATTTTATGGATAAACCCTTATAGTGAATCCCAAATACTTGGACCACAACCTCCAAAACCACGGTGCAATAAAGAAGCCGATATAACTACTCTTCTACATATAATTAATCAATGTGATACACACCTGGTTATGGTTTTGATTCATTGATAGTTTATATATTCATCCAAAATCCACTACACATACACCAATAATAACTTAACATCCTCTAAACATCTATTACTCTTCAAAAAACAATGCAAATAGACAAGAGAAATATATGCCTCTATATGTGTTTAAATCTCTATATCACAAATTATATACTTTAAATAGTTTTTTTAACTGGTGTTTTAAATATAAGTATTTTGAAAAGTTAAATTGAAGTCATTGTTAAATTATATTTGTCCGAATCAATTATAGTCAATAAAAACAATAATATTAAAAAAAATATTAATAGAAATTACATTCGAATACTAACCACCAATAAATTTGACAGTTTTTTTCCAATCGATAAATATTTCATCAAAATTTATAACATAGTAGTAAATCATAAATTATTATGAAAGGGAGTGGATTATGAATTTTTTAGGTTTTTAATTTTGAATCCATTAATGATATAATACCAAATTAAATAATATAAACTAATAAATAAATGATATGTTCATAAAATTAATTAGTTAAACAAGTCATAGATCAAAATAATCGAGTAAATCATGTTATAAATTATAAAACCCTTCAAAAGACTAGATTTTTTTAGAGAAAAATTATAAGGAAAATTAACAATCTAAATATTTATAAATATTTCTATCAATAAAAAATGGAAATAATAATAATTTTTTGCATTTTTTTACTTTAAAAAGGAATCCTTGAGTAAGAAATAACCATCATGTAAAAATGGTTATAAAAGAATGACATGTAAACCCGTTTTGTAGGTTTTGAATGAAATTTTATTAGAAAAATGTATAAAATTGATCAATAAACTATCGATGTATGACAAATATTTCTAATATGAAAAGGGAAATAATAAATATAGTAACTCAATGAATAATCTCACTTCTATTTATTCTATTTTATATATCACTGATCATATTTGTTTTTGAATTTTATTGAAACAAATAAACAAAACATGAAAGGAAATTTTTTACAGTAAACATACAACACTTTGTGATCATACATGTCAATATATGCAGGTCTTTTCATTTCATTTATTTCAATAATGGAATATTTTTAATTAATTTATTAATAATTATTCTTATTATTCTTATTTAAATATGATTACTAAAAAATATTAAGCTATAAATACCATAGTATTTTTCTTAAATATTTTTAAAAAATAAATACTATGATATATTAAACATTAAATAATTTGTAAAAATTAATATATTTATTTAAAATTATTATAAAATTTGTCAAAATCATGGTTAATTTTCAAGGATACTCTACAAAAATTTCATTAACAATTAATAAAAAAATTTATATACATTATAGTAAAATTATTCAATAAAAAAATGAAACTTAATATTAATTATTATAATTATGTGAATGTTGAATAATTTACATTACATGAATTATTTTATATATTTGTTTTTTAAAAATATTAATATATACTAAATTTTTTTTAAGGTACTTTTATGGATGTTTTTTTTGAAATATGGACTTGAACCCATTATCATGAATTAGTTTCTTATCAGGTTCAAAATCTTCTACTAAAAAAACAGTTCACCTACAGTTTGGTTAGGTCTATTTTAAAATTTCTTTTTCATATTTAACATTCCCTCACTATTCATTAAAAATAATCCCATAATCAACCCGTGAAATAAAATTAAACATTAACGATGAAACATAATATAAAAATTCAAAATAAATTAAGTAAAATTAAATAACTGATAATAATATTTGAAAATAGTTAACCGAAATGATTCATGATATAAGGGAAATTATCAGTTTATGATGAATAAATAATAAATTAATTAATTAATAATTGACAGAACTGATTTATGTAATTCTCTCTAAATTGGACATATATACATGAAGAAATTCCAAAAAAGTATTTACTATGAAAACTGAAAAAAAAATCAAACATATAATCGTAGAGGATTTGATATAATACAAAATATCAGTATGAGTATATATTTTTTGTAGGTAATGTATTTTGGATGAAATAATATTTGAGGCTATGATATATACTCCATAGTAAACATAATCAACCTAATGGAACAATACGTAATAAATTAAATTAAAAAGGAAAAATAATATAATTAAATGATATAAAAAAGAAATTAAATATAGTGTTAGTGTTTCCTTTCAATAGTTATGTTATATTATTCATGAGGATAATCAAGTTATTTTTTAATTTAAAATTAAAAAATACAATACAGGAGATTATGAAAGAAATATAATTTCAATATTTGACCCTACGAATCTACAGAAGAATAAAAATACATTTTCTAGAGATCCAAAATCACCATGGAAATAGAAATTTAACATAAAGAATGTGATTCAAAGACTTTGTGAGATGGATCTCTATCTCTATCAATTTTGGAATAGATAAAATCTATTAATTAATAGAATTAAATGATAACTAGTTGTAATCAAGGGTGATTCAATAATCTATTCATTTTCAAAAGACCAGTGAAAAACAAGAAATTCATAGAATAACTACAATCAAAATAACCATCTAACATATTGAGATGGGTGAGGAAAATGAATGATATATAATGAATATTGATCAAGTGAAATGGAATTTAATTAGATCATTCCAAATATAGGAGAAAATATAAAAACCAATATTTGAAGATGCATGAGGGACCATTAGATAAAAATGAAAACTGAACAATAATAAATATCATGAGTTAAGGAATATATAATGTTAATTGAATTCATGAGTAGATCATACTAAGGAATATTCCAAAAATAATATTCAAGGAGAAAATATAACATCCATGGTTTCCCACAATCCAATGTTGGATCAGTGAATAAAATATAATAATGGTCAAATATGATTAAAATTGTATTGTTCTCAATGATTAATTTTACATGAAAATTTTATAAAAATAAATTTTTTTTATAATTTATATACAATACCATTTAGAAAATATAAACTTGGGTAATAATAATTAATTTATAATAAATATAAATTGTGTAATTCCTAAACCCAGGAAACCTTCTGATGACCCAAACTAGGGTCTCTACCTAACATCATGTTTGCCTCCCAATATGTCATAGGGTGTTGGCTAACTACAAGAGTCTATGATTAATATTTGGGAGACTGTAATCTCATAATCATAATGAACAATAACCAATAAATAAGTAATAAATATCCATATCAACACACAAAAATTTGTGCAAAATAATATAACTAAAATAAATTTATAATAGAAAAATATACACGCATTCTATAAAAATTTCATATGTGTTTCATACATCACATACAATATCATATGATACCCGTATAAAAATATGAAGTGAAAATATATAAATAATAAAAAAATAAATTAGTATGATCCCCTAAAAACATTGGTCCTCCCCACCTAGAATCTAAACCCTATTGAGATACTCCCTCTTGATTCCATGTGAAACCTATGATAATCCAATATATCAGAAATATTGTATAAAGGTTCACCAATGTCTTCATAAAAGGTGATGAGAAATATATCTTAGTTGGGAACTACCAAATAGATCCCTAATATATTCCCTAATATACTACTGTATGCATAAGAAAAATAAATAACAATTTTTTACACAAACTTATTTCTAGAATACCTATCATGTGACAACTAAGACACCATTACACTTGACATTACCTTGAATTTCATATCTGGTAATACACATGCAACACATAAATGGAGGAAAAATCAATGTTATAGTGTAAAAAACTTTCTTTTGGTTTGACCATGGATAATGAAAAATTCTAAATAAAATCCTAGATTATCAAATGTTCTAATGATCAGTGATACCCAATTCTATATAGTATCCAATAATAATAATTTTGTAATAGGTGACAACCAAAATAATATGGTATCCTAGTATCTTTACATATATAACCATGGGTGATATAGAATAATATTTGGAATCTCAGGATAACTTTAGGTATAACCATGGGAGATAACTAATGCAGATGCCCTCAAAACCCCTCAGTCAGTCTGGCCAAAATAGTTTTATGAGATTTCAGTTGGTCTTTCTATGGGTGATACTCATAAGGTTCCATACACTTTCTTAGGTTATTATCTTATTAAACTAGGAGTGATATATAAATGTTTCTTCAAGTTGTACCATGTACCTGGCTGGTAAGACCATGGGAAATAAAAAACACATATAATTAGATAAGAAACTAGGTAGGGTAGCTATAAACCCTACTCTCAGGGATTCATTCCACCATTACCTTGATAAATGAATCAATGTAACCATGGTAAACATGAAAATATTAAAAAATTCAAAAAGTAATATATCTTATTTAGAATGACACACATACCATGTATCCCACACCAAAAACCATTGATTCACTACTTGTCACCATGGAATGGCTATATTACCCTAAAAATCATCACTAACCTAGAATAAAAGATAACTTCACATTGTCAGTTCCTATCACACCAAACATGATAAGATAATTAAATAAATACAGTCATATTTATTAAGAATCAATCAAGTCAGTTCTTTAGACATCACCTAGTCCTTAAAAAATAATACAATGACACCCTCATGTCATTGTTGCATATTATTTAATATAGTTTTATTTTTCTCAGTAAATTTTAATTTTTTGAGATTTTTTATTAATTTTTTGGAGCTTTTCACTTATGCAAGGAATGTTGGACTGGATTAATAAAAAATATGAAATCATTGATATTTGGGGATTTTTAGTTCATTTTATTAATGTATAGTCTGTCTTACATGAGTATCACATAGTTTGGATCAAACATTATGATACATAAATGAAACCATGTGAGCCCCTAATGTGTATGGGTGAAAGAACATGGATTATGAATAGTATATGAATACAATGTGGCCCAACTGTATAGGGGTGTTTTTTCCATCATGTTTATTTTTCATGGTTGGATCATGATTTAACCAACCATGTGGCCAAATCTATGACCTATCCAATTTTTAACTTTTCCCAGTTTCCCACTTTTCACCCACTTGATTTTTAAGGGGGGAATTTCCCATATTCCCTTATTCTCATTTGTGCTAGATAGTATCCAATGTAGGATAACTACTCCTTCTCACCAATTGATTCGAAGCCTCAATTTATTCAATTTATTATGTGTTTCATAGGTTAATACCTCTATTTCTATTCTTCTCCTTTCTCCCTCCAAATTGCTTCATTTCCATCTTGTTTCAATTCTCCCTCAGAACCCTAGGAGGATGTTTTGGATAACAATAGTGTTCTAATGGTTCTAAACATAGTTTATCATAATTTAGGAATTATTCAGGTTGACTTCATTCTTATTTGACCATTCTATGTTGAAGGATTTGTATTCAAACATCTCAGACCTTGATTCCACCAAAATCTAGGACAAGTTGTTTTATTTCATTAAATGGAATGAATTGTCTTTCATTAAAATTTTAATTTAATTAATTTCAAGATTAAATATATATACATATATATGATATTTATATTCAGTTTCCATTGTGTTTTAATTGTATATTTATATGGTATAAATGTATTAAATGTATTTATGGAGTTTTTTATGGTTTTAAATGATTTTTTGGTTACCAAGTGGTATCAAATGTTTGACTTCAATTTTTGGAAATGAAATTGTTTTTTTAATGGAATCTGACACAGTTTGGGTCAAAAATTGGGTGAGTAAGTATATTTTTTTGGAAATTTATTTAAATATATTTTAAATTTAAATAAAAAAATCATGTAAAATATATTTTAAAATGGATTTTTAATTTTTGGGATATTGATTGGATGACAGAGATGAGGTTTTTTATAATTCCATTTCGGAACATTCATATTAGATTTTTTAGTGTGCATGCGGCCCAAGTAAGAAAGCCTTAATTACTGTGTGGATGTGTGTGTGTGTGTGTGATTTGTATTGTATCATAAGGATACTTATTTATATTTTGTTTAATAATAATTATAATAAGGTTTTATTTATTGTGTTTTTGTTGGGGGTGAGATGATAATTATGGTTATTGTGTTAGTTGATATACATTGATGGTTTTTTGATATGTTTTCATTTCTCACCCACTATTAGTAATATAATGGGACCTTACATATATATATAGAACCACTAGATACATGATATACTATCCCAGTGTGCACTCACTAGCTAGTGGACAAGGAGATTTTGTCCCTCATAGGGGTTTTATGTGGTACCTAGTGACCCTCGAGAGAGTTGCCGATGAAATGTTTCCTGATTTCACTAGGTGAACCCTCTATGAAGTGTTAATGATGAAACAAGGTATATAATTGTTCCTTTTATATCCTACTATACTACCCATGATAAAACAAAATTTTAGAAATGGGAATTTTCTTCCATGTATCACTTATTTAAATTTCCATATATTAGTACCATGATTTCCTTATGTTGTTTTCTTATTTATTTTGAGTTATTATTAGGATTTATCATTCGTTTATATTTTATTATTCATGTTTATTTTCAATTTCATTAATGGAAATTGTATTAAATATTTTTTTAATTTTATTTATAAATTTTATTTAAAATATGTATTTAAAATATGTGTCTTGAAAGGAAACTAAATTTTTTTATTATGTGTGTTTAAGTTGTTAGATTTTCTTCAGAAGGGGAGGTTTATTTATAAAATAAATTATGAATATATTATTTTCTTCTAACATAATTTTTAGAAATTTAATTTTATATTAAAAAGTTTATCTTAAATGAAATATGTTTTCAAATAAATGCACAAACTCTTTCGTAGTTTCCTCCTAAGATTAGTATTTCTCACACCCTTCATATTCAATTATGTGTATGTAGTTCATATGGTTTATTTTTTTATGTGGACTAGTAATGATCTCTTACTATTATTATTTTTTGGTTCACAGTACTGTGGTGTGGAGAGTGACTGCAGGGTCCCAAGGATATGTTCTATGGTGGGTAAGTTTCATTTTATTTTAATACATTCCAGTATCATTCATGAATACATTGATCTTGTTTGGTTTATTTATATATGGGATCTTGATTATTATATGATTCTTTTATGTAGTGATTTATTTGTTTATTTGTGTTATATAAAATATTGGGTGATTATTATTTTTAGATGCATGTACATGAATTGCAGTATGACTTACATATAGGTCTTTTCAGATTTATAGGAGAACATATATGTCATATAATTAGTTTTATTATGGATAATTATTTCCCTATTTGTGTTTCATGATTCCTATGAACTTGATTTCATCAAATTTGGACAAGTAATTTATTCCAAGAAAGTGTCATGATGGGTCAGATGTTGGAATATGTGGAAGCCTAGTATACTTTGTTACATATGGTATTATATACTTAGTTCATGGAAGAGGACCCTGGTTCATAAAATTTACACATGTTTTTTAAGTATTTTTATTATATATAGGAGACTTTGAAAATTTTTCATGACTTGAGAGGGGGCTCATGAGTAGGTTCTTGATCTCCACCTTTCATGATGAGACCATTGTTACCATGGGTGGTTTGGATTGGAGTCTTTATTTTGAATTCATTTTTGAATGTATTTATAGGATTATAGGGTGATAACATGGTAATTGGATCCCAATTGAGTATTTTAATGAAACCATATATCCAAAATGTGAAATTGTGTTTTTACTAACAATGGATTCTTTTTGGTTGGTTCACAGTTTACTAAAACATTTTTCTAAAAAATTCTAATTTCCAATATATTTTTCCCAATTTTACCCAACCTAATTTTGAAGGGGTTTCTTTGCCTTATTCTCCCCTTAATATTCATGAAATATAGGTTCCAAAGAATGATTTCTCCTCCTTCCCATTTCAAAATTAAAAGACTTCATTACTTATATTTATTCCATATTTCTTGAGTTAATCCATCCATTCCAATTCATTCTCCATTCCCCTCCAATTTCATTATTTTTTTTTATTTCACATCTCACCCAAAACCCTATAATTTTTTTCGATATTTAATTTTATTTGGGATGTTATTAATTAGTGGTTTAGCTATTTAGGGATTATTTTGGATATTATATTCATTAGTAGGGAATCAATTTTCAAAGGTAACACATTATTATACATTTACTTCTTGATTATACCAAAATTGTTGTACTTATTTTTGTTCTATTTTATTAAATGGAATTTCATTTTTCCATGATGATTTCAAATGACTTAATTTCTACATTATATATATATATTATATTTATATTGAGATTACAAATTGTATTAATTGGATTTTCACTTGGAATAATTGTATTTAATGTCTATTTCAAGGGTATTTTAGGATTTTAAAACTATTTATGGTATACAAGTTACATTAAATGGTTTATTGGTATGTTTTTGAATGGAATTCAGGGTGTTATTTTTATTTGAAACAATTTTGGTCATAAAATGGGTGAGGTGTGGGTATTTTGAGAAATTTGATTTAACTAAGTAAGAATTTGATTTCAATTTTTTCTTTAATAGATGTTCTGAGATAAATTTATAACAGTGTAATATGGATTGGCATCCCAATATGAGTTTTTTAATGCCTATATGGCACTATTATATTAGATTTCAATGAATGTGTGTTACCCAATTTTGAGCTTATTATTTTTTATATGTGTGTTTGTATGATATGGATTATATCCCATATTGGATGATTTATGTTTCAGTTGATATGATTCGTGATGAGAGTATTTTTTGTAACTCCTCAATTGTTTAAATTATATATTTTCCTTTAACACATTATGTGCTCAATAGCTTTGTTCACATTCAATTCCAAACAAAAATGGATAATGGAATGTTATATAACCTAAAAAATATAGTCATATAATTGGATGTTAAGAAAAAAAGATAAATATATTTTTAAATATATATCAAAATAAAAATAAATGATATTATTAAAATTGAGGAAATACTAAAAATTCAATTAGTGTTACCCATTAACAAATAATATTGATTTATGCTTTAAAATATATCCCTTCTAACATTTGATATTATGAACATTGTTTTAATTCTCTAAATATATTAGATATAGAATATATTACTTGTCTTCATAATATTTTAAAACTAAATATTTTTAGTAATTGATAGAAAATAGTAATAATAAATAATAATATATTAAAATATATATTTTCCTATGAAAATGGGTTTCATTATATATTTATGTTTTCATTAAAATGTTAAATTTAAATAAAATTATTTATTAATATTAATAAATTTAATTAAATTTTTATATAGAATAATAAAATAAGCTTACTATGAATTTTTTTGATTTTTTTTAAATTGATTATTTTTAGTGGAATAGTAAAAAATAATTTTTTTTCGAAAACTATAAATTTTATGATTTTAAAATTATATAGACAATACCTAAAAGTTTATAATACCATTTTTTTGGTAAAAGTTTTATTTAATTTATAGAACTATACATTTTTGAAATAAAATATTTAATTTAGAAAAGCTACAATTAACAATTTAAATACATAAGTAATATTTTCCAAAAAAGAACTATTTTTGTTTATTTAATATAATTGAAAATAACTTTTTGAAAAATATAGATTTTTATTCATTTAAATCCAAAAAAAAATTCCATTTAAAACACATCTATCCTAAAAAACAAATAAATTTATAATTTTAACCTACAAATAAATTGGAGTCTTGAAAATACACGTTTTAAATATTGGTATTAACACATCACATGTGGTAATGTAAAAATTGTGTTTTACTAAAATATTAAGATGTATATGGTGAAATTGATTTCATATTTGGAATAATTATTTCAAAATAATATAATAGATTTCATTTTATTTTTTTGCATAAAATGCTATTTAGTTAGGTAAAAACTACTTACAATGATAAAATAAATATGTAAAAGTGGAAATTATAAGAGTAATGGACTAAAAACATATTTATAAAATGTGTCAAAATTAATGGTTGAGGTATTGTCTAGCTCATTTCATCCTCAACTCAATTATTTCCAATTTTATGGTCTTATTGAAATGCTAAACATGTTATCTCTTTATATTAAGTTTGAATATTAAAAAAAATACATTCTCAATTTTTGTAAATGGGCCCTCCCACCACCACTTCAAGAAAAATTAAAAAATTACATTTACTCCAGAAAAACTTCCATTTATCATTCCCCTTAAATAAAATTAATTTTCTTGAGCTTATTTATTTGTCTCAGTTTTTCATTTCTTGTTAATTATGTGTCAATATGTGTTTGGTGAGTTTTGGTTTAGTGGTGATGCCAGGATATTTATTTTGGATTCAACTAATGGAATTGGATTTTTTGTTTGGATAATTCTCATTTGATAGAATATGATGATTTTTTTTCTGATCATAAATTTCTAGGATTTGTTTAAAGGGGGACGCGTTATTTACAATAGTTTTTGGAATATTTATAAAATACATGCAATATACATTTCAAATTGCATGAGATGAAGATGAATCAATGATGATTTAAATATAATTCCATGTAAACAAATATTAATATATATTTTTATGATTAATGAGGTAAGTAGAGATGAAGGTTGAGATGCATTAAATTTTTTAGGATGGCTAGGAATTTATTTTATTGTATATATTCTAGTTATTTAATAATTGTGGCCTCAAATAAAAAATAGTCCAACATAAACACTAGACACGACCAAGGATCAACCACATGAACATGTGGGACTGTGGTCAATGAATACTAGTGGGAGACATCATGGGACATTTATAATTTGGTTGGGTCTTATATAAGACCATGATGGGCCTGTGTATAGGGACCAAAGGATATTTTGGGTGCATTTAGTGCGCCCGTAGGGAGCCGGTGGCTATGTAGATGCTTGGTTGTGGTGGTGTTTGTGAAGGGTGTAACTGGTATTGATATATGGTAGATAGATCGAGCTACTAAGAAAACTAAATGATTGAAAATCATTGTTTTTTCTTCATTGTTTCTATGTGGGATGTATATTCATTCATCTACTCTTCCCATATCATTTAAATGATAGAAATAATACACCTCATTCAATATTGATAATATCATCCCTCCATCGAAGGAGCATGGTTTTATTAATCCTCATAACACTCAAAGGCTACTTCATAGTATAGTGCCAACATAACCTTCATTGATCAATTATTTTACCCACTTTTATGATCATGATGGAGGGATGAGGTATATATATCAAACTGAAATCATCCATAAAATCTAACGTCATAAATGAATATAAAGAGTCAAGTGAATGAGCTTTTTCAAATGTGAATGATAGTGGTGGACAAAATTCGATTTTGAGAAATGCATTTAGGATTTATGAGTAATAAGAATCATTTTTTCAAATCATTCTTGTGATTCTAGGAAGAAAGCCTCTCACAAAACAAGAGGTGAATTGTTTCTCACCATCTTCTAAAATATCACATGCATTCTAATATATGAATGTTTATATCATCAGGCATTCAAAGTGGTTATATGAGTCCTAAACATGGATTAAAATATATATCTAGGTATTTAAATTCAATATGATCATTTCTTATAATAGGAGGATTCCATTGGAGATAAGTATCTATATATATGTTGTGATATAATTTATTTTAAATGTAACATAGCACAAGAAAATCCCACTAGATCACAAAGGGTAGAGAGATCTATGAAGCATTATGAATTCATGAAGATATAATCCTGGTTCCTTTGAAACTATTTTAACACTATCAATGAAGCTTCATGAAGATGTTTTTCAATGAAAAATTTTAAATTTCATGATAATCTCTTATGAGACCTTCATTCTTGAGTGAATTGTTTGACAAACAATGAGACAATGTTACCTACACTATGAAACACAAATAAGATTAGATATCCTAGATGTATGAATAATTTTCATGAAGGATAAGGATTTATTGCATGAATAATGTAGTGGGTAGTAAATTGTTTTATATGAAGGAGTATCACACGCAAGGAAACGTTCATATAACAGTTCGAGTTCTTGAAAAGAATTGTTTATGTGCACATTCCTGATACACATACATTGAATCTAAATTAGAGGACATAAGTTTAATTTTTGGATAATGTGTGTTCACGAATGAATCTTAAAAATAATATTGAACTCAAACACATTTGGGTTTTTTTGTAGAGAAAAGGGTTTCATGTGGAAACACTCACATTCATTCATGTATGATAATGTAAACATAAAAAACACTTGATATCTACCAGAAATAAGATACCAGGATGCCATTATATCAATGAATTAAGTGGAATAATTTATTTTTTGAAAGTTATTTGTTGCATAAAATATTAAATAATAATTTAAGTTCCAAATTTTAATATGTCAATGTGATGTCGGGACACCATTTAGAATTATTCATAGCCAGAGCGTAATTAAACTGAGGCAACCACACAGTTACATGTGATGATATTCTTGAGGAATAATAACAAAATTGAAGAGTGGTTATTGAAGTTAATTTAATAGGTACATTATCAATTCAGATCCAACTACATCACGGATTAAGATAAGAGAATAACCCTATAGTGGTTCAAGCCATTGAATAGATATGAAGTCATCTAATTGGTGTGGAAATAAGGGGATGTCTTTTGGTTGAATACAAGAGATTAAAAAGTCTCTTTGTTGTAGATATAGAATAATTATTTTAGTCAGAGAAGAATGTAGTAGATGTATTTTGTTTGGATCTAAAAGAAAATAGAGTCTCGCTGTTAGATTCAGTAAATAGTAAAAACTTGTTTGTTAGTTTATAATCCACATTAGGGCCAACATATAATGGAGTAGTTCTTTATACCAATCATTGTAAATAATGTGTGTTTCAATCTCTATTACTATTCATACAGATGAGGTTATATTTAGAGACAATATTGAGTGGGTCTAGAACCATAAAAATTTCAAGAGGATTAGTTTGGATGAAAAATAATTTGTAAAATTAAATCACTTATTCACCCCTCCCCTCTTAGTGTTCAATCCGACTAGGCTCTAAAATTGGTATCAGAGCATTACACAACCTCTAAAGATCGAAGATGAATTATGATTGATGGGAAATCTAAATTCTATCAATAACTATGGTGTTCAAAAAATTTATAACAATAATTATCATATTTTGAAGAAAAGGATTCTACACTTTCTTCTATCACTCATCATAGAATGTGAGATGCAACAATAGTGGGTTCTCCACCCATTGATGATGCTTCCATGACACAATATCAATAGATAAATTAGGAATTCGATGGAAAGGTACAAAATTCCATATTTATTTCTCTTAAAAAAATTCATAATGGTCATGGGTCTCCAAACTTCCATAAAGATTTTGGATAGACTCATAAGAAGATATGAAGATAGTTTCAATGTTAAGGAATCCAAACTAAAAGTTTGGATAAGTCTTGGGAAATTAATTTAAATTTTTTGGAAAGTGTTGTTGACCATTTTATAAGAGTATAAGAGAGAGTAAAAAAATGAATTTGAGGATTTGGTGGGACACTCGATGTAATGTCCTAGAATTTCCGTATATTTTTTTTTCCAATTATATGGAATTATTTTGAGACCTTGAATTTTGACGGCACGTGATTCCAAGGTCCGGAGTTCCCAAAATGATCCGTCAAAAAATGTTATGAATTTAAATACCATGTATGAGTGGTTTTCCTAAAAAAGTGTAATAACATTTAAATGAATTCCTTGATCAGAAATCTGAGGGCACCATTGTGTTTAAGTTAGTGGGTTTACCTGAGGAATGACTTAAGTTTAGTCGGCACAGGCCACTGGTGAGAAAAATCTAAAATGGCATAACCATAAATAAAATTATTAAATAAAATTATTTTATATTTAAAATGTGTATAACTCAAAAACCGGTTACTCAAATTAAAAATATAAGACCACTGATGATCTCATGAGGGTATGATTTATTTAGGTGGATCCTATTATTGGCCAGTGCAGGACAACAATAGAAGTCATTTACTGGCCATAAATAAAATAATTATATGACAGTTATTTTTTTGTTAAATCCTTTAACTTATAAATTGTAAGTTGGATTGAAATTCCAAGAGTATTGTTGAGTTTTTGGGGGTCTGTTCCCCTTCGGCGGAGCCTAACCTTGACCGGTGAGGGTGGAGTGTGAATGTTAATTTTTTTAACTTTTTTATGGTACATTCATTAAACATGCGAGGGGGGTTTCAATATTTTGAATCGATGATCAGATTGAAAATATGAGGGAAATGTTGAATTTTCATTGCCAGAATTGACTTAGACGAAGAATAACATTGACTAGAAAGGGTCAGATGAAAAATTTTATTTTTGGACTTTATGGAAAAATGATTAAATAACTGAATGAGTTATTTTATTCTTTCTCCAAACGTTGTGAGTAAGTTGGCGAGACCACAATGTATCATTAGAAATTGAATAAGATACATTTAATCGCAAGAACCTTCAGTTGTGTAACCGCAATTCTCGTAGGATTAATGGATCATGAATTTTAATTCATTAATGAACCACATTACTGAATCCAATTTGGGTTGTTCCTTTTATTTTATTGAAAAAACCTTTGGCATGGGTTTTGGAAACCTACAAGAGAACTGTAACACCACAAACATTATATGGTATATTTCTCTTAAATACATTGTACTCGTTATATTTCATGAATCACTATGCCTCTATGGAACAAAACCTGGTTACTTATAAGATATAGACATAACCAAGCCATTAAACATAAAAAAATTTTGCTCTGTGATTTCAATTTCATAAATCTGACAAACACGGTTGTGTTCAAGATGATATTTAGAGTCTGATAGAATTAACATAATTTTTGGTGAATAGTAACCTACCCTTATGAATAGTAACATACCCTTATGAATAGTATTATGACTCTTATGAATGGTATGTATATCCTTGACTGTATAAATTAATTTGGAAACCTTAAAAATGAAGATTAGTATTTTAGGTGTTTAGATATTTTGATTAAATAAAGATTTAATTAAAGATTTAATTAAAAATATTTAAATAATTATTTTTGAATAATGGAATTTATTGTTGAATTCTACACGTCGAAAAATGGTAAGGGTGAATTTTTGTTATTTTTCTGAAATACATGAATTTATGATGATTAGTAAAATCTGATAATTCACGATAAATGCTGAATAATGGATTAATTGAGTCATTGATGATGATCTAATGATGTAATACCAATTGATTCGGATTTAAATGCATATATTACTGTTCATGGTCATGGAATACTCACTATTGGTTGTCTTGAGAGGAAATAATAAATTAATGATTATAATTTTAAGAAAAATCCTCTCCCCTCCACTATATAAACCACACCTCACCCCCTCTTCCTCCCACACCACTCAAGCTTCAATAATTGCATAAATTCTTCCGAATACTCTTCCCAAGCTCTCTCCCCACGTCCAAGACCTTTTGGTCTCACCAAAAGTCCAAAAAAAGCCCTTAATGAGATTATCATGGAGGTGTACTCAAGAGATGAACCTTCCGCCTCTTTTCTTTAAATTTCATTTACGAAGTTCCATTATTTTTTTCTCCCTTCTCACCTAACCTCATCCATATGCCTAGATAATTCCAGTAACTTACATGTAGTAGATTTTCTTTGTTCTAATGGAATATTTCACCATAATCTCTCTTTTTCCCCTCCTTTTATACAATAAATGCAAACACCGTCTGAGATATGTATATTTAAAACAGTCAAGGAAGACGGGTTTTCAATTTGAAATACTATCTTCAATACTGGTAATGAAACCATTTCAATGGTTGAACCAGATCATAATATATTTATTTTATCTTGATTAATGTTCTGGAATCTTTATAGGATCATAATATCGAATAATAATACAAAACAAGTTTATTGTGCACAAAACCGCCAGCCAAATCCAAGTGTTTATTTTTATCTCTTCTAATGAGTCATCCTAATGGAATATAACCAGAATCATTATAAGAAAATTTATATCTCTTTAATGTCACTAAAAATTTAGATTAAAAATTCTCTATGTTTAACCATATTTCAAACAAACTTCCATTCATGGATACAAACAAACCAATCCTGAAAACAAGAAACAAAATGTATCCAAAACAATAAAATCGAATCTATTAAACCAAAAAAAAGACCATTAATGAACTTAATATGCTAATACCATACCAATTAAATTTTAATGATGTTATGGAATTTTTAATTAATGAATGTATTATTGATTATTCAGGTCTTAAGAACAATCATGAACACCTTCGAGCATAAGGTAATTGATCCTCTCTCTCAATTTTGTTCAAGAATCTACCCAATGATGTACCCTTTTATATTTAATTTCTAATGATGGGGAATGTTTTATCACCTCCCACATACTTTCCTTATGATATATAATTAATAGGATAACCTTTTACCTCTCATTAATCCATCACAAGAACACTCAGTACCATGTCAAAATGTTTGTAAGAGGTTTTTTGTCATCTCCCCTTCAATTCTGTGGGATTTCCATTGTTTGCCTCTTATTTATTTTATGTGGTATTGGTGTACTACCATTTGAAATATTTTATCATGGTTCTATTTATAATCATGGAATTCAGTCACTCTTTTGGTATTTATTAACTTTTAGTCATACGACTCAATTGAATACAACACGGTAATAAGCTTTGTCTCAACGTTTCACTCCATTGTGACTTGCTTAGTAATTGTGCACCTACTCATTCTCATGTGGTGTACCTACTGACCAATTCAGATAAATTTTCAATTGAAATTATATTCCATTTAAATTTCCATTTTCCCATATCATGGATATGATTATTTTCCAATCCATATACCACTTTACATACAGTATTTGATTTTAATATTGTTTTGACCGTGGAGATATTGATGAATCTATATCCTCTATTATATATGGATAATGTAAATTAATATTGTCCTTATGTGGAATTTTTGTATAAATAGTTCTTTGGATGAAAAGGTGGGTGGGGCTCACTACATCCTCTCGATGCATCGGTAGGTCTCATGAGACAAATCAGTTAGCGACAACCCCTTCGAGTTTGTTTCCAAAAATCAGACGGGTTTCTACCCAGAGAACTAAACCGTTTTTATAGTATTATGGTTTTATGTGACAGATACATGACATCCAATTAATAAGAATTCTTTTTATTCATTATCATTTATTACTATCAATGAGGTTTTCACTATGAAAAAAATCTATGGATGTAGTTTAATTCTCATTTTGTTAATGGAGTGAGTTTTTTTTATTTTATCACCATGAAATTTTGATTATGTCAAATTGGTTTACAATTCAGTGATCATTAATTCATGATTCCTCTATTTTTAACCCATAATGATCAATTGAGATCACCCATTTCATTGTTTACTTTCAATAAGTGACGAAGAAGTGAACATTTATTGAGTTTATGTGGTTGTAGTTTCTAGTTTTGTTATGTATTGTATTTTTTAACCTTTTCCAATGTAATTAGAGTTTCACATAAGTATCAAGTTTCTTAAATACTACTAAAATGATCACTCCTTCATGATTTTTATTCCTTTTAACCAGGCCAATTTCACAAGTAATGCACCAGATCCGGCCTACTGGGGTCAGGCTATTACAAGTGGTATAAGAGGAAGTTTAGAAGGAAACATATAAACTAGAGTATAAAATATATAGTAGTGAACAAAGACCTAAGGTAGTATTTGAGGATAAACATTCTAGAACGTCTTGGTATTTGGGTAAGGAATAGATTTTGTGGATTTTTCAAGAAATAAATCCCTCTTTGGATACGAGCAGGTAGATGTGGCTCTGTAATAGATGTATCTAGGGGTAAAATCCAAAAACACTGCTTTGACGTAGACTCAAACGAGAACTGGTACACGACAACGGGCCTTTCTGCACTCTTGGTTACGACACACCTGGGAGATATGCTTAGGATAATTCATATTTTTTCGTTATCATACACTATGAAAGATTTAAATGTAAATTACTCCATAAAGAAAGCATTTTTCTTATTGTTGGACTAGACATGCATAGGATCTTGAACTATGATAAGTATTTTATTAAGGTATGATTATAAATTATGATTCATACCTTAATCTAGTCATTGTCATTGTTTAGAAATGGAATCTAAGGGAAGACGGTGAATCAATACTCATGGTAAATGTAGGGATCTCCCCACTGAGCAGGTCAACACAGACAATGTTGGAGCAGATCAGATCATGACCATATTTGGACTACATACTCAAGTTGTAATGAATAACCATTACACACCTGTGTTGGTTCATTTCATATGGCATAAGCCCCCATATTTTAGTGGGACAACTAATCTAGTGGTTGGTGAGCAATGAATCATGTCCCTTAAAATGATATTCAAGGCATTAAGATGCAGTTAAAATGAAAAGGTAGTACTACAAGTATATTGTTTCAAGGGAGAAGCTGATCAACGGTGGTCATTGATTCAAAATACCATAAAAGAAGATGAAATATAAGATAAGGAATGGAGGAATTTTAAGGAAAAATTCTTCGAAAAATACTTCCCTCGTGAGAAATGAACAGAAATGAAGAGGAAATTCATTGGCTTAAAACAAAGGGAAGAAGACAGTTTTGCAGAATATCAGGCTACCTTCACAAGGCTTTCCAGGTATGCCATAGATTACGTATGTGACTTAGAAGACATGATTTATAATTTCTTTGAAGGTCTTAATCCAAGTCTTCGAAGGGCTTTGGCTTCTCAAATATTTTCATCATATGATGGAATTATATCATGTGCCATCAAAATAGAGACGGAATTTTCTAGATCAAATATTTTCAAAGGAAACCAATATAAGAAGTGGTACTCTGATAACAAAGGAAAGGAGAAGAACCAAATAAGATAAAGGGAACAAAGAAATTCACATTATGTGATAACTGTGGAGTGAATCATCTCAGGAAATGCTTGAAACGCATGTGAGTTTGCTATAGCTATGGAGAAAAGGGTCATCGATCTGATGAATACAAGGGGAAGAAATAAATTTAATGATATTCAATGCTAAAATTCTAGAGATATGAGACACTATGAAAATAATTTTCCTAAGCACCAAGGAAAATTGACTCAGAAAAGTCCAAGAGAGCAAGGGAGAGCTTATGCGATTACTAAAATAGAGGTTGAAGTTCCTAATGATGTGGTGGCAGGTACTTTAATTGTTTTCCCAAACATAGACAACACATTATTTGATTCTGGATCATCACATTCATTTATATCTTCTCATTTTGTCATGAAAACTAGATATGTCCAATTTGATTTAATACAGGAGTTTTCAGTCAAAACTCCTAGGGGTGTATCATTACAACAAAGGCGTGTCGACTAGTCCCCCTCTGGACACCAAAACGTTATTTAGTTTCTAACCTTGTCATCATAACAATGACCGACTTTTATATAATTCTTGGTATGAATTGGTGGTCAAAATATGATGCAATGATTTATTTTAATAAGAAAGAAGTTACAATTTTTGAAAATGGTGTAGAATCACTTTTCATTAGGGCAGAAACATCACCACCTGATTCTTATCTAGAACCAACCCCAGTATCTCTACTAAATTCAATACATGGAAAAGAATATGAACCAATATCTTTTGGATATGAAAGAAATATTTGAATTGAAGATGTTCACATAGTTCAAGAGTACATTGATGCATTTCCAGAGGATTTACCTGGACATCCTCTATAGTGGGAAGTTGAGTTCTCTATTGATTTAATTATTGGTTTAATAACTATATCAAAGAATCCATATAGAATGGCCACTGTAAAATTACCAGATCTAAAGAAACAACTAGTGTAATTTAGTGAGAATGCATTTATTCTCCCCTATTATTTCTCCTTGGGGATCCCATGTCCTCTTTGTCAAGAAGAAACAAGGATCCATGAGGCTTTCCATTGATTACAGGGAAATAAATGCTATTGAAAAAATAAAAAGTATCCCCTACCCCGGATTGATGATTTATTTGATCAACTTCATGGAGATCAATACTTTTTGAAGATTGACCTTCGATCCGGATATCATCAGTTGCGTGTGAGGAAGGAAGATATTCTTAAGACAGTATCTCTAACTAGTTAAGGGAATTACGTGTTTGCTGTAATTCCTTTTGGACTAAAAAATGCTCCCTCTGTTTTCATGGACTTAATGAATATATATTTCAAGGAATATCTTGATAACTTTGTTGTGGTGTTCATCGATGATATCCTTGTATACTCAAAAATCTATGAAGAAAATGAGAATCCCCTGCGGATTACTTTAAAAACTCATAGAAGAAATAAATTATATGGGATGTTTATCAAGTGAAAATTCCGGCTTTAATCAGTTTTTTTTCTAGGCCATATTGTCTCTATGAATGGAATCCTAGTTGACCCTGCAAAGACAAAGGCAATCCCAGAATGGCCCACACCAACAAATGTACTCGAGGAATGCAGTTTTATTGGCTAAACGAGTTACTATCTACATTTCGTTCAGAATTTTTCCCAACTAGTTAACCCACAAAACAAGCTCACATGTAAAGGAGTTATGTTTGTGTGGAAAAAAGAATGTGCATAATTCTACGATGAATTGAAAATAAGATTGTTCAATGCTCCAATTTTGAATCTTCCATCTGAATGTGGTGGGTTTTTAATATACAGTGATTCATCAAAGAATGGATTGGGTTACACCCTTATGAAAAACTATAAATTTATTTCTTATGCATCAAGACAGTTGAAGACTCATGAGAAAAATTATCCAACTCAGGATCTTCATTTAGAAGCCGTAATATTTCCTCTAAAAATATGGAGGCGTTATCTGTACGGAGAGATATGTGAGATCTATACAGGCCACAAGAGTTTGAAATATATTTTCACAAAAAATAACTCTACATGACGCAAAACAGATGGCTTGAGTTACTCAAATATTTTTATTGATCAATACACTAAATCCCGGGAAAGGAGAGTAAGGTGGAAGATGGATTACATAGGAAAGATCATGGACTTACGACTCAAATGAGGATTGAGAGAGATCCTATATTTTTGGATATATTAAAGATGGATATGGGAATTGTTAAATAAAGGGAAACATATTTCCTCTTTCAAATGATTGATAAACTATATTTATTAGAGAAGATAAAAAGCTCTCAATATGATGATGAGAATTTTCACAAGAAAATTAATGCTATCAAGGATAGGAAATTGGGTGACTTCTTGTATGAAGAAGGAGTTATGAGATTTGGGAAGATATTATGAGTTCCATCAGTACCTGAGCTAAAAAGGGAAATATTAGACGATGCTCATAGTTCAAATTTCTCTATGCACCTGGGTAGCACCAAGATGTCTAGAGTTCTGATGGAATATTTTTGGTGGGATAATATGAAGTGGGAAATTTCTGACTACATTTCATGATGTTTATTTTTTCAACAAGTGAAGGTAAGGATACAACATCCCAAAGGAGTGATGAAACATGTATCTATTTCGTTGTGGAAGTGGGATAACATTACCAAGAATGTTGTCACTGGACTACCAAGGTCACTATAATGAATGATGAAATATGGGTTATTGTTGATCGTCTCAAAAAATCAGCACATTTACTTCCTATAAGAGAGGATTTTACACTTGGGTGCATTGAAAGACTTTATATTAATGAAGTTTTAAAACATCATGGTGAAGCTCTATCGATTGTATCCGATCTAGATCCCCGGTTTACATCAAAATTCTTTAAATGTATCCAGAACAATTTGAATACTGAGCTTCATATGAGTACTACTTATCACCCCAAAATCGACGAACAGTCTAAAAGGACTATTCAAACTTTAGAATACAAGCTTAGTACATGTTCTCTTGAGTTCCAAGGTATGTGGGATCGATACTTTCCTTTCGTGGAATTTTACTACAACAATAGTTTCTATTCTAGTTTTCAAATGGCTCCATATGAAGCATTATATGGAATGTGATGTCAAACTCCAACTTATTGGGATGAAGTTGGTGAGAGGAAACTTATAGGACAATAACATATTGAAGAAACCACAATAATGGTAAAGAAAAAACTAGCCCATATTAAAGTATCCCAAATTAGGTAAAGAGTTATGCTGAAAACCAGAGAAAGGATTTGGAATTCCGAGTGGGAGATCATGTATTTTTTAAAGTATCTCCATGGAAGGGAGTCTTAATGTTCGTTATGAAATGGAAACTGAGCCCCAGGTACATCGGACAATTTGAAATTCTAGAAAGAATCAGAGCTATAGCATACTGTTTATAAATGCCTCCAAGTCTCTCCAGAGATCATGATGTTTTCTATTTGTCATTGTTAAAAAAATAAAAGACAGATCCATCACACGTACTCACATATGTAGAAATAAAACTGGAACCAGATTTTTCATACTGTGAAAAGCCTATCAGAATTCATGACACAAAAGAGAAGGTATTGAGAAATCAGACAACTCGACTAGTAATGTTTCTTTAGATAAAACAGAATATGGAGGAAGCATCAAGGGAACCTGAGGATGTTATGTTCAAGAACTACCCACATATTTTTGGTGGTCTTTATACATAAAATTTCAAGGAAAAAAATTCAAAAGGAGGGAATAATGTAGCACCCCAAACATTATATGGTATGTTTCTATTAAATACATTGTACGCATTATATTTCATGAATAACTGAACCACTATGGAACAAAACATGGATACATATAGGACATAGCCATAACCTATCCATTAAACATAAATTTTTCAGCTTTGTGATTTGAATTTTAAAAATCTGACATACAGGGTTTTTTTCAAGATGATATACAGAGTCTGATAGTATTAACATAATTTTCGGTGAACAGTAACCAACCCTTATTAATTGTAACATACCCTTATGAGTAGTAACTTACCTTTATGAATAGTAATATGACTCTTATGAATGTTATCTATACCCTTGAGTGTATAAATGAATTTGGACACCCTAAAAATGAAGATGCGTAGTCGAAGTGATTAAATATTTTTATTAAATAATGATTAAATTAAATATATAATTAATCATATATAGAAAATTATTTTCAAAAAATGGACTTACTTTTTGGATTATACACGTCAAAAAATGGGTAGGGTGATTTATTGGGATTTTTCTGAAATACTTGAATTCTTGATGAATAGTAGAATCTGATAATTCACGATAAATGCTAAATAATAGATTAATTGAGTCATTGATGATGATATGCTAAAGTAATCCCAATTAAATCATATTCACATGCATATATTACTATTATTGGTCAGGTAATACTCACTATTGGTTTTCTTGAGATGAAATAATAAATTATTGATTATAATTTTAAGAAAACTCCTCTCCCCTCCACTATATGAACCACCCCTCACCCTCTCTTCCACCCACACCACTCAAGCTTCAATACATGCCTAAATTCTTCAAAATAATCTTCCCGAGCCCTCTCCCCATTTCCAAGACCTTCTGGTCTCACCCAATGAAAAAAAGGCCTTTTGGAGATTCTCAAGGAAGAGTACTCAAGAGGTGAACCTTCCTTCTCTTTTCATTCAATTTCTTTTACAATGTCCTATTATTTTGTTCTCCCTTCTCAAATACCCTCATCAAAATGACAAGATAATTCCATTACCTTAAACTTATATTATTTTCATTTCTCTAATGGATTAATTCATCATAATCTCTCTTTTTCCCTCCTTTTATACAATAAATGCAAACACCGTCCGAGATGTGAAAATTTATCACACTCAATGAAGACGAGTTTTCAATTTTCATTACTATCTTCAATAATGATCATAAAACCTTTTAAATGGTTTTAACCGGTCTTAATATATGTATTTTATCTTGATTAATGTTTGGAATAATTGCACGTTCATAATATGGAATAATAATACAAAATAAGTTTATTGTGCACAAAACCGCAAAGCCAAATTCAAGCATTTATTTTTAAATCATCGAATGAGTCATCCTCATGGTATATAACCATAATCATTATAAGAACATTTATATATCATTAATTTCACTAATAATGTATATTAACAATTCTGGATGTTTAACCATATTTCAAACAAACTTCAATTCATGAATACAAGCAAACAAATCATGAAACCAAGTAAGAAAATGCTTCCAAAGCAATAAAATTAAATCACTTAAATCCATAAAAAAGTTCATTAATGTACATAATAAGGTTATACCATCACAATAACATATTTAAGAGGATATGGGATTATTAATTAATGAATCTAAATTTGATTATTCAAGTCTTTAAGAACAATCAATAACGCCTTCTAGCATAAGGTAAGGGATCCTCTCGCTCACTTTTTTTCAAGAATCTCCCCTCGGTTTTACCATTTTATTTTTAATTCCTAATGATGGGGTATGTTTTAAATCCTCCCCCATACATCCCATTTGATATATAAATAATTGGATAACTTTTTAACTCTCATTAATCCCTTGCAAGAACACTCATTACCATGCAGAAATGTTTGAAAGGGGTTTTTCTCATCTTAACTTCAATTCTATGGGATTTCCATTCTTCGCCTCTTATTTATTATATGTGGTATTGTCATACAAGAATTTTAAATATTTTATCATTGTTATATTTAAAATATTTTTATTCTGTTACACTTTTGGTGGTTTTTAACTTTTGGTCATATGACTTACTTGAATACAACACGGTAACGAGCCTTGTCTCAAATGTTCACTTCATTGTGACATGCTTAGTAATTGTGCACCTACTCTTTCTTATGAGGTGTACCTACTACCTATTTGTGATCAATTTAATATTTAAATTATTTCCCATTTAAATTTACATTCTCTCAAATCATGGATATGTTTATTGTCTAAGCATTATACTACTTAACATACAATATTTGTTTTGAATGTTGTTTTGAATGTGGATATATTAATGAATATGTATCCTATATTATGTATGGATAATGTAAATTCATATTGTACTTATGTTGAATCTATGTATAAATAATTCTTTTGATGTAGTGTTGGGTGGGTCTCGCTAAAGCCCCTTAATGCATCAGTAGGTCTCATGAGAAAATCAGTTGGCGACAAACCTTTCGAGTTAGTTTCCAAAAATAAGACGGGCTTTTACCCACACCACTAATCAATTTTTACCGTATTATGGTTTCATGTGAAAGATACATGGAATACAATTAATAATAATTTTCTTTATTCATTTTCTGTTATTACTATCCATGTTGTTTTCACTATGAAAAAATCTATGGATGCAGTTTTATTCTGAGTTTGTTAATGGTCTGAGTTTTTTTATTTATTCACCTTGAAATTTTGATTATATCGAATTGTTTACAATTCAGCTATCATTGATTCATGATTATTCTATTTTTAAACCTTACTGAGCATTTTATCTTAGCCCTTTCATTTTTTACTTTCAACAACTGATGAACAATATAACATTTATTGAGTTCATGTGGCTTCATTTTTTACTTTTGTTATGTATTTATTTTGTAACCATTTACAATGTAATTTGAGTTTCACATATGTATCTAGTTTCTTCAAGACAACTAAACTGATAATTCCTTCAGAATTTTCATTCCTTCTAACCATTTCAATATCCGAATTAATGCATGGGCTTCAGCCTAGTGGGGTCGGGGTGTTACAAGAACCTTTGACGAAACACTAACAATGACTTCCTCCAACGAATAATGGAGTTTTAATCTATGATCATTAGAGGATTCGAACAAGACATAGATGGGTGATGGAGAGCGCTAAAAAAAGTGGATGGTCTACAAATGAGAATCATCTCCTTCTACAGAAACACAGTTTCCAGGTAGGGGGTTTATGTGATTTGATGTTCCCTCTCTTTCTGTTCTGGGAAAATACAATGAACGCAGACCAGTTGACTAATGGGTTGATTCACATCTCATATGAACATACGATTGGTTATTGGGTTGTGTTAAATTAGTTATTGTTCATCCTTTTTTATTATTGATATCACCCAATGATATAACACTAATGAGGAGGGTATAGGACAATCCAAACATGGTTTGTACCGCCCACCATTCTGGGTTTATGAGCGTTTCTTATGACCATCCTAGAAACATGGTGGTAGGATGTTTCCAAGGACATCATAGTAAATCCAAAAACCTGAAAGGACCTTAGACATAGAAGGGATGAAGACAGGACCACCGGAGAATCTTCGGTGGCCGGTGGAGGAAACTGTTGTTGCAAAACTACCGGGACGACGGCAGTCGGCCGAGCTGGCCGCATAGAAAAGTGGCACCCATAGGCACTTCAATGGTAGGATCTGCGACCATCAGAGTCGAAGTAGTGGAAGGGTGTGGTGTTGACACACTATGTGGAGAGGAAATAGAGGCCTGCTCATTCCGTTCTGCTGGACAAAATGGCTGGCTGAGTCGGCAATTTTGGAATTTGGTGTGGCGCTCGCTAGCGCCGCCAGCTAGCCGCACCGGACGCTCCACGTCCGGCTATTCCACCAACAACCCGACCGCGTGCAGGCTGGGTTCTTCCAAGGGGGATAGACCTTCCAGCCTGGCCGGACCCACCAACTAGGCCAGGTCCACCAGCTGGGCCGGACCAGGACCTGACTGGCCCCTTTTCAGTAAAACATGAAAATATCGCATACCGGGCATCCGTTTGACGTGCCTTCTATGATACTGAAACTCGTAGGACAAGGTGGTTCTCCTGAGATACTATAGTTGGACTTTTGAGAAATTTGAGTATGGACTGGTTGGATTGAACCCAAATCTTACCAGGGTGTCGTTACTAAAATGCCTATAACATACAGACCGTGCGTCTGATTGACATTACTTCTATTGTATTGGAACCCTTATGACATGATGGTACTTTTGGTTACTTCTTCGTGTTAATTCATGTAATTTACGGTACAGATGATAGAACTAGTAGTGGATCCTCCCATAATCAATCGTGCTAAGTGCGGAAATCTAGTGTCTAGATTTGAGGTGAAGAATGAATGGGGATCCTGTGTGGGTTAGTACCTTCAAATCCGGTGTGGGTCCTTGTATAGAGATCATGTGTGGGACAACACCTAGAGATACTGTGTGGGTCAGCACCTAGTGATCCTGTGTGGGTCGGCACCTAGCGATCTTGTGTAGGTCCTTACCTATATATTCAATGTGGGTAAGTGCTTAAAGTTCTTGTGTGGGTCAACGTGTAGCGATCCTCTATGGGTCAACACCTAGCAATCCTATGTGGGTCAGAATCAGAGCCTCATGAATGAATAAGATGATCTATATTTACGACTAATCATCATTACTTCTGTACTTATGTTATAGATGGACTGATTTCTCTTTTATTTTTGTGCTTTGTGATTGAGATCATGCTTTTTGGTTTTTCCATTGTGAGATTATAAGAGACATTCAGGGGCCTCAGGGTCGCTATTAAGTATTGTTATACTCAACCATGCACGGGCTTCACCCGCACCTTGTTGTGTCTTGTGCAGATGATGGAAAGTTTGATGGCGACTCGGGGACATAGGGCTATATGGTGTTTTGAGTTGATTGACTGACATGGTTAGCGGTAGTGATGACACATGATGAGTTGTACCTACCCTCTAGGTAGGATCCTTGGTGGATGACCTCTACAATACATCTTTCCCTTTCTGTTCAACTTTCTTTCTAGTTGGTCTTGTATACTGCCCCACTTACATTCAGTATATAATTTTACTCTCAGTGGTGGTTTTTAGTAGTGGTTATACTTTACCTTTTTGATCACTATTTACTTGAATGCAGTGTGCCATGTCTATGTGTGTACATATTTATAGGAAATGACCTCCCTTTTTGGTCCTCTCCTTTTCCTTCCTAGTCACTAGCCCCTGGCCTATAGAAGGAGGGTTGGGGGTAGTCACAACACTAGCCATGGGGGAAGGGTTGTGACAAAGTGGTATCAGAGGGCGGTCGGTTCTACCAAAAGAACTACTAGTCTGCATTTTCAATGGGGAAATAGTGTTATGTGTCTTGAGTTCGGTTTCAATGTAGGGGTTACGGTGTTGGTGTGGTGGATTATGTATCTATACACCAGGACCATGTATTCTATTTTCTGGCTCGTTACACGAAAACACTAGTTTCATGTGTTTTAAAAATGTTTTTCTATTGATCTTTTTTGAGTCAGCTCACTAGGTATGACCTTTTGACCATGGTTCATGATTATTCTCTTTCATGATTCCTCCTTGAATACAACCATCCATGATTATAATGTGTGACCATGAGGATGGTCCACAGAGTGATGAGGAATCAGTACAAGGACTTTTTCCCATGATGGTGCCTTCGGGCGGTGTCGCAGCGATACCACTGCCAATTGGCCAACAGTTTATACCAGCACTATCGGTAGAGGACACATGTAGGCTCAGTTCCTTACACAAGTTTCACTGATAGATACCCCTATGGTTCCGAGGAAATCCAAACTCACAGGAGGTTAAATTCATTCTTGAGGTGGTGACCAAGATTCCATCTATCTAGGCCATTATTTGATCACATGGAAGTCATGGTAGTGAGTCTTCTATGTTTCTCAACAGGGCGATGACTGGGTTTAGATTACCAAGATCATATGATTTGGTTACTTTTCCATGGAAAAATCATGAGAACCTTCCTAGAAGAAGGCTTATCTTTCTATAAAAATATAATGGGTATGTGTTCCCAAGAGCATCTACAGTTTTGGAAAGATGACATTTCGGTATCTAAGTATTCATCGAGGCGTACCGACTATTCAATGTACATGATGAACATGATATGACCCGCGATTCATGGATCAGACCTTCGAGAGAGATGTGTTTAGGGACATCTGATCCATCACTATTCTTATGTGCATTCTTACTTATGTTATAGTTCTTGAGAGAACCATTTGTGGTTGAATGTTCATTGCCTGATTATATACAGACAATGAATTTCAATAGTGGGAAAGAAGAAAACCGATGTCATTCCTGGAGATTTGGACGTGTAAAATGTTCTAAGAAGAGGAAGTGATAGGGACAAATGAATCTCCAAGATAGAATACATGAATGAGGATCTTGGAGAGCATTCGGAGGTTGTATACATTTCGACATGTTACAACCACCACCCCAATGTGGTCTCCACCAGGGTCATAGAGTGGGAGGACATGGTAAGGGAGTACCTGCATGCGGTCAAGGAGTATGACCCAAGGGATCCAAGAATGATTCAAGGTACGGTATGTGCCTACAACTAGCTTCCTTTTAAATCAACATAGGTACTAATCATTACTTATTTTCATGAATATAGTTCAACAAGAAGTGTTTTCAGTTAAATTGTTGACTTGACCCTTACGTCTGGAGATACCTATGTAAGGAGACTCAATAATGACATTTATGATTATGGTGTGAACAGACCCATGAGGTGATGATTTGTTTGGAACCTCTTCTTGGTTGCGTCAAGGCATTATGAAGTTAGATTGATGATTTTATGAAAAAGGATGTGGTATATTTACAATGTTTGAAGGGGGTTTTTGTTAGGTTGGTGAAAAAGGAAATCCATGAAGCATAAGATAAACTCATGCATAGGAGGGTGTAATCGATCACTGTTGAGTTGGCCAGAAATACCCTCATGCTAGCAATTTTATTGTGTTTTCAGTTCCCAATAACTGTGGTAGAGTGGGGGAACATCCTTTCAAAAGATGCTTCCAGGATTACCTCCCTGCATGGATTGAATCGATATCTATACCTTCTTATCGGATGGTTCTTGCAGAGCGTCGGGACCTAAGATTATAGTTGGTGGAATTTTATAAGAAATGATTAGTAAGATCTAGTGTTTGAGGTTATGTGTGGTTTACCAGCTTTTTAACCAAGTTTTTGTGGAGAAAGAGTACCCACTACCAAAGGGTCGATGGGAAAATCAATCAGTTAAAGGGGGTAGCATTTAGTGTGAATGGAAAGGTGTCCATAGGGTTTTTAGTAGTTGTTCCCATGGTGATGGTTGGAGTTCCACCGGGACTATGGCTTTGAGATTTTCTAATCTCCTAAGAAGGGGGATGTGATGCCAAATATGCTCAGTAGGAGTTCTGCTTCATAGATGTTGAGTGAGGTGATAAAGTAGCTAGCCACATTTCTGATATCCTTTGTGGATAGTGACAGAGAAGATTACCTCCAGTCTATGACAGTCACTCCCCCACTCCATCTGTGAGTCAGGGAGGCACAACATGGGGATGTTGACTGTGGGACTCGACGTGATCAGATATCCTCGGGATAGGTTCCTGATGGATTTTGAATAGGTGGGGAGCAAGTCATCTATTTTAGAGGATGCTCCATGGTGCCAGTGACATTTCAGGAGGAGGTACTGAAGGAATCCCATACATACCCTTTTATGGTAAATCATGTTGTGGTGATGATATATCACAGCCTACGACATCAGTATTGGTTTTCAGGGATGAAGGAAGCTGTGGAAAATTTTGTTTTAGGGTGCCTCACTTTTCAGCAAGTGAAACCTGGGCATTAGGTTCCAGCACGTTTGAGCAAAGATTTTACCCTAGACAGATGGTCAGATAGAGCAGACCATACAGACCTTGAGGATATGTCTCATGCTTGTGTATCTGATTTTGGCCACAGTTGGG
Source organism: Viscum album (assembly GCA_963277665.1). NCBI lineage: Eukaryota > Viridiplantae > Streptophyta > Magnoliopsida > Santalales > Viscaceae > Viscum > Viscum album. The sequence continues at coordinate 546,893,634 of OY728167.1, read as the reverse complement.
AGGACCACCTTCCACTGGTGGAGTTCGTATACAAAATAATTATCACTCCACCATCAACATGGAATTGTTTGAGGCCTTGTACATGCGACCATGATGATCAGCTCTATGCTGGATATACCTAGGGGATTCTGCACTCCTGGGTCTAGAGTTGGTCCGGGCTACCACAGAGAAGGTGTAGGTCATCGAGGAGCCGATTACGACAACACAAAATAGACATTAAGTCTTATGCCGACAGAAGATGGAGACCCTTGGAGTTCGAGTCGTGCGATCATATTTTCCTTTGGGTCTCACCACAATGAGGATTACAGAGTTTTTTTCCAGTGAGGCATACTATCTCTAAGGATCTTTGACCCCTTCATAATTCTCAGTAGAGTTGGCAAGGTGGCATACTACCTAGTTTTTCCCCCACAGATACACCAGGTGCATAATTTTTCCCATGTGTCACAGCCGAGGATATACGTGCCTGACCCATCATATGTCATCCACTAAGGTGAGGTAGACATTGACAATGTGGAGACGTTTATAGAGTTCCTAGTGGAAATAGTGTATCAATAGGATTGGGTCCCTCATGTATGGTTGATTCCTCTAGATTGAGTTTAGTGGTATCTCACAAATCTCCAGGAAAGCACAAGGGAGTGGGTGGCTCAGATCTATGCTCAGTACCCCCAGTTGTTTGATTTAACTTTATTTTGGATTATGGGGATGTAAAGCCATAAGTTGGGGAGAATATAATGTCTTTTAATTTCTGAATAATTTATTTTTAATTATATGGAATTATGTAGGGACCTAAATTTTTTTTGACACATCATTCCGAGGTCTGGAGTGCATGGAATGATCTGTCAAAAAATGTTGAGATTTAAATAACATGTGTGGGTATTTTTACTGAAAAAGATGAATAACTATTAAATGGATGCCTGAATGAGAAATCTGAGGGAACTGTTGCATTTAGGATAGAGGGTTTACCCTAGCAGTGACTTAAGTTTATTATATGCAGGCCTCCGGTGAGAAATCCAAAAATGGAACAAATGTAAAAAAAATAATTAAAAATTAAAAGATTATAACTAAAAAAATGTTAGTTAGATTAAAAATCTGAGACCAATGCTAAGATTGTGAGTATATTCCTTACTAATTCACATCCTAACATTAGATGGTGTAGTAGAACAGTAGAAGTTAGTTTTTGGCCGTAAATAAAATAATTAAGTAACAATTATATTATATTTAAATATTTTAACATTAATTGTTAATACGGATTGAAAATATGATATTTTCATTGTCTTTTTGGGGTCGTGTTCTGCTTAGATGGATCATATCTTTGAATGGCGTGGGGTGAGGGTGAATGTTAAATACATTTGAACCTTTTTAAGGAACATTCAGTAAATGTGCAAGCAGGAATTTATATCTTTTGAACTGGTGCTCGGATTGAATATCTGAGGGCACAGTTGAATTCGTTGTGCCGACATTCTCTTAGGAAAAGAATAAATTCGACCACAAATGGTTGGATGAAAACGTATATTTTTTTTTAATTTATGGAAATTTAATAAAATAACTAAATGAGTTATTTTATTCATTCTGTAACCATTGAGCAGACGTTGGCAGGACCGCAGGGTAACATCAGACATTGAATAAGAGACATTTAATCGCACAACCCTTTGGTTGTGTAACCGTGATTCTAATAGGATTAATGGATCATTAATTGTGGTTCATTAATGAAACAAATTAATGAACTCAATGCGGGTGGTTCCTTTTATTTTATTTAAACAAACCACTGCCATGGGTTTTTGGTACCAACGAGAGGTACCTCTGACAAAACGCCAGCGATGAATTCCTCCAATGAATAATATCGTGTTGATCGAGGACCATTGGAGGATTCAAAATGAACATCGACAGGCAACAAAAATCACCTACAGACATGGAACGTCTACAAACATGAATCTTCTCCATTGACCACAACATCGTTTCCAAGTAGGTTGTTTACATGTTTTGATATTATAACTCTTTCTGTTCTTGTAAAATACAATGAACATAGACCAACCAACTAACAGGTTGATCCAAATCCAGTCTATGAATGCGGGTTGTTATTACAGGGTTATAAGTTGGGGATTTTCCTTCCTTTTTTATTATTGATATAACCCCATTTTAGAACACTAACACAGAGGATCTAGGACGATCCAAATAAATTCCAGCCCCCCCCCACCATTCACAGATTATGAGCATTTTTTGTGCACGAAGAATCAACATAACGACATGGTGTTTTGGAGGGCTTCACAGTGAATGTGGCAACCCGGGAGGACCATAGATGCATATGAGAAGAAAAACAGACCACTGGAGCATCTTCAGTGGCCCATAGAGGAAACAGTTGTCACGGTGGTGGCTGGGCGAGTCGGCCACGTGGAGGAGTAGTGCCTGTAGGCACCGTGGGGGTGGAAGGGAGCGATGAAAATGCTCCGCAAGAAGAAGGAGGATCGGCCCACATAGGCCGCTCAACTAGACAAAACATCTGGCTGAGCTGGTCATTTTATAAGAGGGGTGACGCCCGTTGGGGTCACTGGCTGGCCTCACTAGGCACTCCACATCTGGTTTGTACGTCATCATCCATCACAAAAGTGGTCCGGGTTCTTCTAGGTGGGTCGGACCCACTAGTCGGGTCGGGCCTCCAAGCTAGGCCGGACCCCTACCAGACCCGAACCCGACAGGCCCCATTTCACTAAAACGGGAAAATCATGCATACCGAATATCTATTTGACCTGCCTTATATGGAGATGAAACCCTTATGATGAGGAAATCCTTTTGAGATACTCCAACTAGTTTTTGGAGAAGGATGGAGTACGACCTGGTTGGATTGAACCCAAATCCACCCGGGACCTCTGTACTAAAATTCCAATAAAATACAGAACATGTGTATGATTGACGCACCATCTTTTTCATTGCAACCATTATGACATGGTGGTTCTTCAGGTTTCTTATTAATTGGAATTAGTGGAGTTTGAGGTACAGTTTATGGCTTGAGGATCATATCCTCCCATAATCAAGCGTGTTATGTGCCAAAATATAGTGGCTGGTTGTGATGTAAATAATGAATGTTTATCATGTGTGGGTCAGCAACATGAAAAAATGTGAGGTTTAGCACATAGAAATATTGTGTGGAACAACTCCTAGTGATCCTATGTTGGTCTGTGCATAGTGAACATGTGTGGTTCAACGTCTAGTGATCCTGTTTGGGTCAGCCCATATCGATCAGTTGTGGGTCAACGCCTATCGATCCTATGTGGTTCAATGCCTAGCGATCCTATGTGGGTTAACACATAGTGATCTTGTGTGGCTCAATAGTATAGCCTCTCGATAGAATAAGATGATCTATCTTTACAACTAATCATTTTTGGTTATGTACTTATGTTATACCTAGTGTGATATGTCCTTTATTTTTGTTCTTTGTGATTGAGATCATGTATTATGGTTTTTCCTTTGTGTAATTATGAGAGACCTTCAGGGGTATTAGGGTCCGTACTGAGTATTGTTATACTCACCTCTGCATGGGTTTCTCCCACACCTTGTCTTGTCTTGTGCAGATGATGGATAGCTTGATTGAGACTCAGGGATCTAGGGCTAAACAGTGGTCAGAGGAGATTGAAAAATGTGGAGAGCAGTACTAACGATAGACGACGAGTTGTACATAACATTCAGGTCGGATCCTAGGTGGACGACCTCTGAAGCACGTCATTCCATTTTTTTTATACTTTATTTCTAGTTAGGCTAGTATAATATCCCATTTACTTTTAGTACATACTTTTACTCTCAGTGGTTGTTTTTGGTAGTGGTTATACTTTACTTTTTTTTCATGTTTTACTTGTATGCAGTGTGCCTTGTCTATGTGTGTGTAGATTTAAAGGCAATGCCTTCCCTTTTTGGGTTTCACCTTTCTGGTGCTAATCACCAGCCCCTGGCCTATGGAAGGTAGGCTTGGGGTAGTCATGGCATGGGATCCATGTGATAGGTCATGATACTCGATAACTCATTCATTTTTGAAAACATTATAAAGAATTTCCCAGATCATTTGGATTCAACAGTTTCACCCCAGAAGAATGTGATGAATTATCTATTGATAAACTGTAAAAAATTAACATAGCCTATAATATGATAAAAATTTCTTCTTCCATGAAGAAAGTAACTATTTTAAAAGTCCTTTGATGCAATCAGAAAAGGGAATGTGAAATAAGATGGGGTTAATAAATTTGATGATTTATATAGTTATTAGGATGATATAGATTTCAATCATCTTCAAGAGAAGTTGACTACTAGAGAAGAAGGGTTTTTTTCAGACACAAGCCATATGATTCACAATTTGACATGATTTAAATATAGACAAAGAATATTTCAATAAATCAATTGAGATCAGTGGTGAAACTTCTCATGCTGGAGATAAGAAAGGTAATGGTCCAGATAATAATTTTAATAGATTGGTTACTTCAAATTGTGTTGGTGTTAAATCTAAATCTTATAATTTGAGAGTGATGGATAATAACAAGGAAATTATTAACATCTAAGGAAGAGAATTGTTTTTCCACGAAGGCCACAATCATCCAATCAATCAGAGGCTCAGTTGGAAACAAGACAACAATAACACAGATCTAGATTCATCTGGAAACTATATGAGAGAATAATGTATCACATAATTTTATGGTGTTGTGGTAATAATGGTTTCAAATAAACTTCTTTCTATATCAACATGTCATTAACTAGGAGGATGTCTTTTAGGAATTCATCACTCAAGGTATCATTGAAGCATTTTTAAGCTGATTGTGTTTGTTGACAAAGAAAACTTCCATATTTTGTTTATTGAAAAAGGGGGTTTACATGTTGACTTTTCAAGTTCAAGAGATGTTGTTGACAATGAATGATTGAAATATGAATCTAGAAAAAGGTTTGGATGATCTGGGAGTGGTACAAAAAGAGTAGAGGAAATAGGGGCACCCATGTTTTGGTTTGGGCATTCAAGTGACTAGGGTGACAGAGGCTAAGGAGGCTAGACATGCTCGTCAGAAGGAGACTTCTGCGCGGTGCTCAAGGTGTCCAAAATTACTATAAATAGAAGTATACCCCTATTAATTTTGAAATAATCTCAACCCTTAAATAAAATTAGTGCTCCAGTCATGCAGGTGTGTTGGGTGGGCATGTGGTGGTATGGGTGTGCAAGTAAAAGGTTATTCAGAAGTTGCATGCCAGTTGATAGTTGTGCACTGATATTGGTTTCTGCGTAAAAGTTTGTGAGTCGGCCATGTTTTGTGTTGAAGAATTGAGTGTTGAAAAGCTTTTTAGGTGATACTTTTCTGCCAAGTGTGGAGAAGTTCTCCAAAGCAAAGTGAAGCGCGCTAGGAATTAGAGTAGCGCGCCAAGCATAGAGAAGTGTTCTAGTCACTCTAGGGATGCACGAAAGTTGGATAATTTCCTATTACCTTCAGTGGAAATTGAGATTTATCTACAGGTGAAAGTTTGACGTCAACATAGCATCTACATATATTGAATGATTCATTCATTATTGTTAATGAAGGGACCTAAGAGTCATTAAATTTTGAGTGGAACTTCTGAAGAAGAAGTGAGAACACATCAGTTGAGAGAGAAGTGAGATTTCATGTTATGATTGGTTGTAAACCAGAAGGGATGATGAGTCCTCTTGGAAAATTTTAAACAGTAATGAACTTTTAGTGGATTTGGTACATCATCACATAGCTGGTGTATTCTCTTTAGATGTATCCCAGTGAGGGTGAACAATGTAAAAAAATTTGTGTCATGTGCGTGATTTAATATCTATTTATACCTTTCTATAGTAAAGAGAGAGAAGAGTGTTTTTCTTAATAGCGAAACAGGATCAATAGGTGCAGTTTTTTAAATCTATCATACCCTGATTCACCCCCTTCTTAGTGTATCGATCCTAGTGAACTTATCAATGTTATAATCATGGGGGAGCTTCAATGTGAATAAGAGAACAAAATATTAGATAAAAACATGTGAATATATTTTCACCACATATATCGACACAAAACCTATTTCAAATTCAGGAAGAAGTAAGTGGAAGATGCAGTATAGAAGGTCACAAGGATATGGTGTGTATGAAAAGGTTGTAATTATATGTTACCTATGATTTTAATGGTAAGAGTTTACAAATATTGTCGTTAAGAGTCATGAATAGTTTTTATAAGACTGTGATGGTCAATAAAGACTACGTAGTTGTTTGGTGACATCAATTGAAACTATCTAGAAAATTAGAGGAATATTGGAAAATTATTAAATATAAAGGAAACAATGTGGTATAAAAAATTGAAGATAAATGTTATAAGTAGTTAACCACAATTGGACAGATTAATATTAAGATCACTATGGTAGAAATGTGAATTTAAAAAAAAAGAAAAATTTCAAGGGAAGATATAAGATAGACAAAAAGATGAGCCTCAAATCAAAATTAAGCATCCAATTAAATGTTCATGTTATGGGATTGGTTGAAAATAATTTTTGAGACTTAGATTAATATCTCAATATGTCTTTTTTGGTTAAACTAATAGTTCTCTCATTATCCCTGATTATTTTATGTTTTCATAGACTAACAATGTAGGTAATTAATGCAGATGTTTGAGGATATAACTTCTATATAACAAAATGAGATTGTACTACCTAGAGTTACTAAAATACATGAGATGTAAGAAAATTGGAAATCCCATAGGGGGGAAAAACAAGATAGTGAATATTAAAACCATAAGACATATTCAAAAATAGTGTTCCTAGTATGCATTTCACCCTTCCATTCCTTATTCTTAATTGTATTATCTTGTTAATTAAGTGGGACTGCATGGTTTAAGGATGAGGGGGGAGATTTATCCTTTAGACATTATCATTATGATGTTTTTTTGAAAAATGTTTATTATTTAGAAGTTTCATTCATATATTGGATTATTTACATCTCCTTGGACTAGAATTGATATATTATAAACTTTATTTTACATCCATGGTTTTTTATGGAAAATATTGAAATAATTTGACCCATCTAACATGTTTTATAGACAATTTTATCCCATGTATAGTTTGATTTGATTAACTGAATGAATTCTTTTCAGAGGACAATTTGATATCATCCCTCTCTCGAAGTTATTAAATAAATAATTATCAAATGGATGATAAATTATTTTGGAGATAATACCCACTTTTCAATTGAATTTTAAATCCAACAAAGGGGAAACAAGTTTAGTCACACATATTTACATTTGAATATGTGAAATATATATTGACCACAAAATTAAAAGGGGATATTTTCTGTCCTAGTATTTCATTTTTTCAATTATGTGTCAATTTGTGTTTATTGAGTTTGGTCTAAGTGGTTATGCTTGTAAAATTGTAATTGATTGATTAACTAGTCATCTATATCACACTTGGCCAAATATCCTTGGATAGAATCTAATGTTTGTTTGGGTGCATCCTAAATGTCCAAGAAATGATTTAAGGATGAAAATTTATTTACAACAATGTTTGGAATATTAATGAGGGCTATGAAATATGAATTACATATTTCCTGAAGTGAAGAATAATTGATGATGATATAAAATGATGGCCAAGAAAGAATATAAATAATTATTTTTTTATGATGAATGAGAGAATTATAGAAACGGACTGAGTTGGTTAGATTTTTTTAATATAGATTTGAATTTGTTTTTTACAGAGAAAGTATTCCATAATTGATGACTCGTTGAAAAAAGTCTCCAACCTTTTGACCATCAAAGGACAAGGCTCAACTATAGGCACATGTGGGATCGATGTCTACCATTCCTAGTTAGAATCATCCCAGTATATGTAGAAAGTGGTTAGACCATGTATGTTCCATTGATGGGCCCATGTATAAGACCTAAAAGATAGGGTGGGAACTTAGAGCATGCTTTTAGTGTGTAAGTGGCCACATAGGAAAACGACAATGGTGTAGTGTATGAAGGGTGTAACCAATGATGATCCCTATTAGCCAGATTGATCCTCTCGCCACACTGCTTGATTGATTAAACATAGTAGTGTTGATATGGGGTTATGATGCATTAAACATAGGCATATGAGTACTATTAAAATTCCATTTATACGATTGAAATAACATGGACCATCTAATCTCATTGATCTCATCCATCCTTTGAAGGACCTTGGTTTTAATTTAACCTATAGTTTCCATAAGGATATTACTCACTAGAGGTCTTCTCGAACAATTATTGACCTAGAATTCATTTTTATTTTAATATCATAATAAAGGGGTGAGGTATATTGATGCAACTGAAATCATTCATGAATTCTAATATATTAAATTCATATAAAGAAAAATATTAATGAGATTAAATGAATATGATTGATAGTTCTAGATTATATTCGAGTTTTAGTGTGTAGGATTTTTGAATGATAAGTAGAATGTGACTAATTCATGCACATACATTCATGAAGAAATACCTTCAGATATCAAGAGGTGATTTTTTTAAAAAATATTCTAAAAGATCACCCAAATTATTAAATATGAATTCTAATATATTAATACATTAAAATCCTTTGAATAATTACTCAACATGGAATAAAAATATGATCTATGTGGTTAAATTAAATGTTATCCTTAAATATAAAATGTGTACTTTGTAACCAATGGGAAGATACCAAATATTTGATAGAGATTCGGTTTTCAATGAAAAATAGAATAAGAAAATCCCACTATTTCATTACTTGAAGAGACATCCAAGATGTTTTAGTCTTTCTTGAAGAAGGAAAACACACGCCTTCATCAATTTTTTAAGACAGTTGTAGATGATTTGATATGAACCTATTCCACTAAGCATTCAGAGGTGTCTGATGCAATCATGTGTAACCTTCCTTCTTGTGAGAAATATTTGAAACACAATGGAATAGTGTCACCTACACTATATTATACAAAGGAGATATGATATCATTCAATTAAGAATCAATTTTTCAAATCCTAGGAAAGAATTGTGCAATTAGTATAATGGGTGATACACTATTTTACATTAAGGAGTAACACACATAAGGAAAAGATCCAACAATCATTTGGGTTCATGAAAACCATAGTGAATGTGAAAATTTTCAATACACATACATTTAATATAATCTAAATAACAAAATTTTCATGTGTGGAAAACGTGTGGGTGTGAAGGAATCATGAGAAGAATACGGTACTCACACCCAATTGTGATTGTTAATAGGAGGCAAGGGTTTAATTTTGACACAATTACAAACATTCATCAAACATCATCTACATGTAATGAACCATTGTAATCTAATTGAAACAAGATGTTATTATTCTGTTAAATAAAGGAATGAGGTTGAATTGAGTTGTGGTTGTTCTAGATTAACCTTATATAAAATAAAAAATTTGATTTTTTTGTACTCTATTTTTACACATGAAAAGTAGGATGAGACTTCATTCAGATGGAATAATATATCTATCGTAGATTAAAAATGGAAATTGATCTATTAAATGTGATCATTATATTGTCAAACACCAACAAACTCAACTAGTTGTTGATGAAGGTATATTAATAGGACCATGAGCAAGTTATATTCTAAAATATCATAGAGGAAGATCAAAGAATCATCATTTAGGGGATCCAGAATTTGAATAGATATGAAATCTTCCAATCATTATTTAGAGAATATAGAGTCATTTGGTTAGATCTAGGGGAATGAGTCTCTTAGTTTGATTCAGATTCGAAGCCTTTCAGTTGAAGCTGAAATAAGTGGAAAGGATTTGGTAAAGATAGGAGAAAATGGATTCTGTTTTTAAGATTTGGATCATTGAAATCACTATTTTTTTAGTAAATAATTTATGTTTGGGTGACCAACATGGTATGGAGTGGGAATTTTTACCGAACCACATAAATATTGTGTGATACACTCAATATTATCATAACTGAAAATGAATTTATTTTGAGAGAGAATATTTATTGGATACAAAACTTTAATAAGTTTGAGTGGTTGAATTTGAAATAAACGTAATTCTTAAAAGTAAACCATTGATTCACTGATCCCTTATATATGGTAGATCAGTCATGATATCTTCATTAATTTCACAATATATTGTTCTAAATACAATATTTCAATTGATTCATCAAAGGGAAAGCCTAAGTACCCAACACAAGTACTTTTCCTTAATTTATTTTAGTTTCATTATGAATTTACCAAAAATTATTATATATATATATATATAATTACATAATTATTATATGTATATTGAAGCATATAATTAAATGGGAATAAAAGTTGACCTCCCTTTCCCATATTCATTATGATTAAAACAACTATCATTTATTCATTATATATACTACCAAATATACGTAGATATTACATCTGCTTTTAAACAAAAAAATTATTCACTTGTTATAATAGAGATGTTATAGAATAAATTTTTAATATATAATATAATTATGATTAATAATAGAAAAATTAAAATCCATTTTTCTCCCTTATTCTTCTAAAAATGGAAATGTTAATCATGTGTTGTGAGGACTGTCACTTCCATTATGTGACATTTGTAATTTTCCGTACAGTAATTTTCAATTTTAAAATGTATAAAATAGTGATTCCATACATTAAAATTATATATGTAATATAATAATTCTTTTATAATAATGGTATCGTCCCAAAATTACCCACTTTCATAATCATATCCATCTATTAATTATGGTATGTTCATGTTTGGGTCGGTCAATCCACCTATATGAGAAATCCTATAAAATAAATTCATGGATCACCATGAGAACATAATTACACATAATATATGATATAAATAATAAAATGAATAATTTATTTTTTTTTTGAGGTTAAAACTAATTTTAAATACCTTATTTAAGTTATCAACACATATTCATGAAAAATCATGGAAATATGTTTCTAAAAAATCACCTATAAGAACCATGAGTAAAAATCCCATAGAATAAAATAATTATATTATAAACTATAATTAAAAATCAATTATAGTAATTTTAATGATTTGGTTGTGTTGAACATTTTAAGTATAATTAATAACAATATCTCTATTATGAAAATAGAACAAGACATAAATGATTAATTACACATGATATTGAAAAAAAGAAATAACAAATTAATATTCATGTATAGAACAGTTGTAAATGAATTTTAGAAAAGTCTACATATATTAATAATGTAATTAAATAGATAATGAATATATATAATCATTATATAAGAGGTTCATTTAAAACCTTATCCTTTTTTCAAAAATATTACTTTTTAAGTAATTTGATTTATTTGATACATTTTGTTACACGCAACTATAAGGCATCTGCCTTAATCCTTACTTAATATTGAATTAAATGAATAATTCACATTGAGGATCTTTTCAGGTTTAGAGTTATAGAGAATTAGGGCATAACTATTACATCTCAAAAGATTACAAAGTAGAAACTTTTACTAAGTTTCCATAAAATAAAAACTCTTAAAAAGAAACATGTCCAGTTCCATGTTTTAGGTTGCATGACTTTCCCTTGATCCCATCCTTGACCCTATTCCACGTTAAGTCATGTGAAAAACATTTCAAAAACTTGGAATTAGCATAAAAAGCTCAGTAAGGGATACACAAAGAATAAAAATTGTTAGTTTTTCAAAACAACAAGTAAACCATGTATACTTTATCAATGTGATACATTTCACCTTTTCGAAGTAGTAAAAACTCTTCACTGAATAAAATTTCATTACGTACCATTATGTAACCAAAATATTACCATAAAACCCATATAAAGATCACATAACCTATAGAGGTAACTTGGGACATAAACATACTTAAGTGGAATAACCATAAGGTCGACTTCCACACATATCACATAATGGAATAGCCATTTGTCCAACTTCCATACATACTTAATGGAATATCCATGCGGCCGGAATCCATACATACTTAATGGAATAGCCATACGGTCTACTTCCATACCCAATGCATTGGAGGTTATAACATAACCACCCGTCCTGGTATTCACGGCACCACCCGTCATATGGTTTATTGCATAACCACCCGTAAAATGTCCAAGTACCATCATTACACATAGAATATTGAAAATATAAACATTTCAATAAAAACATTTCATTTTAAATCACAATAAGTAATTCCAAGATATCAATCCATTTTCAAAAACCATTTAAAGGTGATTTTTGAATCAATGTGTCCCATACCATTTTGAAGATTTTATTAGAATTATAATTTTAAAACATTAATTTACATATAAATAAATACTAACAACCATTTTGAAAACATGGACATTAAAGATAAAGATTTAGAATAATAAATCTTTAAAACATTTAAAACGATATTTTTGTTAAAGAGTTTTTAACAAAATGAGAGACTCTTGAATACAAATAATAGCGGAATAAAATTTAATCCGAACATTATAATATCATGAGAATAAATGGATTCATGATATAATATGTCAAAGGACAGTATACACACCATATAAGAGTGAATTGGTGCCTAACAATAATGAATTCTCAAAACAAATGTAAAATGAGATGAAATCCATTATAAAGAAGGTATCCTTAAATTAAGGTTAAATCTATCACATAATTATGTGTCAAAAATATAAATACACCAAATATAAGTAGATATTATGTTTGAAACAATCAGAGGTCATTCACACATATTCATAGGATGACGTGTTCAAGAAGTATAAGTTGAACCCAACGAAATCGAAATTGGGTTAAGACGTTCCCTTGTAAAAATTCGACAGCCTAACGGTGTCACATCAAAATTCAGAAAATTAGTCGATGAGAGAGTGAATGGTATCTCATCACATGGACATAAACTTTACATCCATAAGGATATAGAAGAACATATCCCAACATAATAATATGTAAATTAAATGACATAACAAAAGAAGTCTTTTAAAATGAGGAGGGTGAAAGGTTCCCTTACCGACATGGGTGTCATTCGAAACATACACCCCGTGAAAGAGGGACAATACAACATTGATCTAAATACTCATAAATAAAATCATGTTACACAATGAGTAAAATAATGGGAAGTACATACACCACTCAAAGGAAATTGTGGAAAATGTATTATAAATCTCACGGAAATAAAAGTGAGATGAAAAATCCCTTACGAAAACTCGGCAGCCTAACGGCACCACTTAAAACTTACAAAATGTATTGATGAGATCAAATAGGGTATCTCATCATATTAACATAAAGTTTACAGAAAGAGGAATATAAAATAACATCCCCCAACATAACAAAGAGGAGCTTAAAATAAGTGACATAATGGAGAGTACTTAAAAAGAAAGAGAGAGGTTAGATCTCTTACGAAAATTCGGCAGCCTAACGGCGCCACTCAAAACATCCAAAATGGATTGATGAGAGAGAATAGGGTCTCTCATCATACAAACATAAAAATTACAGTAAGATTAATAAAAAATAACATCCCCATAACAAGAAATATGATCTTTTAAAAGGAATGACATAAAAGAGCGTACTTAAAAAGAAAGAGGGGAGTAGGATCCCTTACCTTGGGTCCGACTTGACTCGATCGTTCTTTAACGTCCTGAATAATAAACATGAGTTAATTTATACTTTCTTAAGAAAATTTTTCAAGTTCATTATTCCTTTTATATCAATTATTGACATGTTATAAACATTATGTAATCATTTAAGATAATAATGTTTGTTTTGTCGATATTTGGTTCTTAAGTCAAAAGTTGACTTCTTACAATTACATGTTGGTCCTGTGGTCAAAGGTTCTTTATCTCCAGAAATACATTCCTGATTTGGATATCATATATATCATATATATCCAGAATATACATGTATTTATAATATTACATAATCATTTAGAGGTATGAAATGAAATGCATCGTTCATGGAGACGGTAAGCCGTACGTACGCATGAACGCTACTTTCATTTCTATGTCATATTAATGGAATTAAAAATAAATGAGAGATGTGTATATTTTTAATTACAGAATTATATTAATCCTTGATATGTATCATACATCATATATATCCATTATATGTACTTATTATATTACATTACATTTGAGGATAAGAAATAAAATGCACCGTTCATGGAGACGATAAGCCATACGTACGCATGAATGCTACTTTCATTTCTATCTCATACATTAATGGAAAGAAAAAAATAATTATATAAAGGTATATATAATTCTAGTATAAAATAATATAAAATAATTTTAAATCCATCCTTTATACATCCCACATATTGCATTAATGAATCAAATCACTTTGAGGGGGCGGTAGTCTGCACTTCCTAAAATGAAGATATCGCATATACCCATAATGGAAGCCATAAAGGTATGCAACAAATGAAAAATAAAGAAGCTTAAGTAAAACATAAAAATATTATATATCATATATAAACATAGTTACATCTTAATGGCCACCTTTGAAGGTATGAGTGTTGAACAATCATTGTTTCGTGAGGCAGAAATTCGCTATCCAAAGAAACTGTATGTTCTTTAACCATTAGATGAAGGTGTGTGTAAGTGTAGCTCGAATACATATTATATAAACATCCTAGTATATTTAAGATACTTTATTTGTTACAAAATAAATGAATAAAAAGAGTTTAGGGGGTTGGAGAAGAAAAATAAAATAGAAGAGCACAAGTGAAGACGTTACCTTAAAATTGGGTAACTCCCTTTGGTTTGAACCAAAAGGGTTTCTTGAAGAGCATCCTGCCTAAGTTAGGGCTTCTAGGATGAGGAGAGGGATGTGGAGAGAAAACGTATCATAGATTTTCTGAACCAAAGGCTTGAGAGGTGTGGGTAAGGTGGTAGAGGTGGGGGCCTTTTATAAGAGGAGAGGAGGGGCACTCTTGGAAAAGTATAAAGTGTTACTTTATTTTCAAATGGTTTTCTGATTTTAATGGTCCCACATTGATGTGTTTCGAATATAAGGTGATAAGGGTTCGAAATCCACCCATCCAATAGGTTTTTGACATGTATAGGTCCTATATTTTGCAATATCTTTCCATTTTATTTAAATCGTAAAATAATGAGGTCATCGCTGCATCATCATGATGTCATAATGAAATTAATATATTTAATGTATAAAAATTATAAAAAAAATACTATGATGCATTAAATATTTTTATCTTTCCAATGAATATTTATTGTAAAAATTATGACTTGTATATCCACATGTAAAAAATGTTTTAGTAAAACAAATCATGTTTGTGACATTTTTATTTTAACTTTAAATAAAAGGCATTAATGTCATTATCAAACACAAGTGGCTCCATGGTGTACCAAAAATCGACCCATGGGTTGTCTTGTTCGGACATAACTCATCCAATAGGGTTAGGACAAGTTTCCATATATTTTCATTTTATTATAATATCATTTTTACCTTAAATCACACTAATTACCTTTAATCGCGATTAATAAAACTTAAAAGTTACTTTTCATAAAAAATTATTTTCATCCCATTGAACCAAATTTTACTTAACAATTAAAATCATTTAAATAGGATTTTTTAAATTCAAATCACAGAAGTGGTAAAGTCCGATTTAAACGAAAAATCAAATTTTGTAACTACCACTTTGTGGTTTCACTATTCATCAAAAATTGGAGATTTTCAGAAAAATACCAAAAATTCACCCTAAGCTATATTTGATATTACAAATTCAAAAATGATGTATATTTTACCAAATTAAAAACATATATTTTTCATTAATTAATTTAATAATTAATTCCCACAGTCAAAACAAATAGAGTGTTTTTTTAAACAAAATGTATCAAAAGATTGACACTAGTTTAAGTCTGATTTCAAAGTTAAATTAATTCCAACGACCACTATTGGATTAAATGGTAAAAATATAATCTAATTTTACTTTAAAACCATTTCAAAATATAATCTAATCATATAAATAAATTAGATTAAAAAGAGGTTTTGAATTAAAATACAACATTTTTCACTATTCATTATAAATTGAACTTTTTCGGAAAAATGCCAAAAAATTACAAAAAGTAAATTTTGATGTCCCGATTCTAAAAAAGAATTTATGTTTGTCAAATATAACACATAAAATTGTCAAAAAGTGGATTTAAAATAGGTTCTCCTTCAAAAGGCGGGTAATCGACCTTTTAATGAATATTAGAATGTCTACGCTTAAAATTGGATTCATTCGCATTTTTAATCCTCTAAAATTTATTGTAAAGAGTAAAAATATTTGACAAACATATATAATCATTTTTAAGGTAGTTCTATTCATTCCCAACATTACAACGGCTAGGCGTTAACTACTATTTAAAATAATCTTATTTTATTATTAGAGTGCAACGTAAGCTTCCCAGGAAACTCGTTGTTGCATATTGGGTACGCCATCGAGCATAGAATCCCCTTTAAAGTAATATAAATATTTTATTCACAAATATGGATAAATATAAAAATGTCATATTCATTATTTACCTAGGGTGTTACATCCTTCCCCCCTTTTGGGAATTGTGTCCTCGCAATTTTAAAATTGGGCTGGGAAATATCCTTTAAAGTCCCACATCAGAACAAGAGTCAGTAAAACAATCACTTTAAAATAAAGAAAGATAAGTACAGAGGTCACCCGAGTTAACCCATACTAGGATTCCATTTACGAAAATATGTACATGGAAGAAAAAAACAAAGGATCATGTTCTGATGGAGAGTGATAGTAAACATGTCTAGGAGAAAGTTAACCACAAGAAAATAACAAACTTGTGATGGGTTAAACGGTATTCGATTCCCCAGTAGGAAATGTTAACAAACAACATTTTTCTTTTAAGTTACTCTTCATTGAGGAATTTATTTTTGAGCTTAACTAAATCATAATGAAACATACTTGTCACGCAGACTTCCAACTTTTACTAGATTCCTTAATGAAACTCATATTTTATCCAAAAGATGAGTATTTAGGAAGACTTGTTCACATTAAGAGTACTATAATCAACATATAGAGAATCACCTAATCAACACAAGAAAACTATATATTTCCCTTGTCTTCAAACATTAACTAAAACCAAAACTAAAAAGGTTAGTACAAGATCAGATAATCCAGAAAAGGATAACCCTTTATAAAAAGAAAATATATTCTTAATCTCCAAAATTTGTCCAACAAAACACATAGTTCATCAAGGACCATTCGATAAACAATTTGTCCATAAAATTCGTCAAAGTAAACCAAACTAAGATTGAAACCCAAATATTTGAAGGATTTAGTCACATAGTCTTCCAAGTTAAATCGTAACATTTATCTCCAAACAACATCAGTTGCTCCTAAAGTCTCGTATTGAAAATTAATTAACCTAATCACATATCCTCCATGATAGGTTAATCATTTTCATAAAAACCCAAAATCAACTTTCTCTTAATTCATAAAGTCACCTAACTAAAATGAATAAGTCATACTAACTAGGGACTTCACGTAGTCCAGTGGTCGACGATAAATACCCATTGCACTTTGGTTGTGGGTTAGATTCCCACAGCCTTGTCCGACGCAACGGGTTGTCACACGGACTGTGTGTTTTCCTTTTTCCAAAACTACATAATTCTTAAAACATTCCCCAATAACGAGATAAAATCTTCAAAAATAACCATAACATATTTTAACCTCATGTTTGTCTCATGCCTTTAATTTTCCATCATAACATATAATAACCCATAATTACCTCAAAAGTAAGGATCATATAAACTATAATGGTTACCTTTATAATTATTACCTAAACTTCCACATAGATTGGTCATCTCGTACATGATGCATTACAGAACATACCAAGGTTCAAGTGGTTGATCATGACTCCTTGATAGTTGGTTATGAACAACCACGATTTTCCTCATTGAATCCCTCATTTTATCAAGTATCTTAATTAGAGAACCACCAAAGTTTCCCTCAAACCTGTTGTCTCTTTGGTGCCTTCTAGATCCATCCATTCACTAAAACCAAAAAAATGTCAGTGTGAGTATATCAACAAAACCATCATGTACTTATGAGGAAGGTAAACACTATGATATACTTACTCATTCACTTTATCTAAAACATAGACTCCTTATGAAATCTTAACCATTATGGTACTGTCACTTATGCTTAGAGAATACCATAACCTCTAAAGTTGTCTAAAACTCACTTTGATACCAACTATAAGGCCCCAGCCTTAAACCTTACTTAATATTGAATTAAATGAATAATTCACATTGAGGATCTTTTCAGGTTTATAGTTTTAGAGAATTAGGACATAACTATTACATCTCAAAAGATTACAAAGTAGAAACTTTTACTAAGTTTCCATAAAATAAAAACTCTTAAAAAGAAACATGTCCAGTTCCATGTTTTAGGTTGCATGACTTTCTCTTGATCCCATTCTTGACCCCATTCCACGTTAAGTCCAGTGAAAAACATTTCCAAAACATGGGATGAGCATAAAAAGCTCAGTATGGGATACACAATGAATGAAAAATGTTAGGTTTTCAAAACAACAAGTAAACCATGTATACTTTATCAAAGAATTACATTTCACCTTTTCGAAGTAGTAAAAACTCTTCACTGAATAAAAGTTCATTACAAACCCTTCTATAACCAAAAGATTACCATAAAACCCATATAAAGATCACATAACATATAAAGGAAACTTGGGACATAAACATACTTAATTGGAATAACCGTAAGGTCGACTTCCACACATATCACATAATGGAATATCCATTCGGCCAACTTCCATACATACTTAATGGAATATCCATACGGCTGACTTCCATACATACTTAATGGAATAGCCATACGGCAGACTTCCATACCCAATGCATTGGAGGTTATAACGTAACCACCCATCCTAGTATTCACGGCACCACCCGTCATATGGTTTATTACGTAACCACCCATAAAATGTCCAAGTACCATCAATACACATAAAATATTGAAAATATAAACATTTCAACAACAACATATCATTTTCAATCACAATAAGTAATTCCAAGATATCAATCCATTTTCCAAAACCATTTAAAGGTGATTTTTGAATCAATGTGTCCCATTCAACTTTGAAGCTTTTATTGGAATTATAATTTTAAAACATTAATGTCCATATTAATAAATACTGAAAACCATTTTGGAAAACAAGGACATTAAATATAAAGATTTAGAATAATAAATCTTTAAAACATTTAAAATGATATTTCTGTTAAAGAGTTTTTAACAAAATGAGAGACTCTTGAATACAAATAATAGTGGAATAAAATTTAATCCGAACATTATAATATCATGAGAATAAAGTGATTCATGATATAATATGTCAAAGGACAGTATACACACCATATAATAGTGAATTAGTGCATAACAACAATGAATTCTCAAAACAAATGTAAAATGAGGTGAAATCCATTATAAAGAAGGTGTCCTTAAATTAAGGTTAAATCTATCACATAATTATGTGTGAGAAATATAAATACACCCAATATAAGTGGATATTATGTGTGAAAAAATCAGATTTCATTCACACATATTCATATGATGATGTGTTCAATAAGTATAAGTTGAACCCAAAGAAATTGAAATTGGGTTAAGACGTTCCCTTGTAAAAATTCGACAGCCTAACGGCGTCACTTCAAAATTCAGAAAATTAGTCGATGAGAGAGTGAATGGTATCTAATCACATGGAAATAAAAATTAAGTCAATAAGGATATAGAAGAACATATCCCAACATAATAATATGTAAATTAAAAGACATAACAAAAGAATTCTTTTAAAATGAGGAGGGTGAAAGGTTCCCTTACCAACATGGGTATCATTCGAAACATACACCCCATGAAAGAGAGACAATACAACATTGATGTAAATGATCATAAATGAAATCATGTTACACAATGAGTAAAATAATGGGCAGTACATACACCACTCAAAGTAAATTGTGGCAAATGTAGCATAAATCTCACGGGAATAAAAGTGAGATGAAAAATCCCTTACGAAAACTCGGCAGCCTAACGACGCTACTTAAAACATAAAAAATGGATTGATGAGTTCAAATAGGGTATCTCACCATATTAACATAATGTTTACAGAAATAGGAATATAAAATAACATCCCCCAACATAACAAACAAGATCTTAAAAGAAGTGACATAAAGGATAGTACTTAAAAAGAAAGAGAGAGGTTAAATCTCTTATGAAAATTCGGTAGCCTAACGGTGCCACTCAAAACATCCAAAATGGATTGATGATAGAGAATAGGGTCTCTCATCATATGAACGTAAAAATTACAGTAAGATTAATATAAAATAACATCCCAATAACAAGAAAGATAATATTTTAAAAGGAATGACATAAAAGAGCGTACTCAAAAAGAAATAGAGGAGTAGTACATCATTGGTTAACATCCATCATTCGTTATTATGTCAACTAAGCCACTAGTCACTAAGAAATGGTTTAGTACCATTGAAAAAATATTTTCCATTATATAGTGTTTTAAATATGGTATTTCTCTTCTGGATGATTATAGTTTGGATGGTGAAGCAGATAAATAATGTACTCTTATCAAGAACATGAGAGAAGTTGAATAAATTGAGTCCATGGAGGGGTATGAATTTAAATAATTATTTTTCAACAATAAAATTTCTTTTATTAATCATATGAAAAATAGAATGAATTAACTGATTTAATGTTGAAGTATTAAGTATATTATGGTACTAATGAAGAAAATTTTGCAATACATGTGAGGTAAACTTATGGTATTATCATCCATCGTTAATGTATGGTTGATTTATTCATCACTTTCTAAAAACAAATTCCTTAAATGGAATTATCCCTATGGGAATTTAGTAGATATGATGAAATAGATTGATGTTCTCTCAAGGTGGTGATAAATATTGGGTTTTTTCAATAAATTCCATGGTTTTGATGGGAAATGAAAATGGAAATAAAAGGTAATTTTTAAAACATTAGAGGTAAAAATATGAGAATTAGTTTATACATTAAGTGTTCAAGGAAACATGGGAGAAATTTAATTATGGGGACACATAAATTATTCAAGTGTGGAATCTATGGTCATCAAGTAATAAAATGTGGATGTGATGGGAATATGTTATATGATGATGTTAATAGAGAAAAGTCTCCAAAAAATTCCCAAAACACCTATATTGTTTCAATATACATGATTATAGGAATTATTCTAACTAGTTTTGAAAAATATCAAGGATAATGATGATGCTTCATGACCCTCTTAATCCGAGAGACAAAGGGAAATCCCATGCGATCACTATTTTTAGGCGGGGTATGATAATGATGTGGTGAATGGTGTACTTAACATCCAATATAGAACTAATACTATTTTATTTGATTATGTATCTACACACTCTTTTATATCTATGTAATTTTATAATGTTATCATAGAAATACCTAGAAATTTTATTTTAGTATCCATAAGAATAATTAATGATATAATTATTTCATCCCAATTCTATGATTCTTTTCGGGTTAATGTTTTTATGAATGTGTCTCCTAATTTTTTTTCTTTTTATATCTATTATGATTTAATTTTATTTTGGTCATTGGTTTTATTTCATTACAGATATCCCACATCAAAATTTTATGAAGGGATGTTACGTTTAATATTTTTAACCATCCAATGATATTTAATTATTGTGATGATAAAACTAAAAATCTTATAGAAATTACATCTATCATTTGGTTCATGAGTCATATTTAAAATGGGTGTTTATATCAGATGGTTAGGGAGAAAATAAATATTGAATATATATACTTATTCTTCGAGATATTGCTGATGAATTTCTATAGGATTTTCTGAGTATTTATCCATACTATCAAGTTGAGTATTCAATTGAACCCATTCCTTTTTCTACACCTATTTATAAGACACCATTTAGAATGGACTATACTGAGTTGATTGAATTTAAGAAAAATATCGAATAGAATCTTGATGAGAGATTCATTACTTCAAGTGCATCCCCATGGGGATCACCTATTCTATTTTTTATAAGGAAATATGGATCAATGTAACATTGTATTTATTATTGAGAACATAAAATGATCATTATCCTGAAAAAGTTTCATCTAATCCATATTGATAACTTTTTTTATCCATTATATGGAGATAAATAATTTTCTAGAATTGAACTCTATTCTTGATAATATAAATTGAGGGTCCATAATGATGATATAACCTAGAAAAAAATCTATATATGCAATGGAAACAATGAATTTATAGTGATTTTTCTAGTTTTAATAATGCACATTAAATCATTATAGATTTAATGAAAATAGCCTTTAGATATTTCTTCGATTAGTTTTTGGTAATATTTATAGATGATATACTAATTTCTTCAAATAGTATGGAGGATCATGAATAACATTTGATAATTATTCTAAAGACTATAAGGAACGATTAGCATTATGGAAAATTTACCTTGTGTGAAAGTTGGCACCAGAGATATTCATTATGGGGTTTTATAATCCCATGTGAGGGTATAATGGTGTACCTTCATAGTCAGAACTTATTAAAAACCAACCACTATGATTGATTTCCATATTTTTTTTAAACTAGCTATATATTATCATATCATTATCGATAAGTTTTCCAAGCTATCTAATCCACTCACAAAGTTAATTAGGAAAGGGGGAACATTATTTTGGTTATATTAATAAGAGTAATGATTTAAGTAACTAAAGAATAGTCTAGTTAAAACACATATCCTTACACTACCCTATAGTGGAGAAGGGTTTAAAACCTATAATTATGAATCAATGAATGGACTGGGATATATCCACCGGATGAATGGTATGGTTATATCTTATTACTCAAGAAAATTTTATGTCCATGAGAAAAATTACCCAAATCATAATTAGAAGTTAGATGTGGTAATTTGTTTATTATTCTTGTGGAGGAATTTTCTCTATGGAGAAAGGTGAGACATATATACAAATCAAAAAAAATTTAATGTATATTTTCAATTTAAATTTGTTGAACATGCACCAAATAAGATGGTTGGATATGCTGAAATATTATCAATGCTCAACACATTTCCATATTGGAAAAGTGAACAAGGATGAAGTTTCTCTATGTCAAAAGGATAATTCAATCTTAACTACGATGAGAATAATAAAAGATCCAATATTTCTAGATTTTCAAATAATGTATTTATTCATATTGAAGGAAGGGTATAATTATTATCTTTCTCTAATGGGTTTTCAAACATCTATCGAATTGACGATTAAAGAATCACATTACGAAGATGTAGAGATGTAAAAGAATGTGATAAATGTTCATAAGTTCAACCTTGATTGTGATGGAATAACTGTGTTTATGAAACTTTTATGTAAATTTAATAATTAATTTGATGGATGATTGTCAAAGTTCTACATTCCCTAATCATCTTTTAAGTATGAAGTTGTATAGAGATTTAATGGTTTATTTTTAGTAATTTTTAGAGGTTTTAATGTGTATTTATAGAGGAATAGAATGAATAGATATATAACATAGTATGTTTCTTAGTGCTTCGGCAGAAAATACTTTAATTCTAATAGAAATAAGTTTAATAGTATGTTACAACCATTACCCATACCATAGGATAAATGGGAAAACATCACCATGTATTTTATTATCGGACTCCCCGGGCATATAAAGGGTATAATGCTATGTGGGTAGTTTTTTATCACTATATGAAGTAAAAATAATAATTTCCTTTAGATAATATTTATTTATCGATCACTAAAATGGATATAAATTAAAATAATGGATATATTTCTTTGTTTATCCCTATAAATTTTCACTATTAGAGATATGAGGTTTACCTCAATTGTTTGGAGAAGTCTTCATCTTACTATAGATATAGAGTAATGTTTTAGAACTAGTTATTATCCATAGGTCAGTTTTATAGGACCATTCAAACTCTAGATGACTTGTTGAGATATTTATCTATGTATTTCTATGGTGGTATGTATCAACACTGTGAATTGGAAAAAATTTCTTACAAAAAATATCTTCACATAATCATTTATATGGATCTATATAAGTCCATATTTTGTAGGTATTGAAGAACTCCTACATACTAGAATAAAGCTAGAGTGGGAAAAATTTTAGGACATCATCGAGTTGATGATATTTAAGTGATGGTTAGATCCAATGAACTATACATAAGAATTCCTCAGAGAAAAATAATGTTATGATGCAATTCGCTTAAATGATATATAGTAGGGTTTTAGGGAAAATGTACTTCTTTGAATATCTCCATAGATGTGGGTTATGATATTTAGAAATATGTTAATGATATGTCCTATATATAGTGGTTCTTTCGAAATTCATGGTCGCATCATGATGGTAATATATCGATTGGAACATCCACTCAATTTGTCTAAAGTTCAGGATGTGTTCCATGAATCTATTCTAAGGAAGTACATAACCGATATTTTACATATAATAAAATTATGGTTTCAGACAAGGGGATTAAGATATTATTTATGAATAAAAAATATATATATTTTGGATCATAGAGATAAGGTTCATCAAAACAAAACAACTCACCTGGTAAATGTTTTGTAGATAAACGGCCAATTTGAGAAAGCTATGTGGGAACCTAAGGATGTGATGAGGTATAATTATCCTAATTTTTCTTATATTATATTGTCAAATTTAAATAGAGAAATTCATTTTATGGGTGGAGTAATGAAACACCCAAAATATTTTATGGAATATTTCGCTTCAAATAATTTGATTTATTTGATATCTTGCATTAGATGGAATGCCGAGTTTAAACAAACCTTGTAACATTGTTAAATTATTAGTTGTCCATTATCATATAGCCATTGGATTGGAGGTTATGAAAATTTGAAAATAAATTATGGAAAATATGCGGTCTACACATTTATAAAATTAATTTTATATTTTTTAAATGAATTAAATTAAAAAAATGAATTTGAAAATAATAGTGATATTTTTTAGGGAAATTTTTTTTGATAAGAACATTGTTTTTATATATTAATAAATTAAATTAATTTTTTTTGGTTAATTTTTTTAATGAAATGAATATTTTATTCACTTTATAAAATATTTTAATCATTAATAAAATATTTTTCTAGGCATAGGACATGAATAAATCCACATTTATCTAATTTTTTTTATATTTTGTGCACATAATTTAAAATTAATTTCAAAGATTTAATTGTATTCAGTTATATAAAATTATTAAATATTTTTATCAAAAGTTTCAAATTTTGTAAATATAACCCTTTTATTTTTTTCAATATGTATAATGACCGTGGAAAAATTTGCCATCTCAACAAAGTGTAAATCGGGTTAATATAGATTATAAATAAGTGATAAGGAAATAATTATTCATTTATGTTCTTATTAGATAAATTAAATTCGGCTATTATCACCCTAGGCAACTATATTTAATAGATTAGTGGACAATTTTCCATGAATATGATTTATATATTATTTAAATCAAATAATGTCACAAAATGACACTCTTATTTTAAAAAATCTTTATTATTTTAATATATGAACTAAAACTAGTCATGAATGAATGTTAATTATAATATTAATATTGTGTAAAATGATATTATAATATTATTTTTAATTGATTTCCAATTTTTAGGATTTGTATAATAACATTAAATTTTAACACAACCCCAAAACTGTATCTATTTAATTAAAAAAAATAAAGTAAACGATTTTGAAAATATTAAAAGTGATATATTTCGATTAATTTATAGAGTTCTATGAATTTTATATGTGAATATGACATATTAGAGTTGTGTTAGAAAAATATATTTCAATTCATACTTTTTCATTATGACTTTTAAGTAATATTAAATAAATAGTGTCAATGTTCACAATAATGATATTTTATCAAAACAGTATTTTATTAATTTTTTTAAAAATCATATAAATAATGATATAAGGCAAGGTGGATATGATATAATCATGAATTTAAAAAATTCATTTTTGTTCTAATTTTACCCATATAAGTGAAAATTAGAACATTTAATATTGAAATAGTTTTTAGTATAGTTAAGATTAAAATATGTTATCTACGGGTAAATCCAAATGATATGGATTAAACTCACCATAAAAAGTGTCTTTATGAATTCTCTACCACATATTAATCATTTTATACCAACTAAAATCTTAACATTTCTCTTTTAAAGTACCCTAGATTCATTATAGAGGTTATTTAATTCCCAAAAAACCAACATTATATCCCTTTATAGGAGATGTAAAGGAGTCCTTTTAAAGAAGAGGTAATCGTCTTAACCAATCACATTATTATTTATTGTTCTTTACCTCTTCAAATTCCAGGTTAGTTTCTATAATATAATATGTTATTTATCCTAAATAATCAAAAAATTTATTATCACAATGAAAACACTATTATACATTGACTTTCCCATCAAAAGATAACTTAATTTATTACTCATGCATTTGTAAAACTTATCTTTTCCACATTGCGATACAATTCATTATTCATCACCATATTTTAAGGATGCATATTATGATGGTTTTAATATTTATATAATATATTCATGATATAATTTTAATTCTGTAATAATAATATGAAATCCACCTATTAACCTTCCATTCCTTTGGAAAATGTTATTGTTTCTTGTGTGTACGTGTGGACGACCAGTTCCACATAGCGATGTGATTCATTTTTAATATACATTTTCATGGATAGAAAAAGGATATATTTAATGAATATATATGATACATATATATGATATATATATATATATGATGATATTATGCAGGTTATTTATTATTTACTCGTATTTCATTCCATCTGTTGACACATAAAAAATCATTCATGTGTACACTACAACTAATATGGCCTTTATCAGCGCTAGAAAAGTGTATTAACAGCGCTAAAAAGCGTTTTTAATTAAGAGGAAGAAAATGGGGGGCCCTTATATCAACACACAAAAAAGCGCTGAAAAAGGCTCCCTTTATAAGCACTAAAAAAGCACTGATAAACGACCCCTTTATCATTGCTTTTTTTTAGCGCTGAGAAAAGTAAATAAAAAATAAAAAAGAATTATATAATGTGGGGGATCTTTTAACAACTCTTGACCCCCCACCCCTTTATCAGCGATATGTGGACCCCCCCACTCTCCCAGGTACTATCCTTCCCACACATCCCCCACACGCACACACTTCCTTTCTTCAACATGAACTCGAACCCGTGACCTCCCCCCTTGTTTCCCTGCCCCGTTAACACTAATCCATTTCATTTTTTATTTATTTGATGATATATCAATTTATTTATAAATATATATAGTTATATTTATTCATATATTAATATTGATTCATATTAATATAAATATATTTAGTTATAATAATACATATATATTTATTCATATATTAATATATATATATATATATTCGTATATTAATATATAATAATATTTATATTTTAGTTATAATTTTTTATCTGTATATTTATTTTTAGGTTGATATATATTTATAAGATTAGTTTTAAATACATTTATAAAATAGTTTTTTATGTGTTTTTATAAATAAATAAATACATACATATATACATATATACAACACACACACACACACAAAAATAGACACATATATATTTATGAATAAATACATATATATGTGTATTGGAAAATCCATAAATGTTAAAATGACCATAACATCAATTCCCAAAATCCTGTTTCAACTCCAAAACAAGTGAAATCGAAGAAAATGAAACAATATCATATATGATATGTGGTATAGGCCTAACAGACATCCGGATTAGAAGTTATACTTGTTTGAATGTTGTGAAATTGGGGTACCTCTGCTAAAAACTCAATTTTGGAGGACTTCATAGACTTTTTCGACCTCAGAAAATGTGATAGAATCTATACTTGGGTCACTATCATGTGGATCTCGTCTCAGGCTTCGATTTGATATACTGTAGAGATCAAAAGGACACCTGGATCAAAATTTATGGTCGTTTGAAGTTTGAGTTAGATTTTTAACTTATTTTAGATCTTTTTTTATTTTTTTTGGTTTTTTGTGTCTTCAAATTGTTATTAAATGATTATTAATCGATGATAATTAGAAAATTATTAATTAATAATATTTTTTTTATATTTTAAATCAATTCCACTAAATTTATTATATATTAAAAGTAATAGTTTATTTATACTTATCTAAAACATATTTAAAAATATATATTATATTTATAACAATTTAAATATACATATATAATAATATATTATTTTTCATGATCTTTTTTGAAACATAAAATTTATTAGTGATAGAAAATAGCTCTTATAAATCACCCCTTTATCATCACTACTAAAAGAGGCACCGATAAAGGGGTCCCCTTTAATAGCGCTAAAAAACGTGATGATAAAGGGGAGGCCTTTATCCGCGATAAAAAAGCGCTGATAAAGGGTCACTTTTAACAGCACTTTTTTTAGCACTGTCAAAAGTTCCCCTTTATCACTTCTTTTAGTAGCACTGATAAAGGACCCCTTTTATCAGCCCTTTTTTAGCACTGATATAAGGGTAGCACTTCCATTGCCCGTTTTTGTAGTAGTGGTACATACAACTCACTGTCTCTATGAATTATGTTATTAAATTTTAAATATTTATATTTTTTTTGGAAGAATATATGTATATATAAGGAATATATATTATATTTATATCATGATTAATATTGTATATATTTTTTATTGTATATAAATGTTAAAGGACAAGAACTAATGAGCTAAAATAACCAGGATAAGAAAAACAGTTAACACCCATAAATAATGATTTAAATAAATATTTACAGATAAAATGGGATGTGATAATTCTATAAAGGAGTCATATATGACATTATATGTATTATAATGACTATAGTATAGAATTATAATAAATTTCAATTTATTATATTGGATTTTATAGTACTCTCAAAGAAAGAATAACTGGAGTTAAGTGTTTTATGTCACAATCTCATTGTTTATTGGGAATGATTATGAATATGCCTTTGATGAAAAAAATCTTTTAATCTACCTCTCAAGATACCTATTAATATTATTATACTCATGTTATTTTTTTAGAAAATACATATTTTTTCAATTATTCTCATTTATTTAACTCAAGATACAAAAAATATATTTTAATGGAAAATTGACTTCATTTAACTATTTGGAAGGAAAAATATATTTTTCCATATACCAATTTTCTAAAAATATCTAAAATAATGTTTTAATATTCTCATATGCTTTTTAATGTCATTTCTACCGGTGATTTACTTATTATAGAATGGTCTGAAAGTAATCTTCTTGTTAATTTTTGAATGTGGAATGATTTAATTTTTTCAACAGTATAAAACGAATGATTTTTTGACTTATACAACATGAATGATATTTATCGCCATCATGACTAATTTTTCATTTAGGAATAATTTAAAATTTTACATTTTCCTTTTCAATGGATATTTTTTTCATTATATTTTAATAGTTTTTAATAAGTGAATTTAAAATGGAATTTTTATTTTCCCAAATAGTGTTTTAACAATCTATTAATTGTGTTTTTATTCATCAATTAAAACAACCCAAGATATCAATTATTATTTACTATTGACATTACCTAATGATACCATCCATATTAATTTTATGGATGTATTTTGTTTCTGATAGAAATATTATTATGAAACCCATTTTTTCCCAGGGGTTATACTTTGATTAAAAAATTAAATGTTTATGAAACGAATTTTCATTAATGTGTTTTGATATGATGAATAATTTATGATAATTGGGATCACAATTGTATGATTTTAATTATTCAATGACTAGGAACTATATCTACCTCTAATACATTGGGTAATGATTTATATTTCGTTAGATAAACAAGACATTAATTCGGAGTGAACCTAGTTCAGCAACATATACATTACACAATGATTTTCTTT